>CM069442.1:74793192-75511418 GCA_035610835.1 Ophiura sarsii | reverse complement strand
CAGTTTCATACGATCACTCACACAGGGAGGAATCATTCGGTGCGCTGTAAACAAGACATTCAAAATAACGCAAAGCGCGTATTGTCATTCTTTTTTGAAGCATGCAAATTAAATAATGTAGATTTTGATTTCTATCTCACCTTTTAAAAACCCTTCTTACCACTGTCATCGATGAGTTATATCACAGTGAACTTTTAAAAAAACTCGTGACAGTCATGTTTACATCTAGATCGCGTATCAATTGCATACCCGGAAGTAATCCTAAATAGGTGGAATTTATTCTTATCTGAATATCAGTCAACTCGACGTTCGGTCAAGTCGACCGTTACGTACTTGACGGTTGACCTCGACGGTCGGACCAACTCGACGTACGAACGCGTACGTCGTACGAACCTACTCGACTATGGCATGCCAGAGCAGACATAAATGCGAGTTCTACGCTCTGTAGGTCGAACGTTACGCTTTGTATGTATAAAGATAATGTATTTACTATTTAACCACCAAAATGAGAATTTTCAACGCATATGTTAGCTCAATTTTTCTATACAACAGTGAACTATGGACAATAACAATGAAACTAGAACACAAAATAGATGTTTTCCAAAGAACTCTATTAAGACGGACTCTCAATATCACGAAACTTGATAAAATGACAAATGTTGACCTCTATACTAAAACAAATAGTGAGCCGTGGAGTAAAACGATCAAACGAAGACGTCTAAATTGGCTGGGACATTTATACAGATTACCAGAGGAAACTCCAGCACGTCAGGCTTTAAAGGAATTCAACAGACCCACGAAGAGACCAGTCGGACGTCCAAAGCCTACCTGGGTCGCAAATGTAAATAAAGAAATTAAACCGGAACTCATGACACAGACCAATGATCGCATGACCTGGCGAGTAATAGTTGCGCGCGCAATGGCAACATAGCCGGAAAGCGTTGACGATGATGATGATTTACTATTTGACATTCACCAAGCATAATAGGTATTGTCAAAGAACGTACAAAGATGAGGACACAAACAAACAAACAAACAAACATACAAAATTACAAAACAAAATGTACATAAGTATGAAAGATTTTTTTTTTTATATCATTATACAATTTAAACTCCTGAAGATGTACGCAACTCAAATGCATAGTTTACAAAATTAATAACTGGACGAATGCAACCAAATTCGCTAAACCCTCATTATAGTCAAGAAAATGTCATTGTCATAGCTATCAAGATCATACTTCACCAATTTCATATATCATTTTAGTACGCATGACATGCATATCCTTTAATGGGGGGGGGGGGGGGGGGGGGGGGGGGGGGGGGGGGCGGGAATTGTTGTTTCCGACGCGGTCGAGTGCGCGCCCTATCTCACTGAAAATTAATGTTCACTACTCTTCGTACATTGGTGAAACGGGCCGTTTATTTGGCACAAGAATGTCGGAACACAAAAAGGACTTTGACAAGGCATGTAAAAAGAAATACACCAGAGCAGAAAGGAAAGTGTCGGAAAGCGAACAGAATAAGTCGGCCATTGCGGATCATGCGGCGAGAAACAATCACATAATCGACTGGGAGGAGGCTAGGATAGTAGACAAAGAGGAGGAACGTATAAAACGGTGGATCAAGGAAGCGATTTGGATCAAGAAGAGGGCAAGCGCAACTTGATGAACCGGGACGAGGGGACTGTGACCTACATTGAGCAATCTCTACAATCCGCTGTTGAAGAAAGAGTCAGGCAACTCTGATTCCCGCGTATCTGGCAACACCAGTTCCCGCGGTTCCAACTAGTCAGAAGAAACGTTAGCTGGTGAGTAAATATTTATATTTATTCACCTCAATTACTGGTTTTGATAAACATAATGTTTAATCCAATTATTTACCTCAACAAACCTGATAAATTTATACAATCATTTGAGTTTAGTCATTAATTAAGCATAATTAAGACAGATTTGGGCTTTTTTTTAAAAAGTAAAGATAAATGTTAACTTTTTCTCAGACCAGTGGCGTACCCACAGGGGGGGGGGGGGGGGGGGGGGGGGCAGGGTGACCAGCCCCCCTGGAATAAGCCCGCCGGTAAATTCGAGCCTCCGTCGGTAGATTTGCGTATTTGACCATGCGTTTTTTTTTGTTTTTTTGGCCGGTTTTGTGGACAACCTATCGCTACCACCCCTTAATCAAGATTTCAGCTGCTGACGGGAACAAAATTTGGCATATTTTACGATTTTTTGGGGGAGTCTTTAAAAAAAATGTCGGTAAATCATGCCTTTCGTCGGTACAACTATGGTCGGCCCCCCCCCCATGTTTTCAAAAGCTGGGTACGCCACTGTCTCAGACAGAATTGTTGACAATGATTGGAACTTCATATCCTGTGAATTTGGTGTTAATGGCATAGATTTTGCTGGAAATTACAAAAAGCATTTTTTAATGTATTTCTTTATAATATGCTAATTATATGCAAATAAGGTCAAGCTATTTTGTTCTCTATGACATTGAATCACCAAGTTGTATTCTATACTGTCTCCTTGTCTTACATACATGTATGTTACTGTTTGAATTAGAGCGTAATATCAATAACATGCATTTTTGGTCATTCATGCTCTGTTGCACTGTAGTATTAATGGAATAAACGCTTAGGCTGCTGTGGTTAGGGGATCCTGATTTATGTTTTTAGTAATCAGGGAGGAACCCGAAATGTGTGACCGAAAATAGAGGGGGAATCCGAGAAGAAAAAAAATGGATGAAAAAATGGAAAATTGTCCATTCTCCCCCTGCCGTATTTGACGATCGCTCCCTAAACCTAACCCTACTACACCATACAAAATCATATTCCTTATGCCGTATGCATAGGCTATATAAGACTCAGGTTTTTAAAATGAACTATTTGGGGTCACTAGGGGTCAAAATGTCAATTTTCAATCCTTTCACACAAACTGCTACTCCTCCAAGAGAAAATGATTTATAATTGAATTAGTCAAAAGATTCCTTGGATCCATGTTCATAGTCTGAGTTTAATTTTAATAACAAGCACATAGGGAACTGGTCTTGTGAAACCATACACAGCCCATGTGTGTATCTCTGTGCATGACTGCACAAAATAATGGCATGTGAACTGCTGACGCCGTAGGTTCAAAAATGCACGTTCCCTGTGGTTATGCCTGGTGAAACCTTTGTTTGCATACAAATAAAGCTAAGAGGATGAATAAAGTGCATACTCATTGCTAATAAATACATGCAATTTAAAATTTAAAAAAAAAATATATATATAGACTCGGACAAACTGGCGAGAATTAAATTAACAAAGACCTTAAAAATACACAGCCTCGAACCCGGTCCCTCTCGCTATATCATAAACATTGCTCATACCATTTTGTTGTGTATGTCTTACGCTTTAGTTTGATAGGTCACAAACCCATATTAAAGGTAATGGTTATGTTCAAATTAATTATAGAATATTGGTATTTTGGTAGTACAATACCCGGTACAATACGTAAATTAATGAAATAAATAGATAAATACAAAGAAATGTTCCATTTGGTTTGCTCATACAAAAATGTTTGCTTATACAAAAATCAGTTGCACACTGTAGCGTCACCCTTGCACTAAAAAGGTTAAATGCTGTCAAGGGGCGGGGGCGTAACTGGAGGGGGGGGGGGGGGGGGGGGGGGGGGCAGAGGGCCCACCCATATGGCCGTGTCCCCTATCCTGATTCCCCAAATGAAAACATTATGTACACATACAAACAGGCCTACTCACAGGCCTGTCCCCCTCATTCATGCCCCCAAACGAATTTTGTTCGTCGATATTTGTACAGACAGTTGTTGTGTATGTATTGTGTAATTTGTTATTTTGAGTACAATATATTAATGTAAGATCATCATTGATAGCTACAATTTTTGGGCAAAGTTTAGATCTAAAATCCTACACCATTTTACTGTTAGTGCAATTTGGTGTAGGCCTAGGCCTATAATTGTACTCATTGAGTTTGATAAATTAGTAAGCTATTGTCACATTGAAAAACATAACAACGAAGAAGATTGATTACGTTGAAAAAACACATAAATCACAAAAAGTGTTTAGTGTTACCTGTTTACCACGCAAATCTTTCATTTGAGCAATTCTAGCCGCATTTAATTTTTAGTTGACAAATCTCAACAATTGTTTAGACCAAGCTTCAACCTTGAGACAAGGACCCAACAAAGCCACCACTCATTGATTGCAGAAAGCTCTATACCCGGACTTGATGTTTATCCAACTATATGCCATCATTTCTATTGTTTAGATATGTATAAGATATAGGCTTCCTTTGGTTCAAGTTTAAACATGAACGTCAGTGTATCTCCTAACCATGACGGATTGTATTGTATCAAAATGGGTCGAGGACGTACTGTGTGGTACCTGGTGCATGGTGGTATACTTACTTGCGGGCACCCGCGCCTCGCGCGGGACCCGCTATAAAATTTTACGGGTTGGTAAAACAAAGCGTAAGAAAATATTATAAAATATCAAGAACATGTCCTATACATAATCCAGACGAGACCTCAATAATCCGAATATTGCAGCATGATCAACATGATCAATGGGGTTACCTGCATGGGTGACTCCATCATCAAACGGGGTTACCTGCATGGGTCACTCCATTATCAAATGGGGTTACTGCATGGATGACTCCATCAAATAGGGTTACCTGTATGGGTGACTCCATCAAATGGGGTTACCTGTATGGATGACTCCATCAAATGGGGCTGCCTGTGTGGGTGACTCCATCAAATGGGGTTACCTGTATGGGTGACTCCTGGGTGTTAAATGTATGGGTGACTCCACGAAATAGGGTTACCTGTATGGGTGACTCCATCAAATGTATTTTCCTGCAGTCACTTTAACACATATTATCCTGGATCGGTTTGCGCCTTTTGCTCCAAGTTTCTTTATTAAAAAGGCCTGATATACACTGGTTTTATGATTATTTGTTGTTGTTTGTGCCTTGCTCCCGGGGTTACTGCATGTGTGACTCAATCAACATGCCTATGATAATGGTGAATACATGGTTATTTACCATTAGATTAGTTAAAAAGCAAATTTTCACTTTTAATGACAAATGAATGGCTTGTTACACGCCTTTGACTTCTCTGCGAACATTGTGTATTGTTGAAGAAGAAAAAAAACACCCGAAAAAACCCTCAACAACATAGATGTCTGTTGACCCCAACTTCAACACATCCTCCGACCCGTTGTTTAAAAATAGCTTTCTGCAGTGTTTTTATGATTTGGAAAAAAACTGCTTGACAACTTGAAGGGGTACTAATATTAGAACAAATTACCATTTTTTTATTTTTTAGTTATGCTGTCCGAAAAATTTTGGGTAAAAAAAAAAAAAAATGAAAAAAAAATGAAAAAAATGAAAAAATAAAATCGCTTTTTGGTTCATTTCTCAAAATTTAGTTTATTTGGTATCACATTGATATCCCCATCGGATTCTTTATCAAATTTCCTTTCTATAAATGTATACTTTTATGTACTTTTATTCAATATTCTCAAACTTAGAAGCAAAAGTTGATCATCAAAATAATAGGGTTGACACTTCCCTTAATAGATATTAGGCCTGGTAAAAAAGTTCCATGTTTCCCGTCCCCGCCCGCCTCCATTTTAGCCGCCGCCTCCTTTTTTTACTATTTACTATTTTTTTTAATTTTAAATTTTTAAATTGTCAGAGCTTTAATTGGTCACCTAAACAGCATCGATTGACCCCTACCTGGCTCCTCGAGTGACCTATATCATGCTCAAATATAATATTATCTTGGTTTGTTGAAATAATTTAGAAATCCTTTTATTAATTCGAAAAACATTTTCATTTTAAACAACGATCAAGACACATATACAGTTTGAATTATTTTTAACAAATTTGAAAAATACCTAAATTCAGAAATAATCATTAAATAGGGGAAGAGAAGTGTTGACTGTAACATAATAAAACACTGATTTGTAAATGTTTGTATATATTTATTTCATCTTTTGTTTATTTTTGAAATTGAGTTAAACAAATTATAACTGCTGTTATGCATGTTATGTTGAATAGAATTCAAAACGTATTTGTAAATGAAACATCTTTCTTTACCAGATCACAGGCAGGCATAGGCTACAAACAACAATTATAATTTTATTTGACCCAAATTGAAGAGAAACAATATATATGCAAACATTTAGTTACAAATCTTTACAGTGTTACCGTATATCATTTTACAGGCAACACGTCTATTGCACAAATAATAAACAAAATGTACTGAATTTAGATGTGTTTTTTTTGTTTATCTGGCAAGTATAGTGGAAAATCTGTTTAGGAGTGTCCCTGACACGTTCAGTTGGTCACTTTCGACTTGTCGGCCATCTTGGAAACAATAGCAAAAAATTGGAAAATAGAAAAAAGTAAGACCCTCCCTCCTCCTTTTTTAAAAAGTCCGGACGGGAAACACGTTATTTATTTTACTATGCCTAATGTATTGCACACGAATAAAAAGAATTATCTTTGATAGTAATGAATAGGATATCTAGTAAAAGGCGTGGGTTTTCCATTCCGATTCGAGTGTGCATACGTGTAATGTTCATTACAATACACATGCGCTTAAAAAACTGGACCCGCCTGAATTCAAACGAACCGGAACGAGTGGTTTTGAACTTGTGCAGATGTAAGCCCAGCGACAGGAGACTTTGTCAGTCAGACGATAGGAATAAGAAGTAATAAGTTATGTTTTGTAAACAATGTACCAACAACAACAACAATAAATAAACATATTAAATCGACTAAGAATCCTGATGAAAGGTAAGAATACACGTATATCAATCGATATTTACGAGTATATTTAATATACTAACAACTAACAATAAGACAATTTTTGTTTGAATAGGCGTTGTCAGTGAATTGCCTGTAGACGTCTTTTCTTCAGTGCTGTTAGTTGGGTTAGGGTCAGGCATTTGTCATGTAAAGGGTTCAACAAAAGAAAGTATACCACTTTGTTTATGTCATTTTGAGTAACATTCAATTTTTTTTTGACCAAACAGGCAATATAGGCATTTAGATGAATCTTTTAGGCATACTTTGATACCAAATTTGCCCCCTAACAACAAAGATAAACCATGATTAGCATCATTTCATTTAAAGAAAAATATCCCATTTTCAAAAGTCGCATTTCCAATACACAGCACGAGAAAAAAAGGACCATTTGTTAACACACACAATGTCGTAAGACCCAACGCATTTAGCACTGTGCGATCGATAGCCCCATGGGATATTTTTCTTTAAATAGTGCTAATCAAGGTTTATCTTTGATGTTAGGGGGCAAATTTGATATCAAATTATACCTAAAAGATTCATCTAAATGCCTATCTAGCCTGTTTGGTCAAAAAGAAAATGAATGTTACTCAAAATGACATAAACAAAGTGGTATACTTTCTTTTGTTGAACCCTTTATGTTGTGGGTGGGGAAGCTTCTTTTGAGAAAGAGAAGATATCGGTAGCTTCCTAGAACCCAGTGTGTACGATCGCATTATCATGTCTAATTTAATAACTTACTCTCCCATTAAAACAACTAAAACAGTGTTAATAAATAGTTTGACAAGAATGAACTGATAAATAGCACAGAATATACACATTTTGTTGGAGCGTGTTCTTTAACTCTGTATGCAGGTAACAGTTCGAAAGGAATAAATGCGGATGGATATTTTACTTCGTAATGTAAAGTTGCCCTGGAGTTACTAATTGACATCAGGTCTCGTCTGCTATGCTATGAGTGACACTGCCCTGTACAAACGCGGCCGTTATTCGTCAGAACCTGATGAATACCTCGTTGGTCGAAAGCTCCTTGTACTTATTATTACATTAAATTCGTTTGTGTTTTTCCTTGGTAAACAAAGTACCGAGTGGCTCACATACTCTGCATATTATCTAAGAGGATACTTTTAACATTAAACACCTTTTACTATATAAATATTTAAATCCCTGAAATGAATGTGTATAAGGATGGAAAACTATCACGAACGTTTGTAAGCATGCATTAATGACCCTGTCAATGTCATACATACGGCGACCAGGCCTTGCGCTGAAAGAAGTATCAAAGCGCCAAGCAAACGCATAAGAACCGATTGGGGACGCAGTGGGCACTGGCTAGAGCGGGAGAGGGTCCCTATGTAACCCGCAGAAAAGAGCGCGGAAAACTGCTAAAATGTGTCAACTTTTTTAAACAAGGTAGCTCTTAGTACGCTTTTATCCCGCTTATCACATTTTCACGGAGCTATTATTACCATCCATTATTTTCCTACTTTAATGTTTCACGGGCTCTCACTGCACTTCCACTCACTGTGAACATTCTTCGTGCGTTCAAGTTGCTGTTTGCGTTATACTAGTACGGTCTCAATACGTTTGCACAACGGTGTGGATGTGCGCGGGGAGTACATAGAGCGTGTTTCTGCTGGGGAAGAAACCGCTAATAAACGCTAAGTTTGCCCAGTACAAACAGGCAGAACCCGGCAATAATCGGTATTTTTGGTAATCCCAAAAACCTTCACAAACCAGGTTTGGAACCGGCAATAATCGTCAATAATCGTCAATAAACCCAATAGAAACAGAAAGGCGATTCTTAGCGGTTTGCGCCGTGAACCGTGTCACGCTGGGTTATACACATTATTGTGAAGCAATCTTTTTCATGTGCGGTGGCATTGTTTGGTATTACAAAAGGTCAAATATCGTGGCCCATCGACTAGGATCGATAAACGTAGCGGTAACTTTTCGCGAGTAGAAACAGGGGGATTAAAAACTGACCGTTTGAAACTTTTGCAGTGCCCCAGCAGGAACACGTTCGTAGCGATTGCACGAAGGATATTATAGATTCAAACATAGAAATAGAGCGCGTTTCTGCTGGGGAAGAAACCAATAATAAACGCTAAGTTTGCCCAGCAGAAACAGGCAGAACCCGGCAATAATCGGCATTAATCGGCAATAATCTTTTTGCAGTGCCCCACCAGCAGAAACACGCTCATAGTATACAGAAGAAATAATAATGATCCATGCTTAAAGCTCCAATCACATTGTCGGTACATTGATTGTTATTTAATTCCTATTTATAGAGAACATTATCCTAGCTAAGCGTAATACGATAATGCCACTTTTGTATAGCCATGGAAATATTGGCGGAAGGTGTATCAATAACATTGTTGAATCTGAATTGAAATGATATCATGATGTGTTAATTTGTCCCTGCTCATATCGGTTAATAAGAAAACCATTGAATTATATGGATCACAACAAAAAAAGTGATACTTGTGGGGGAGTATATTTGGCTTATAAAATGTGATTGTCTTTGATGCACTATCTGGAAGGGGCACTGGTCTGGGGCACTCATATGGCAAATTTAATGTCAATTTAATGTTCGTATGTCAATTTAGCCATAATTTGCGAGCAAATTTATTACCCGCATGTAAGCGGAATATTTGATATTATTATTAAAGGCATTTTATGCGATCTTTTCAAGGGGACACCCGCTATCCTTGGTTTTTTTAAAGCAGATTATCTTGTAGATTTACATTTCCGATCATAAATCATAAATATATTCTGAGATACAGAGCGACACGATTCCTGATTACTTCAAAATCATGGTTTAAAGAGCGAAAACAAACTGTGCTGCTACTTTCAATCTAAATTCCACTCTAAAACCACGATTTGGAAGTAATAAGGAATCATCGCTCTGTAACTCAGAATATATTCATGATTTATGATCAGAAATGTAAATCTGCAAGAAAATCTGCTTAAAAAAACCCACCAGGGATAGAGGGCATCCCCTGGAAAAGATCGAATCATATGCCTTTAATGAAACTTTATAACATTTAATTTGTCAAAACAGGTCAATATTATTCAAATCATCGCCCCAAGTATAATACCAAACACCTTGTAAAACTTAATAATCTAAGTGATTAGACTCCATCCATGCATGTCTTTCTCTAAAGGATGCTCAGTCTGCGTTGTTGAAAAAGTATCAAAATAAATTATCAATAACATGCAGAGCGCGGAAAACTGTCCAAAATTGTCAAATCTTTTAAACAAGATAATTATAATACATGTAGTATCAGTCGAAACGTCACTTCGAGTTGACCCCAAATTATTAGGTACGAGGGCGTCCTAACGTAAACACGAAAAATTCAAATTTATTCGA
The DNA here is from genome assembly GCA_035610835.1 of Ophiura sarsii. Taxonomy (NCBI): domain Eukaryota; kingdom Metazoa; phylum Echinodermata; class Ophiuroidea; order Amphilepidida; family Ophiuridae; genus Ophiura; species Ophiura sarsii. The sequence continues at coordinate 75,501,222 of CM069442.1, read as the reverse complement.
TTACCTATTTATAAATAAATAACACTTATTTAGGACGAAATATATACAAAAGGAGACCGCTGATCGTTTACCCACTAACCTACAATGAAGCATACATCTATTTTACTTTATACTGTTTTATCGAATCAATATATTCAGTCACCAACGTCCCGAAAAAGTGAGATTTCATGCTACTGCATCGGCGTAAAAACTGACATGAACTGGAAGAAATGGTAGCCAATTTTAGATGAAAACGTCCGTAAATCCCTTATTTTACAACGTCGTAAAAAATTCATCAATACAGTGGCGCATTATAATGAGATGTTTGATATCCTTTGTGTTTGAAATAGTAATAGTGTTTTAAGACGATTTTGCCGCATCATTTTGAAACTCGATTTGAAGATCAAATGTGGTGATCAAAATTTGGCATTGGACAATGAAATGTTTGAATCTCCCGGTTATAACTAGTTTCCCTTGATAGCGCAGATGGTAAATATTAGTTTCAAAAGACACACGCATAAATGAGGAAAATCAGCCTGTATAATGCAGCAAAACATTGTCATGAAAACCATCTTCAAAACGGCACATCATGGGCCGTCGGCCGTATGTATATTTCGTCGCGTCTTTAATACCAGGAAAAATATTAATACAACTTTAAAGTCTCTGATCCCGAGCACTATGCCGAGGTTTGTTTGTTGCTTTGGGATTATTTATACTAGAATGGTGGGGATCTGTTAAATTATGAAAAAGAAATGAAGGAAACATTCATAAATAAATCACACAAAAAATGATTTTTCCGAGAAAAAATATCATGTAACATTGTGCAGAGCAGAGGGATCGATTTCGAACCCCGGACCTCCAGTTCTCCAAGCGAACGCTTTACCATCTGAGCTATCAAGGGAAACTAGTTATATCCGTGAGATTGAAACACTTCGTCAATTTTGTTTCTAGAGACACATGATGCAAAAACATTAATTATTCTGTTAGATAAAAAGGATATCACAGTTATTTAGCTCATAAGTTGAAAAAGATTTCCCTCGAAAGATGTTCCTCCTATGCACATGGCCTGCAATCCGCACAAACATCAAAATATAATGCGATCGCATATGAATGGACAATGGACAAAATGCCAATGGTTCCAAATTTTACTCTCTCTTACCATCTCATTTTATATACTTAAATGGTCACGTCGTAAAATCGATTTAGGAAATAATAATGACTAAAACCCTCATTTATCTGAATATGTGACAATTTTGTGATTTCGCTGTTTAAGACAGCTGTTTGTCAGATCAATGTAACGCTACTTTTGCAACATTTCACTTTCGATATCGACAAAATTGCAAACTTCCCATGTGAAATACTCTGCTTGTAAATGTCCGAGACTGGTTTAAATAAGTTAGTAAGACAGATTCTATTATTAGGAATATTTCAAGACATTAATCTCAAAAAAAGACTTAAATTTGACCTCAAGATCACTCTTGAAAATGATAGTTCAGATTCCGCGGGAGTTTAACTCGGTTTTAGTACCGAAAGTGCGCGGTTCACGATTGCGAAGATCGTTTCGGTAATAATTGACCTTTTAACGGTTATTCGGCTAAGAGGCGTTTCGACTAGTATTTGTTCATATCCCGCTTATCACGTTTTCATTGCGCTCTTAGTACGACCCATTGTGTTCCTACTTTCAAGTCTCACTTGGATTATCAGTTTCACAAGTGATTGGTATTGTACCCTATCAATGCCGGTTTTCTTCTGGAAGATGATTAAAATGAACTAATGACCCTCCGTGCAATCGCCCTATTTGCTCTTTGCACGGACCGCCATCTGTGAGGAGAGCCTCGAACTGGTACTAGTTCGACTCTCTCTCTCTCTCTACACAATATGACTGGTCATGTAGTGAGACATGTACAATGATGCAATCTGATTTCAGTTAGGAAGGAGGCTCTCCTCGCAAATGACGGATCCGTGCAAAGAGCGAATAAACATATAACCCTCTGCGTGCTCAATCTTGTTTTCGAGACGTGACTAGTGAAAAATATTTGGCCAACATTCATGGTAAAAGCAAAAGGCAAGGCTTCAGCACCAAAGGGAAGAGCTTGATACAGGGGTCAAATGCAAAAATCCTTCAAATCTTGGTGAAAAACCACAATGTATTCCTTGTGTCATCTAAGGATTCAGAAATAGTATAGTTTGACCTAAGTAAAAAGGTCAAAGGTCACTACATAGATCCCAAATCATTCATATTTGCATTAGGTTTCAATATAGGAAAATTTGGCCTGTTCAAGATGCTTTCATTTTAATTCCCATTTGACCTTAGTGACCTTTGTCTATTTTGTAACATTACTACCAGAGATAACTCAAACTATCTCATGTTCTAGTACGAACAATTTGGTATGGTTTTCATGAACAGTAGAGCGTTATTTCAAAATTGATGTAGTGACCGTTGACCTTTATGCTTAAAACGAGCCTTCTGGCAACACCCCCTGCCCTTATCTAGACTGGAACTAAATGACAACTGATTGTATCAGTAGTCTTACCGTTCGTATGTACCATTATCGGTCGATACTGGTTGGAATGTAAAATGTGCTACATGTAGTATCGTCCAATACTGGAACGTAAACGTACACACGTTTCAATATCGCACACTATTAGCACAGAATTTTTCAGTATCGCCCAATACGAGGGTCGTTCAATAAATAATGAAAATGATCATGGTATGGGATGCATGAGTGATTCTATTAAGGGATAATGTGATCAATACAAAGTATGAACTTTTGTCTTTCAAACAATACACTTTTGGATTGTTAGATACCTTTGGTTATGTAACGTCATTAACATAAACACAACAGGTTTCAGACACTGACTGAAATCTGTCAATTATTTGGCTGGATATGTAATATGTTGAATATGGGTTGATTGATACATTTGCGTATATCTCAGCAATGCAAGCATAAAAACAGAAAACACTTGGCACATAGTTAGAACACATATTTATCTCTGTTTGACACTCTTTTTTAGATCTGAATTCTTTAATACAAACAAGGGACCATCTCAAATACGCTTTTATTTAGCAAAATCTGCAAAAATGTACCTTAGAAAACAACAAAGGATAAAGAACAATGGAGGGATTATAATTTAGTAAATTGTTGTGGGATGTAAAGCAACAATAGTGGGGATTTCAAGAGGAGCTGTTCATAAAATTTCCACAAACCATTGAAATAATGTGACGATTACGTTAACAATACATATCTAGTAGCTCTAAAGATAACAGTAATAAGAGAGGTTGTGGCAGCCATCTTTGATTGATACATTCATGTATATCTTCATTGTAACTATCACAATATTTATACACAATGGTTTAAGCATTTTTCATTATTTCTGATTAAAATTTGAAGGCACAGTAAGCTTTTATCTGGTAAATTTCATGATTTTAGCCATTTTTGGCCCAGTTCAAAATGATCTGCCGTCTGCGCATGCGCATATTGTCCGCAGGTTTCATGCGAATAAGTTCAGATAATTAGTAAGCTATCATATGGAATCTCCCAAACTGGTTAATTGCTTGGATTTTTCCTAAATTGTTTGATTTTCCGCAATTCTAGTGATTCACTTACTGGGCATTTTTCAATGAAAATTGGCTATTTGAAATACTGATATTTGTATACTTTTTATTCAATCGCCTCTCCTTACTTTTTCCTCTTATGCTACATATATCAAATTACACACAGGGATTAAAGTTATGGTCTTTTTATCATACTTACGCGAACAAAATTGGGATTTACCTGCTTCTGGTGTCATGTTATGCAATCTTCTTACCACATGTTTCATACAAACAATTCAAATTTACCGCCAAATAACTGATTTAGCAGTGTCCCAAGTGTACTTACTTTGAGACAATGCTATGACGTCATAGTGCACACTTAGAAATCCAAAAGTGTATTGTTTGAAAAACAAGGATTCATACTTTGTATTGATCACATTATCTCTCAATAGAATCACTCATGCATCCCATACTATGATCACTTTCATTATTTATTGAACGACCCTCGTACTTAAAGGAGGTGTCACGCAAGCATAAAAGTGTGCATTATATGTTATAAAAATAAATATTGAGCCCAACCTTTGTAATTATATAGAACAAAACACCACACTTATGACAAAAACAAATACAAGGCGGTTCTCGAACGGCGCGTCTCGCCTGTTCATCAAAAGTGACTTGAAAGAAATGATGATGAAACATATGATACAATGTAGCACTGTCACAGAGGTATGCATTGTAGTTAATGCAAGGGATGTAATACCTTGAAAAATTTAATCAACAAAAAGAACACACCAACCCCCTTCCCTACACCAAATCACATCAAGATAGGCCTTACAGATCTTATTTGACCCCAGATGACCTCTGATGACCTTGACAATTTAATCAGCAAAAAGAACACACCAACCCCCTTCCCTCCACCAAATCACATCAAGATAGGCCTTACGGATCTTATTTGACCCCAGATGACCTCTGATGACCTCGAAAAATTAATCAACAAAAAGAACACACCATCCCTCTTCCGTCCACCAAATCCCATCAAGATAGGCCTTACGGATCTTATTTGACCCCAGATGACCTTGAATGACCTCCGATGACCTTGAAAATTTAATCAGCAAAGGGAATACACCACCCCCTTCCCTCCACCAAATCCAATCAAGATAGGCCTTACTGATCTATTTGACCCCATATTTGACCCCCGATGACCCCGAAAAATTAATCAACAAAAAGAACACACCACCCCCCTTCCCTCCACCAAATCCCATCAAGATAGGCCTTACTGATCTATTTGACCCCCGATGACCCCGAAAAATTAATCAACAAAAAGAACACACCATCCCTCTTCCGTCCACCAAATCCCATCAAGATAGGCCTTACTGATCTATTTGACCCATTATTTGACCCCGATGACCCCGAAAAATTAATCAACAAAAAGAACACACCATCCCTCTTCCGTCCACCAAATCCCATCAATATAGGCCTTACTGATCTATTTGACCCCATATTTGACCCCGAAAAATTAATCAACAAAAAGAACACACCATCCCTCTTCCGTCCACCAAATCCCATCAAGATAGGCCTAACTGATCTATTTGACCCCCGACGACCCCGAAAAATAAATCAACAAAAAGAACACCCCACCCCCCCTTTCCTCCACCAAATCCCATCAAGATAGGCCCTACTGATCTATTTGACCCCCGATGACCCCGAAAAAATAATCAACAAAAAGAACACCCCATCCCTCTTCCGTCCACCAAATCCCATCAAGATAGGCCTTACTGATCTATTTGACCCCATATTTGACCCCCGATGACCCCGAAAAATTAATCAACAAAAAGAACACACCACCCCCCCCCTTCCCTCCACCAAAGCCCATCAAGATAGGCCTTACTGATCTATTTGACCCCATATTTGACTCCTGATGACCCCGAAAAATTAATCAACAAAAAGAACACACCATCCCTCTTCCGTCCACCAAATCCCATCAAGATAGGCCTTACTGATCTATTTGACCCCATATTTGACCCCCGATGACCCCGAAAAATTAATCAACAAAAAGAACACACCACCCCCTTCCCTCCACCAAATCCCATCAAGATAGGCCTTACTGATCTATTTGACCCCATATTTGACCCCCAATGACCCCGAAAAATTAATAAACAAAAAGAACACACCATCCCTCTTCCGTCCACCAAATCCCATCAAGATAGGCCTTACTGATCTATTTGACCCCATATTTGACCCCGATGACCCCGAAAAATTAATCAACAAAAAGAACACACCACCCCCTTCCCTCCACCAAATCCCATCAAGATAGGCCTTACTGATCTATTTGACCCCATATTTGACCCCCGATGACCCCGAAAAATTAATCAACAAAAAGAACACACCATCCCTCTTCCGTCCACCAAATCCCATCAAGATAGGCCTTACTTATCTATTTGACCCCATATTTGACCCCCGATGACCCCGAAAAAATAATCAACAAAAAGAACACCCCATCCCTCTTCCGTCCACCAAATCCCATCAAGATAGGCCTTACTGATCTATTTGACCCCATATTTGACCCCGATGACCCCGAAAAAGTAATCAACAAAAAGAACACACCATCCCTCTTCCGTCCACCAAATCCCATCAAGATAGGCCTTACTGATCTACTTGACCCCATATTTGACCCCGATGACCCCGAAAAATTAATCAACAAAAAGAACACACCATCCCTCTTCCGTCTACCAAATCCCATCAAGATAGGCCTTACTGATCTATTTGACCCCATATTTGACCCCCGATGACCCCGAAAAAATAATTAACAAAAAGAACACCCCATCCCTCTTCCATCCACCAAATCCCATCAAGATAGGCCTTACTGATCTATTTGACCCCATATTTGACCCCCGATGACCCCGAAAAATTAATCAACAAAAAGAACACACCATCCCCCTTCCCTCCACCAAATCCCATCAAGATAGGCCTTACTGATCTATTTGACCCCATATTTGACCCTCGATGACCCCGAAAAATTAATCAACAAAAAGAACACACCACCCCCCTTCCCTCCACCAAATCCCATCAAGATAGGCCTTACTGATCTATTTGACCCCATATTTGACCCCCAATGACCCCGAAAAATAATCAACAAAAAGAACACACCACCCCCCCTTCCCTCCACCAAATCCCATCAAGATAGGCCTTACTGATCTATTTGACCCCATATTTGACCCCCAATGACCCCGAAAAATTAATCAACAAAAAGAACACACCATCCCTCTTCCGTCCACCAAATCCCATCAAGATAGGCCTTACTGATCTATTTGACCCCATATTTGACCCCTGATGACCCCGAAAAATTAAGAACAAAAAGAACACACCATCCCCCTTCCCTCCACCAAATCCAATCAAGATAGGCCTTATGGATCTTATTTGACCCCCGATGACCTTGAATGACCTCTGATGACCTTGAAAATTTATTCAGCAAAAAGAACACACCACACCCCTTCCCTCCACCAAATCTCATCAATATAGGCCTTACTGATCTATTTGACCCCATATTTGACCCCGATGACCTCTGGTGACCTTGAAAATTTAATCAGCAAAAAGAACACAGCACCCCCCTTCCCTCCACCAAATCCCATCAAGATAGGCCTTACTGATCTATTTGACCCCATATTTGACCCCCGATGACCTTGAATGACCTCCGATGACCTTGAAAATTTATTCAGCAAAAAGAACACACCACCCCCTTCCCTCCACCAAATCCCATCAAGATCGGCCTTACGGATCTTATTTGACCCCATATTTGACCCCGATGACCTTGAATGACCTCCAATGACCTTGAAAATCTAATCAGCAAAAGAACACCCCACCCCCTTCCCTGACATCAAGTCCCATCAAGATAGGCCTTACGGATCTCTAGATATCGCGTCACAACGCGTCTCAAAAGTTAAAAAATCAATCAGCAACAGAACGCACCACCCCCCTACCCTCCACCAAGTCCCATCACGATAGACCTTACGGATATCCAGATATCGCGTCACAAAGGTATTTCTTAGCACACGGCTGACGGCTGACGGCGGACGGCGGACGGCATACGGCGGACGCCGGACAGAAATAGTGATAACATAGTCTCTTTCTGATTACATCAGGCGAGACAAAAAACCGTAATCTCTCAACATGCACTTTTTAAAATTCGCGGCGATCGAAAGTCCCAGTGTCGATGATGTCATAGTTATACAATGCACATGCGCAAATTTGAGCACCGATACCCATGACGTCATCGACACCGGGACTTTCGATCGCCGCGAATTTTAAAAATTGCATGTTGAGTGATGGCAGTTTTTATTCATTTTTGTGACTAGTATGGTGTTTTGTTCTATATAATTACGTAATTTCGGCTCGATAATTATTTTTCTAACAAATAATGCTCAATGTTGTGCTCGCGGGACCCTTCCTTTAACCAGATTTTTTCTTTCCTTTTTCATTAGGCCTATCTCGCGTTCGACATGGTTTGCCCATCCTTTGCGCTATACGAAAACAAATACGTGGGAAATGTCCTCCCTAACCTCTATACACCTGTTCCCTTTGAGAAACAGTTGTTGCGCGGCATTGTCCACCAATAATACCTATAGGCCTATTTGTTAAAAATTCACTTGCGATCTACCGTAGACAGCAGACGAGAAATCCCTGCTGTCACGGTGTAATGTGAACAAGTTGAAAGGAATACCACAAGGTAAAGGAGGCAAACTTCCTTAGGCCATTCAGGGGAACGCACAATAATGTGAGGCTTAACCCTAACCCTCAAGGTATGATTTTCGGAATAAAGGGGAGAAAATCGGGTCATATGGGGGGAAAGACCGACCCCGCCGTTGCCGAGAATTGAACCCCGGTCGCCTGCGTGACACCCGCTTTTATAAGCAAGCCACGGAGTCAGCTTCGAATTTTTAAAGACCAATTGACAAATAATGCTATTTCCTTCTCACCATTCGCACGCTAAAACATGTAAAAGGTGACATATTGTAAATAAGGTTCCTTTTCTACCACCATTGAGAGTTTTCCTTCTCTTGTCTCGATAAACCAATCGGACGCTGACCGGTACGTAAGCAGAGATGTGAATCGCTCTACCGACCGATACTGGAACGATTTATGTGCCAAAGTGAGCGATACTGGAACAAAAGCGTTCCAGTATCGGGCTTTATCATGTTTTGAGGTGTCCAAGTGGTGTGGATAATATTGGATCCAAAACATAATAATGATAAAATTGGATGATTTACGCCCAATATGTATTGGTCTCGCTATAGGCCTAAGTTAAAACATATTGGGCTCGACTACGTCTCGACCAATATTTTTAAAAACTCATAGCTCGACCAATACATTTTGGCTCAATCTTTCCAATTTTATATCAATATCGGAATGCACAAAATGTTCCAGTGTCGTGGATTTTCTAGTATAGACCATTTCAAATCCGAAAATATACGATCGGTTCCGAATGTTTCCGATTAGCCGAGTGTTTGACACTCGGTTCCATGACCTGTCAGCTCCTGACAGGTCATGGCCATGTGCCGGAGAAAAACAACGTGTTTTTCACCCGTCTGCCCGTGTGGTAGATTGCGCTGGTGTTGGTGATAGATTGTATCCCTTACAAAGTTGATGTTGCGGCATTTCAGTTACAAAAAAGAGTGAGATGAAACCATTTGGGGTAATATTTTCACTTTTTACCGTCTGCTCGATACATTTGGAATTTGTCCGTCAGCGCCTTTGTTGATAAAAAACCAAAATAGTCTCGTTCCACGTTTTACTTCTTATGTGTGCACGCGTGTATGCGAACATAGTAAATCACTGAGGCGGACAACCAACTAGGACAATGCTGTGAATGCGATCAACTGTTGCGAAGAACGCGCAACGCACCTACTCCACGTGACCTGTTTTTCCGAAGATTTCCGATCTCAATTTGAAATGGTCTATAGACCGATACTGGAACAATACAATTGTATATGGTCAACTCTCATGAAAATAGTGCAAATGAGATTTCAGAAGTTGAAGAAAAAAATTGTCTCCAATTTTATTTATTACACCATTTTTTAATAGTAGACATGTACTGGATACTAGATTAAAAATTTTGTGAACAACACTCATTGCATTTTTGTACAATATAACGTTGAATTTATATTATAATATCACTTGTTTGCAGCTTTTGCTCCATGTTTATTACGTTATATACTTCCTATCAGCTCTAAATCAGAACGAGTTTACAAACTGTGATGCCAAAAACACAAAATTATAGTTACGAAAGCATACTTCTACCAATTACAGCGAACAAAATGCAATGTAATTTTGTAAATTGCAAGTATTATGAATTGTTTTTGGTCTTCAAATCACTGTTTGAACCTCAGCTTTAAAACTAAAAAAATGCACGGTTTTCCAAAATGAATATCTTTGTGCAAAGTATAAAATATATCTTTAATCGTATCTTTTTCCAAGCGTTATAATGTGTTTTTAAAAGTTAGCTCAGAAACAATAAATATTATGCTTTACCAAAAACGCTGGCATTGGTATTCGGATTTTATGGGGTGGGTAACGTAATAAACATATACAAACACATGTAAACAAATATATTCAACATCGACCAAGTCAGTTTATTTTGTACACAGACATATCTTGTAAATGGTATTTTAGTAAAAGTTAGGTTGCCTAAAGTCCACTAAAAGACAGTTCTATATATTGTCGACTTGCTCTTTTGATGTAGGGTAAATATGGTGAATAACGTAATAAACATGGTCACTAAATCGACAGATGTAACATGGCACTTTACAGATATGTTGTTAGACCATGACATTATTACCTTTATGTACATTTTAATAGCACTAAATATTGAATAGCCTTTTATCTCTTAAAATTAGTAAGATATTGATTTGTTTTATTTAAAATGATGGTAGTAGAATTGTTAATAAGATTGTACTCTGATGACCTTTTTGTCTCCACTGTTGCATTTGGTTCTGCCGGTATCGCCATTGTTTTTTTGCACTGTGTGACATATATTTCTGTATAATAAAGATAACAAAAACAAAACAAAGTTAATGACATATATTGCAGCTGTTTCAGCTAGGTATACCGTATTTATTCACACAATTATACGAATTGGTTTATTACGTTATCCAATAGCCATAGAACTATGCATCATTGAAGCATGCAAACAAATGAGATTGTGTCAGTATGTGAGACAATATGTATGTACACTAAGTTAACATTCATAAACACATAATAAATGTTGAATCACTATGAACAGGGTGCATTTATTTGTAACGAACGGATTTTTATTGTGCCATTTTTGCCAAATGTGTGTGTTTCTCTCGCACAAAATGTGTTTGTAATGTGATTATACTCCATTTGTAAGCCTATATAGGCCTATTATTACACAAAGATTCTAATGTCATTAATTATCGGTAAACATGACAGATCATAATAATGACCCTGAAAATATACCGCAGGAAGATTAGAGTATTGAATAGTCTATTATGCCGTCATTGAAATGCAATGTCACGTTGAATTAGTCATGTGTGTGTGTGTTGACTCCAATACAGATTGCACGAATATTAGTTTATAGCACAATAATTGTTGTCTGAAAGTCAAAACAGGATATTATTGGCAAATCTTGCCAGAAATAAAAATAAAAACCTTTTGTTTGACGTTTCCCCTGCTGAGATAGGGGTAAATTGAACACATGTTCATGATATTATTACATTAAAATAACCTATTTTACAGCAATGCATGTTTATATGGATTTGGGAATAGTTGACATAATTAAATCGAAAACAATGATATCATACTTGTTTATTATTATCATGCAATTTGTATTGTTTTGCGATCAGGAATGTAACAAGCTTGCATTTGATAGCAAATTACTCTCTCAGTTTTGTTCATATTTCTTAGCAAAGATCTTTAAATATTTGACAATCTCATCCTTACATTATAAAATACCTCGAAGTCGATACCACACAAAAGTAAGTGTTGGTCTCAAGCATCTCCCGTGGCATGGGGTAAGAAGGACATTCGGTTTCGTATTGTCAGATTTTGTGCTGCAATGAAGAATAATAGAACGGGTCCCATTTAACACAATGTCCCACTTACCCGAATTTTCCCTAAAGTTACAATTTTTTTTCCTTTCTTTTTAAATGGGATGGTTTACCAGATTCTGTCATTGATGAAACAGTTTATCATTGAAACGATCGTATAAAAATCAGACGCTACGGCCTTTAAACACGTGTGTTTTGTTAACAAGATCCCCGACAACACTATGATGTCTTGTGTTCTAACGAGTGTAACCCCCAAAAGGTGCTCTTTAATATCAGAAGAAAAAAACTGCCAACATTTTTAGCCTGATTCATTTTCATTTAATAAAAAATTGCAATTGCATAAATGATAGCATTTACATGCTAATCACATTGGCTATTCCTAAATGAAATGGTATTTTGTCAAATATATATTATCATTTAGAGTTTATGGTTACAGTTCATGTCATCCTAGATTATGGTTTCTGTATATACCACATATTTGTAATTTATGGTAGGCCTATGTAGCGTTAATGGGGCCACGAAATGGACGATGGATTTATGACTATTTAAGACACGCTTTGATCACCAATATTCAATTTTATAAACACTTACTGACTTTGTTTATGACACGCTTTTAACGCTAACATTTTATTAATGAACACTTATTGACTCTGGAAATATTTCACCGGTATGCGTACATACACTTGACTCAGAGATATTTCACCGGTATGCATACATACACTCGACTCGGGGATATTTCACCGGTATGCGAACATACACTTGACTCAGGGATATTTCACCGGTGTGCGTACATTCACTTGGCGAGGATATTTCACCGGTATGTGAACATTCACTTGGCGAGGATATTTCACCTGTATGCGTATAACCACTTGACTAGGATATTTTACCTGTATGTGTACAGACTCTTGACCCCGCACTTGACTAGGATATTTCATTTCACCTGTATACGTACATAATACACTTGACTCTGGGATATTTCATCCAGTCTGCATAACTATCACTATCAGGGCCATCAGCAACTTTTGCCCAAGGGGGGTGCGTTTTCACGATTTTTTACCGGAAAGGGGGGTGCGTTTTCACGATTTTTTACCGGAAAGGGGGGTGCGTTTTCACGATTTTTTACCGGAAGTAGTAGTATGACGTCAGAGTGTTAGTGCTGCAGCACGCGGACGATGCGAGCGCCTTGGCGCGATGCCTCGAGCGCCTCTGGCGCGATGCCAATAACGGGTGGGGTCCAGGGGGCGAAGCCCCCTGAAGCTCTGAAGCTCTGAGCATTACAGCGAAGTTAGGACACAATTTTCATGTATCTTGCCATTGTTGACCCCATTTTCCATTCATAAAACAACATGTTACCCTAAAAATAAAAAAAATAAAAAAAAGAGATTTTCAAGGGGGGTGCGTCCGCACCCCCCCCCCCCCTTCTGACGGCCCTGACTATACAGTGAATACACTTTATAGGGGGGGGGGGGCGGCGGTTGTAAATTGGGATGTTAATCCTGTAATTTCACAAGTGTGTGTTCAACCATTTTTGTGGGTCAGGGCTCGCGTTGTATGATGTAATCCTGTTAGGGACGCACCATTTGATTTTGAGGGGGGCATGGAAGTTGGGGTCGGGCGGAATTTATTTTTCACCACCGAAGTAGACAACATTTTTTTTTTGCCGCCGCCGCCGAAGGAGGCAATTTGTTTTTTTATTAGGCAAAGACGGCAAAGTTTTTTTTTTTAGGTTTTACTGTTTTTCTTTACATTAAGTTGGGCCTTTCGGGTGAGTCATCTTTATTTTTTTACTCAGCAGTGGGTCATCTTTTTTTTCCCTGGTTGGTGGGCAATTTTTATTTTATTTTTAAACTCCCCCCCCCCCCCCCCCCCCCCCCCGCTGAGTATCTGGTGCGTCCCTTATTTCACACAGGGTAGGGAAGCTCACATGGCATGCATGGATTAATATTCGTTATTTTTACAAAGTGTGTGTGCAACTATGAGCCAGGGTAGGGATGCTCATGTGGATTAATCGTATTTTCACAGGTGTGCACACTTCTACTTGGGCCAGGCCAGGGGCTCATATAGGGTCACGCGTTATGAACAAATTTGGTATCATTTTGAAGCCCTCATAACAAGCTATCTGCCTGCAAAATGGCATTGGTATAGCTAATACAGAGGTGGAGATACAGCTGTTTGATGTTTTGAGACCAGGGGTGGTGCTGGAAGGGGTGCCGTTGGAAGGGGTGCCGCCTGCACAAACTCAATGGGGGATAATCCAATATGGCGATAATCTTTGTTCTTTTTACAATAACTAGTCATCCTATAATGTTACAAACACCATTCTGGTCCCATTTTAATAGATATTTAGTAGTCTTTAAGTATGGGGTTCAACAGACTTGTCAACTATTTGTATCAACTAATTAATTATGGTATGGATAAGACCATGATCATCAGCTTTCTTCCTATTCGCTACACTGTCAACATGAATAATCAGCCTCAATTTACCGGATTTATAAAAATGACTATAACAGAAAAAGTTTTCAACCTATGATAGCAAAAGTATACATTTTTGGAAAGCTTGTAACTAGAGGAATTCGGAAATGCAGTTTATATCAGGGAAGGGTTCATCCTTTAACAAATATTTCTGAAAATTCTAAAAATATATAAAATAAAAATTGGAGATATTCACTAGCCGGTATAATTACCATACCGACGTAGTAACTTTGACAATTATATATCATCTAATGGGTAATTTCATGAGGAATTCAAATATGTAAAGTAAATAATGATAGGGGTAGGTATAAAAAATATATGGATCTCAAATTAAAAATTAAAAAACTCTGATATTTTCCCGAACATTTCCGATCATACCATTTTAGTTCTTGGCCGTACTATAATTTTAATGGCATATTTGGTTTCCTCATGCAATTTCCCTTCAGAAAATGTATACTTTTACTACCTCAGGGGGTATTGTCAACAGTGTGTTTACAATTACATGGGTTCAATAAATATCACTCAATTATTATTTGTGCACACTATAAAGTGATTCAATGTTACATATTTCGGACCATTTTTTAATAACGATACGTCAAGTCATGAACTTTAATCGACTGTCAAACCTTGAAAGGATGTAAACTTCGACGATTATTTGGAGCGAAATTACCCATTAGCGGGCCCATCATTCTGCTATAGCGTGGTACAAGGGAAGTGTTTTATATCCTAAGACAGCGGTACAATTCGTGTCCTACGACGATAATTAACGCGATGCTTGTCGTAATATAATTATATAAGTGTCTAAAACGCTTGTTTAGACCTAAACTATTGCAAAATATACCGCAAAGGTACAATAAATCATGGAATCAAATGAATAACCACGTAGAAACACTAGTGACTAGTCTCTTATAGCACTACATGTACTGTATGCAATAATCCCAGGCAATGCTCTAAGGGAGCACAGCACCAAGACGCTCTCCATAGACTTTACTGTTAAAAAGGCTTACTTAAATGGCTCTAGTTTCTATATTAGTGCGTTTGGTTAAATGAAATTTTGATATGTTTTACTCACAAGGGTAATCTACAACATATCTCAATATGAAGCAAACTTTCTCGTGCACTTTTTTTGCTATAAGCCGCCGCATAACAACGTAGTGATATGCCTACCTAAATTCGGTCTCCGGTCTGGATATCACCGCGTGTGTAAATCGGTCCGTGAAATTAAAATTGACCTCAAATCACCTAGTTTAAATGTCAGAACATCAACTACACATTTCAAACACAACATATTAGTGAAAAATTATATCATAAACCGTCAAAAAATAACTCTCTTTCCCGCCAAATAGGAACTATTGTCGTACTCAACTTTGATTGATCGCGACGATAGCGTGTCGCGATACCTATTTAGGTATGTGCTCCCCTAACGTAGTGACTGGCGCTTGTGAATGTGTTCATTGGCTATTGTGAAGAGTTCTAGGCTGTTCGTTGTTAACAACAAGAGAGGGCAGCATTTCACAGTTCCGTTACACCTATACTGTGTGGAAACCTTAGCATTTCCAATGTTATCAGAAATGATATCCAAAAAACCTAATGGATGGATATTGACGGTTCTGCAGCTGTGCAGCCTGGTTATCCACTCGATATCGCACGGATCGTAATAAAAAATGTTCGATAATACCATACTTATAATATAACAAAAAGAGAACGAGCAGACTGCATTTGTTCCATAATTATTGCGTGTAGATGGAGGAGGCTGCACAGCAACACCAGTATTTGCCGTAAAACCTGTACAACTGTTTTTGACAAACGTTTCCTTGACACATAATTTGACAAACTTATTTTACAAGAAAGTATGCTTCAAGAAAATATGTAAAACATTGTCTTAATTCATGGTGTAAAACAAAACCCCTACCTCCGCTGATATTGTTGTAGGTAGTAGGTGTGAGTGTTAAATCGAGCTACACAGCAGAACCAACATCAAATCAGTTGAACTACTTTTCGACATACCTCTCTTTCTTCTTCTTCTTCTTCTTCGGCCTCCGTCAGATATGACGATTGGCTGCCATACGATCACATCTCCGGATCATCTTTCTCCAAGCTACTCTGTCTTGTGCCAGACGCTTGGCCTTTATAAGACTCATACCAGTCCATTCCTTGATGTTGTCAAACCATTGTTTCCTTTGACGACCTCTTTTCCTGCTGCCTTCCACTTTCCCTTCTATGATGTGGAGTGCCAGTAAGCTACCACTGCCTCTAATGATGTGCCCGAAGTATGCCAGCTTTCTTTTGATAAGCTCTCTTAGCAGTTGTCTCTTTACACCAAGTTCTTTCAGGATACTTATGTTGGTTCTTTTCTCCTTCCAGTTAACTCTTAACATTCTTCTCCAGATCCACATTTCAGCAGCCATTATGCGATTTTCATCTGCTTTGATTAGAGTCCATCCCTCCAGACCGTAAAGGAGCACGCTCCATATCAATGCTTTTACAATCTTTGTTTTAAGGTTTGTTGTGAGGTTGCGGTCATTCCATAGGTCCTGGAGTTTTATCATCCTTCCCTTGGCCATTCCGATTCTAGCTCTTATATCAGCTGTGCAACTGGCAGATGTAGTTTTCAAAGAGCCTAGGTATTTGAAGCGACTGACTTGTTCAACATCCTCACCATCGATTGAGATATTATGCACAGGCTGTTCTTCTCCAGTTGCTAGAAGTTTTGTCTTTTTGACATTAAGCTTGAGATTTAGCTTCCTGCCTGCATCATTTACGGCTGATGTTAGCCTCTCGATGTCTTCTTCAGAGGTTTCAAAAAGTGCAGTGTCATCGGCATATCTGAGATTTGAAATTGGTGTACCGCCTACTTTTATCCCATACTGGTTTACATCAGCGTCTCTCATGACTTTTTCTGTGTAGGAGACGAACATGTGTGGTGAAGCAATGCATCCCTGCCTCACACCTTTACCTAGGTTGAATTCATCTGTGTTTTCACCATTCCATCTGATCTTTGCCTTCTGATTCACATAGAGGGATTGAAGCAGTGCTACAAGATGTGCTGGAAATCCCATCTCTATCATTGCAGAGAAAAGCTTGATGTGGCTCACAGAGTCAAATGCTTTAGATAGAATAATCTATGAACATGATGAAAGCTTTTTGACCTATTGCAATGATTTTCTCCATCAAGATCTGCAGACAAACCAGCATATCGACAGTACCCCTGCCCTTTCCTGTAGGCGGCTTGCTCTTCTGGAAGTTCTTGATCTAGTTTGGCTTTCAGGCGTAAGATAATGATCATCAATAGCACCTTACTTGTATGGCTGATGAGGGCAATTGTCCTGTAGTTGGAGCACTGTTTGCGGTCGCCTGATTTGAACAGCATGACAAATTCTTGCACTTTCCAGTCATTTGGCCAGTCGCATTTGATCCAGATGCATGTACATAACTGATGTAGCGCTGTAATTCCGTGCTGGCCTGTTGATTTTATGAGCTCAGCAGGAATCCCATCAAGGCCTGGTGATTTCCCATCCTTGAGTTTCTTGACAGCATACATCACTTCATCCATTAGCGGTGGAGGTTCCATGTCATCGTCAAATGCTCTGTTCATTTTTGTCAGTTGTGTTTCTCCATCTAGACTTTCAAAGAGTGAGGCACCGTACTCTCTCCATCTGTTCATGATAATTGATGGTTCACTTATCACTGCTCCATCTGTGTTTTTTACACATGCTTGGTTTGATGGAGTGGATTTATTTCGGAGTGATCTGATCTGATTGAACATTGCTTTGGATTTTCCAGTTGCATCAAAGTCCTTTATTTGTAGACATTGCTCTTCAAGCCATACTGCCTTATCCCTTCTGATTTGTCTTTGAATTTCAGCACGCACTTCTTTATATCGCTCTACTTTGGCTGGTGAGATTTGCTTGCGTAGTTGACTCTTTTCCTCAGCTAGTTTCAACACTTCTTTGCTGATCCATGGTTTCTTTGGCTTTGGGGATCTTTTGACTCTTCCAAGTGTCTCCTCAGCTGTTTCAGATAAGATAGTTTTGTAAGTCATCCATAGTGATTCTGGAGATATGTTAGATGGGTCTTGAAGGAGAGCTTCTGCTTCAAATCGCTTTTCTGTCTCAGATTCAAACTTGGCTTTCGTAGTTGGGTCGTTAAGCATTTTCACATCCAGTTTGCCTTGTTTTCTCTTGTGTTTGTTGCAGACTGGTTTTGCTCTCACCTCTCTTTACCCATGCGTAATTTGATCTTAATTACTATTCAATTAATTCTATGTGGAGGTAGGCCTACTAAGGTTTCCAGAATGTTAAAAACTAAAGGGCAATCCGTCATGTAAAGAAGTGTACTAGAGCTCTGTAAAAATAAGTTAACGTTGTTTCTGGGATTTATGCAGATGCATGAGAACTAAGGATCTTAACATTTTCTTGTTGCTGTGAGTTTGATATTTACATTTTAATTTGCTTATACATTATCTGTTTGATTCAGCATCAGCTACAGCATCAAAGGGTTTATCCAGTGTTGGGAGTACGAGCATGGCTAAGACCGAGAAGCTGCTCGTTTTCATATCTATCGCTTTAGTCAGTCTACATGTAACCGTCGCGTATGGTGATGTAGGTAAGGCATTTGTACAATGTGTTTCCGAAGTTACTATACCATTTATAACGGTTGAAACATCTAAGTGGCTTGATTCAGCCAATCTGCCATTCTGACCAATTTTGGTCACAGAGGGCGCTGCTCGAGATATTGCATGACATCAGACATGTTTCTGATAATAATTTGAATTCAAAAATTCAAAACAATGAAACACAACATAATTATGTTATCTCCTTTTGAAATTCGGAACAATTTGCAGTTGCAGGTCCCAGATTCTGGAATGTATAGTTTAATCAGTTACAAATAATTATTCGGTTTTTAGCTTTCGCATAAACTCGTTTCACCAGTATCTGGGACCTAAAGTGCACTTTTATAAAATAAGATTTCATCATAAACGATTGTATGTGGGTCTCTCGGAGTAGGAGGCTCCACCGATAAAACGATTTCCCCACAATCTACTAATTCTACACACACAAGATTGGCGTCATCACGTTTGCAAACTGTGCAACGGTAAAATACCAGCACTATTTATTACACTGTGATCAATAGAGCTAGAGTTCAACAAACCGCCATTTTGAATCCTAAACTTTGTGACCCCTTATGTTTGAAATACACCCTAGCATAAATTGTTTCTAACCACGTAACGTACTATTAAAATCTACCTCTCCCGTCAAAAATCTGAAATGTTTTGGGCAAATTTCTTCCTCATAATTCCACACCTGATTTAATCAAATTAAGTGGATAATTTTTGAAGAGTAATTGTTGGTAATTTTGTTCTTAATATAATAAGACATAATGAAAAACAAAGTTTTTCCAAATACAATCTACAAAAGGAAAATATTGCTTAGTTTTAACTCTATTCTCAATTATTCATTACCTAGGCATATCCATACTTTGTTGCTTCAAAAAGCGTACAGTGTACAATGCAATCCCATTGAAGCTTATATTATTAGCTGCGTGCCAATTAAAATTCATTTATATGTCGGCATGGTCGGTGGAAACAAACAATCCTAACTTCAAAATGACCCAATCAATTAATGAGTTTATGAGGAGGAAACTTGCCCACATAATGTACGCGTCATCCATCTTTTAAAGCCCAGTCGTAAACATGAGCGTTGAATATAAAGTTTTATCACTTAGTAGCTATACATAGATACAAATGCTGTAATCTGATTGGTTATTAGGCATTTGGCAACTAAGCAATATAAAAACGTATTGCGTTGCAATTAACATTGCTAACAGGCGATATATCCCGTATTGCGTTGTTGGCAGAATAACAACTCTGATTGGTTAAATTGAGATTTGGGTTGATCCATTATTACTTTTAGGGGTTGGTGATGGTGGTGGATGGGGAAAAGGGCGACTGTAAGTGTTGGGTTATGGGTGCAAAGGGAGGAGGAGAGGGGAGGGGTTAATTAAGTTTCTATTGGGTGGTTCCCAGTATCATTTAGGTGATTCCCAGTGTTTTGGGTTCCAAGTTATTTAAGTGCTCATTGAGTATAAGTCGGGGGTTAGGTAGTATGAGGGGAATAAGGAGAGTGGGGGTGTTGACAAAATGGCCCTTTTGGGTGGTCCTGAGCATCATTTTGGTGGTTCCCAGTGTTTTGGGTTTCAAGTTGTGCAAGTGCTCAATGAGGATATTTGTAGAGTTGGAATGAGTTGTGCTTAATAAGGAAAGTTAGGGTTGACAAAGTGACCCATCATGGTGGTTCCCTGTGTCATTATGGTAGTTCCCTGAGTCATTTTTGTGGGTCCCAGTGTTTTGGGTTTCAGGTGGTTTAAAGGGTCAATAGTTGGGTTATTGGTCATCAGGGATATAGTCAATGAGCTCAAGGGTGGGTTGACAAACACAACTTGGAACCCAAAACAGTGGGAACCGCCAAAATGACATTTTGTCAACCTATCTCTTTATATATCACAACACAGCGCAATTTAAAAAATACACAACTTGAGCACTTGCACCACTCGGAACCAACAAAACAAAACGAACCTCTGAACAAAATGGGCAATTTATTCAACCCAACCCCTCCTAATACACCACACCCTAGTACAACCCAAAACTATTTTGGGTACTTAAACAACTTGGAACCCCAATCACTGCGAACCATCAAAATAACAATGGGAACCACCAAAATAACAATGGGAACCACCAAAAAGACAATTTGTCAACCCCCTCCTTATTGATCATATATCCCCACCCAACACATATTCTTCAACACTTAATCAACTTGGAACCCCAAACACTGGGAACCACCAAAATATCACTGGGAACCACCAAAAAAAGAAAATTTGTCAACCCCCTCCTTATTCACCATATACCCCCACCCAACCTATATTTCTTGAACACTTAAACAACTTGGAGCCCAAAACACTGGGAACCACCAAAATTACACTGGAACCACCAAAAAGTCATGTTAACCCCCCAAACACTCTATCCCCTTCCAACCCATACTCCAAAACCTACCGCTAACCTATCCACCCATCACCACTACCACCAACCCCTGAAAACGATAATGGATCAACCCAAATCTCTATTTAACCAATCAGAGCTGTTATTCTGCCAACAACGCAATACGGAATATATCGTCCTGGTAGCAGTTTGCCAACAACGCAATACGGGATATATCGTTCTGGTAGCGCATAATGTACAGGATATATTGGGGATTTCCTAAGTGATAAATTCGTTATCCCCTGTTTGATAACGCAATACGGTCGATACCTATGGTTGGGTGCCATATCACATTCGGCCTCCGGCCTCATGTGATATGGCACCCAACCATAGGTATCTTCCCGTATTGCGTTATCAAACAGTGGATAACTAATAGTATTTTAATTATATTGCAATACAGTGACATGCACTGATGGATGGTTAGGTTTTGAGGGTGTGTGTTACAACTATTTTACGGATAGTGCAATCACACAGGACGCTGCCCAGACCGCATGTGAAAGTTACGGTGGCAATCTCGTTACCATTAGAACGGCGGTAATTCAGGTGAGTGCTATTAAATCAAATATATATCATGACTTGAGAATTACAGATTCTAACTAAAGTAGCTGCTGTAAATAGAGCGTGTTTCTACTTGGCAATTTAACTGTAATACTAATTAACGTTGTTTTTTTCCAGTAGAAACGGCCAAATAACGCTTATTACTGTTAAGTTTTCTAACCTGCACAAACCAGGTTTGTTATCGGTAATTAACGCTAACTTGC
Source organism: Ophiura sarsii (assembly GCA_035610835.1). Taxonomy (NCBI): domain Eukaryota; kingdom Metazoa; phylum Echinodermata; class Ophiuroidea; order Amphilepidida; family Ophiuridae; genus Ophiura; species Ophiura sarsii. The sequence goes on along the minus strand of CM069442.1, from coordinate 75,479,379 downwards.
CCAATGCCCAGTAGAAACAGCAGCCCGATACATCTTACCGCTAAGTTCTTGTGACCCGGAAGTATACACGTACACGCTGGATGCTACGCATTGAGCATTGGGGTTCTTTTATCGTGTTTATGTTGTTAACATGTAGCATTAAGGGGGCTGTGGACTCTCAGGTACAGCCTCCGTAAAACTGCCGTAACTTCTTCAATATTCATTTAATCTTTATAAATGTATACAGTTTTTTTGCAGAAAAGGGTTCAATGAATCCAACCATGATAATGAAATTGACCATTTTGGAAAGAATTATAAAAAACATGTTTTTTGACCCATTTTAGGTTTGGAAAAGATAACTCAAAATATAAATTTTGTCATACTAGTTGTATGATAATCCTGATAACATTCCCCAGGAGTGTTTTTTTTTTTAATATCTTATTTTTTATTTTTTGAGTTACAGACCAAAAAGTGCAAAAAATGGTGATTTTCATGATTTTGGCGGTAAAAAATCACATTTTTTTGGCACCTTTTGGTCTGTAACTCAAAAAAAATAAAAAATAAGATATTAAAAAAAAACCGCTCCTGGGGAATGTTATCAGGATTATCATAAAACTAGTATGACAAAATTTAACAAAATATATTTTGAGTTATCTTTTCCAAACCTAAAATGGGTCAAAAAAGGTGTTTTTGATAATTTTTTTCCAAAATGGTCAATTTCATTATCATGGTTGGATTTATTGAACCCTTTTCTGCAAAAAACTGTATACGTTTATAAAGATTAAATGAATATTGAAGAAGTTACGGCAGTTTTACGGAGGCTGTACCTGAGAGTCCACACCCCCCTTAAAAGACAAGGAACTACGGCGGCAGTCTTTTTCAAGGGGGCGCTATTTTTGGTAAAACGAAAGATCAGACGACGCTGGACATAGGCGTATTCACGAGTATTCAGGTTAAAATATGCGAACGAGGTTACCTGATCAAGTGAATGGGACGACCGCTTAACAACGGTTTAAATGCAAAAAATAGCATTTACAATTGGGATGATTAGCCATCCCGAACGGTTTTGGATTGGAAAAATTTTCTTCTAACCTATGATGAATTTTATGGGGTCATATAATCAAAATCCATTGTTACATTGAAACCAACGGAAATTCAAAATTAACGGCCGTTCGTAGCCACCGTCGTCTGCGAAAGATCAAATGTCGTGCCCATCGTTTAGGGACGAGTAGTCGGGACGCCTCTTCGATTTGACCCCAAATTATTAGGTACGAGGGCGTCCTAATGTAAACACGAAAAATTCAAATTTTCGATTACCTATTTACAAATAAGTAACACTAATATTTAGGACGAAATATATACAAAAGGAGACCGTTGATCGTCTACCCACTAACCTACAATGAAGCACACATTTATTTTACTTCATACTGTTTTATCGAATCAATATATTCAGTCACCAACGTCCCGAAATGTGAGATTTCATGCTACTGCATCGGCGTAAAAATCCCTTATTTTACAACGTCGTCAAAAATCCAATTATGCAGTGGCACATTATAATGAGTTGTTTGATATCCTTCGTGTTTGAAATAGTAATAGCGTTTAAGACGATTTTTGCCGCATCATTTGAAGCCCGGTTAAATAGCGTTAACTTCCCAATGCCTCAATAAAAACACGCTCACAGTGATACGATAACATACCGTACAGCGTACAGCTGTATTGACACAAAGTAGCAAATGCTTGACACAAATGACAAAAATGACGACGACGATGACGATAACAACAACGATAACAACAAAAAGACTGGATTGAAATCCCATTAACTGCACGATTAGCAATGTGTAAAGCCTTTCTTTAGAATGGGAACAATAAGACACTGGACCGTAAGGCATGCTGGTATTGCTTACGATTGCATTTAGACATTCGGGTAAAACAACATCCAAAAGAAGGCACTTAGTATGACTTATAGCACTCATCGACAGTGACTATTTTAGTGATGATTTATATGGCAGAGCTCTACCCTACACACCAGATACACACCACTTTCACAGTAGGACACCTCTCACTCACCCAGACTTAGACAATCATCTACTATTAAACACACACACACCAAGTTGGGTAATAATTACAGTGCTGTAATTAATCAGGTTATTTACGATGTGAAATTTACAGCATTCTGAAGCTGTACAATAAGTGAAATTTGTGGAATTCTGGATTGGCTGTGTATGTGCTATTAGAATCATTGGAGTTAATGAAGCTACTGCTCGGTTACAGCTCAAAATCGACAGCCTGCTTCACAGGCGACATATTTCAAGATTGTGCGCATGCAATTATATGCACACCGTATATATAGTATCGATTGGGACGTTGAAGTACGAGATGTACAGACACGCGGGATTTTTGAACTCTTCGGCATGCATACAGTAGAGCGTGCATACCTTGTAATTTGTCTGGTGATAGCAAAGTAAACATACCACACGTACATAATGTAAAAGGGACATGTTGAGCTGGTATCGCAATATTGATACTGTTTCACTCCATGAAGTGGTAATTTATTTTAAGATATTATGCACAAGTGTATGAATTGTTATCAGTATAAATAAATTAATCGGTTTACTCCTAATCGGTACACAACAGCCAATCTCTCTGACATTCTTCCTAGCATGTATTGTCAATGAGTGATGTGAATGAAGTATTTCATTGCGTGTCTTTGAGATTAGCTCATCATCCTCTGCAGCTCCCCATCCTCCTCCCCAGCACTTCTGTTTACTCCTAATCGGTACACAACAGCCCGAGCTCTCTGATATTCCACCTAGCATGTATATTGATTATCAACAAGTAAAGTGAATGAAGTATTTCATAGCGTGTCTATGAGATTGGCTCCTCATCCTGCGGCTCCTCCTCCTCCCGCAGCACCCGTTGATCAATTAATTGCTCCCAATTAAAACTGAAATAATGAAGACTTAATCACTACCTACAACCAACTACAATCAATTAATGTATTGTCCAATTTTGTTGACGATTTGGTAAAGAGATTCAAAGGTGTTATGACTAGATAGGTTAAGTATTGTAGGCCTATATGTGTAATTAACTAAATGATTAAGAGATGGAATTCAATTGTTGATATCCTGGACAAAACACGATATGCATTATAATCATAATTCTTGAAATATTGCACAGGTTTTTCTTCAATCTATTCTACCGGTTCCTGCAGCAACCGACGAAACCGACAATTACTGGATAGGTCTGAATGACATCACAACTGATATGACATTTGAGTGGACTTCGAATCAGAATGTTCCTGTATGGATGGGGGGTGCTGCAACCGGAATTCCACCTGGTTCACCGGTGGATTCTGCTTTTACGTAAGTCATTAATCGGCTCATCAAAGGCGATGAAAAACCACTGTTCTACGGGCATCTTAGTTGAAATTTCAACAATTTTCGAAATTTGCAACACAAAATTCAATAAGCAAATCGAGGGTTTAGTGCAACAAAGGGATATCTGCATTTTTGGCCAAAATGAGATTTTGGTATCAAAATGATCCGCACAAGATTATAATATTTTAATATGTCAAAACCAGCAGGTGACAATGATGGGTACAAATCTTTAATTCACTATTTATCAAAATTGCCGAAATGCAGATAGCTCTTTGTTGCACTAAACCCTCGAAATGCCAAAATTGTTCAAAACTTTTTAATGATTTAATTTTTTTTTTAAACTCGAAAAATAAAGGCCTTAGCAACCATTTCAAATCTCAGGTTAAGTGTGGACTAAAACAACCGGTTTGCCGTTATACATTTATTCCCGTCGCGTGTAGGCCTATAATAAGTTCGTTCACACTAGACGTTACTTATAGTGTGTTGCAGTGGGTTATCGCAATGAAGTTAAAAAGTATTTAACTGCCAAAAACCTTCACAAACCAGGTTTGGAACGGGCAATAATCGGCAATAAACCCAATAGGAAAGAAAGGCAATTCTTAGCGGTTTGTGCCGTGAACCGTGTCACGCTGGGTTATACACATTATTGTGAAGCAATCTTTTTCAGGTGCGGTGGCATTGTTTGTCATTACAAAAGGTCAAACGTCGTAGCCCATCGACTAGGATCGATAAACTTAGCGGTAACTTTTCGCGAGTAGAAACAGGGGGATTAAAAACTGACCGATTGAAATTTAGCGTTTATTAGCGTTTACTTTTTGCAGTGCCCCAGCAGAAACACGCTCCAGGTGAACCACACAATTGGTTGGTAAAAACCGCGAAACCAACAGCTGTTGGTTAAAGTTTAACCTGTTTGTTTGTTTGTTTGTTTACACGGTCGGTCCATACAGACACACGCTTGGGTCCTGAAGGGACCAGACTCAAGCAAATTGCTCGGGCCAGGCTTAAAAAGCCTATATAAGCATGCTGGTTGAATTATTATTAAAAACAGCCACTCCCAACAAATAAAGTTAACAATTTTGCTGTCAGCCTTCAGACATGAGAAAAGAATAGTCTTGATCCAATCTCATTTATGCCACAAGGCTGTGGTTGGTTACAATTTTTAATCATTTGTTGGTTAATATGTTTTAACCAGCAGTAGTTGTTTAAAAAATGTTGGTTAAACTTCTTTTTTTTGGTGCTAAACTTTAACCCAGACAACATTACAATATTGGCCCAATATTGATGTTTCATTGGACCAACTTTGGCAAAGGGCAAGACCAGGACAAGGGGGTCTACCCGCTAGTCATAACGTGTATTTTTCTATACCACGAGTGCGCTAGTCATAAAAGTATCTTAGGGTTAGGGTTAGGTTTAGGGTAGGTCTAGGGTTAGTTTTAGGGTTAATGTAAATTTAGGGTAAGGTTAGGGTTAGGGTAGGATTAGGGTAAAGGGTTTATGACTAGCGACCCTTATGACTAGTGACCCTTATGACTGGCGACCCTTATGACTAGGACAAGGGACAGGACAAGGCACAGAACAAGGCACGGGACAAGGCACGGGACAAGGCACAAGATCCCTTTTTTTGTTGACCCCAAGAAGGGAAACCCGTGGCAAAGGCAAGCCCATGCCATCGTTAAAAAACCTTCAAGGGACAGGACAGACACAACCGGCCTCCCCTAGTGGCCCCGTATAACAAATTAGGCCGTAGACCTGGACAACCCAAGGGCAATCCAGATGCTACCCCGTACGCGGGGACTATAAAAATGGCACAGCGAAGGTGCTTCGCAGACATGACTAGACTACCTGATGAACCCATGAAGCATAAAGCTTAACAGGGCAGGTAGCTTTCGTCACCAACCGGCAGTGCAATGGTCGGCTGTCCGCAGATCACCTTCCACGTGCAGACCCAACAATGTGCGGGCTGTTCATGCATGAGCGATGTCACACATATACTACACATGATCCTAGCCAAAAGGCTGAGACGCGATATGATATAATAGCGATAATAGCAATTTTTTAGACCACGTCAGAATTTGTATATGAAATCAATGGTGTCATTTTCCGCCCCTGGTATATTGTGCCCATTATTGGACCAATATTGGTTGCCAACATGATGCCAATTGAAGAGCGCCAATGTAAAACCAATATTGGTCCAATATTGGTTGGCAACATGATGCCAATTGAAGAGCGCCAATGTAAAACCAATCAATATTGGTTTGATAATATGCACAAAATATTTTCCCGCCATTGAAATTCTTTAGCGGGAATCTTGTTATGACTTATTGTTGGTTACAATTATGATGCCTTAACCAACGTTGAATAAACTAAAAATGAATTATATTTTTACTCTTTAACAAACGCAGTATTAAAAGTAATTTTTAACCAATGTAGTATACTTTTTAACCAACATTCTTTTAATACATGGTTTTTAATACCTGTTCTGAGAGTGTATACCGGGTGATTCAAAAAAAAGTTGACCCAAGTTCAAAGTAATTTTTCAACCACATTTAAAGTTTCAGATACTTTCTGTTTGCTTAGTCTTAATCAGCAGTAAGTTTTGAAATTATCCTGATAAGATGGTACATTTATCTTGGTTGGTTCTTCATTACAGAAAGCATGCACAAAGCTGCCTTGGCCACGGAAGCGTCCTTTTAGTAGAGATGGAATGCACAAAGTGGACTTACACACGATTGGTCACAAATTGTAAAAATAGGAGAAAAAGAAACAAGGAGACATCTGAGACATCTGTCTGGTGCTTGACATTACCTATACCTATTATACGTATCTACGTTTCTTTGTTGAATGTGAATGGCACATATACATAGAGATTGGGATACTTGGTCAGGGCGGGCTTTTCAATTCTGAAACTAGAGCATGCTGTTTTGTTTAAGACAAAAACTAAATAACGCTCCCGTGGACAAGTCAGTTTTGTACATGTTTTCTGTAATGAACCATCTCTGAAGAGCCAAACAAGCTAAACGTGCCATATTTTCAAAACTTACTGCTGCTTAAGACTAAGCAAACAGAAATTATCTGAAATTTTAAATGTGGTTGAAAAATTACTTTGAACTTGGGTCAACTTTTTTTTGAACCGCCCGGTATAATGGCAGGCTTCACCGACTATTTTGAGGAACGATATTCATCGTCTTTAATCACGTCCTGTCTAAAAGATAAACTTGCATTTAACTTAGACATGAGTTTAGTATAGCGACGATATTAGGCTAAAGCCGCGTTTTGTACGAGAATACGACCCCTAATGTTTATCCATAATTATTTGGAATGTGTTTGTTTAGAAATTGGAAAAGCGACAGTCCAGAAACAGATTCATCGATGTCTGACAGTAAAGACTGTGTAACACTTGATATAATCAACTTTGTATGGCGTAACATAGATTGCACATCAACCCGTAGATACATCTGCGAAATCCGTAAGTATAAAGTCGATCGAAATGATGAAAATAACCGACCCATGCATGCTTTCAGATGAAAGTATAAACATGTATCTATATTTTGCAAAGAATAATTGCAATTTTCTGGCAAACGATACCACACATTTGTAGCAATCATTTTGTTTCCGTGCCCAGCCCCTTGGTTGAAGATATGGGGAGGTATCAACCTAAATGTGCCAAATTCACCCGCTATTTTGTTATCCAAAGAGCAGCCCGTTCTACGTCTACAGTGTATACATGGCTACATAATTTGACTGCCACAGAAACACAGGCAAACAAATTACGGCACATTTTACTTATATATATACCTGTCTGTAAAATGATAACAAAAGTGCCACAGCGGAACAGGCGTACATCATGTACATGGGTACAAAGTGTGGGTTTCCACATGCAGTGGAACCAAAAACGATCTATTGTACTTGTTTCATATACTTAATACAGTAATTATTCGAGACACGTGCTTCGTTTGTGATACTAGCCAGCCACACTGAAACAGAAAATAAAATGTAAAACTTGTTGAAAGTGATGATTTCAGTGACTGCTTTCATGATAGTAAAAGAACATGAAATTTAAGCCTTTTGCAGATAAAGGGTCTACACTCTACAGACAAAGAGGGTGATAATCGAAGTAGACTAAATGAAATGTATAGGTCTAATTTCTTGTCCAAGGTTACATTGACAACTACAGTGATACTCTCTTGACTTTTGAGCAGAAAATAGTCATGATTTGGCATATTTAGTTTGAGACCTCTTCACATACTGAAGCAAGTGGCTGATCACTGAAACACGTGGTTGCTACGAATTTGGCGCCATTGAAATCAGATTTTCCCTGGTATGTAACACAATATGAACAGATCACAAATACACACAATATTTGAGATTGATTTAAAAAAAGGAGTTTAGGTTGTACCAAGTAAATACTGGAACACCCACTTACATAACTTAGGTAAGAGCCGATTGTTTCACAAAGTCTAAGTACATTTTCATGCATTTTTTGAACACGTTATTTCAGCATTAAGCATCATAGAATTCCCAGACGAGCAATACTTCGTTGTCGAAGGCGAAAACATCTTTGTCAGAGTGATTCGTCGAGGTCTTTTACCATTGTCAGGAAACGCAGGTATACTATTATTATTCTTTATTATTTATTGATTGGTATAGGAGGCTAGGAGCACCTCAAAATACTGGCGAGTGGCGAGTTTGCTTGTTCTGTTTCCGTCTTCAACGTGTTTTAAATATTAAATCTGTTATCTGTTCTTTAGTTTGTGTCATACTTCCTTTATTTATACATTTTAAAGAATAATTAAGCATCGAGATTTCGTCAGAATTTAACCTCCAATGGTCGCCGGACGGCGACTAGTCGCGACAATTTATTGGAGACTGGTCGACCAGGAAAAAACCTCGTCGTGCAAGTATGGAACGCAATGTGCGCGATGAAATGATCGATGAAATGTGCGCGATAGACTGGTCGATGACATTTTCGCGATGGAATGATCGAATTTTCTCATCACTATTAAAAACCGAAAATGCGTTCCATATGCAAGTAGTACGCTAAAACTAGCAGGCTTTTCGATGTTAGCTTCTACACATCATTACATATTTTACACACATCCCTTATCCTTAAATAAATATAATTATTTTACCACAGAGGTTGTTCTTGACAACCAAACAGAATTTGATTTTGGCGGATATGACGACGGAACGATTTTTTTCTGGCCTGGCGAAGATGTCATGTTCTTTAATCTGACAGGATTAGTAGATACAGTCGTAGAAGACATCGAATGCTTCAATATTACGCTACAGCTTCCAAATACGTCTCCGGCTGGACAGTTGGGTATAGTCAGAAAAGCTGAGATTTGCGTCATTGACGCTACAGGTCAGTAGAGTCATCAAAAAAGTAACTACTACAGGTCAGAGAGTCATCAAAAAAGTAACTATACCAGGTAAGAAATATGCTCATAACTCAAAAACTAGAACTCCTACGTAGAAAAATTAGATTATAAATTCGAGAAAAAACACCATTTATACTGTTTATTTTGATATATTATAGGCCTAGTGACGATTGACTGAATATTAACAAAGCTATGTGTACTAAACCGAAACAAATTTCATTTTAGCATTTGGTTCTTCTACACGCAGCCTCGGTGTACATAGCAATAGGCAGATTATTAACAGAGTTAACTTATATAGTGACAACTTACCGGTCGATAACGAGATGAGGATCACGTGTGTTCAAAACCCAAGAGCGAAAATGAAAGTTGCCTTTTGTCTCATTCTTTACGGTGTAGCGTTCTTAATTGTCGCGCAAAATATCTCAAAGTGAAGAGGAGAAATTAACCATAATTTTGTTGTAATTACTATTAAGTTGGAATTATATTTCTTGAGTTGTGAGCCAATTTATTACCCGTGGTAAGATAATATTTGAGGACTGTTTTTGTCCGTTTATATTCATGCGTCAGTTACGACATCTGACATGTCTGATAAATGAATCTATGATACTGAATTATGACGGTGAAGTCGTAAAAACTGAGGTATGTGTCACTAACGCTAGACTATCCGGCTTAGTCACAATATCATCATCAGCATCATCAACTCATTATTATTATTATACTCCACTATTAACTGAAAGTTAATACTGAGTACATTGTTTTTGTTTTGGGCGGGGCGACTATCATTTTCGAATTGCTCGAAAACTGATCGACCTATTCCAACCACATTCGGCACACGGGTTTGTTTTATCGACATGCGTCACGACTCCGCTTTATGGAAAAAATACGCGCCAGATTCTTTTTATCATGGAAAAGGCTTATTTCAGCTGATCTCAGCTTTGAGATAATATTCGAATATTATCTCCCCCCATTGAAAACAATGGGAAAATACTCCCGATGAGATATCTCAAAAACTAATTGAGCTATTACACTGAAAATTGGCACACAGGCTGATGACTACAACAGCTTTAATTAATGTACCACTCGGCAAATGTTGACCCTTTCCATGGCAACGGGAGCCATTCACATAAAAAGAAATACCAAATTTCACTGGTTTCCATGGAAACCATGCACAAACAAAATTTGTTGAATTCATAGAAATATGCACATGCATATATAGCATCATGCTGCCAGGTTTCAGAGTCACACATGCAAAAATGAGTGCTTGAGAGCTCATTTTGTGGCTCATTTTGTAATTTTTCACTATTGGTTGTCACGGTAACCCGAAAAGCGACAACACAAATTTTAAGCGAACCGACCTGAATCGCATGACATAAATTGCCCGCTTAGGAGCGCTATTAATTCGACCTAGTAAACCTATTGTTATCAATTACTACGAGAGGATTACCTGGTTGTATATTTAAATTCGAGCAGTACTTCTTGCTAACTGCATGGGTGAGTTTCCATTATGTTGCAAATTACATCCATGCTCAAGCGTTTAAACTACTCAATGGGTATTGCAATACAGCCGGTTGGTTGCACACGAGAATAATGGCATTTATAGCAACCAGCTTTGATGGAAGGCGAATATTTAAATTTGTTGCCGGTTTTTAGGGCAACAATTTATAGCGCTGCCAAGCGAGCCTTGTAGCGTAAATTATGAATTTGTGGATTCGGCCCGACGCTGAAAATCTCGTTCCAGGTTTTGGCGTAATCTTAATCTGTGCTCCCACACGTAAAGTCGTAGACGTGCAAGAAAATAAGATTGAGCATGATTATTTGTGCACCAATGTCACGATATCACATTCTTCCAATTAATAGTTACCCACTCCCCCCCCCCCCCCCCCCCCCCACCCCCCACCCCGAGCTAGTGGTGACTGTACTGAGGTACAGGGGAATGTAGTCCTAGTAACATAGGACCTGCGAATCTCATCATTAACACCTGGACATTATCAACTGCAAATTACGGTTTCTTTCAAAACATTGCGCATTTTCGGCAACTATAAGTCCTGAGACACATGTTACTGCGACTACAGGGGAATGCGCCATCAGAAGCCTGTAGTCTACATAGTACATGTAGTCGTAAATAAGGATGTTCCATGCATGCCCACAAAAAACAATAGATACACACTAGGCTCAAGTCTCAACTCAAGTCAATGATGAATAAATTCTATCATCAAATTGCTTATTTTACTTCCAATTCCAAGAGGCTCACTGTTATACATTCCAAACTGTCGCGTCGTGTATGGATACATTTATGTTTAGTATTCAGATTCAGATTCACAGACTCACCTCACAGAGATAATATCAGACAGAATTCAGATCAGATTATGAATCAAAAGCTAAATTATAAATTTGTTTCAATAATAGGTTATTAATGTACCTAACTCTCAGATTCTGTAAAAGTATGAAGCTGGTAGTAGTAGGCCTGTTGTCAAATACAAAACTGCAATGTGTCCGTACGCGCGGGTTTGTTGTTTGCTGAGCACGAATTTAATTCGTATACACACAAATTTCATCTAAAAATGCCGCTGAATTGGGAAGTATTAATTTCGTCACCTTTTTAATATTGTCAGTCCTCAGGCTGGGATGCACGGTGGCGGTTAATCGGCGGATAGAATAATAATAATGCTCAAATCATCCCGTTTTTTTACAAACTTCACGTACATATCCCACACAACACATAAATGCAATATTCAAGAGGACCACACCAGCTAATGTGTCGATGATCTCGCACACTTTTGTGCTTGATAGGAACTATTGCTGTACTCAATTTTTTGCCGGAAGTGGATTTCTAGACTGGATTAGTTGTGTGCGCCCATAATTAAAAACAGCCTGTGAGCGTGACACAAGGGAGCACACTACTAAATGAATTTAGGTTGACAACAGTTTTAATGATGGTTTCCGAGGATTGTACATCTAAAATTGGTTTGCCTCTTGAAAAATGCAACCCTGCTAAATTTGTTTTTGTTTGATATCCATTTGAGCTTCAGGATAACCAAATTAGCTTTCAAATTCCGTTTGTTTTGTAGTATTCGCCTGATCCTATCCCAAAAATTCTCTATTACAGTTCAAGTACTAAAAGTAAAATGTTAGCTATCATTATGAAGAATGCTTCAAATTTACACGTGGATGATTTGTTTCAAATATATGACACAACTTTGATTTTGATTGCTCATGGTTAAACAAGCATATCTTTAGATAGGCTTAAGCAAATTCGACGAAACAATCTGTGTCTCAAAGGTAATGTAGTAATATTGAAGCTCATGTAAATATATTAAATCCAAATACGAAATATTTAATGATCAAAACAACACATTCCTTAAAAACTATATTTTTATATTTTTTAATTTTTTTATATTTTCTTAAAGTGGCACAAGCCCGATTTTGAGTGCTCGTAGTTGATCAAACATTTTTAGAATGAGAAAAGTAAATACAATCAAATACACGGCATTTCAAAGCCAACTAAATTATACTTCAGATTATATAAAGACTACAGCAAAATACTGAGTAATCATTGAGAGCAATGACGTGGAACATGTGTACACTTTTTTTAGGGACACCCTGTATGAGTGACGAGTTCATTTCAGTCAAAACATCTGCAGCATATTATGTTCCTGACACTACCAGCTACTACCGCTGTCAGTTAGTGATGGCAATTCACTAATACAAATTGTTCTTCTTTCCGGCGATATCACATTTATAATATTAAATAGAGGATATTTTAAAGAAAAGTTGCGGAAAAAAGTGTTCTTTAGGTCCCAGATTCTGGACTGTATAGAATCGTCCGATACTGGAACACCCAGTATCGTTCGTAGCCTACATGTACAAAATCAGTGTCCCAGTATCTGATGATACTGGCACATATAACATGTTCCAGTATCGGGCGATACTGAGGCTATCACTCGGTCATGGAACACAATTTAGTTCCAGTATCGGTGTTCCAGTATTGATCGATACAGGAATAGTAAATTCGTACCAGTATCGAGCGATACTGGCAACTTGTATGTTCTAGTTTTACCCTATTTCTATAAATATCAATATTTTAACAAAAGCACATGTCGCGCAGTACGCCTACATGTCTAGGAATATCATTTTAAAGCCCGTTTAAAACAAAATATACCTCAATTATGGCAAAATTCATGTTATTAGTACTAAAAAATCGCGTGCAACACGCCCTTCTTTTTAACGAACAGATAATCGGGCAAAATGGTGTGAAGTCATTCTGGTGAATAGAGGGCCTCCTCCACCAAAGAAATCCGGGTAACGCGGCCAATGTTGAACGATACTGGTAAACCAGTATCTGGGATCTAAATCACATTTTCAATACGTCGTGATAAATTTTCCGAAATGTTTAGAATTGTTCAATCAAGTGCTGCAGTGTTCTGACCATCAAGTATGTTCATCATGAATTCTAAAGTAATTATATTAAAAACAATCTTTAACACTACTGCGTGTCCGGCTTGACTGCATATTTAACACTAACAGTCCAACGACATGTATTTTCCATCGACCAAAGAAAGTTCATGGCTTAGTATTGGGAAACTTACAGCCCATACCCCAAAGGTGCATCACCAAGAGAAAGCTGTGTCAGATATGAATGTTAAGAGCATTCCACTTTACATCTCTACGTCCATGTTTCTAATCATACTCTATTACATTCTTCTAACACATTTGTCATTTTTGTAAACTTTAATACAGCTTGTTTTTGGATCGAGGAGAGGCAGTATATAGCCAAAGAAGGAACGAGTCTTACGGTCACGATACACAAAGCTGGACGTCTTGATCGAGAGGATTATCTGGGTAAATCCGATAAGTTAACTGTATATCCGTCATGCTCATGTAAAGGATCGACTTCCTTTTCGCGTTTTCTAAGGCCAAAGAAACAAAAACACATTTTCCAATTAAATCACTAAATTTCGGGGCTAATATATATATACCCCCTGTTCTTGAAATCACAATCAAAGCAATGAAGATCTTGGCCCGTATTAACAAAAGCTTTTATTTGGCTCGTATTAACAAGAACATTTATTTACCCGTATTAACAAGGGCATTCCTTTGGCCCGTAGTAACAAGAGCATTTATTTGGTCCGTTTTTCTTTGGCCCGTAGGCCTATAAACAAAAGCCTTTCTTTGGCCCGTATAAACAAAAGATTTTTTTTGGCCCGTATAAACAAAAACATTTCTTTGGCCCATATTAACAAGGGCATTTCATTGGACCGTATTAACAAAAAAACAAAAAAAAAGGGGTGGGGTGATGATGAGGTATCCATCATGCTCATGTAAAGAGGAAGGGGTGAGAGAAACTGAAACACATAATTATACATTCTGATGCTATGGACCCCGGATTCTCCGGTATCGAACACTCACATTCAAAGCACTGATATGTTAGGAATTGGTTTGGCCAATTCGGATTTTACTAAAGTATATACTAACTTTAGTGGTAAATATGTCTAACGGTATATTGTCTTTGTGTCCATTAATAGCCGTGTCTTCCGAAAGCACTAACTCTTGTCAGGCATCCGACGCTGACTATACATTTGGTGGTACTGACAGGAGAGAGGGAATTTACTTTGCCCCTGGTGACCAAACTACTACGGTTTCAGTTAGCATTTCAAGTGATGCAATCGTCGAAGATTTGGAGACATTTCAACTTGTATTGACTCTACGAGATTCTACCGAAGCTGACGGTTTTGCCAAGGTGGGAGAACCAGAAAGGACAACGGTGTATATTGTTGACCGGACAGGTAGATAGAAATATTTCTACGGAAATACTGTGTGCGACTGATATTCTGATTCAAATAATACATTAGGAATATTTCAAAAATAAAATAAAAGGATGAGACCAGAAGCTTTATTGCTTTTCTGTATTGCGAATGGTCAGTATTTCTGTATTGCAAATGGTCAGTTTATTGCGAATGGTCAGAATTTCTGTATTGCGATTGGTCAGTATTTCTGCGGACAAAGCCCACAGTGCTCAAACAAGTACCAGGCTATAAATGCACGACTCTAAAACTATAGCTCCTACCTTTAAATATCAAATCATAACATTGACACGAAATTTCTTATCTTTAATTTTGATATATTGAACGTGAAGATTGTCTGAACATTAGCAAAGCTATGTGTCAAAAACAAAACAAAGTTAATCTTTCATTTCACGTTAGTCCTGGTGGTACAGCAATAGGCATAGTGTCCATTAACACGTAGCGACAACTCATCGGTCGATAGCACATTGTTTAATATTGATCAATGCACATTTTTGTCACAATATCTTGCGTGTTCAACCCAAATAATATGCACATTTTACTCATATTTAAACGGGGGACTATTTACGCAATAATGTTATAATTTGATCTGTACTTTGATATTGTTAACATTGTTAAGTTGGTGCTATAGTTTAAGAGTTAAAAGCGGAAGTATTAGCACGTTACTGTAGAGCACTGTGTTTCAATAAATCACGTCTTCAAATTCCTTACAATAATATGTTTTCGTCTATTAACAATCAGAGCTATCAAATGACGACTAATAGTATAACAATATAATGAATTAAATTGAACACGTATCGATGTATTTCATGGTATTTTAGGCGGCACTACAATAACCATGACTATTTTTGCGATGACACAAAAGTGGTATTTTCAATAATTTTATTTTGTTGCAACTAATTTTCATGAACATTTTTTATAATAATTGCTGCAAATGCCTTTCGCGTCACCATAAAAGTCTATACTTTTTACCGTGAGCCCAGTGTAACGAATTCTGGAACTCAGAATTTCCTATATTCTGACAACTAAAAAAACACCTAAACAAGCTGTGACAAATAAACTCGAGAGCAAAGTTTTTCATGCATTGACTGAATCGAGATATTCATGTCAAATTAGCATTCAACTGCACTGTCATTTCGGTAGAAATAAGTGGACACAGGGTACAGACAAAACTGGTCATCTCGTATTATGATGAGTGACTTAATTTTGTGATTGAGACAGATATTGTCTATGCACTCAGCCTAGTCGCAATACGTCCTTACTTTCCAACTCGACGACCATGGTTCTGATCGTATTCAATCCGATTCCTGTAACAAACCTGTCAATTGCTTTGTTCTTTATAACAGCTTGTTTTTGGATAGAGGATGCACAGTATATAACCAAGGAAGGAACTAGTCTTGATGTCTGGATACACAGAGCTGGAAATCTTGCCAATGCTGACACCCTTAGTAAGTTGAATGTAACTATTGATATAGGCCTAATACAGGGTATGAAAACCATTCAAATATGGAAAGAAGCCATCTTGTTTTTCAAAAACCATGACAAATTTTGAAATGTTTAACACCTTGTAAGAATGACAGATTTGTTAGCAACTTTGAATTTAGGTGGTCTTATGCGAACCTTAGGCACACATTCAATGTTCACGTTTGAATATCCCGCCGACAAATTTGGCAATGATTCAAAGTGTTATTTAAGTATGCGACACAATCCACAATTCATAACATGGGCAAATCAACATTTAGAAGTTTTCTCTCATCTAAAATGCATTGCAACATAAATCAGTTCTGTTTTTCGAAATTGAAAGAAGGACATCATTTTCAGACTTGCATGCGTGTCAACGAGGCATGTTTTAAATGCCCCGTGGACACACATGCAAGTCTGGTGCCTAGGTAAAAAGGTTCACCCAGTTGTCAAAAGAGGACCTTACAATGATTCTCTTTAGCGCGGTTCAAACAACTATATCCTCAGAAACTACCACACCAGAGACTCATAATTTATGAAAACTCAGACGTTCTACGTTGAGCAAATTATATTAATAAGGTTTATGACAGGCCTACTTTCATAAACCAATTTATTTACCGGGGCAGACACCGTCTGGGCTTTGTGCAATGTGCGTCTGTGTTCTTGGTTACCACTCATTGGGCCAATCAGCAACCTTGCTTTCATGCCCGCGATTTTCACCCTTTAGTAGGAGCCCCAGGCCTCAAATTTGGGAGTTGACCCCTGACCTCCGAACATACTCTGAAATTTACATTTTTATGACAGATACATATCTTATCTACAAGAATAAAGAGTCCTGCTCTAGATATTCTCTTGCGAAATTATGCTATAGCGATAATTATATTTCCCATGTATTCACATAGCAGAAATGAAGTAATAGAATCTCTAGTAAGGGTTTAAGTAGAATATTGACCATAACACTGAAAGAAAATCTAAAAACTACATACAATCATGTTTCTGAATTTAATGAAAGAACTACTTGACATATAATATAAGTTTTTCCATTTTGACGTCATTGATATCGGTCCAAAATGTTATGGAACAATTGAAAAGTTAGAAAAATAAGCATTATTGACCTTTCCTGACTTTTTCAAATGTTCTATTTAGCTATGTTACCTGTAACATTGAAATTATAACTATAAATAACTATCTCAACTTGTGCAGCACTTCTTCCCCATAGATATGATGTATAGTTATACATACTTTAACATTTATTTCAACCTTTTATGGCGATAATACTATCCCTACCCCTAACACGGGTTGTTTTATGTCATTTTGTCTACAGGGTGAGTCAAAAAGAAGTTGTATGGATTTGAATATTTTTTCCTGAGAAAGAAAAAGAAAATTGACCTTAAACTAAAGCGATATTTTGACGAGAATATTCTTCCGATCATCTGCAAAAAAGAATGTCTGAAATCGATCATTCCTATCCAGAGTTATAGTTATTTTACTAAAATAACCCATTTTTTTTAGCTGTCCACCGATACGTAAAACACAACAAAGTAAAGAAAATGTAGTCACTGATTATTTATCTTAGGCACACCATTCCCACCTGTGTTTGAAACTCCCGGGCTTTAATCTTGTTTGAATATGAATGACCGTGTGTAAATGTTGCTGCCCACTTTAAAAGAGTAAGGTAGATATCAAGGGAATTTAAAGCGTTCCGTGGACAGCTAAAAATGGTTTCTTTTATTAAAACAGGCATAGCTCCTGATATAATTGATCGATTTAAATGATTTCTTTTGTCATATTATGAGCGGAATAAGTTGCTCTTTAAATACATGTTTCATTGGTTTGTCAAATTTGTTTGGTCTATTTTCAAACAAATATTCATTCCCGTACAACTTCTTTTTGACTCACCCTGTATGTGAATATACATGTATAGGGAAATTGCCAATAACGTGAATTCGCAAGAAAATCATAAGAGCAGGACAATTTATTCTTGTAGACAAGATATGAATCTGTCATAAAAATATTCCTTTTGGAGTATGTTCGGAGGTCAGGGGTCAAACCATTTTAAAGCCGAATTTAGAGCTCTGGGGCTCCTTCTACTTTGTTTTGGTTCTGGGAGAGGTTCCGTGCTTTTACCTTTCTATTATACTGATCATATTTCTTATTGGCTTCATCGAGACGCGCCGCCTTCTATAACATCAATTTATTGTAGTTATTAAAAGCATACATAGTATCATATAACATAATTAAGTACTGCAGTACCAAGAAACAAACTAACGCAAGCCTTCATTCGAAGGCAGACATGATATCATAAGTTATCGAAAGTTATCGTTTTAGCTCACGATGATTTTCCCAGTGTTTCAGTCAACGCCATCGGTAGTCGAACTCGAAAATCATAGCACTAAAAAACGAACGAAAATTGGAAATAAAATGCCCCATGTCAATGTTGTGAAAGCCAGTTTTTTTTCATCCCACTTTTGGGCTACAGCGCATAATTCAGTTCCACATCATAGCGTTCTTGGTCATCAAGATCATTCCAATACATTGGTAAAACAGCACGACATAAAGTCCTGAAATTACTTCAACTGGAACGGAGCCAAAATCGCCGTGCAAAATGCATTTCTCATGGAAATAGGTGGAAGGTGGCTTAGAGGTAGACTGACTATAAACTGATTGACATTGGTCACCAAACGTGCGGAGAAGGAAATACACTGTTAGTTATATATACATGTGTATCCTCGCAGATCTTAAATATAACTGCCCAGATATTCTGCCCCTACTCAGAGATGAGTACAGCTATACTTTACATATGTGTAGCTACCACTGAATTTAACAACAATGACAGTGTTGTGTTGTGATATAACGCAGATTACTGCCTGATCAAATATAAAATCAATAGGAGATACTCCCTATTGGCCAGAAGAATTTTGGAGGTAAAAATACTTAAAACTTTTACATTTACTCATGACACCAGTACAAACGGTAAATGCGATTTACTTCATTATTTCACACAAAGTTACTATCAAATATGTTTTTCTTACTATGTTTGAAAAAATGTCAAATTTCAACTTGGTTTTGAAAACAAGATGGCTTCTATTCACTACTGCAGTTGGTTTGTATTCAATCTGTATGCTTGTCTTCATTTCATTTTCTAAAAAAGGTCAACATTTTCTGGTGCTTTAAATGAGAGATCTTTCGGGGAGAAAGCCCTCAATTTGGTCAGAAGTTTTTCATAAATGTTACGAAAATGAACCTCCATTAATATATCCAACTTAACTGGTTGATATCTCTTACAGCTTTGACTGCTGCCGCTGGTTCAACTTCTCCGGCAATTTATAACACTGATTATTCTTCATCTAGCGGCAGTGTAGCAAATGTTAACTTTGCTGTGGGTGCCACGACTGCTACGGTAACGTACTCCATTACGCTTGATGATGACCTGGAAGATTTGGAGATTTTTACTCTCCGGCTAAAATTACAAGGATCTACTGCGAGCAGTAGTTATGCAAAGGATCCAGCACGATCTTCAACAGTTTTTATATATGATAGTGATAATACTGGTAAATATGTCGTAATTTTATTATTTACATGTATAATGGGTATAATAAAAAACACCTCTCGGTAGATGCTGATAAGTATCAACGTAGTTATGATATCGACTTAATTCCTTCGTTCTTCGTCGGATATTTATGACGAACTTTCCATTATAGTTTGTCAGTCATAATTATATAATGATATGCCCGATTCCATCCATGTAATGATATTTATTATGCCTTTTGTTTGTACAATACAAAACTATATCACTGGGTCCAGATTGGACTGTTCTATTATACGAGGCAAAGGCCACACTGCAAAACTAGTCCGTATGGCTCATACGTATAAGTGACATGTAAAAAAGTCCAAATTTGACCTCGTATTATAATTTGTATTATTATTTATATCAGGCTTTTAACGGTACAATAAAACTGTGTATTCAATATTGTTTAACCAAAGTACCCGGATGCATCCAATATTCTAAAAATATTGCCGTCCAATATTTTTTAGTCTCATACCCATTATTTGTTCGTTATGAATATTCGTCTATACTATTGTATGCAAAGGAGCTCACGCAACTTTAGCGTTTATTAAGCATGTAGTCGAGACTAATTTTCGCTGATTGCATGGGTTTCGGAAAAACGTGTTATCGGCTCAATGAAGCAGGCTTACGTGGGGAACCACTACGAAAACAACAAATCAACAAGTTTGCAAAATGTGGAACCGCAGCACACTCCCGGAAGATTCGCCTCTTTAAGTGATGATGATTTTAACGAACTTTTGCGGAACAAAGATTCTGCAAATACAATTAAATCAACACGCAACGCAACTATGGGTAAAAGCCTGATATAAATAATAATAATAATAATAATATTGGATGTCTTATTTTCGGGTGATACAAGAAAATATTGCACTCGCTATAAAAAATATTGCACTCGCTATAAAAAATATTGCACTCGCTATAAAAAATATTGCACTCGCTATAAAAAATATTGCACTCGCTATAACAAATATTGCACTCGCTATAAAAAATATTGCACTCGCTATAAAAAATATTGCACTCGCTATAAAAAAAATATTGCACTCGCTATAAAAAATATTGCACTCGCTATAAAAATATTGCACTCGCTATAAAAAATATTGCACTCGCTATAAAAAATATTGCACTCGCTATAAAAAATATTGCACTCGCTATAAAAAATATTGCACTCGCTATAAAAATTATTGCACTCGCTATAAAAAATATTGCACTCGCTATAAAAAATATTGCACTCGCTATAAAAAATATTGCACTCGCTATAACAAATATTGCACTCGCTATACAAATATTGCACTCGCTATAAAAAATATTGCACTCGTCTCCGACTCGTGCAATATTTTCTTGTATCACCCTCAAAGCCATCCAATATTATATAATTATACCATGATAGGCTTGATTTCAACCATGTGATATTTTTTTTATTATTACACCTCATAAATATTCATGAACTAATCATGGCAATTCATTGGCCAATTCCTATCACAAGTACTATTTCCCTACAACCTCATCCCCAGAGTCACAGTGAGGTGTAAAAAACAAATATTACATGGTATGATCGGGTCAATAGGGCACACTATTTTCCCGAGGTACTGGCTACGGGCCTATCACCCCTCACCCTTCGGGTTCGGCATGTTCGGAGTGATGGGGCCCGTAGCCAGTACCTCGGGAAAATAGTTTCCTCTATTTCCCCTCTACCATCATTTTGACCATGTAGTATTTGTATACTAACATTATGACTGGAAAAGAATAATGTGATATCATGATATAAAACAAATATTGAATGCCGTTTGCTTGAGCAATAATAGTAAAACTATATCACTCACACTCTCAGGCATTTAATATTTGTATACTATCACACTCCTAGGCATGCAATGTGTATACCATGGCTTCCATCTGCCTTGAGTTTGATATCCGCATGATATGTTTGTATATTATTTATCATGTTTATTCGATACATGATGGTCTTGCTTATTTATTACATTCAACAACCCGATACATTTGTTGGCCACGGTAGCTTTAGGTTAGGTTGGTTTTGCACTGATCAATACCGAGCCAATTGCTTTCTCTGTTTCATAACGCTCGCCCTTTTGGGTCATAAAAGTTATTAACAAACTGTTTTCTTACCTTGCTTGTTCTGTGTTATACACTTTTTAACGTCAACTTTGCCTTTTCACAAGGAAGCATAACTACAACTGCACGCTAAATAAACAAGATGAGCAACGCGTGGTATTATAACTTTTTGTGTAATAATTTGGGACGTTTCTACATTTTTAAATCAAAATCTATGTATTTGGAATATTACAGCTATTTTCTGGATTGGAGAAACACAATACACAGCTAAGGAAGGAGAGAATCTTGTGGTCACTATACACAGAGAAGGAAATCGCTTCAATAATGATGAACTAAGTATGTTTTATATTTGTAAATAGAAAAATGTTACACGATGTCGATATTAGTTTAATTAGTGGATCGGCAGGTTCTATCTATGAGTATGCCGATCACAAATTAGTCTAGTGCGAAGACGTCTATTGTATGAGTTATGCAGGTTCTATCTATGAGTATGCCGATCACAAATTAGTCTAGTGCGAAGACGTCTATTGTATGAGTTATGCAGGTTTATTTCGTAATGCGTAGACTATGGGCTTTTGTAGGATTAAAATCGTTACCTGGCACCGTATCGATTAACTATTTGTATCATCCGCTTTGAGACCGAAATGTCCTGGGTTCGAATTTCAGTATCGTCAGATTTGTATGTAAAACCCTTGCTTTGAGTTCACTTTTCTCAAAGTTTTAAAGGGGCACAGAGAGATTTCTCAAAAAAATAAATTCAAAATGTTTACCTTGTTAAGATAGTTAATATACATAGAAAACCTCTCATGTTAGAATTCTTTAATCAAATTCAGTAAAAATGAAAACTAAAGACATTTTCTTAGCATTTCTGAAGATATATTAGCGCTTCTCTTTTTTGGTATTTTGGTTAAAAATCACCACCAATTGAATCAGGGAGGTCATGACTATGCATCACGCAACAAGCCATGGGTGGTCTTCAAGGTTATTTTGAATTAACATGAAACAAATAAGTAAGAAGCCATCTGTGGCCTTTTAGATGAAATTGGATAATTTCGATGTGATGTACATCGTAACTCAAAACGCTATCAAATCCATGAATTTCACATGAAATACTGCATATTAAGTTCTATAATTTTAGGTGGTAGTTAGTACGTATATTAGCATAACGTATATTGGAAAAACCCAACTTCTGAAAAATTTGAGTGCCCTCCATGAAGGAACTCTTAGAGCCCCTTTAAGTCGTTATACTTACGACCAGGCTAATTTGTGATAGCTTACGTTACTAAGAGCTTACTTACATGTAGCTCTTAGGTTACTAAGAGCTGTATATTGTACAACCGTCGATGCGAGTATCCTTTTTTGTTATAACCATTTACAGCTCTGACAGCTGCCGCTGGTTCAACTGCCACAGCAACCTACATGTATAACACTGACGACTCCACTGTCGATGACCCAGATTATTCATTTACTACTACGGCAGACGAAATGGCAGTAGATGTTTACTTTACAAGCGGTGCCACAACTGACACGATTACATTCACTATTGTGAAGGATGCTATCATTGAAGATTGTGAGACTTTTACTCTTAAGTTATCATTGCGAGGTGCTACCTCTACTGGTGGTTATGCAAAAGTGGATCCCGAAGGACCTTCAACGGTATATATATATGACCGTACAGGTAAGAGCTAAAGTATGGAGGGAACATTTACTCGTTTTCCAAGTCAATTTTTTAAAGAGCTAATTTGCCAATCTAACCAATATGAACAACAGAGGGCGCTCTTAAACAAATTCGATTGGTGGTGATGTTTAATCACTTCGCCTCTATGAATGAATGCAAAGCATGTAATCTTTTATATAACGCATACAAATATTCTTGTCATTTGATTGGTGGATACTATATAATCATCTGACATAAAATATTTGGACTATTTCCCGCGCTATTTCACCGGAGGTACTATTTCCCTGTGATAAGGAGCTGCAAGGAATATAATACCTTTTGATGGGAACTTTTTTCCCTGCTCGCGTTTGCGGACATTGATGGAGGGTTAGCTTAGTGATTGTCCTTTACATTGAGTAGGCCTATTTACTGGGTCCTGAAAGAGACCAGTTATAGTTTCAGCTCATCAATTGTTGACTAAAAACGCCAGGTATTACGAGGCCCACGAATGCAATGGCTAAACATATGGGTACCAACGGGCCACCTATGAACTTGCGGTAATTCGAGATTGTTTTGACAATGCAGTCATATGCCAAGCATGAAAATAACGGCTTTGTTTGTGCACCCGGGCCCGCACGTATACCGACATTTTATGGAAAAAAACGAAAATAAAATCGGGTCTTTTGCAATTCGCGATTGTGGTGGATTGCCTGCACAAATCTTAATAAGCCTAGGCTCATCTTGAAGGGGCGGTCCCATTATTTCAGGATCTATTTTCAGTTTTAATAAAATAAATAATTTTCCCCATTATTTAAGAGGCAATAAAGATGCATTTTCAATGCGATCGAAACATCGTTATTTTACCTATTTGAAGTCGTCGTAGCAAAAACTTCGTGCACAAGAAATCTTCCTACAGTATTAAACTTGATCAAAACTATGTTTATTTGTAATAAATCTGTGGACAGCAGTCAGCGCCACGGCTTTTATTCACCTACTATTTTCAGAAAATCACGCAAAATGCAGTCCGATGAATGACCTTGTAAGAAATAACACGTGACTAAACAATGGCGATTCACGCTCTGTGATTGGCTCTCCGGGTCCGACCTTGATTGTACAAAAATTGCTCCTAAAAGGGAACATACCGGCACACGCTTCAGTTCAGGATAGTTCTACAGGCTAATGACACTAAAAAGGGGGAGGGGTGGGGGGGGGGGGGGGGGGGTGGTAGGATGATTGAGGATGTGTGATTAGGATGGGGGCTAGTGGATGGGGGAAGGTGGGGGAACGCGTGGATGGGGGAAGGTGGGGGAACGCAGGGTACAGGGTATATGGGGGGGGGGGGGAGGTATCTGGTGTATACTTAAAACAGATAAAGCTATGAACTGTCATCAGTAGATAGGAGAGAACTACAAAATAGATGGAGCCATGAACTGTTATTAGTAGATAGGAGGGAATAACAAAACAGATGAGGATATAAATTGTCATCAGTAGATAGGAGATAAAGGGTTGGACTACAAAAGAGATGGAATCATGAACTGTCATCAGTAGATAGCTGATAAAGGAGAAGTCTAAAGTCATCAGTAGATGAAGGCCTGGACTACAGAGCAGATGGAGTCATGATCTGTCATAAGTAGATAGGTGATGATGGAGTAGACTACATAACAGATTAGACCATGAACAATCATCTGTTAATAAGATTTGAAGGAGTAGACTGGATAACAGTTGGGCATGGGGCCATGAACTGTCATAGATGGAGATGTAGAGTAAACTACAAAACAGATGGAGTCATGAACGATCATCAGTAGATAGGTGATCAAGGAATACAAGTAGACTACATACAGTAGAGGCCATAAACAGTCGTCAGTAGATAGGACATGAAAAAGTATACTCCAAAATCATTAGAGCTGTCATCAGTAGATAAGAGAAGAAAGAGAGGACTACTAAACAGATGATGAACTGCCATCTATAGTTTAAAAATGAATGACTGCACTACATAACAGAAGACGCCATCAACAATCATCCGTAGATAGAAGATGAAGAGGTGAACTACAAAACAGATGAAGCCATGAACTGTCATCAGCAGATGGAAGATGTAGGAGTGTCTACAAGACAGATGAAGCCGCATCGGAGGGAGCAACATTCTCTGAAGTTTGCTCAGTCACTAGCCGAATGCAGTAGGACTAAAAGGTTGCTCCCTGCATGCAGAGGTCAGGTTCATGGTAGACAATTGAGAAACAATGCCGAACTCACCCAGCCTCGTGCTCGCACAAACAGATATGCTGAAAGCCCCATTCCTTATTATGTGAAGTTGATCAACAGTGATCTCCCATAATTTGCTTCGCATATCCTGTATTTGGCCTTGTCCCTTGTTGTTTGCCATGTTGCCTGCCCAGTATGTTGTCTATTTGTGTATTGAATTGTTTTATATGTATTCCTTGCTTTCCTGTACAATGTAATTCGGCCTTCGGGTCGCGATTTTGTGCCAATAAAATCATATCATATCATATCATATCAACTATTATCAGTAGCATCAGTAAATAGGAGATAAAGGAGTGGAACACAAAACAGATGGAGTCATGAGCTGTCATCAGTAGATAGTGATGAGAAGTGGACTACATAACAGATGATGCCGTGAACAGTCATCACTAGATAGAGATAAAGGAATAAGACTACAAAAGAGATGAAACCATGAACTGTTTTTAATTATAGAAGATGTAGGTGTGGTCTATATACAAGACAGGTGAAGCTATCAACTATCATCAGTAGATAGGATCTTACCGTCTTACCGCTCCCATAACCCTCCTGGGTCGTAGGGGCACTGCATGCTGGATTTCACCACCTCCCTCCATCTGACTCGGTCATGTGCTAATGCTTGGGTCTCAGCGAAGGTTTTCCCAGTCCATTCTGTGATGTTGTCTCTCCAACTTTTCCTCTGGCGACCTCTTCTTCGCTTGCCCTCTACGGTGCCCTGCAGGATGGTCTTGGAGAGGCCACTTGATCTGGTCACATGGCCATACCATTTTAGTTTCCGCTTTTTCACGGTGGCCAGCAGGTTTGTATATAATAGTTCTTCATGTGCTGTGCCACTCTACGACGCACTTCCTTGTTTGTGATGTGGTCAGTATATGAAATGCCAAGGAGGCGTCTAAGACTTCTCATCTCTACCGCTTCAATCTTTCTCTGTAGTTCTGCTGTCAGAGTCCATGACTCGCACGCATACAAGAAGATGGAGAGCACAAGGGCATGCAGAAGCCTTAGTTTGGTGCCGAGAGTGATATTTTTATCTCTCCAAATGGGTTGTAACTTCGCCAAGGCAGCTGTTGTAAGTGCGATTCTTGAAAGGATTTCTGGCTTTGAACCTTCGTCGCTGATGATGGCCCCAAGGTATTTGAACTTCTTAACTGTCTGCAGTCTTTGGCCATTGACTGTGATTGGTGTTGTTATCACTTCGTCTTTGTTACTCATCAGCTTAGTTTTCTCTGCACTTATTTCCATGCCATATCTTGTCGATGTTTTGTCCAGTTGGTCAACCAAACTCACCAGCTCTTCTTCACTACCTGCCAGTCCGTCAATGTCGTCCGCAAACCTCAGATTGGTGATGTTTCTCCCTCCTATGCTGACTGTTCCATTGTGGTCTGTTAGTGCATCAGACATGATTCTTTCTAGGAAGATATTGAATAAGGTAGGGGATAGTAGGCAGCCTTGTCGGACTCCAACTGCGGTGTGGAACCATTTACCAACTTTACCTTGCGCAAGTACTGCGCTGCTGGCTTTGCTGTACAGTTGCTCGATGGTTTGAATGAGCTTTTGGCCCATGTTGTAAAGCTTCATCGTGGCCCACAGTGCTTTGTGCCACACACGGTCAAAGGCCTTTTTAAAGTCAATGAACACATGGAAGATGTCTTGCTGATGTTGGTTGTACTTCTCGCACAAAACTCGCAGGTTGAATATAGGATAGGATAAGACTACAAACATATGAAGCTATGAACTGTCATCAGTAGAGTGGAGGTGAATTACAAAACAGACGACAACAATAAACTGTCATCAGTAGATAAGAGATAAAGGAAAGGACAACACAACGAATGGAGTTATGAACAGTCATCAGTAGATAAGTGATAAGAAGGGCACTACATAATAGATGTGGCGTGAACAGTCATTAGTAGATATGAGATGAATGAGTGAATAACAAAACAGATGAAGCCATACACTACCATCAGAACATGGGCAATGAAGGAGTGGTCTACATAACAAATGAAGCCATGAACAGTCATCAGTAGATAAGAGATGAAGGAGTGCACTACATAGCAGATGAGGCCACGAAAAGTCATAAGCAGATAGAAGATGAAGCAGTGAATTACAAACAGATGAAGCCATGAACTGTCAACAGTAGATAGGAGATGAAGGAGTGGACAATATAACAGATGATTGTCCACTGCAGTACCGTTTCGCCCGTAGTGTGTAACTAAAAGTCACTAAAATCAAAATGTTATTCCAATGCCCATCATCAATACTGTTATTCCAATGCCCATCATCAATACCAGCACAAAATTTTGTATGCCACCATCTCAGGAGTAAAGCAGTAGTTCAGATAACAGGTAAAAGTCGCAATATGCAATCATGCTGTTACATTGCTTTTTAGCTGGGCATCAATTATATTGCTATTACTATGTAATATTTAATTGCCTCCATCCATCAAATACAAATGCTTAGAGACAATATTTCCAAAATATACAAATCTGTTGCACATTTGTGAAACCTAAATGTAGGGGCTTATATAATCATTTATATCTTCCAAATAATATGTCAACAGGAGCAAATAACAAATAAGTCTACGAAGTCATAAACAACCATGAACATATACCAACAAACCAGACCCATTTAGGTTTTGTCCAAAATCATAAAAACCTTTTAAATCCAACAACCGCGAAAGCCGAGAACCGCTCCAGTTTCTTTTGAATATAAAAGTATTTCTAATGAAAGGATTTTTGATATGTTATATAAAATATATTTACTGGGAAATGGTGCAAAATAGGTGCCCTCGGTGACTGGAGGACCGTGGACCTACTATTTTCCATCAATCTTCGATCTCGGGAAAATTGTATATCCCCACGGTCCTCTTGTCACCTTGGGAGCTATTTTGCACCATTTCCCGCATGAGCAGTAAATATTTGAATACTATGCATTGCTTGATTTTACGACAATGAGCTGATTGATTTAGCGTAATAAACAGCATGATAAACGTTGTGTTACGCGTGCGCACCACGACACTAGACGCATGAAAACCAGTGGAATTTGTATTACATTCGTTTTATCAAACTATTGTACATAGAACTACGGATTTATGAGTTGTGTATTCATAGATTGGCAGTCAGAATACTATATATGTAATCAATTTGAATTCTATTTTTAATGTAACAGCCATTTTCTGGATAGAGTCGCCTCAGTATATAGCCAAGGAGGGAACTGACCTGAACGTCACGATACACAGAGCTGGAAATCTTGCCAATAATGATAAACTAAGTAAGCATGATATTATTGTATGATATCCAGTATTGAGATTAAAATGTATTGCTCAATTTTTTAACTTTTGTAGCATGACCTTAATATTACATATGTAATGATATCAAGATTATCAATTTGACTACCGTAAATGTCAACGTTTTTTACCATTCTTTCAAAAATAAGGAGTATAATCACATTACAAACACATTTTGTACGAGAAAAACACACACATTTAGCAAAAATGGCACAATAAAAATCCGTTCGTTATAAATAAATGGATATGGTTAGATAAAAAAAAACTATCACAATTACACTCGTCGATCTTTCTGGCGTGCATACGATGGCCATGTCGTTGGCAATCGGCAATCACGGGTTCGATTCCCGTATATTCCTTGTTATCTTTTTATTTTTCCATTTTTTAAACTTGATGATGGATTAATGTAACATCATTGTTATGTCAATTTTTATAAATTATATAAAGGCCGCCCATGCGTTTATAGTTTCTTTTTATTTATTTATCTATCATTTATCTCTTGATTTATTAAACTTTGTATCTAAACAATTAAAATGCGTAAACAATTATTATTATTGCTCGATAAATAAGTGATTTAACTTGAGTTCAGTTTGATAATGATAGCAAAACTTGTTGTAAAACCATTTTACCAGTGTGCCCAACAATTTCTCCTTTGCACACTTTGTTTATACATTCAGAGATGTCATTTTAGGCTGGTAACACAATCCCATAGTGCATTTCGTTAAAATAGTGTAAGTTATTTTTTCACGCGATAACCACGATCGTTTTCGCAAACCATTGCAAAATGGCGCGGTACCCCAGTCCCCCCTAACAAGGGTAGAAAATTCAAAGGATAAATAAATGAATAAATTGATAAATATATACAAAGTTCGAATACACTTGAAAAGGTTAAGTATGCCGATCACAAGTTAGTCTAGTGCGAAGACGTCTATTGTATGAGTTGTGCAGGTTTATTTCGTAATACGTATACTATGGGCTACCCCACCTCTTTTGTAGGATTAAAATCGTTACCTCAGCACCGTGTCGATGGCTTAACTGGTGAAGTGGTATCATCCGCTTTGAGACCGAAATGTCCTGGGTTCGAATTCCACTATCGTCAGATTTGTATGTAAAACCCTTGCTCTGAGTTCACTTTTCTCAAAGTTTTTAAGTCGTAGTTCTCACGACCAGGCTAATTGATGATAGCTTACATAGGTAACACCTAAGAGCTGTATACTGTACAACCGTCGATGCGAGTATCCATTTTTGTTATAACCATTTACAGCTCTGACGGCTGCCGCTGGTTCAACTGCCCCAGCAACCTATAACACTGACTCCACTGTCGCTGGCACTGATTATTCATCTACTACTGCTATGGCAGAAGATGTTGACTTTGCAATCGGTAACACAACTAACACGGTAACGTTCACTATTGTGAAGGATACTATCATTGAAGATTGTGAGACTTTTACTCTTAAGTTATCATTGCGAGGAACTACTGATTCTGGAGGTTATGCAATAGTTGATCCCGAAAGACCTTCAACGGTATATATATATGACCGCACAGGTAAAAGCCAAAGTATTGATGGGTCATTTACTCATTTTCAAAGTCTATTTTTTAAAGAGGTAATTTGCCAATCTAACCAATATGAGCAACAGAGGGCGCTCCTAAACAAATCGATCGGGGTAATATTTAATCACTTCGCCTCTATGAATACAAATATTCCTGACATTTGATTGGTGGATACATCATGTGACATAAAATATTTGGACTATTTCCACCGCTATTTCACCGTAGGAGAAAAAGTTCCCATACAAAAAGTACTATTTCCCTGTGATGAGAAGCTGCGAGGGAAATAGTACCTTTTTATGGGAACTTTTTCCCCTGCTCTCGATCGCGGTCATTGATGGAGATAAGCTTAGTGACTGACCTTCACATTGAGTAGGCCTATAGTAGGCCCTAGTCCTATTTTCTTTTATTTATCAAAGTATTTCTAATGACAGCATTTTTGTATGTGTTATATAAAACAAATATGTACCACTCACTATTCGGGAAATGGTGCAAAATAGGTGCCTCGGTGACCGGAGGACCGTGGACTTCCTATTTTCCCTCGACCCCGGTCTTGGGAAAATATTAGGCCCACGGTCCTCCAGTCATCCGGGAGCTATTTTGCACCATTTCCCTCTTGAGCAGTGAATTTTTGAAAACTATGCATTGCTTGTTTTTAAGACAATGCACTGATTGTTTAAGCGTCATAAACAGTATGATAAACGTTGAATAGCTTGTGCGCGTGCGCACCATACTGGGCACCACGACACAAGACGCATGAAAACTAGTGGAATTTTTTTTTATTACATTCGTTCATATCAGTCTATTGTACATAGAACATATCAGTCTATTGTACATAGAACTACGAGTTAGTGACTCGTACGTATTCATAGATTGGCAGTCAGAATACTACATTTATATAATCAATTTGAATTGTATTTTCTGATATAATATAACAGCCATATTCTGGATAGAGTCGGCGCAGTATATAGCCAAGGAAGGAACTGACCTGATAGTCACGATACACAGAGCTGGAAATCTTACCAATGATGATGAACTAAGTAAGCATGATATTATTGTATGATATCCAGTATCATGATTAAAATGTATCACTCTATTTTATAGCTTTTGTAGTATGACCTTAATATTACATATGTAATGTATGTAATGAAATAAAAAATATCAATTTGACTACCGTAAACTGTAAAAACTGTCTGTGTTGTGTGACAATTGAAAACACATCATGATAGACAAATGAAAACACATCATGATAAACAAATGGATATTGCCTGAGCACTACTTGCATACCGTTAGTATGATACTGCCTGATATACAGTAGGGTGGCGTCCTAAATCTAGAAATAATTTTCAAAAGAGATCTAGGCTATCTAACAATGGCGGAAAATTCATAGGATAAATAGATTAATAAATACCGTAGATAAATAGATACAAAGTTTGAATACACTTGAAAAGATTAAGTATGCCGATCACAAATTAGTCTAGTGCTAAGACGTCTATTTGTATGAGTTATGCAGGTTTTGTAATACGTAGACTACATGGACCACCCCACCTATTTTATAGGATTAAAATTGTTACCTCGGAACCGTATCGATGGCTTAACTGGTTTATATCATCCGATTTGGGACCAAAATATCCTGGGTTCGAATCCCAGTATCGTCAGATTTGTATGTAAAACCCTGGCTCTGATTTCACTTTCTCAAATTTTAAAAGTCGTAATACTTACGGTTTTACGACACCAGGCTAATTTGTGATAGCTTACATAGGTTACAACTAAGAGCTGTATACTGTACAACCGTCGATGCGAGTATCCATTTGTTATAACCACTTACAGCTCTGACAGCTGCCGCTGGTTCATCTGCCCCAGCAACCTATAACATCGACTCCACCGTCGCTGGCACAGATTATTCATCTACTGCTATGGCAGAAGATGTTGACTTTGCAAGCGGTGCCACAACTCACACGGTAACATTTACTATTGTGAAGGATACTATCATTGAAGATTGCGAGACTTTTACTCTTAAGTTATCACTGCGAGGTGCTACTGATACTGGTGGTTGTGCAAAAGTGGATCCCGAAGGACCTTCAACGGTATATATATATGACCGCACAGGTAAAAGCCAAAGTATGAAGGGGATTTTTTCATTTTCCAAGTCTATTTTTTAAATTAGCTAATATGCTAATCTAACCAATATGAGCAACAGAGGGCGCTCTTAAAGAAATTCGAATTGTGGTGATATTTAATCACTTCGCCTCTATTAATGCTAAGCATGTAATTGAAACAAAACATATTATATAACACCTACAAATATTCCTGTCATTTGATTGGAGGATACTACATCATGTGACATAAAATATTTGGACTATTTTCCCCGCTATTTCACCGGAGGAGAAAAAGTTCCCATAAAAAAGTACTATTTCCGTGTGATGAGGAGCTGCGAGGGAAATTGTACTTTTTTATGGGAATTGTTTTCCCTGCTCGCGATCGCGGTAATTGATGAAGGTAAGCTTAGTGACTGACCTACACATTGAGTAGACCTATTATAGGCCCTATGCCTATTTTGTTTTATTTATCAAAGTATTTCTAATGACAGAATATTTCTATATGTTATATAAAACAAATATTAACCGCTCTATACTCGGGATATGGTGCAAAATAGGTCCCCTCGGTGACTGGAGGACCGCGGATCTACTTTATAGCCCACGGTCCTCCAGTGTGTAAAGAGCCGCCAGCTGATATTTCTTTGACACATTCTCCGTCTCCCTGATGAAGAGGCTGCCAAAAAGTATGTCATTTACGCACCAACACAAGGCCGAAGGAGACCTGGTCGTATATGCACATCTTATTTGACTTACATACAACGCTTACTAGGGGACAATGAAGGCGTGATCCAATAACGACATATATAGTCACTCTTGCTCAAGACGACCGACGTGCATGGAAGAAACCCGTGGTCGCCTGCTCTGCAGCCGGAGGAGGAGGAGGAGGAGGAGGAGGTGGATGATGATGATGATGATGATGGTGATGATGATGATGATGATGATGATGATGATGACGATGACGATGACGATGACGATGAAGATGACGATGACGATGACGATGACGATGACGATGACGATGACGATGACGATGACGATGACGATGACGATGATGATGATGATGATGGTTTTGCACCATTTTCCCCATGAGCAGTAAATATTTGAATATATATATACATTACTTGCTTTTAAGATAATGCGCAGAATATTTTAGCGTAATAAACAGCATGATAAACGTTGTGTTACGCGTGCGCACCATACTGGGCACCACGACACTAGACGCATGAAAACCAGTGGAATTTGTATTACATTCGTTTTATCAAACTATTGTACATACGAGGGTCGTTCAATAATTAATGAAAGTGATCATGGTATGGGATGCATGAGTGATTCTATTGAGGGATAATGTGATCAATACAAAGTATGAACCTTTGTCTTTCAAACAATACACTTTTGGATTGTTAGATATCTTTGGTTATGTAATGTCATTAACATAAACATAATAGGTTTCAGACACTACCTGAAATCTGTCAATTATTTGGCTGGATATGTAATATGTTGAAAATGGGTTAATTGATACATTTGCGTATATCTCGGCAATGCAAGCATAAAAACAGATAACACTTATCACATAGTTAGAACACACACTTATCTCTGCTTGACACACTTTTCTAGATCTGAATCTCTTGATACAAACAAGTAGGGACCATCTCAAATGCGCTTTTATTTAGCAAAATCCGCAATAATATACCTTAGAAAACAACAAAGGATAAAGAACAATGGAGGGATTGTAATTTAGTAAATTGTTGTGGGATGTAAAGC
The DNA here is from genome assembly GCA_035610835.1 of Ophiura sarsii. Taxonomy (NCBI): domain Eukaryota; kingdom Metazoa; phylum Echinodermata; class Ophiuroidea; order Amphilepidida; family Ophiuridae; genus Ophiura; species Ophiura sarsii. Next base: position 75,445,149 of record CM069442.1, on the reverse strand, counting down.
AATGATAGTGGGGATTTCAAGAGGAGCTGTTCATAAAATTTCCTCAAACCATTGAAATTATGCGACGATTACTTTAACAATACACATCTAGTAGCTCTAAAGATAGCAGTAATGAGAGAGGTGGTGGCAGCCATCTTTGATTGATACATTCATGTATAACTTTATTTTGACTATTACAATATTTAAACACATTGATTTAAGCATTTTTCATTATTTCTGATTAGAATTTGAAGGCACAGCAAGCTTTTATCTGGTAAATTTCATGATTTTAGCCATTTGTGGCCTTGTTCAAAATTATCTGCCGTCTGCGCATGCGCATATTTTCTGCAGGTTCCATGCGAATAAGTTCAGATAATTAGTTAACTATCATATGGAATCTCCTAAACTGGTTAATTGCTTGGATTTTTCCTGAATTGTTTGATTTTCCGAAATATTAGTGATTCCTGACTGAGCATTTTTAAATGAAAATTGGCTATTTGAAATACTGATATTTGTATACATTTTATTTGATTGCCTCTCCTTACTTTTTCCTCTTATACTACATATATCAAATTACACAGGGATTACCGTTATTGTCTTTTTTATCATACTTACGCGAGAGAAAAAATGGGATTTACCTGCTTTTGGTGTCATGTTATGCAATCTTCTTACCACATGTTTTATACAAACAATTCAAAGTTACCGCCAAATAACTGACTTAGCAGTGTCCCAAGTGTACTTACTTTGAGACAATGCTATGACGTCATAGTTCACACTTATAAATCCAAATCTGTATTGTTTGAAAGATAAAGGTTCATACTTTATATTGATCACATTATCCCTCAATAGAATCACCCATGCATCCCATACCATGATCACTTTCATTATTTATTGAACGACCCTCGTAGAACTACGGATTTATGAGTTGTGTATTCATAGATTGGCAGTCAGAATACTACATATGTAATCAATTTGAATTCTGTTTTTAATGTAACAGCCATTTTCTGGATAGAGGCGGCTCAGTATATAGCCAAGGAGGGAGCTGACCTGAACGTCACGATACACAGAGCTGGAAATCTTGCCAATGATGATGAACTAAGTAAGCATGATATTATTGTATGATATCCAGTATCGTGATTTAAATGTATCGCTCAATGTTATTTCTTTTGTAGCATGACCTTAATATTACATGTGTAATGTATGTGATATCAAGAATATCAATTTGACTACTGTAACTGTAAAAACTGTCTGTGTTGTGTGACAATTGGAAACACTGTTAGCCTATATGATAAACAAATGGATATTGCCTGACATTTGTTATCGGCACTACTTACATACCGATAGTCCGATGCTGTCTGATGTACAGTAGGTTGGCGTCCTACATCTGGAAATATTTTTCAATAGAGATCTTGGCTATCTAACAAGGGTGGAGAATTCAAAGGATAAATAAATTAGTAAATAGATAAATAGATAAATAGATACAAAGTTCGAATACACTTCAAAAGGTTAAGTTTGCCGATCACAAATTAGTCTAGTGTGAAGACGTCTATTGTATGAGTTATGCAGGTTTATTTCGTAATACGTAGACTATATGTGCTACCCCACCTCTTTTGTAGGATTTAAATCTTTACCACAGCACCATATCGATGGCTTAACTGGATTAGTGGTATCATCCGCGCGTTGGGACTGAATTGTCATGGGTTTAAATTCCAGTATCGTCCAGTATACAGGTAACACCTAAGAGCTGTATACTGTACAACCGTTGATGCGAGTATCCATTTTTTTTTTATAACCATTTACAGCTCTGACGGCTGCCGCTGGTTCATCTGCCCCAGCAACCTATAACATCGACTCCACCGTCGCTGGCACAGATTATTCATCTACTGCTATGTCAGAAGATGTTGACTTTGCAAGCGGTGCCACAACTCACACGGTAACATTTACTATTGTGAAGGATACTATCATTGAAGATTGCGAGACTTTTACTCTTAAGTTATCACTGCGAGGTGCTACTGACACTGGTGGTTGTGCAAAAGTGGATCCTGAAGGACCTTCAACGGTATATATATATGACCGCACAGGTAAAAGCCAAAGTATGGAGGGGGCATTTACTCATTTTCTAGTCTATTTAAAAAAAATGTAATTTGCCAATCTAACCTACATGAGCAACAGAGGGCGCTCTTATTAAACAAATTCGATTGGTGGTGATATTTACTCACTTTGCCTCTTTAAATGCAAAGCATGTAATTGAAACAACATCTATTATATAACACATACAAATATTCCTGTCATTTGATTGGTGTATACTACATCATGTGACATAACATATTTGGACTATTTCCCCCGCTTTTTCACCAGAGGGGAAAAAGTTCCCACCAAAAAGTATTATTTCCCTGTGATGAGGAGCTGCGCGGGAAATAATACCTTTTGATGGGAACTTTTTCCCTGTTCGCGATCGCAGTAATTGATGGAAATAAGATTAGTGACTGACCTTCACATTGAGTAGGCCTATAGTAGGCCCTAGTCCTATTTTCTTTTATTTATCAAAGTATTCCTAATGACAGAATTTGTTTATATGTTATACAAAACAAATATTTACAGCTCTATATTCGGGAAATGGTGCAAAATAGGTCCACTCGGTGACTGGAGAACCGTGGCCCTACAATTTAGGCCCACGGTCCTCTAGTCACCTCGGGTGCTATTTTGCACCATTTCCCGCATGAGCAGTATATGTTTGAATACTATGCATTGCTTGCTTTTAAGACAATGCACTGATTGTTTTAGCGTCATAAACAGCGTGATAAACGTTGTGTTACGCGTGCGCACCATAATGGGCACCACGACACAAGACGCATGAAAACCCGTGGAATTTTTATTACATTTGTTCATATCAGTCTATTGTACATAGAACTACGGATTTATGAGCTAGTGATTCGTACGTATTCAAAGATTGGCAGTCAGAATACTACATTTATATAATCAATTTGAATTGTATTTTTGATATATTATAACAGCCATATTCTGGATAGAGTCGGCGCAGTATATAGCCAAGGAAGGAACTGACCTGATAGTCACGATACACAGAGCTGGAAATCTTGCCAATGATGACGAACTAAGTAAGCATGATATTATTGTATGATATCGCTCAATGTTATTACTTTTGTAGCCATGGTAGCATGATAAATTTATGTAATGATATCAAGATTATCAATTTGACTATTGTAACTGTAAAAACTGTCTGTGTTATGTGACAATCGGCAACACAATTTAAAGGGTTCAACAAAACAAAGTATACCACTTTGTATATGTCATTTTTAGTAACATTCAATTTTGTTTTGACCAAACAGGCTAAATAGGCATTTAGATGAATCTTTTAGGCATAATTTGATACCATATTTGCCCCCTAACAACAAAGATAAACCATGATAAGCACCATTTAAAGAAAGTTCAAAGGATAAATTAATTAATAAATAGATAAATAGATACAAAGTTCGAATACACTTGAACAGGTTAAGTATGCCGATCACAAGTTAGTCTAGTGCGAAGACGTCTATTGTATAAGTTATGCAGGTTTACTTCGTAATCGTACGTATACTATAATGAGCTATCTCACCTATTTTGTAAGATTAAAATCGTTACCTCGGCACCGTATCGATGCCTTATCTGATTTAGTGGTATCATCCGCTTTGGAACCAAAATGTCCTGGGTTCGAATTCCAGTATCGTCAGATTTGTATGTAAAACTCTTGCTTTGAGTTAACTTTTCTCAAAGTTTTTAAAGAAGCACAGAGAGATTTCTCAAAAAATGAATTAAAAAAAATGTACCTTGTTTAGATAGTTGATATACATATAAATCCTCTCATGTAAGAATTCTTTAAAAATGAAAAATAAAGACATTGTCCCAGCATTTCTGAAGGTATATTAGTGCTTTTCACTTTCTTGGTATTTTGGTTAAAAATTACCACCAATTGAATCAGGGAGGTCATGACTATGCATCAACCAACAAGCCATGGGTGGTCTTCAATGTTATTTTGAATAAACTTGAATCAAGTAGGAAGCCATCTGTGGCCTTTTAGATGAATTTGGGTAATTTCGATGTGATGTACATCGAAACTCCAAACGCTGTCAAATCCATGAACTTCACATGAAATACTGCAAATTCAGTTCTATAATTTTAGGTGGCAGTTAGCACGTATAAAGCATTACGTATACGTGAAAAACCCAACGTCTGAAAAGATGTTGGGCTCCCCTTCATGAAGGATCTCTTAGTGCCCCTTTAAGTCGTAATACGACCAGGCTAATTTGTGATTGTACAACCGTCAATGCGAGTATCCAATTTTGTTATATCCATTTACAGCTCTGACAGCTGCCGCTGGTTCAACTGCCCCAGCAACCTATAACACTGACTCCACTGTCGCTGGCACAGATTATTTATCTACTGCTATGGCAGAAGATGTTGACTTTGCAAGCGGTGCCACAACTGACACGGTAACATTCACTATTGTGAAGGATGCTATCATTGAAGATTGTGAGACTTTTACTCTTAAGTTATCATTGCGAGGTGATACTGATTCTGGTGATTATGCAAAAGTGGATCCCGAAGGACCTTCAACGGTATCTATATATGACCGCACAGGTAAAAGCCAAAGTATGGAGTGGGCATTTACTCATTTTCTAAGTCTATTTTTAAAGAGCTAATTTGCCAATCTAACCTATATGAGCAACAGAGGGCGGTCTTAAACAAATTCGATTGGTGGTGATTTTTAATCACTTCGCCTCTATGAATGCAAAGCATGTAATTGAAACAAAATCTATTTTATAACATATAAATATTCCTGTCATTTGATTGGTGGATACATCATGTGATTTAAAATATTTGGATAATTTCCACCGCTATTTTACCGGAGAGGAAAAAGTTCCCCTAAAAAAGTTCTATTTCCCTATGATGAGGAGCTGCGAGGGAAATAGTACCTTTTAATGGGAACTTTTTCCCCTGCTCGCGATCGCGGTAATTGATGGAAGGAAGCTTAGTAACTGACCTTCACATTGAGTAGTACTATTATAGGCCCTAGGCCTACTTTCTTTTATTTATATCAAAGTATTTTTAATGACAGAATTTGTTTATATGTTATATAAAACAAAATACTTACCACTCTATATTCGAGAAATGGTGTAAAATAGGTCCCCTCGGTCCTCTTGTCACCTTGGGAGCTATTTTGCCCCATTTCCCTCATGAGCAGTAAATATTTGAATACTATAAATTGCTTGATTTTACGACAATGAGCTGATTGATTTAGCGTAATAAACAGCATGATAAACGTTGTGTTATGAGTGCGCACCATACTGCGCACCATGATACAAGACGCATGTAAACCAGTGGAATTTTGAAAACATTCGTTTTATCAGTCTATCAGTCTATTGTACATAGAACTACGGATTTACGAGTTGTGTATTAATTTTTGTGGTTATTTGATGTATTTTTGTTTGTTGTTCAGCCCTGCGTTAAACCTGGACCACTGTGTGGTTCCGATTTTTGTCCTGGGCTTTAATCTACCTTCTTTTTTCTCGCATTGTATAATTTATGTCAGTGATTGCTTGAATAAAGATTGATTACACACACAGATTCGCAGTCAGAATACTACATATGTAATCAATTTGAATTCTATTTTTGATATACTGACATACTGGGCACCACGACACAAGACGCACGAAAATCCGTGGAATTTTTATTACATTCGTTCATATCAGTCTATTTATTGTAGATAGAACTACGGATTTATGAGTTAGTGACTCGTACGTATTCATAGATTGGCAGTCAGAATACTACATTAATCAATTTGATTTGTATTTTTGACATATTATAACAGCCATATTCTGGATAGAGTCGGCGCAGTATATAACAAAGGAAGGAACTGACCTGATAGTCACGATACACAGAGCTGGAAATCTTGCCAATGATGATGAACTAAGTAAGTGTTACGGTTAGTTCGTGTTTCGCCGAGCGGTTAGTGAATAATAAATAAGCAGACACGAATTAACGATGTCCTCTCTACTTTTAACTTTAACTTTTGTTGTATTTTTATGTACAAAGTCTTCAATTTTAACGAGAGATGTCCCGCGGGATACTGCTCGAAACTGTGTGTTACGCCATCTTGTTTTACTTCCCTTTCTAACCTGCTCCCTAATTGGCTAGCTACGAGGTGTGGTAAAATGCCGCAATCGAAATAATGAGCGCTCTGATTGGATGCGGCACAAGCCTGGCACGCGACACTAAGTACGTCATCAGAATGCCCACAACAACAGGTGTGGGGATTCTCCTGGTATGGAAAGCCGTATAGGTCAAAATAGGATGAGTGATACCCACTTCCCGGTATCACTCCGTCACAGTAAGCATGATATTATTGTATGATATCCAGTATAGTGATTAAAATGTGTCACTCAATTTCATAGCCTTTGTAGCATTACCTTAATATTTCATGTGTAATGTATGTAATGATATCAAGTTTATAAATTTGACTACTGTAACTGTAAAAACTGTCTGTGTTGTGTGACAATTGGAAACACTGTATATGATAAACAAATGGATATTGCCTGACATTTGTTATCGGCACTACTTACATACCGATAGTCCGATGCTGTCTGATGTACAGTAGGTTGGCGTCCTACATCTGAAAATACTTTTCAAAAGAGATCTAGGCTATCTAACAAGGGTGGAGAATTCAAAGGATAAATAAATTAGTAAATAGATAAATAGATAAATAGATACAAAGTTCGAATACACTTCAAAAGGTTAAGTTTGCCGATCACAAATTAGTCTAGTGCGAAGACGTCTATTGTATGAGTTATGCAGGTTTATTTCGTAATACGTAGACTATATGTGCTACCCCACCTCTTTTGTAGGATTTAAATCTTTACCTCAGCACCATATCGATGGCTTAACTGGACTAGTGGTATCATCCGCGTTGGGACTGAATTGTCATGGGTTTAAATTCCAGTGTCGTCAGATTTGTATTTAAAACCCCTTGCTCTGAGTTCACTTTTCTCAAAGTTTTAAAAGTCGTTATACTTACGACCAGGCTAATTTGTGATAGCTTATACATTTATTTATTATATTATTAACACCTAAGAGCTGTATACTGTACAACCATCGATGCGAGTATCCATTTTTTTTATAACCATTTACAGCTCTGACGGCCGCCGCTGGTTCAACTGCCCCAGCAACCTATAACACTGACTCCACTGTCGCTGGCACAGATTATTCATCTACTGCTATGGCAGAAGATGTTGACTTTGCAAGCGGTGCCACAACTGACACGGTAACGTTCATTATTGTGAAGGATGCTATCATTGAAGATTGCGAGATTTTTACTCTTAAGTTATCACTGCGAGGTGCTACTGACACTGGTGGTTGTGCAAAAGTGGATCCCGAAGGACCTTCAACGGTATATATATATGACCGCACAGGTAAAAGCCAAAGTATGGAGGGGGCATTTACTCATTTTCAAGTCTATTTTGTAAAGATGTAATTTGCCAATCTAACCTACATGAGCAACAGAGGGCGCTCTTAAACAAATTCGATTGGTGGTGATATTTACTCACTTTGCCTCTATGAATGCAAAGCATGTAATTGAAACAAAATCTATTATATAACACATACACATATTCCTGTCATTTGATTGGTGGATACTAACTACATCATGTGACATAACATATTTGGACTATTTCCCCCGCTTTTTCACCAGAGGGGAAAAAGTTCCCACCAAAAAGTATTATTTCCCTGTGATGAGGAGCTGCGAGGGAAATAGTACCTTTTTATGGGAACTTTTTCCCTGTTCGCGATCGCGGTAATTGATGGAGATCAGATTAGTGACTGACCTTCACATTGAGTAGGCCTATAGTAGGCCCTAGTCCTATTTTCTTTTATTTATCAAAGTATTCCTAATGACAGAATTTGTTTATATGTTATACAAAACAAATATTTACAGCTCTATATTCGGGAAATGGTGCAAAATAGGTCCACTCGGTGACTGGAGAACCGTGGCCCTACAATTTAGGCCCGGTCCTCTAGTCACATCGGGTGCTATTTTGCACCATTTCCCGCATGAGCAGTAAATGTTTGAATACTATGCATTGCTTGCTTTAAGAAAATGCACGGATTGTTTTAGCGTCATAAAAAGCATGATAAACGTTGTGTTACGCGTGCGCACCATACTGGGCACCACGACACAAGACGCATGAAAACCCGTGGAATTTTTATTACATTCGTTCATATCAGTCTATTGTACATAGAACTACGGATTTATGAGCTAGTGACTCGTACGTATTCATAGATTGGTAGTCAGAATACTACATTTATATAATCAATTTGAATTGTATTTTTGACATATTATAACAGCCATATTCTGGATAGAGTCGGCGCAGTATATAGCCAAGGAAGGAACTGACCTGATAGTCACGATATACAGATCTGGAAATCTTGCCAATGATGATGAACTAAGTAAGCATGATATTATTGTATGATATCGCTCAATGTTATTACTTTTGTAGCCATGGTAGCATGACCTTAATAAATTTATGTAATGATATCAAGATTATCAATTTGACTACCGTAACTGTAAAAACTGTCTGTGTTATGTGACAATCGGCAACACAGTTTAAAGGGTTCAAAAAAAGTAAGTATAACAGTTCGTTTAGGTCATTATGAGTAACATTCAATTTTGTTTTGACCAAACAGGCTAAATAGGCATTTAGATGAATCTTTTAGGCATAATTTGATACCATATTTGCCCCCCTAACAACAAAGATAAACCATGATAAGCACCATTTAAAGAAAGTTCAAAGGATAAATTAATTAATAAATAGATAAATAGATACAAAGTTCGAATACACTTGAACAGGTTAAGTATGCCGATCACAAGTTAGTCTAGTGCGAAGACGTCTATTGTATAAGTTATGCAGGTTTACTTCGTAATACGTATACTATAATGAGCTATCTCACCTATTTTGTAGGATTAAAATCGTTACCTCGGCACCGTATCGATGCCTTATCTGATTTAGTGGTATCATCCGCTTTGGAACCAAAATGTCCTGGGTTCGAATTCCAGTATCGTCAGATTTGTATGTAAAACTCTTGCTTTGAGTTCACTTTTCTCAAAGTTTTTAAAGTAGCACAGAGAGATTTCTCAAAAAATGAATTAAAAAATATTTACCTTGTTTAGATAGTTGATATACATATAAATCCTCTCATGTAAGAATTCTTTAAAAATGAAAAATAAAGACAGCATTTCTGAAGGTATATTAGTGCTTTTCACTTTTTTGGTATTTTGGTTAAAAATTACCACCAATTGAATCAGGGAGGTCATGACTATGCATCAACCAACAAGCCATTGGTGGTTTTCAAGGTTATTTTGAATAAACATGAATCAAGTAGGAAGCCATCTGTGGCCTTTTAGATGAATTTGGGTAATTTCGATGTGATGTACATCGAAACTCCAAACGCTGTCAAATCCATGAACTTCACATGAAATACTGCAAATTAAGTTCTATAATTTTAGGTGGTAGTTAGCACGTATAAAGCATTACGTATACGTGAAAAACCCAACGTCTGAAAAGATGTTGGGCTCCCTCCCCGAAGGATCTCTTAGTGCCCCTTTAAGTCGTAATACGACCAGGCTAATTTGTGATTGTACAACCGTCAATGCGAGTATCCAATTTTGTTATAACCATTTACAGCTCTGACAGCTACCGCTGGTTCAACTGCCCCAGCAACCTATAACACTGACTCCACTGTCGCTGGCACAGATTATTCATCTACTGCTATGGCAGAAGATGTTGACTTTGCAAGCGGTGCCACAACTGACACGGTAACATTCACTATTGTGAAGGATGCTATCATTGAAGATTGTGAGACTTTTACTCTTAAGTTATCATTGCGAGGTGCTACTAATTCTGGTGATTATGCAAAAGTGGATCCCGAAGGACCTTCAACGGTATCTATATATGACCGCACAGGTAAAAACCAAAGTATAGAGTGGGCATTTACTCATTTTCTAAGTCTATTTTTTAAAGAGCTAATTTGCCAATCTAACCTATATGAGCAATAGAGGGCGGTCTTAAACAAATTCGATTGGTGGTGATTTTTAATCACTTCGCCTCTATGAATGTAAAGCATGTAATTGAAACAAAATCTATTTTATAACATACAAATATTCCTGTCATTTGATTGGTGGATAATACATCATGTGATTTAAAATATTTGGATAATTTCCACCGCTATTTTACCGGAGAGGAAAAAATTCCCCTAAAAAAGTTCTATTTCCCTGTGATGAGGAGCTGCGAGGGAAATAGTATACAAATATTTACTGCTCTTGAGGGATCTGGTGGAATCTATTGGGCCCCTCGGTGAACTGGAGACCGTGTGGTACTATTTTCCCGAGACCGAATAAAGAGCAGAAATATTTGTTTTATATCCTTCATCAATATATTTCTTGTTTATTAATTTGTTAAAAGTAGACTCTCAAGACTGAGCTAAGCCTAGGCCTTAGTAGGGTAAGACTAAGCTTTGTATATTTTAGCCTAGGCCTAGGGCCTAGGCAACGAATTTTTTTTTAACAAAACAATTTTACTCACCACCTGGCACTAGTAGAGTAGCTACAATATGTTTCAAAGTCAAAAGCTAACTGTTCAAATGTTTCAAAAACTTCCAACTCGCGAACTGTTCAATTCAAATTTCATTCGGTTACGGGCACCGGCATGAAACTTGGAAAGCAATCGGGTGCGGCGTTTTCCATTAAAGTGCGATCGGCGTTGGTTTCCTTGCTTGCAAAATTCGCGAAAAACTGACACCATATTTTATTTCTTTTTTTAGTGTTCTCGCTGTCTGCGCTGTCAATAAATTGAGTCAATTGATCCTCATTTACACGCCGAAACCGTGGAGTTTTACCAGCAGCCGCCATTGTTGAAACTGTTGTCGTCTGTTTACGTTTTGCTTTTGAAAGGCTTGTCAATCCTAAAGGCAACTGTCATAATATTAACATAAAGAGAACTTTGACACGTAAATCGAGGTCATAGGGTAATAGTAGACTATTTCATTCTCCAAATAGTACCTCTCTCCCTCGTCAATAGCATTTTTGGTCTTCTCGTCTATTGATGTAACTATTTGTGATCATGTGACACACTTTTAACCAATTAATGAACAGGAATATATTGATGAAGGATATAATACCTTTTAATGGGAACTTTTCCCCCTGCTCGCGATCGCGGTAATTGATGGAGGGAAGCTTAGTGACTGACCTTCACATTGAGTAGTACTATTATAGGCCCTAGGCCTACTTTCTTTTATTTATATCAAAGTATTTTTAATGACAGAATTTGTTTATATGTTATATAAAACAAAATACTTACCACTCTATATTCGAGAAATGGTGTAAAATAGGTCCCCTCGGTCCTCTTGCCACCTCGGGAGCTATTTTGCCCCATTTCCCTCATGAGCAGTAAATATTTGAATACTATAATTTGCTTGATTTTACGACAATGAGCTGATTGTTTAGCGTAATAAACAGCATGATAAACGTTGTGTTATGAGTGCGCACCATACTGCGCACCATGATACAAGACGCATGCAAAGTCTAGTGGAATTTCGATAACATTCGTTTTATCAGTCTATTGTACATAGAACTACGGATTTATGAGTTGTGTATTCATAGATTGGCAGTCAGAATACTACATATGTAATCAATTTGAATTCTATTTTTGATATACATACTGGGCACCACGACACAAGACGCGTGAAAACCCGTGGAATTTGTTACTACATTCGTTCATATCAATCTATTGTACATAGAACTACGGATGTATGAGTTAGTGACTTGTACGTATTCATAGATTGGCAGTCAAAATACTACATTTATATAATCAATTTGAATTGTATTTTTGACATATTATAACAGCCATATTCTGGATAGAGTCGGCGCAGTATATAACAAAGGAAGGAACTGACCTGATAGTCACGATACACAGAGCTGGAAATCTTGCCAATGATGATGAACTAAGTAAGCATGATATTATTGTATGATATCCAGTATAGTGATTAAAATGTATCACTCAATTATATAGCCTTTGTAGCATTACCTTAATATTTCATGTGTAATGTATGTAATGATATCAAGATTATAAATTTGTCTACCGTAACTGTAAAAACTGTCTGTGTTGTGTAACAATTGGAAACACTGTATATGATAAATAAATGGATATTGCCTTAAATTTGTTATCAGCACTACTTGCATACCGATAATTCGATGCTGTCTGATATACAGTATGGTGGCGTCCTAAATATGGAAATACTTTTCAAAAGAGATCTAGGCTATCTAACAAGGGTGGAAAATAAAGAATAAATTAATTAATAAATAGATACAAAGTTCGAATACACTTAAAAAGATTTGTTTTAAGGTGGAGCATACAGCACACCCTGTTGCAGTAGCCGCCGTCATACATGTTGTGAAACAATGGATAAACTTTTTTATAAATTCTATGTCAGCAAAAGCCATCAGCTTTGGACTTATGTTTATTTGTTAAGTAAGACGTCTACGACTAGACATAATGTAAGTAAGACGTTTACCTATAGACCTATATTCTTCCTTCCCAATAAATATGTGTACGGACACTTGAGCATATTGCTGAAGACCTTTGCATTTTCATTATTTCGCGGGGATAGAGGCGATGAAAATGTCCATTGTTGACAGAAAACCGTTAAAAAGATTTGATCTGATCGGAGTACTGAATCCTTTATCGCATATAACTTTAACCATGTTAACAGTGTTAACCGCGGCAGACGGGACGAACTCTCCCGCCACGTATAACACAGACTATTCATCGGCTAATGCCATGGCAGAGGATGTAGACTTTGCTGAAGGCAAGACAACTGCTACGGTGACATATAGTATAGATACAGATGACACCGTTGAACATTGCGAGAGCTTTATGCTAACGTTGGAATTGAGAGGCACTACGTCAAGTGATGGATGCGCAATTGTGGAATCCCCGGCATCCTCACTTGTTTTTATTCTGGACTTTGATGATAGTGATAGTGTTAAAGGAGGTAAAGTGATTATATAAATCCGTGTTCGATGCTTGAACATTAAACATACCTGTCTGTACAATGTTATCTCTCCTCACGACATATAAAATAAATTAAGCTTGATAAATATGCTCATATCTTCAAATGATAGCTTCAACTTCAATTTAGAACGAATTCCATATATAATTATCAATTTACAAATGTATTTTACTATGACAGCTATTTTCTGGATAGAGGAAGCACAGTATATAGCTAAAGAAGGCACTGATCTGAATGTCACGATACACAGAGCCGGAAATCTTGACAATGCAGATGAACTATGTAAGCATGATGATTTATGGTATTCGATAACTTCACACAGAAAACACTATGTAAAAAATTATGTAAATATAGAACTCCATAATTATTATGTAAGAGTTTACATAAAACATGTAATATATACCCAAGCTTGTGTAAATTCCTATGCAAAAGCTTAACACAACTGTTTACATAGTATTATGGAGTTCTATTTTTACACAGATTATGTATTTTTTACATAATTTGTGTAATTTTTTTACATAGTGTTTTCTGTGTGTTGTAGTGTTTCAGTACTTTTTTCCACTGATAACCCATAACATCCCACAGTATTACGTTTCGATGACATATTAGGGAGCGTTCATAAATACTTTCTCATATGCTAGGGAATATCATCTGAAGCACATTTTGAACACAGAAAATGGCGAGTTTCATGTAAATAGCCTATTAACAGAACAGAGCTGAACTTTGGAACAACTTACCATATCATGTTAAATCCGCCAAAACTCTTGAACAGTTAAAATCATTGCTAAAAACTTACCTATTTAATGTTAATGTTTAATTTATTTTTGTTTTGTCTTACTCATGTTACTGTGTGTTTTTGTTTTTTGTTTGTGATAGCGCATAGGGACTTTATTGTGTTATGCGCTCAATAAGTATGGTTTTATTATTATTATTACTAGCGGGCACCAGCGCTTCGCGCTGGACCCGCTAGAAGATTTCACGGGGATTAAGTAAACAAAGCGTAAGAAAAATTGATACAATAATATCAAGAACATGTATACATGTATACATAATCCAGACGGGGCCCTAAATAATCCGAATATCGCAGGTGCTTTTGATAATCTAGGATAACCTGGATTATCAAAAGCACCTGCGATATTGCCTTAATCTAGGTAGGCCTACGTTTGTGTTTCCAGATACCTATGTAGGCCTCCCATGAGACCTGAAATGCAGGTACCCGTTGTCCCATTATATCCAGGGACCCCATAGGCCTAAGCCCTACCCCCTAATCCAGTTACCCCAGGTGCCCTTAATAATGCACTGGATACCATTATAATCAAGGTAGGCCCACTGCAGTGTGCCGTTATTTCGAGATACCAAGGTGCCCTTACTTTATCATAGTCAAGTAAATTAAACGCGGGTGCCGAAGATAGCGGATAGTAAAAGTCATATCACAATAGGCAGAGGTCAGTAATATCAAAGCGTTATAAATGTTTATATAAATATCAATCAAGAGTATGTCCTTAAATAATTCAGGTACTAAGGTGCCCTTGATATAATGTAAGTAACATGGTGCCCTTAATACACCATGAGCCTAGGCCCAATGTGCTCTTAAATAATAGGCCTACAGATACCCAAGATCTTAATCCGAGTAGGCCTACTCCATCAACGTGTTCTTAATACCCCCAGTTATACTCCTGTCAGTGCATGTCTCTACCTATTTTGTACCCCAAATAATAAAAAGTTGAATTTTAATGTCAAAATTGAAAGTTACTTAGCTTTTAAATGTCTCCCCCGATTCTTTTATTGCCCTGCCACCCCGTTTTCCTCCTTTAAAGGTATATTATGTGATCTTTCCATGGAACACCCTCAACATCGAAACAAAATTGAAAGCAGATTTTCTTGCAGATTTACATTTCTGATCATAAATCGTACATACATTCCAAGTGACATGGCGATACGATTCTTAATTACTTCAAAATCATGGTTTTAGAGTGAAAATAAACTGTCGGATATCCGACAACTTATTTTATTCTAGTCTAAATCCACTCTAAAACCATGATTTTGAGGTAATTAGGAATCGTATCGCTCTGTAACTTGGAATATATGTACGATTTATGATCAGAAATGTAAATCTGCAAGAAAATCTACTTTCTAAAAGAAATCACGAATAGAGGGAGCTCTCTGGAAAAGATCACATAATATGCCTTTAACATATGGTGCTGGTACAAGTGTCGCCACTGCCCATATGCACATACTGTATCCAGGTAATTCAGTAGGCCTACATGTACGTTCTGAGCGTTATAGTTTTATAGTCGGTCGTTTAGTTTTATGGTCGGCGGAGTCTGTCATCAAGATCACTTGTACCATTCCACGCTTGTACTTGAGCACAATGTGTGCCATCCGGGTTTTGTTTGGCCTATTTACATTAAATACATTATTCCTCCAATAGACATGTGGGGCCTTGCTGTGTTCTATAAAGCCTCCCGAGATACTACCTGAGTGTAGGTCTACACCCTTAAAATCCAGTTATCACAGGTGGCCCACCACCTGCGCATAGTATATCCAGGTAATTTGAGACTCGTTTTATAGTGAACCCCGTAATCCAGATACCACGGATGCCCTGAATAATCCAGACACTCTATAATAATCATGATAATGTACCACACGTTCCATTTATCCAGATGCCCCATGTGCCCTTATAATTATATCCAGATTATCAAGTAAGGGAAGTGCGGAGAGGAGGAGGTGGCTTTAGGGTACACTATTAGAAAAAGGGTGCTTCAGAGGGGTTCATGGCTGTCCCGTATAATGGTTTAAAGGTTCTTTGATTTTAAAGGCCCCAAAAGGTTCTGTAGAGAACCTTTAGAGGTTCGAAAGACCAATGTTTGCCCATAAACGCGTACACTTTTTGTCTGCGTCATTACGTGTGCGCCGAACCGCGTTCGCCATGTTAAACGCGGTCGCGCAGCACAACATAGAAACGGTTGACATGGTACTGCCAGTTTCTTTATCGTTAGCAAACGTCGCATTCATCTATGTTACTAATGTGAAAGTGTCACTTTAAGATCTGTGTAAGAGTTTTTGTTTACATTTCGAAAATGCCGTGAAATATTTTTATTTGTCAGACGTATAAATGCTTGTTACTATGCGATCTTTAAGAATAACAAACAGCCGCATATACAGAAATGCAGCTATATCCCTGAAGAAAATATTTTGGGTGAAGACCATATGTCATCACTCACTCCGAAAACCACAATTTGTGTCCGAACAGTAGCTACTCGAGTAAAATAAATTCAAAATTTTGGATTTTCACATGTGATCCTTTCTGCGCATGTCTGAAAACGGGGAAAAACGGGTATTGAACTATCTAATTAGCTCGTGTATTAGAGGCGCAATTACCACGCTTTTTCAGTTGAAGAGGGACGCGAGTGCAAAATTATTATTGAACTATCTAATCAGGCGAGGGACCGAAAATTAGTATATAGATTATTATTTACCCATGCATGTATTTCAAGAACAGTTAATCGTGCAAAAGTTGTGTGAAGTCATTCGGTGGAATGGAGACCCCAGCCCCGACCACATGCCACTGGTAAAAAGATGCGTGAGTCCTGACTCGCTCGCCTTCCAAGCTGTGCCCATGTGCAAAAAAGAATATTATACCGGTATATATTTCGGTTAAATTGAATATATATGCTCTAGCAAATCATATCAATAAGGTCTTAATGTAGGGGGGGGGGGGGGGGGGGGGGGGGAAATAAGCATAGCGAGAGGGGGGGGGGGGGGGTGTCAAAAAGTGTTGATTTACCAAAAATAAAAAGTTCCAGCGCCCACCAAAGTATTTATGAACGCTCCCTAACTATGCAACCTATGTATCCCCGGCCCCGGGGGATCCGGGGCATGGAGGGGACTATGCAGGGACCGTACACAATCGTACAAAAACCGTTGCCCGGCTATGCAGTCAGTCGTTAGCACACACACAAAGCGTTAACTGTGAACATGGTGAAAGTAAATATGAACGATTTCTTGCGGAAGACACGCACTCCGGTTGGCTGTACATATTAATTAGTTTAGGAGCTGGTTATTCCATACCCTTCTCATTTCATCATGGTCATTTCTCATGGGCTAAAATAAAAACGGGGGTTTAGAAAACCCCTGAACTCCGGGTAATAAAAAGGATAAGGGATATAACAATATATTTCTTATATAACAACAGTATTTCCTTCCTTTCGATAAACCGGCACAATTACCACATATTATCATAGTTTTTGATAGAAAATTTCTCCCAAAGAAAAAATAACACAAATGTAAACAACTTGTCAAAGGTTCCCGACATTAAAATGTGAAACATCTTGGAAATAATGCAGTAAGATACTCTGGAGGTAGACGATTACATCCATGAATGAAAATGTGCGGAGTAAAAATATACGCCATTTTCCAAATCACAGACTAAATCGCTTTTTGTAACAAAAGCTCGTCTGCAGAATTCGAACCGACGCGGGGAGAATCCAATATGTTTTATAGTCTATAGCCTTAACCGCGCGACCATGACTACTCATTGAAGCAACCGACGTGTTCAATACATAATGAACTAGTGGGGAACTATCGATTTATTCGACCAAAAATGAGTCATTGGGGGATTTTTAAAATTTTATTAGAAATATACCTAACACACACACTGTATAATCTAACAATCAAATTAATATTGTCTAAACCTGTCAGAACTGTTGGAACCTTTGCCCCATATACAGTAAGATGAGCTAGAGGTAGACAACTGTTAAGGCAAGCGTTCTGGGTTCTATCATTTCGATCATCATTCACTAACGTCAATACACCTAAAAAATTCGAATCTTCGAATGATCGAGCATCTAATGCAACAGAATGAACCACGAGAATCTACGAGATCCTCATAACAGAAAATCTCTCTCATTAGTGATCGCGCTAACGGCTGACTGAATGCGGGGGTGTGTACTGGGGACGTACAAAACGTGCCCCCGCATAGCCTGGGCGTGTTACAGCCCTTTTATGGCAAAAGAATGTATCTTAGGGGAAGGTGGGGTAATGGCGGACGCGGGGTAATCGCGGACAGGGCTGTATCTAAAGGCAGGTGAAAGAAGGTGGTATTTTGTCACCCTATGATGTTAGGTGCCTCTCCATTGAAATCACACAAAACCTAAATGGGATGGTTGTCTTGCAAATTCTCGCGAAAATTACAAAAATAACTTTTTGGGCAAATTGATATTTTGGTGCATTAATTTCTCTTTGAAACTGGTATTTCTTCATCAAGGAAAACAAAGTCTTATTATTTTTTTATGTAATGTATGATACCTTCTGATAAAAAAGAAATGAATTCGGAGTCACAATGATGAGCATAATAATAAGAGAGGATGTGCCCATACATTGTACATGGATTGGGGTAATCCCGGACATGTACCGTTTCCATGGTAACGAATATGGGCGTGGTCAATTTAACATCATAAATCGGTAATAGTTGTTGACCATATAAATATGTGACATTGTTCTTTGATTTCTGCTACACTTTTAAAAAGGGTATTTTTTAACTCTCATTGAAATGCTATATTCCAATAAAAAGAGGGCTGCCATTGATAAATAACGTCCGGGATTACCCCCAGAGTGTGGGGTAATGCCGGAGGACGCCATTTTTTTTAATTGCGTCGTAGCTTCGAATTTCAAAATGATGAGTTGATAAAAACTTGATAAAAGGTAGAACCTTCACAGTGCTTTGTGTTTACATGATTTTTATTGTTATATGACGTATTATATGAGTGTTATACCTCTCTGACAAAATGTGTCCGCCATTACCCCACCTTCCCCTACATGTATTTTTCTTACAGTATACTTCCTTTTAACATGATCAAAGTTAGCTTTTTTCTCCATAAATCATGTAGTAAAAGGCAGTATATTATTTTTATTGTCTTTACAAGTTGCAACCTTTTCCTAAGTGAGGATTATTGTTAAAAGGAAGTATATCATTAGGAAAGTACATATAAGATACATCCTTTTGCCATAAAAGGGCTGTGTAGCGGGGGCGTATATCACTGAAAAATAAGCCGGGGAGTGGCCGGGCAGTGTAGCGGGGGCGTGCGCTAGGATACATGTACACCCCGGGCCATAGCCGGTGTGTACACACACATAGCGGGGGCGTACGCTTTGGTACACAAAATGTATACACCGGAACAGTAGCAGGGGTGTCTACACTTTGTCTCGGCCAGGACTGTAGCGGGGACGTACACAAAATGGTGCACCGCCCTGCGGGGACCGTTCACGATTGTACCCGGGACGTCACATTGGCAATTTGTACGTCCCGGCCCTAATCCCCGCTATCCCAGGGTCCCACGGGGCCGGGGGTGCAATTGCTAAGTGCATAATACTGTTGTTTTGTATTTTTGACGAATTGCATGTTTCCTGAACACCCCATACAACTTGCATTTTTAGTAGGGCCTTCGTACGGAAAACTAAAAAATACATGTCTAAAAACTGTTAGACTAGTATAAAGGTCCCATTACGGAAGCTATCTTATCCTTCAATCCGTCAGTAAATGTTTTTTGTGCTGGTTAATTCCCCGGTTAATTCCGTGCTGTCATCTTACACCAAGGATAAACAAAACAAAGAATAAAATGGCAAAATGTTCGACTGAGGCAAATGGTGGAGCATACGTAGCTGACAGTTGCATTGACTTACTTGACCCGAACCACGATCCTTCTTCAAATCTTCCTTACCAGCATAGCTGTATCGATTTCTTCTGCTTGCAATCCTGTGTCACACTTTAGAATATCAGTATAGGTTAGAGCCGGTCTACAACGGTTTCTTACTCCATGTTTTGGAATCCAATGTATGAGTTTAAAGACAAGCTCACTGGACCCTCTGAAGCAGTGTCCGGCAAATCTTGCTGTACGTTCTCTGATCTTATCCGAGACTTTTGGCATATCCCCGTACAGGTCCTCATTTGTCACATGGTGTCTCCAGTTGATGTTGAACACGGTTCTTAGAACTCTAGTGTAACATCCGTCCAGCTGTTTTCTAGCTTTGGAGTAACTGTCCATGCCTCACATCCACAGAGGAGAACTGATTCTATTATAGCTAATGAACAGCCTATCTTTAAGCTTTCTGGATAGTGATTTAGCCTTCCATAACTGCGTTAAGATATATACAACAACTATGATTTTTGTTATTCCCCTCACAAATCAATGGATTTTGGCACGCTTTGACAGACTGAAAAACACATTGACAGTTTTCATCAATGCACGGGGAAAGAAGGAGAGGCGGATTTGACACATTATGTTAAAATACTTTTGCATATTTTTAGATCATGGACTCATTATTTATTTTTGATAATCTGTTTTCAACAGTTTTAACCGCGGCAGACGGGACGAACTCTCCCGCCACGTACAACACAGACTATTCATCCGCTAATGCCATGGCAGAAGAGGTAGACTTTGCTAAGGACGTCACAACCGCTACGGTGACATATTCCATAGATACAGATGCGAATATTGAAAATTGCGAGAGTTTTACGCTAAAGCTGACTTTGCGAGGTACTACGTTAGCAGGTTCATACGCAGAGGTGGGATCACCGGCATCATCTCTCGTTTTTATTCTGGATTTTGGAGTGGATAACAGAGGTATGGGTTGTTTGAAACAAACACTTCAGTTTTACGTTTACAATTAATATTTCTTTTTCGATTTTGTGTCCATTGATGTGGGGACAGAATTGTCGCTGGAATATAGGACTAATGCACCTTTTAATTCCCTGAGAAGGATCGTATGCTAGGTGCCGATTAGGGTCTATCTAAAAATTAAAAACATCCGAATAATTGGGAAATTACTAAAACAGTTGAATCTCTGGTCATAACGCGACTTAACAGATGTCAGTCATAATTTGGAATAAGGTTTACTCTTTAAGTGCAGTAGTTTTGGCGTTTTATGCAGTTATTTTAATAATTGTATAAAGACGACGAAAATGAGAACGTTTGTGATAAATTAAATTAAAAATATAAAAGAAGGTTCATGTTAGAACAGTAAAGGCCCTGTCAGACCATGGCGTATCGCCTGAACGTATGCCAACAGGGGCGGCGCCAGGGTAATTTGATAGGGGGGGGGGGGGCAAATTGTTTGCCGTCCCAAAATAAAAATAAAGTGTAATTGAATTTGTGTTACTATTGTGCGAAGCAGCAAGGTGCGAACAGGGGGGAGTCTGAGGGGGATGTGCCCCCCTGAGCGTTAGAAAAAAATTCAATTTTCGAATCCATTTGGTGCGATTTGGTGTGTACTTTTGACCAATTTTGTATTGAAAAGCCATCACTTCATTTCCAATCAATATTGGCTTTTTATCAAAGTTATAGACAGCTATTTCGTTATATGCAAGAAAGTAGTTGTGCATATAATACTGATGATCTTTTCTTGATTTAAGTAAGTATAGATCAGTAGTTCGTAACCTTTTTGGCCCCACGACCCCATCAGACATTGTTAGTCAGTACCGTGAAACCCCCCAAAAATTGCGAACAAATCATCCCGATTCATTTAAACTGAAACTGTTTAGTGATATGATGCGACCGTAGCGAGTAGAATTTTTTGCATATTTGAATGTTTCTTTTGTTTTTTAAGCCTTTTTAGAACGAAATATTAAAATGGTTCCCCAAAAAGCTATATTTATGACCCCTTCATGATCCCCTGGTTAAAAACCGCTGGTACTATAGATAGTTAACAATGTTAGGTTCGATATTTATTTATTTTCCGACCATGATTTTTCATACTATTTTTAGCCTGACGAATTAGCTAGGTTTCGATTCCCCCGATTGACGCGTTGAAATTTGAAAGAATGATTTATATAAAAACCTCTTTCCCGCGAATAAGTGTAATCCCCACCCCACCGAATGAAGTTAGTTCTGTGTTACCCGTTTCCTCCTGAAAACATGCGCGCCTAGCGCGCGAATTTTTTTTATACTCAGTTCTGGCTATAATTAATGTATATTTTGGTTTGAAGCTGGACATATGTGCGCGTAGCACGCGAAAATAAATGTTCATACTTTCATACTCATTCATACTATTTGTAAAGAATTTGGTTTCGATTTCCTCGACTGAAGCCTTGAAATTTGATAGAATACAATATATAAAACCCTTTAATTCCCCCGAATGATAGTCAAGGGGCGGGGTACATGGCCCCTCCTATGGACACGCCACTGCTCATGCCATGTCTAACTGTTAATTTCTAGGTTAACTGGTTAAGGGGGTGCCCCCTCCAAGCTGGATTAGATCAGCCAGCCCACAACCCCCCTCATTTGGACACGCAACTAATATTCCAAGTGGGGGTGCAACATAAGGCCTTTCCAATATACCGATTGACCTCTGAAGTTCCTTTCCTCTTTTCTTTCCATTTTCTTTACTCTTTTCTTTCCCTTTTCTTTCCCTTTTCTTTCCCTTTTCTTTTTTCCCCCTTTTTTCTTTCTTTCTCCCCTTCTTTCTTTCTTTTTCTTTTTTTCCCATCCTTCTCTAGGGGGGGGGGGGGCTTTTGCCCCCCTGCCCCCCCCCCCCCCCCCCCCCCCCCTGTGGCGCCGCCGCTGTATGCCAACGTATGCGAAATATCGAAAAATACGTTGGTGTACGTTGGTGTACGCTGATATAAGTTAGGGGTAAGTTGGGGATACGTCGTTTACGTTAAGAGCACGCTGTGATACGCTGTGAAAATTTGGAACACGTCGAGCCCGCGAAAATTTGTTGAGCATGTTCAAAATTTCTCGACGTACTCAACGTGTGCTTTAAAATACGTTCTGCATAAGTTCCCGATAGGTTCGTGGTACGTTAGACATACGTTTACATACGCTGACATACGTTATATACGTTGACATACGCTGACATACGTTAGAGGTACGTTACTCGTAAGTTATAGGTTGGATCTATAGATTTATCCTTCTAGATATTTTAATAGTTATCATCTAGGCTGCGTTTACTTGAACTGGCAACACTTGTCCCGCCGTGTACGAAACTCTATTTCTGCAGCGGCATAAGTCACGTGTTTGTTGTACGCTGAGGATACGCTGAGGATACGTCGAACACGACAGACATACGCTACGAATACGTTAAGCATACGTTGGTCATACGCTCGCATACGCTGTCATAAGTTTGTTATAAGTTAGTGATACGCTATCAATACGTTAGTCATACGCTATCGTTCAATACGCTATGGATACGCTATGGATACGTCCATTCCATCACCGATGTCGACTTTTCCTACGCAATTCGTTCGGGATGTTGGACGTTCTTGGACTCTGACAATTTTCGAGCTATTTTTTTTGAATACGTACGTCGGCATACGTTCAGGCCACGTTAAGGCCATACGCTATGGTGTGACAGGGCCTTTTGATATAAATTGTAATTCATGTGTTGACTCAAGATCTGAAGAAAACTGAAACAGGTGGTCTTAAGAACTAGCACAGGTGGACAACAATGGGGTTTCCCCGCGGCACACATCTGTTGTACCGGTTAAAAATAACCTCCCTTCCGATCAACCTTCAAAATGAAATTCTCAAGCGAGTAGATAAACATACACAGTGGTATACGTATTTATTTTGAACGTTCCATTAGGTCCAATCAGACACTTGTTCGTTCGATCAAGGTGCAAGATACAACTCATGATCTATAACTGATGTTTTGGAAATTAATGTTACCATTTAAGTGGCCGCTAATCAAAAACACAGAAGGTCTCTATTGACAGCGTTGTTCTTACTACTTTATATATGGCAGCTGTTTTCTGGATAGAAGAAGCCCAATATATAGCAAAGGAGGACACAATCCTTGAAGTGACAATACACAGATCCGGATACATTGACGGTGCTGACGAGCTAAGTAAGCCTTTGTCAGCGTGTATATCAGTGAACACAATTGTTCGTGACTTTGATGCCATTTTATGTATATACAGATTTCAGCCATGTGATAGTATATGTTTACAATAATATTGAATGCATGTTGTGCAATAGTAAAACAATATCACTCGGTCTAATTTGGATTTTATTTTTATAATAACAATAACCATGATAACATTAATAGTAATACAACTTTAGTTCTCATTACTGCATGTATAAACATGATGATAAACATTATTCTCATGAGAGCGGTTCAAACTTTGAATCTGATCATCGCATTGCCAGTGGAAAAAAGATGTATAGGCCTACGTATTAACTTTGTGACCGTCTATAGCTGAACCGTACCATTCCAATTGATAACTTCTCTTACAGCTCTGACAGCTGCCGCTGGTTCAATTTCTCCTGCAAAATATAATACCGACCCCACCACTGCTCTCACGGATTATTCATCCGCCAGTGGCATGGCAGAAGACATTGGATTTGCGACCGATGAAACAAGAACGACCGTTATGTATACGATAGTCAAAGATGATATCATCGAAGATTTTGAAACTTTTGAACTAACACTGATGTTACGTGGTACTACCGTAAGCGGTGGCAATGGAGTAATTGTTTCACCGGGACCGACGACGGTTTTTATTTGTGACCGCACAGGTATTTACTTTTACATGGCCAGCTAGCCTCAATGTGCACCTCGGTGCTAAGCATTTAGAAATAAAAAGGAAGACCATGGGAAGCTCCCAACCTCCCATTCGGTTACTGCTAGACTGTCTACAGATTCTCACTTCGATGAAACTTGCCCAAGAAATTCAACTTTGAAATATCTATGATATGTCAAGCACCGTTGATACTGGCTTTAAATATGTACGTGCAATGGATTTGTAAAATTAATGTCATATGTATCCGACTTCATTGCGTTTGGTATCATCCAACGTTTTGAATGCACTCAACCGTTTCATTAGATCTTGGCTCGATCATGTACTGTCAAACCCTGACATAATTTTAATAAGCTATTTACTTCCTTTGTATTTGATCAATATAACATTGAACTTGACTTTAAACATGTGTGTTTGTTTTCACTTAAACAGCTGTATTCTGGATAGAAGATGCACAATATATAGCCAAAGAAGGAATATCTCTTGTAGTCACTATTCGTAGATCCGGAAATCTTGCCAATGCTGATGAACTAAGTAAGATTTAGCGTATGTAATGTCAATGCTTTCTGTTAAAAATGAAACCCTGCTTTAAACAAAATTCTGTATAATTTGATCTGGAGTGGAAAACCAGAAAAAATCAAACGTTCTGTTATGATTGCATCAAAAGATAAAGGTGGAGTTGATATGATAGATGTTTATAATACAGATATAGCTTAGTTTTAAAGTAATGTGGTTGAAACATTTCCTCAGCGAAAAAAATGCTCAGTTGAAAGATATACCAGCAGTGGCGTATCTGGGGTCTTTTTCATGGGGGGGGGGGGGGGAGGTTTTTTTCCCTATTAAGTAAATAGGCTGGGTTGTTTATTCCAGCGAATGACGTTACATCCTAAAGTTGATGCAACATATCTACACGAATCGGGCCATGATTAAGGTACATTTTTCTTTCAAACGGGCTTCTATAATAATACTCCTGGGCAAATGCGCGCGTAGCGCGAGAAAATTTACCATTTTTATACTAAATTGCCCATCATCAAACCGGGCAATGGCAAAGTTGTCATATAGACGGGAATTAAGTAAATCCCTTATATTTTCTATGTCCCTTCTATCTTCCTCTTCTCCCTTTCCTTTCTTTTCCTTTCCCTTTTCCCATATAGGGTGACATGTCAAACGGGGTCACTAGGGGTCATTGAACTTTACAGGGGGAAAATATAAGGCATGCTCCGATTTTGACTGGGTTTCTTTTATTTTGTGGGCATTGATGAGACAAGAACAAAAGTCAAACATATTGTTAAGGTCAAAGGTCAAAAAAGGTCACTAGGGGTCAAAATGTACATTTCACTCCTCGCACTCAAAATACTACTTGTCCGCGGTTCATATAGGGTGCTTCTCCACTAAAAGTGACATGTCAAACGGGGTCACTAGGGGTCATTGAACTATACAGGTGTAAAACTGAAGACATGCTCTGATTTTGACCGGACTACTTTTTTTCTTATGCGCATTGATAAGCCAAGAAAAAAAGTCAATCATAAGTTTTGGGTCAAAGGTCAAGAAAGGGTCATAAACTTCACGAATAAAGTTACATCTATTGCATCGGTGAATGTGTGTATTATATTAATCCTTACCATCATTTACAGCTCTCACAGCTGCTGCTGCTTCAACGTCTCCCGCAACATATAATACCGACCCCACCACCGATGACACTGATTATTCATCCGCCAAGGCCATGGCAGAAGATATCGACTTTGCCATTGGTGAAACAACTGCTACGATTACGTACACTATTGTGAGGGATGCTGTCATTGAAGATTGTGAAATTTTTACGCTCATGCTGGAATTGCGAGGAACTACTGATTCTGGGGGTTATGGAATTGTGGATCCTCCGGGACCTTCAACGGTTTTTATACTTGATCGCACAGGTAAGTTCATGGTTAATGGTAAATTATTGTAGTTATATTAGTCGTGTCAACGACTAATATACTGTATTCGTCCTGTTTCTTTCTCCTGTCATGAGAGCTATAGCTCAATTACCAAAAGGCCGATTGTGACCATATTTGGTCAAACGTACCCTTATGTGCACCACTACTCAGGTTTTCAAACATAAGGGGTCAAAGGTCACACAAGGGTCAAAACGTGATTTTCACTTAAACTTAGTGAAATGACCTAGGATCGTCAGAATTGGTCAACATATTCCTTTTGACCGTACGCATATATATTAGTTAGGTTTTTTTTAATCGAAAATTGTTTGGGGTCACTAGAAGTCAAAATGTAAATTTTAACTCCATTCACTCAAAATGCTACTTGTCCAAAAGAAAATGACTGATGATACTCAGAATTGGTCAAAAGATTCCTCTCATCCATGTTCATATAGGGTGCTTCTCCACTAAAAGTGACATGTCAATCGGGGTCACTAGGGGTCATTGAACTATACAGAGGAAAAATATAAGACATGCTCCGATTTTGACCGAATTTCTTTTATTTTGTGGGCATTGATGAGACAAGAACAAAAGTCAACCATAACGTTAAGGTCAAATGTCAAGAAAATGTCACTAGGGGTCAAAATGTACATTTTCACTCCTTGCACTCAAAATATTACTTGTCCGAGAGGAAATGACCGATGATTGTCAGAATTAGTCAATAGATTCCTCTTATCCATTTTCATATAGGGTGCTTCTCCACTAAAAGTGACATGTCAAATGGGGTCACTAGGGGTCATTGACCTAAACAGGGGGGAAATGTAAGACATGCTCCGATTTGACCGGGTTTGTTGTTTTATCTTGTGGGCATTGATGAGACAAGAACAAAAGTCATCACAAGTTTGGGGTCAAAAGTCACGAAAAGGTCACTAGGGGTCAAAATGTAAATGTTTACTCCATTCACCCAAAATAATACTTGTCCGAGAAGAAATGACTGATGATTGTCAGAATCGGTCAAAAGATTCCTCGTATCAATGTTCATATAGGGTGCTCCTCCACTAAAAGTGACATGTCACACGGGGTCACTAGAGGTCACTGAATTATGCTTGTGTAAATCTCAAGACATGCTCTGATTTTTACCGGACTACTTTTTTCTTGTGTGCATTGATAAGCCATGAAAAAAGGTCAAGCATAAGTTCAGGGTCAAAGGTCAAGAAAAGGTCAGTTGGGGTCAAAATGTGATTTTCACGTATAACATTCTTGCATTTTAATGCCGATGCTCGTGTCTTCGATGGTATTCCCGGATTAGGTAAACCTACGTTGTGATACAGTGATAAAGGTCTTTCTTCTGTCATAAAACCAATAGCTCCGTAATCATTTGGCGGATTTTGACCATATAGTCATAAGTACCCTCATGGCCACCACTACTCAGAGTGTCAAGCATAACAGATAAAATGTCACACAGGGGTCACTAGTGGTCAAAACGTGATTTTAACTTAAAACGCCCTTGTAATTTAGTGAAATGACCTAATATTGTCAGAATTGGTCAACACAACAAATAACATCAATGCGCGAATATTCGTCGTCTGAGACGACAACTCAATTCTAGTTCTACTTGTATTTGGTTGACTGGATGATTGATAAAGTCATCTTAACATACTGGGGTGGGGGGGGGGGGGGAGGTACTCAAATACTTTTTTGACGGGTGACGGATGGGACGCATGTTTTGGGGTTTCGCGATGTTTAAGGTTTTCCAGTACAAATATTCCTCCATGTTTAGGGAATAGTCAATTATAATTATATAATGATATGCCCGATTCCAGCCATGGAATGATATTTATTATGCCTTTTGTTTGTACGATACAAAACTATATCACTGGGTCCAAATTGGACTGTTCCATTATACGAGGCAAAGGCCACGCTGCAAAACTAGTCCGTATGGCTCATACGTATAAGTGACATGTAACTTATTTATCATGTTTATTCGATAAGTGATGGCCTTGCTTATAACATTCAACAACCCGATACATTTGTTGGCCACGATAGCGTTAGGTAGGCTAGGTTGGTTTTGCACTGATCAATACCGAGAAAATTGCTTTCTCTGTTTCATAACGCTCGACCCTTTGGGTCATACAGTTGTTAACAAGCTGCTTTCTTACGGTGCTTGTTCTGCGTTTTATGTACACTTTTTAACGTCAAATTGCGTTTTCACAAGAAAGAATAACTACAACTGCACGCTAGATAATCAAGATGTGTAACGCGTGGTATTATAACTATTTGTGTAATATTTTGTGACGTTTCTAAATTGTTTAATCAAATCATCAATGTATTTGGAATATTACAGCTATTTTCTGGATTGGAGAAACACAATACACAGCCAAGGAAGGAGAAGATCTTGTGATCACTATACACAGGGAGGGAAATCTCTTCAATGATGATGACCTAAGTAAGTTTTTTATTTGTATTAGAAAAATGTTACACTATGTCGATATAAGTTTAATTAATGGATTAGCAGGTTCTATCTATGAGTATGCCGATCACAAATTAGTCTAGTGCGAAGACGTCTATTGTATGAGTTATGCATGTTATTTCGTAATACGTAGACTTATAATATGCTCATGTGTTATAAGCTCGCCTCCTTTCGCGTTACACACGGATTTTGGCTTTCACGACATGATTTTAACTTTACACACTTATATTTGCTTGTATACCCTCTGAGGTAGTAAATTATACATTTTCTGAAGGGAAATTGCATGAGGAAACCAAATATGCCATTGAAATTATAGTACGACCAAGGACTTAAATTGTATTTTCACAATGTTCGGAAGAATATCAGATTTTTTTAATTTTTAATTTGAGATCCTTTTTTTTTATACCTACCTATTATTATTTATTTTACATATTTGAATTCCTCATAAAATAACCCATCAGATGATATATAATTGTCAAAGGTCACTACGTCGGTAAGGTAATTATACCGGCTAGTGAATATCCCCAATTTTTATTTTATATATTTTTAGAATTTTCAGAAATATTTGTTAAGAATGAACCCTTCCCTGATCTAAACTGCATTTCTGAATTCCTCTAGTTACAAGCTTTCCAAAAATGTATACTTTTGCTATCATAGGTTGACAACTTTTTCTGTAATAGTCATTTTTATAAATCCGGTAAATTGTGGCTGATTATACATGATGACTTGTAGGAAGAAAGCTGATGATCATGGTCTTATCCATAATTAATTAGTTGTTACAAATAGTTGACAAGTCTGTTGAACCACATACTTAAAGACTTATAAATATTTTTTACAATGGGACCAGAATGGTGTTTGTAACATTAGGGGATGACTAGTTATTATAAAAAAACAAAGCATAGGAGTATCCCCATTGAGTTTGTACAGGCGGCACCCATTCCGGCGGCACCCCTTCCAGCACCACCCTGGTCCTCGAACTTCAAAGAGCTGTATCGCCCCTTCTGTATTAGCTATACCAATGCAATTTTGCAGGCAGATAGCTTGTTATTAGGGCTTTGAAATGATACCAAATTTGTTGAGATAGCTTTTGTGATTTTAAAAATATTTAAGGAACATGACAGCATGAAACTAATAAGTGTAACAGCACCATCCTATTGGGAGGCGAGTTCATAACGCGTGACTATATGGGCTACCCCACCTATTTTGTAGGATTAAAATCGTTACCTCGACACGGTATCGATGGCTTAACTGGTTTAGTGGTATCATCCGCTTTGGGACCGAAATGTCCTGGGTTCGAATTCCAGTATCGTCAGATTTGTATCTAAAACCCTTGCTTTGAGTTCACTTTTCTCAAAGTTTTTAAGTCGTAATACATACGACCAGGCTAATTTGTGATAGCTTACATAGGTAACACCTACGAGCTGTATACTGTATAACCGTCGATGCGTGTATCCATTTTTGTTATAACCATTTACAGCTCTGACAGCTGCCGCTGGTTCAACTTCCCCGGCAACCTATAACACTGACTCCACTGTCGCTGGCACAGATTATTCATCTACTGCTATGGCCGAAGATGTTGACTTTGCAAGCGGTGCCACAACTGACACGGTAACATTCACTATTGTGAAGGATGCTATCATTGAAGACTGTGAGACTTTTACTCTTAAGTTATCATTGCGAGGTGCTACTGATTCTGGTGATTATGCAAAAGTGGAACCCGAAGGACCTTCAACGGTATCTATATATGACCGCACAGGTAAAAGCCAAAGTATGGAGGGGGCATTTACTCATTTTCCAAGTCTATTTCTTAAAGAGCTAATTCGCCAATCTAACCAATATGAGCAACAGAGGGCGGTCTTAAACAAATTCGATTGGTGGCGATATTTAATCATTTCGCCTCTATGAATGGATTTATTCTGGACTTAGTGATAGTGATAAAGGTAAAGTGATTTTACAAATCCGTGTTTGATGCTTGGAAATTAAACATACCAGTATGTACAATGTTATCTCTCCTCAGGACATATAAATTCAAGTACCATGAATTAAGCTTGAAAATTTGGTCATATCTTCAAATGGTAGCTTCAACTTCAATTTAGTACGACTTCCATATATAATTATCAATTTACAAATGTATTTTACTATGACAGCTATTTTCTGGATAGAGGAAGCACAGTATATAGCTAAAGAAGGCACTGATCTGAATGTCACGATACACAGAGCCGGAAATCTTGACAATGCAGATGAACTATGTAAGCATGATGATTTATGGTATTCGATAACTTGCAGTGATTCAGTACTTTTTTCAACTGATAACCCATAATAACCCACAGTATTACCTTCCGATGACATAACTATGCAACCTAAGTAACACTGTTGTATTGTATGTTTGACGAATTGCATGTTGCCTGAATACCCCATACAATTTGCATTTTTAACAGGGCCTTCGTACGGAAAACTAAAAAATACATGGCTATAAACTGTTAGACTAGTGTAAAGGCCCCATAACGGCAGCTATTAATCCTTCAATCCGTCAGTAAATGTTTTTGTGCTGGTTAATTCCGTGCTGTTATCTAACACCAAGGATAAACAAAACAAAGAATAAAACGGCAAAATGTTCGACTGAAGGCAAATGGTGGAGCATACCTAGTTGACAGGTGCATTGACTTAGGGATCACGTCAAAACTCGACCGCCAGGCAACCGCCGGTTACGGGCGGTTCCGCCCGGTTCTCACAAAACGTGTCGTCTGTTATAATATACACACATAATGAGGTCAAATAGTTACACTCTGGTGAACACGACCGGTTGATAGTGCCTCGTCACACGCGTGAGCAATACAATCTTGAAGTAATGGGCTCAGTTGACAACCAGTACAATACAGCTATTGATTTTCGCTGGGGTTGGCTTTTTCAATCTGTTTATAGCTCAATTAACTTTTTAAAATCAATACCGAAAGTCTATGAATGTGTTTTTTTATAGAACGATTATAGAGAGAGCTATTATGACCGCAAAGTAACAGATTGATAGTGTAAATTGGTCCAGTTACAGCATTAAGTCAACCGGCGGTTGTTCAGTGTTGCATGCGCGAATATTCATATACCAGTAAAACATTTGACCTGAAAGAACCGGGCGGAACCGCCCGTAACCGGCGGTCAACGGGCGGTCGAGTTTTGACGTCTTCCCTTACTTGACTTATGTCGGGTGATTTTCCCGAACCACAAATCTTCCTTTCCAACATAGCTGTCTTGATTTCTTCTACTTGCAATCATGTGTCTAAATTTAGTGTATCAATGTAGGTTATGGCTGGTCTACCACGGTTTCTTACTCCATGTTTTGGGAATCCAATGTATGCGTTTGGAGATAAGCTCACTGGACCCTCTAAAGCAGTGTCTGGTAAATCTTGCTCTACGTTCTCTGATTTTATCCGAGACTTTTGGCATATCCCCGTCGTACAGGTTCCAGTATTGACCGATACTGGGACATAAGTTTGTTTCTGTATTGCCCAATACTGGAACACTGAATTTGTACCAGTATCGAACGAAACTGGGTGTTCCAGTGTCGAACAATGCTAGTACAGTCCAGAATCTGAGACCTAAAGTACACTTTTTCCGAATATTTCAATTGTCGGTTTTGAATCGGGATTGAGAATTTAATCATTTGTTTAGTCGGTAACTGTGAAGAATCAAATATTCTACTTTGAGACCTCAGAATTTCCCTCGGAGCTACGCCCCTCGTGCAATTCCTCGGTTCCAAAGTGAAATTGTTTTGATTCTTCAGTTACCTCTAAAAAACTGATACGTAGTAATTATCTGTTTGTATTGATAACTTGGTTATGTCTTAATTGCGTACATAGTATGCGTGTACTAGGGTTTTATGTTTGATGCAATGGTTTCTGTTTAAATTGTGTTCTTATATTGGTATGTTGTTTGTTAAGCTAAGGAAGGGCGAGAGAATCTCATTTCCAATTGTTTTACCCTGTCCGCCATCGGCGGTTTAGTATTTCTTACAACTTATTTGACAAACTATTCTTACGGATATGCAAATTCCTTTATTTTACATCATTTACAGCTCTGACAGCTGATGCTGCTTCAACATCTCCCGCAACATATAATACCGACCCCACCACCATTAGCACTGATTATTCATCCGCCACGGGCATGGCAGCAGATATCGACTTTGCCATCGGTGAAACAACTACTACGATTACGTACACTATTGTGAGGGATGCTGTCATTGAAGATTGTGAAATTTTTACGCTCAAGCTGGAATTGCGAGGAACTACTGCTTCTGGGGGTTATGGAATAGTGGATCCTCCGGGACTTTCAACGGTTTTTATACTTGACCGCACAGGTAAATTTATGATAAATTATAGTAGGTCTCTTGACTTGGTTGACTGGATGATTTTGTCAGACAAAGCCATCTTAACTTCCAGGGTTGAGGAGGGGAGACGGGCTTACTAAAATAAATATTTGACGAGTGGGACCCATATTTTGAGTTCCGCGATGTGTAAGGTTTTCCAGTTAAAATATTCCTCATGTTAAAGGAATTGTTTGGAAAAAACGAACCAATGGAGCGGCACATACCTGTATATGAGTATATGTACCTTATATTAGTACCCCAAGGCTTAAAATAGTAGGATTATGAATATCATCTACCTTATTTGATCTCTTCCGGAAAGGGTAGCTGTGATCTTTTTCCCAGAAGGAAAGGAAGTCTTCAGTAGAGGATCATAGACGTGACAGAACGAGCTGCATTATACATAAGTGAAATCATTATATATAGGAAGAAATAGAAATCATCCAATGTCCTCATATGCTGAAATATTATGTCCTTTTTAATTTACATTCTTGTTTATAGCTATATTTTGGATAGAAGAAGCACAGTATATATCTTTTGAAGAGACCACTCTAACGGTGACTTTCCACAGAGGAGGGTTTATTGGTGGTTCTGACACGATAAGTATGTCGACAATGCCTTGAGTGAATATTCTCATATGCCTACGACCGTAGGAAACCGGATGCCAACCAAGGGGGTCCCATATGATTGGTTACACATGTGTAAGGCTGTTAAGACCCCTTTTTTTTGCCTCGCTCTCACCTACTGGAACTTATGTTGTATGAACTTTTAAACCATCTCTCATTAAAAACACCACTTTTGGCAAATTTCCTACCGAAAGACTCCTGGTTTTGAACTTTTTTTCCAACATTTGTCACCAAAAGACCCACTAATTTAGGCATTTTAGAATACGCTCATTTTATGACCCTATTGTTTGATCTTTCTCTCTCAACCAATGCCCAAAGGTTCAAGTGTGCCATCCTTTACAACCACAGCCGTTTCATACTTTAGTGCCCCTCTCCGGGCTATTCAACCTTTAGTGAACCATTCGATGGTATTCGTCCAGGATCAAGATATTGGAATTTTCACATCCGGGAGCCCATAACCCTAACGCTGTTGAAAGTTAAGAATAATTTCCAATTATTTAAAACTGACTATGTCTTTCATTTTGACAGCGTTTAGAACATGCTCATTTTACTTACACAGCCCCCTCCACAAAACGCATCCAATTTTGTCACTTGCCCCTCGCATGCCTCACCCACTTTTCAATACTACTGGTGCCCTCGGCCTTACATTTTTTATATACTTTGGTCTGTTAAACATTCGTTGCACAAACAAATTGTCTATGGATTTCTGTCATTACCGACTATTCATTCATACTCTATTTTAGCGGTTGCCTACACGGACCTGGGGGCCGCCAATCTGACCGATTACACTTCAGACGTGGATACCTCTGTTGTATTCACAAACGGCGCAACGACATCCACCAAAGATATTTTAATAAATCCTGATGAAATACCAGAATTCAACGAGAGGTTTATGATAACGATTAGTTTCCCGCAGGCGTCACCATTGATGACGTCAGCGACGTTGGGATCGCCATCAGTGGCAGAAGTAATCATCAAAGACCGTGAGTTGAGTTTTTTTTCTTTCTGTCCATTCCATTGTTTCTTTTTTTAAATTTTTAAATTAATTTTTTTGTTTACTTTTTTCATAATTAAGGCCGCACTGCAAAATTAGTCTGTATGGCTCATATGTATAAGTGACTTGTACGTAAGACTTATACGATAGGTGCCATAATAAAATTTTGCGTCAATATACGTACAAGCACCCATGACAATTTTGAAAAGATGCAAATATTTCTATATTATATTAATGGAAACATTTGCAGTGTTCCCAGTTCAGTGCGGCCTAACATATTTGTCAACAGCTACGTATTATGAATTTATTTGTCATAATTAATCCTATATCTACATACATTTCAACAGCTACCTGGTATGAGTTTGACTGTGTTGACTACACGGTGATTGAGGGTACAGGGATGGTTGATATTACTGTTATTCGGAAAGGCGATTTAAGAACGGCTGGTTTCGTTTGTAAGTACAACGCGATTGAATCACTTCCAAAAATGTGTTGATTGATTATAAAACTTTAAATATATGAGGAAAGTAAAATTGTCTAAGAAGTACACAAACCTTTCCACTTTCCATACGAACAACAAGTCTTTCATGGAGAGATCCAGACTTATTGGATTACAGTGGGTAAATTGAAAGGGTATAGGGTATAACGTATTTTTCAAAATTGCTAGAGACAAATGAGATGATATGCCGTACTCAATAAAATTTGCCATCCAGTTGAAAAAGATATGACTGTGAGAAGTGTAAGATATGCCAAAATGGTAAAAACTGTTACGAGCATTGTGTATTTGAAGAAATGTAATATTGGTTAGGCCTATTTATGGTAACACCGAAAATCTAACTTCGACGGAGACTTTTACATATCAGTTTGAGATAGTGGCAACTTGACATATTATGATGCATCCATCCATTGCGAGTTTACTTTATTCGGCACTCTAGCGATAGAACCATAATTAAACTACCAAAAGACATCTGATTATCGCAGTATAATAGCTGCCATAGGATTGGTAGATATATAAACCAGTTATCAAATTGTGTTTGTCTTTCATACATCAACATCTCCTCTTGAAATTGCTTTGTGTTCATTCTGTGCTCTTTCGTGGATCTCTTACTGAAGTCAGACTACTCTACATTAGTGATTAGGGATCATGAAATATGATGAAAGCTCGAACAGTTCTGATAATATTTGTCATACTTTCTTATACTTTATTATACTATTTAATTATTATACTATTAAGTTGTATTTAGTTAAATTATTGTAGATTAAGTTGTACTTTAAAATTGTATGTTGTAATGTAAGTTATTTTTTGTATAGCGACTCGAGCACCATTTTTGGTGGATTAGTGCGCATTATAAATCCACATTATTATTATTATTATTATTATTATTATTTTCTGAATACGTTATTTTCATACATTACAGTAATATCTACGAGGGATTCATCAACGCCTGCGCAACTAACAGCATCATCGGTGAACAACTTGGATTTTACTGCACTCAGCTCTCTACAAATTGACTTTAACCAAGGTGATTCCACCATGAACGTTACAATTACGATAACCCCAGATGATCTGTACGAGACAGATGAGCAATTTGAGGTGTATTTGCATGATACCGACACAGCAGAAGCATTGGGTACTTTACACAAGGCCATCGTAACTATTCTTGATGACGATAATTGTAAGTATGCAATACTCTTATTGCATTAGTCTTAACAATAAGTTTATTTATAAGCAATAACGAACATTTCATTTCATATTATACAGAGTGTCCTAGAATAGTATTTATATAATGTGTTTGATAACAAATTATAAAACACAATAGTTACTCCAATTACTGGTGGATATGACCCCTAAATATTTTAGATAATTGTGACATATACCTCTTTTTGTTCAGGCAAGTCAGGTGTGGCATGACATTTCTGAAAATCAATGAAAACCTTTTTTTCTTCTTCAATTTTCAGCGTAATCAAATTATTACTCTGACAACACTTTCAAAACTGACACCAAAGAAAGGATTGTATTAAATCAGTCGTAACGATCAATTCCTTTACGTCATACACATATTACTTCACAAACATTACATACAGTTGACATCAATCAGCTTTTAATCGAAATTAAATCAGAACCCAGCAAATAAACCTTGTTGCTGAACATGGTCAGTGATTTTGAAGGTTTTCAAAATAAATAGTTTCAGTCAAACTTGGAATCTACCATCCCAAGAAAGGTAAATGTATGTAGATGTTAGAATTACAAGCACTTGATCCAATTGCTATGATATTCTTAGCCAAATAAGCGCAACTGCTCCTTTACCTCTATATTTTCTTCCATAATCTTCTTACTTTTATTTCATATAGCCAGCATACTTTTTAGGTTGTTTAGCCATGCCCGAGCGTTTTGCCTTGTCCAACCAAGACTCAAGTGTATGTCTACACGTTCCAATCATATTATAATATGCACTAGGATTGCTTCTAGTGTACTAAAGTATCAATCACATCAGGTTATTCATAAATAGATTTGATTTTTATTAAAGATGATAAAACACATCTACTGGAAATTGAACTTATATCAAGGGACTAATACTTATGATATCGTATTGCTTAATACCGTAAAGTCTACTAATGTAAGCAAGGTAAATGAACTCCACTCTAGAAAATCGAACTTTTTTGTAACGTTTTAACTATTTTTGTTGCTCTTACAGCATTCTTCAAATTCCAAAAAGCAGCGTATCATATAAAAGATTCTGCCGTATCCGTAACCGTTCGTATTTGTCGGATACGCCATGGACCTGTGCTGAATGAGGGTTCTGTCGGTAAGCCTTTTAGACTTGATTTAAAGGAAATCCTTGCCATGGAACTTTAGCGCTCAGATATGTAGTATTATTATTATACAGACCACTGCCGTAGGTTAAAGTTTTTAAACGTTCCGCGTTGAGATAAAACAAAACCGACTTTAGAAAGTAAACCAATCACCGGTATGGACGTCGACATTTTGATCGAAGCTATGACAGTGAAGGAGAAGAGTCTCCAAAACACTTTTTGATTCATACGAAAGGTTAGACATGTATTAACATTTGGTGTGAGTATAAAGTTGGAGATTATATGTTACAAAGGTCAAAGGTCACGTAGAATGTCGGTGTTTTTTCGATATTTTCTGTCTGGAGCCAACTTTAGACGCTTGCCAACTATTTATTAAATGAGTCGGGGCTCTATCATTGCTTGTGGGTAACAACATATGACTGTACAATACAAATATGCAATATGAAGCTTTTTTTGTGACTATCAACCATGATTGTGGGGGGTCTTAAAATGGAAATTAATTTGTTCGACGGACTAAATTGGTGTTTTGCGCTGCCTGTAGAAAGAAAGGGGGATAAGATGCACTTGTTTCGAGGCCATTTCTGAGTTATTTGGGTTACAGTCACCCTAAGTACCAATTTCCAGCTTTGCATCTTATTCCAAAGGTACTCTAATAGACAATTATAAACACAAAATATTCAATGACGCGAATCGCGTCACTTGGAAGGGGCGGTAACCTCCCAACTTTGAAGGGCCATAATTCCGAAACGACTTGGATTTGGAATTTTATATTTTGCATGTGTTCATTATACCTATAGATGTATATTAGAAATGAATATCAGCCAAATCTGAGAGGTGACCCGTACCAATTTTCAGAATTTTGGTTGATTTGACACGGAATGACCCAATGTGATTTAGTATTTTCCGAATTGTTTCTATTTCGTTATGTAGAAATCAGTACGGAGGATATCAACGATCATACGTACCTTACGGCAGAAGACGGCGTTGATTTTGTGGGATTCCAGGATGACGTCATCAAGTTCTTAGGAACGGCCGAGGAAGGAAAGAACATATCCGTATACTTGACCAACATAGTTGACGTCAAGAAACAGGTCTTCTTTCAAGTGTGTCTCTCTAATCCAGTTGGTGGACTAATTGATTATCCACAATGCGCTATGATCTATATTGAAGACGACGACAGCTGTACGTGTAATTTCATTAATACAATATTATGCTATCACTTATACTAATTTGTTATCGATTGTTATCCAATAACTCAAAACATACGATCACGACATTTTTGGCGTTGTTAATGTTTTCCCCCTTCCTGATCCCCCATGTCATACATGTGCTTTTATTATACCATGACATTGTATTATTATTAGGAATGTTACAAATAAAGGCAAAATATTATCTATTGATTATGTTATAACATGCGTGTGTGTTGTTTCGAGAGAAATTCGAAAATCAATGCACGCGCGCTGATGTTGATGTGTGAATCATGGTACCACCCCGCCAGGGGAGTGCTATTGTGAACATATCAATATTTACGCAAGTATGTTGATATTTCTAATTTTTCGAGAAACAAAACATACGTATGTATTGACGTAATTAATACATGACGCATAACAAATAAACCATTTATTTCATTTGCATTCCACGTTCAGATTATGGGTTCGATAAACCAACTTATTACATGAAGGAAGACTCGACAGTGGAAGTAACTGTCGTACGTGTAGGTGGCTTCAGAGTTACGGGGACCGTTGGTAAGCCATTCCCATACACAACATTTAAAAAAATGGTTTGATTGGCCTAACATGACAAAAACAAATAGGTAGATCGGTGGGTATTTTTTTAATTTTTTAATTTTTGAAATCACCTGCTTTGGGGGCTTAAAATAGCCGAAAATGAAAGCAAACAGTCTGTATGATTAAAACCATAAGTTGTGTGGTTGTAACGACCGTAAAATGGCGCATGTTGCTAACTTGGGACATAATTTGGTGGTTTGGATTTGCAATCAAAATTATCATTTAAAGAATGCTTCAACTTAACTCATTATCACGGGTATTCATTTGGTAGAGTTATTAGTTTATGAATTTGCAAATAACAAAGTATACCATTTCTTATTTTATCTAAAGACACTCATCTATTTGTAGGACCCGAACGCCGTTATAATTGCGAATACTCACTGGCTACAGAAAACTGCGTAATGGCTAAAAACTAAAATGCAGTTTGTCTTTTTTTCTGAAATGTTTTGGAGTTATTGATTATTATGACAAATGGTGGTATGTTTTAATACATTTTGGCGTAAAACTACGTCACAGGCGTGCTTGAATAATGTTTCTTCTCGACAAAGTGCTGAAGTGATCACATTTTCTCACCAAAAAGTGAAGAAAATAGGTAGGTGAGCCAGCTTGATTTTCCAAAATACGCCCATGGAGTTGACTACCTCTCTGACGGGCTTGAAAATATCGCCGTAATCGGCAATGTTTCCAGTAAAAAGCACAAATTTGTCTAGATGATATTCACAGTTTATAGTCAGGGTGCATGTAGGTGATGTCCCATTAATCATAATTAATCAAAAATCATAGGCATTTACGGAATTGTATTACTGTCAAGTCTTTTTAAATTGAGGATTTTGTGATGCACACTTTCCGATTCTAGCTTTAAACACCGACTTAAGGGTAGGGGATACCCCATTTAGTGTAGTGCACCCATCACATCCCTTAGAAATTTGAAATTTGGGACATAATAGCAACCGCCCTCTGTTGATTTTTTATCACAAAAAAG
Source organism: Ophiura sarsii (assembly GCA_035610835.1). NCBI lineage: Eukaryota > Metazoa > Echinodermata > Ophiuroidea > Amphilepidida > Ophiuridae > Ophiura > Ophiura sarsii. Next base: position 75,404,602 of record CM069442.1, on the reverse strand, counting down.
TGGCGTTATTCATGGATGACAATATATACGACCACAGGCCTACATGTTATAAACATAGGTCGCTACAGGTGTTGAAACAATGAAAGGTGACATTAAATTAGAGAATTCACCAATTATAGATCTTAGATCATTGACGCATTGGATGAAGAAAATACTGAACTTCAACGCTAAACATTTTCGTGGAGAATTGCTCATCAGGCGAAATACAGCAGCTGCTTAAACGTTGCTAATTTGTCTTCATCAGATTTAATTTTCATGTATTACCATGCGTTGAGCTTCGTCGATTTCTCAGCAATTTTGTGTATAGATCGTTAAAATCGGCTAACTATCGTCTATTATAGTGACACCAGTAATCGATTTTGAGAATGTAATACCTATAGATTATAATCTTGCGCTCCTCTGGCAGTTCCCTCCGTAGCTCAATCGATAAGAGCGCTGTCTATGAATGCAAAGATTTCTGTGCTGCTGCTGGTTCGAATCCACTTAGAATCACTTTTTTTTATAAAAAAGTAAAGCAACACGCAAGTCAAACGAGGGCGTCTTGAAAATAATTCCTCTCTAAGGGATGTGCCATAAGCATTTGGATCTTCATATTTTGATTTCGATTTACAAGAAATTCCCCGCCATTGCTTTATAGATTTTTCCACATCCGATGTCACAGCTATTAAAGGTGACGACTATGTTTCATCGTGCTCAATGGTCACATTTGCAGAGATGGAATATACCAAAAAGGTGAACTTTACGTCAACGCCCCCTGATTTTAAAATTGAAGGAGATGAACGTTTTGAGGTTTGTTTATCAAATCCAACGCGAGGAATTCTTGGAGTAGAAGGTTTGATACGATGCACTACGATTGTCATTGAAGATTGTGATGGTAAGTTCAATCAAAATATACCTTTGATAGTGTTTCGCATGACAACACATACATTTTGAGATATTTTGAGAGCTTAAATACTTGATCTTTGATGGAAAAATATTTCAGTGCATTTTGGTTCATTTATGATCTTATGAAACGGCGTTGATTATCGGCCTAATTTTTTATAATTAATGATGTTATTTCAACAGCTGAGGTTGCGTTTGGAGATACGTCTTATGTAGTAAGAGAAGACGTTAGGACCGTGAGTGTTAGTGTTATTCGTCGTGGTTATACAGGGAACACTGTCAGTGTAGGTAAGATAAGCAATTCCATTTTACATACTTATAGTACATACTTATGTACGGTTTTTTAAAAAAAAATCAGTGGATGTTTATTTTTATTACAAGATAATTAAAAAGCACCTCAATGGTGGAAAAATACATGTACATGATGAATTTATGAGTTTTAAACCTTGTAAGAATAACAGATTTTTTAAGTATCTTTTTGCATTTACCGTGTGTATTTGGAAAATCTTTTTTACTGTGATACCGAATTTACATATTTTCTCACGAGGCAATTACTTGCCATTGACGCTGCAATCAATAACTTAACATTATTATTCAAATTTTGAACACAATACACAAGTCAAAACATGGGTAACTGGAAGTGTATTATGTTTTATTTCTTCCATCTAGATAATACATTGTGCATGCAATTTCATTTACACCATAAATTAATTGTTGATTTTCATCATTGAGGGATAAATGTTTTTTGTGCTCTTATGCATGTTTTATAGCCTCATGGACAAACACGTAAACCATGTGTCTTGGGAGAAAAGACTCACAAAGACAAACGTTAATTGCGATTGATTTCGTTTTTCACACAAAGTCACCATTAAGTATGTTTTTCAGACCATGCTTGAAAAGTTCCAAATTTTAACTTGGCTTATTTCGACAATTGCAGTTTTTTACTCACCCTGTATATCGATTATACGCAGTATCTGGATACTGCTCTACCAAGTATCCTGTATTAGGAAAAGGTGCTTTATCGGTACCACTACCACCACCCGACCAACAGTTTTAAACACACCACCAAAAGGTTTTGGCCAAAAAAAAATTGAAAAGGAGGCATTTATGTGAGACCTATATATTTTATATATTTTAGATCGATGACAATTTCCTTCAACCCCCAAATCGAAGAAGACAAACCTGAACAAATGGATGCCAAAAATTGACCGACCCTAACCAAAAAGAAAAAGAGAAAGAAGGGAAGAAGCTTATTTTACTCTTTATATACTTTAATAACACGCTTGATAGAACTAACGTCATGTAATTGCATGCGAAACCCTTTAACACTACGATAACCATTTGATTTGATCATAAGCTTATCCTCTCTTACCATGCTTACAATTATAATGCTCAGACGTCATGTCATCGAGCACTACTACAAACGCCAGAAATGCCGAAGACTTTTCACCCTTTTCTCACACCGTCGTGTTTGGGGCGAGTGACGCTCGCGAGGAGAACATGCACACTTTTGATATCAACGTCCGGGATGATGATATTGTAGAACATATGGAATCATTTCTCATGGTGTTGCAGAATGTGAACCGTGCACTGATAGGAGTACCAAATGTCGCAGAAGTTTTTATCGAGGATGACGATGGTACGTTCCTTCGTCACCTGTTCAATATAAAGCCATGGATGACGCTCTCAGACTATTTAAAGAGACGGGCATATAAAGCTTGTGCACATGTGTTGCCGACAGTTGCCGAGCCTTAAATCAAAGTAAAAATAGTTCATATTGTAGGCCAATAATTGGTATGCTTATTGAGCTGATTCAACATGTTGGTTGGTGATCGTGCGCCCAAAACAACTTTTTGGAGTGTATTTCATGCATACAATTCCGTGATTGCGCAATGAGATAGATTTGACATAGCTATAAATCATTTATTATTATTATTGTATTTGCTTTAAATATAAACATGTTAATCATAATGTTTTATTTCGTATCTGTAGTACAATATTGTTTTGCCGAATTGACGTATTCTGTGAAGGAGTCTAACAGTAGAGTGACTGTTACAATTTTAAGAACTGGGTACTTAGAACAAACTACGGCTGTAGGTACGTATTTTTATAATATAATTATTCATGGTAAGATAGCCATCCATTCCCCAACCTCGTTAAATATATGATTTTGCTGTAGGTACGTATTGCTATATAATGTAAATATATGGTAAGATAGCCACCCATTCATCAACCCTATTGAATATGATATTAACATAATTCAAATTGTACATTGTTTCAATTTAATAATAGTAAACCATTGACCCTACCAAGTGCATACACTGTAAGAGCGTTGGGTAAAAAGGCATGGATATTTGTTGGGTAAACTATATTTCCTCATTTGTTGGAAAATATTTAGCTAACATATGGGCAACTTTTGGAGTTGGGTAAAATATGAAGTTACCCAATGTTGGTGAATGCTTGAAACCAGAAGTTGGGTAAAATATTCCCATAATTTGGGCAATTATCGAATTGCCCCCGAAAAGTATACGATTTTGCCTGGATTTTGCAGTTTGCACACGTACGTCCACGACAGCACTCATCAATGATGGCGGACGACGAATTGCAGACCCTTTTGAGTTTTTGAGGCTTTGGGGACAATATTATCAATATATTTGAAGGTAAGGCAAATAATTTATAATCAATCGTAATATGTAAACTTATAGATACTGTGAACAGTGATGATGGAATTAATAAGATATCGCTAAGCCTATAAGTTTGCACTCAATTCACTGAGCTGAGGCCACAATCCCTGCCCGACTGACAGTCGATCAGGATTGAGTGTAAGCTTATAGGCTTAGCGTTATCTTATTCATTTCATCATCACTGTCCACAGTAAGTTTACATATTACGATTGATTATAATTTATTTGCCTTACCTCCGATTCATCTGTTTACATGGTATCCTTAATACAAGCTGTGTTTATTCACAACTGTTGATTTAATAATAAATTGCCCAACAGATGTATAAAATGTTTTGAAACTTGCCCAACAATTGGTCAATAATAGTACCCAACATTTGTGTATTATATAAAGATGCCCAGTAGTTGAGTTTTTAACCTTTAAAAGGTTACTCTTACGTTGGGTAAATACATTTACCCATTTGTTGGTTAGGTATTTCTCACCCAACTGTTGGGGAAAAAGCATTACCCAACACGTGTTGGTTAATTTCTACCCAAATGTAGGGTTGTTCATAGCTGAACCAATGTTGGGTAAAATGTTGGGTACACAAATTAACCAACTTCGTTACAGCGTAATATCCGGGGGGGGGGGGGATACACATACAACCATACATTCATACTAATCTAATCTAAATCTAAATTAATACTCAATAAAATTGCTTAAAGCAACATCTAATTGAGAAGAAAAAAAATGGCGAATGATGAGACAGATTTAATGAACTTAATCTACGTTACATGCTTATTTACACCGGTTTTGAAACTTTCAATGGTTTTTGAATCTAAGACGGATGAAGGGAGGTTGAGTGTTATCAGAACTTGATCTGAGATTTGAACGCCCAGGTGTATGCAGTCAGCACGATATACTGGAGTACTGTCAATAAAAATATATCGATTTTGTAATACAGTCATCATGTAATGAAACGTAATAGATGTTTTACCAGATGTTTTACCAATTCGTGAGTCATGTTGAATGATTGGTGATATACCGTATTTGATTTTAGAGATACAGCCATATTGTCGTTGACATGCAAGACCGTCGTGAGTTTCATTTTGTCATTTTGCAGGAGAAGCATGTTTCAATTCCAATTTCAATACTGGTAAAAAGGCTGACATTTTTTTGGATTTGCCTATATTTTCATAAATAACTAACAATTCAATTGGGCCAAAAATATCAATTACGACGTTCTTGCTGGTTCTGTTTGTTTCAGGATTCCAGACATTGGATAACACGGCCATATCTGCACCCATCAGTGATCGAGACTACGTCGCTCTTACAGACCGAATTGAATTTGCACCAGATCAAACTGCAGCTTCTGTTGATATCACTATTGTACAAGATGACAGATATGAATTGATAGAGACATTCCTAGCTACGATTTCCAGTGATGTGGCAGAAGAGATATGCACTAGAAATGCTGTTAATATTGAAATAATTAGTGATGAGTGTAAGATTTGTGATCACTATTTTATCTAAATCGAATCCAGAATTATTGAAGTTATTTTTTATCGGGTCTTTCTCACGATTGTATCCGTTTCACCATTTTGTGTGTTTTTTGCCTTTTATCCGCGAATAGAGAAATAAATCAATATTGCATCTTGTATGCCTTGACAACCACACAATGGGATCAACTTGGCAATTTCCTGCAATTACCATTGAAGTTTAAGACGTCGCTATCATAGTGTACTGGATGACCGTAGATACAACGAACGTAATGAAACTTAACAACAATAAACCTGTACAATGTATAGTGAATTTATGTTACTCTCGACTGCACATTTTTTATTTGGGGTATTTCCAGGGTTTTACACGCACGGAAGTACGTCATCTCCATTTGAATTAAAAATAACAATTTAGCATCCGCCTTTATTACCAAACATACAAGCATACAACGACAGAAAAACACATTGAATATACCAATTACATAATATACTGCCCTCCTACATTGTGTCCAACATTCTTCAAAAAGTCTAAGCTATGCTTGTTCATAGCAAGCCTAAAATGTGGTCTACAATCGAGTAACTGTTTTGACTTAAAGTTATCTATTGTTTCCATAGCACAATGTGAAGATGCATGTCTAAATGGAGGCGTGTGTATAGGGATCAACCAATGCCAATGTACCGGCGGGCGGTTCACTGGAGACACTTGTGAACAAGGTGAGGAGGAGGAATATAGAGACTGATGCTATATACCTGGGGCTCACATTTATGAAGATCAGTTGAGCCCAACGAGATAGATATAGGTAGAGCGATGACTGTAGCTAGGGCCATTGCCAGCCCATTTACAATGCAATCCTAAATCTCACGTTCGAAATCGTGTAAAATTACAGATGAAACGCCAAATCTTTCAAAACATAGTGAATTCAATCAGTTATACATTAGAAATGTAGAAATAGTCATCAACTTTTGTTTTGGATATCTTAATTACTTAGTTTAAGCTACATAAGATATCAGTGTTAAATAAAAGACAGCAATATAATTCTCTAAAATCAGTAATATTATTTCAGGGCCCCGTTGCCGCATTTGGTCGCATGAAGCCAGTTTTGCAAATTTGCGACCAATTGCGGCAACGGTTCATGAATGAATCGACTAAATTTAGGGGATTTAGTTGATTTGCAAATAGAACGGCAACTTAAATACAATTTTGCGAGCAGACGGCACTCAAAATACTCAAATAACTGGAAATAAACACTTTTCGGTCAATCGTGATACGGGATTCTCGCCCAAAATATGTGCATGGAAGATGCATTTACCTACTTATGTGATTGATTTTGCAAAACGATGAAGTTTCATAAAATTATTTTTTGGGTTTTGTTGACTTCATTTTCTAGACAAGCAGGGCGCTCTATTCATATTTATCTCGTTGGTTGAGCCAAATATCATCCACAAACAGGCTCAACAAATTGTCGGGCGCATCAAATATCGGCGTATCAATCAAAATACAATTTAAGAAAAACGCGACTGAAAAATTGAAAATCCTATGAGCTTCAACGGCATGAAGCCGCTTGATATTGTTTGTTTCGAAAGTTGTCAGTCAGCATGTCTGAGATACGATAAAGAAACGCCTGTTTTGAATGACTCGTAAATAACGGATGCTAAATATACGCCACTATGTGAAAACACATCGTACTTACAGTGTATCACTATGTGTTTTCACATAGTGACGTATCTATAATGTTCGTTGATAACGAATCACATACGGGCGTAGCTACCGGGAACAGGACAGTTTTGTTGTTTATGAAGTTTGAATCAGTGGCGTATCTATGCCATAACTACCGAGAATGAGGTAATATCGTTGTTTACGACATTTTACATACAGACGTATGTTTAACACGGTAGTTTCTATACATACCATGTTATTGATTTATTAATTTCTCACTAATTAGGTATATGCAAGTGTTTTAATTTGTAGGATTTGTAGTGCATGATGTGATCATTTGATAGTCCAAATTTCTCCAAAATAATATTCTTTACTTTTAGATATTGACGAGTGTGAGCTACGAAATGCTGATGTATGTACAGACGCTACTCTGCGATGCGTCAACACCTATGGTAGCTACCGCTGTGAGTGTAAGAATCCTCAACAAGTTCTCGTTGGAAACACGTGTACAGGTATGTTTACCATAATTTTCATCATTATACCTGGCCTGGTCATTTTCAGGTAGGGGAGGGGGGGGGGGGGGGGGGGGGGGGCGCTTATTAGTCCAAATAGTGACTATAGGTAGCGCTGGCTCAAAAATGTGAGGGTCCAATTATAGGACCCTTTAAGGGCTGCAAAAACCAAATTTAAAGGGTCCTGAATTTCATGTTAATTAGTAGAAAATACTGATAGAATGTAATATAAATCACTAAAAGCAATCCATACCCTTTAGCCAATTGCAACGTGTACCTGACGCGTCAAGAGGACTCGTCAGAATGCGACCATTGCTCTATACACAAGTGCTACCGCAAGCATATAACGGACATCAAATGCAGCCTACTAGCGACCAGCTGAACAATAAGAATCGAACCACAGCTAAACATCAATGGTCGCTTGCTCTGATGTCAATTGTCTAAAGCTAACTATTGGGTGTCACTATATTAGAAAATTGACATATCAAAATTGTTGTTTAATGGTATGGATGTAATGAATATTAGTCAAACCGCTATTATAAATGAGATGAGAGCCAAATGCTATTCCCCTGCAACATATCAGATCAATACAGATGAGTGAAAATGAACGTGTCACAAAAATTAAAAATGTTTGCAACTTTCATTTCAAGATTTCTCTGTAATGTGTGCAGTAAAAAGAATTATTTCGTTTATATTACTTATTTATACATCAAGGAATATTTGATAGTTTACTTAGTTGAAATTGAATCAATAAATCGTCTAATATTGATACACTCAGACCCATCAAAATTTGTCCCCGGTCAGTCCTTATATTTGGTCAGCTCTAAAACATTTTTAGTGAGTTCACACGCTCACCATAGGCCGGTGAACAATGATGAAACCAACCAATACAACAACAAAAGATTTTCAACACATTTCCCAATCGACACTCTGCCCATCAACGGCTAATAATTGGCGTTTGAACTCACGTCAACTTAGCATAATCACACGCTACTACCCATGAATGCCTTCATTGCACACTGGTCTATCTGTAGTCAAACCCGGCGCCACTGCACTATTTTATTATTGGCCTACCGCCTACTGGTATTTGGAAAATTCAGTCATGGATGATTAGTTCAATAGTTAAATGCTGTCACTTGGAGGCTGTAGTTAATGTCCCCAGTCTACCAATTGTGTATACTATCGCCGCCGGCAGATAAATGCACCACTTGCCCTACGCGCGCGATAAATAATCAGCGTGTGGGCGGTAACATTCTTGGCACCATAGATACAATCAAGCCAATCGGATGCGTTTGTTAATGGGCTCAAAGATGTGCTGTTCTTTTCCATCAATTCAAACGCACTTCCGTGTTTGCGCATAGAACGCGGTCGTAACAATAACAATAATTAAACCACTTATCATTGACGAACGTCGCGAAAATTACATTTGGAAATCAAAACCACATCAAATATAATTCAAAGTCAAACAAAAATTCAATCACGTTTCCGGTACTCATATGTTAAGTACATAAATTTAGATCAAGCATCCTTTGTTTGGGTAAAATATTGATGTGAAAAAAATCGTCACTCCTCTCACTCAATGTAGACTTCGTGACGTGAAAGTCATTAGAAAGTTCTGGTATCTATTGAAATAATAATAATAATAATAATAATAATAATAATAATAGTAATAATAATAATAATAATAATAATAATAATAAAAACAGTGTTTATATAGCGCACTGTGGATCACAATCCCTCAGAGCGCTTTACAATATACATTTGTATGATACAATATAAAATAATAAAATACAAGCAAATCAATAAAAAATTGCAAGACCAACAATTGCACATTACATCAAGCACTGATATATCATAACATTTACAGACCAGCTGTGATTATATAAAAAGTACATCAATTGCACATCAAAAACATTAGAAGTCAAATGAACACACTATGAAGAATACACTTGAGAAAAATGCATACATACAGCCATCCCCGAGACAAGTCTCGAAAATGACTACATGAAGTCGAAGCATACCTGAAGCCATCTTCGAGACAAGTCTCGAAAATGACTACATGAAGACAAAGCACATGAAGCCATCCTCGAGACAAGTCTCGAAAATGACTACATGTAGTAACTGCACATCATGTACATTAATTGCACATTAATTAATACATTAATCACACATCAAAAACATTAGAAGTCAAATGAACACACTATGAAGAATACACTCGAAATATGCATACATACAGCCATCCCCGAGGCAAGTCTCGAAAATGACTAAACGAAGACAGAGCATACATGAAGCCATCTCCGAGACAAGTCTCGAAAATGACTACATGAAGCCAAAGCATACATGAAGCCATCCCCGAGACAAGTCTAGAAAATGACTACATGTAGTAACTACACATCATGTACATAATATAAGAAAATAGAATTAAAATAACCATAAAATACAACAGTAGTGGAGGATTGTTAAGCATGAGAGACCCACGGACAGAGGCCATGTAGCATGTCAGTGGATCTCACATACGTAATACCATATCATATTAACAAGGCATCATAATAATTACAGAGATCAACCGACAGATCCGTGGATACATCAGTGTACCTCACATGTACATAAACATATTTTAACCACACAACAATGCATAAAATATAACCAGAACATAGGCCTATAGTACAAAATACAAAATGAAAAAATCATGTTAAAGAAAGTCATAAACTAAAAAGGTGAGTCTTAAGCAGAGACTTGAACCTATTTACTGATCCAGCACACTTGATTGACAAAGGGAGTTCGTTCCAGAGTTTCGGTGCAGCTGCTGCGAATGATCTGAATGATCTACAACCGTACGCGGTAGATGTTTTCACCGGTTTCAACAGATGTTTATTGCTGGATCTAAGTGATCGCGTTGGCTTGAAACTAGGGGCTTCAGAGCGTATGATGCGAGTCGTGCACCGACCACACCTTGGGTGACGGCTGTATCCAAGTACGTTCATAGAAGAAGAGAGAGAGAATGCAGGATCGTCATTATCCTCATTGCATAGTAATATACGAATAGGTACTAAAGGAGAAAATAACTTTATTTGATAGGATCGAAACTCGGTTGTAGGTACATGATCATCCAGTGTGAATTATTTGTAATAATTCGTGAGCCACTTTTATTATTCAACACATTGCAAAATCGACATTAGGCGTATATTGTGGTACAAATATGAAATCATAACATTGTTATGATTTAAATTAACGACTTAAATTCAAACAGATGGATAACCTGATATTATATTGTTTCATCGATGTCTACATTAATTCCCTGTAGATTCCACGCCAGTTAATAATTTCAGTCCTTGTAGACACGACAATCAAGTTTTTTCTTAGCTTTCATCCTGTGGCCCATTGATTATAGAATTAATCAGAAATGGTACTTATTGCTCCCAAATGATTAAAGTTGTAGTTTAATCCTGATTTTAGGACTACTACCTAATACCACAGTGGAAAAAGACATATTTTCAATGCATTTTGTAGGTTTTATGGATGTATTTTGATTGTAAATGATCTGGCAACATTTCTCAACTTTTTCTGATAAATGAGGGCGCTACACCAATGTCCAACTTTGGGGTCTTTTTTCTCAGAACTTTCGGGGATACCATATATATTTGTTTTGATTAAATGATCAAATATATCATGAAATTTAAGGAAAATGTCAAATTTTAAATTCCAGTCGCTTTATAAGCAAGAAAATGGGCTTTTTGTAACTACCATTTTACATGTAAACGCATAGGGAAACCATTTGGTGGTGTGAATTCTGTAAGGTAATAATAGGATCAGCTATTCAGGGCATGGCCTTAATTATTCTGTAGTCCAAAGTATCGTCATTGGTTATAACAGCTGACTGTCTTCTTTTCTACGTCTATTGCAGCGACAAGAAATACCGTTGGTCGATTTGTCATTGTTGAACACAATGGTGCACCTGTTCAGTTTACTGCAAATCTTTATGACGAAACAAGCGACTTGTACACATTCTGGGCAACGAATGTAATAACAGCGGTGAGATATATTACTGAATTCGAATTATTGTGTTTGCATCTTCTTAACTGGGCATGCGTTTGGATACCTTTATAAAGCGCTTATATCTCTATTGAAATAAACTGAGGGGATATATACCAAATGTCCCCCTTTTTGAAGCCCTTTATAACACAGACTGAAAGATTTGGTCACATAACTGACAATGCCATTCATTTGTTCAACTTGCAGGCCGCCAGGTGTGCGTTGCTATAATAATTTGCTGGAGGTTCCTCACATTCTGTTCATGTGAAATTTTGCAAACAGGCTTTAACTTGAAATTAACATTTGTACTGTACATATAACAATAATAACAATAATAATAATACTTACTAATAATACTAATAATACTAATAATAATTATAATAATAATAAAAACGCATTTTAAAGCGCCTTGCGAATTATACTCCCCAAGGCGCTGTACAATAGCAAAATGTCTTAAACTACAACAAGTTATACGCCAATACACCTTTTTAAAAATACAAATTACTCTACAGACATCAAAAACCCAACAGTAAGGTAAAAAATACACAGCATGTAAAAACCGACAAGGATAATATACAGATGCAGGAAAGAAAAATTTAAAACCAAGAGTTCAATGTTCTAAGATCCGTTACAGTATGACAAATTACTCATCGTCAAAAGAGTTTAACAAGAATGTCTTTAGAGCTGATATAACAAGAAAGAAATGATAATTAAAGATGACTTTGATACCGGGATCAGTATAAGGGTGGTTACTGTCAAGAAGTACCTCACATGAGAAACACCACTGCGATTTAATTCTATATGTTTGCTAACTAATTTACAGCTCACCAAAATGTACCGTGACGTTGAGGGCTTTGCAGGAATCCGAATATTAGGCTTCTTCCCAGGAAGCATAGGGGTTCAATTCGCGGTAGATATTAATGCAACAACTTCAACCCAGCCATTAGACGTGGGGCAAACATTTATGGATGCTGTAGAATCGGAGTATATTGGAGACTCTACTATTAAGCTTGTTATGTCTTCAATCTTTATAGAAGGTAAAACTAAATAGCGTTATATACTAACCTTTTCACCAGAGAAGATTAAGGCAACATTTAATTAGACACAGTAATTGTATTTTATCCGAATGCTGTAGCCAGAAGCAGGCCCGTTATACCATTAACACGTTTTTTCACGCTTTAAACAGAAATAGCAGTATCTATATGCAAACTTACTCGTCGCCCTTCTGCCAATGAAAAGTCAACTGTTTTGAATCTCCTCTATTATAACAGAAGCTTTGCAATCACAAGGCGAAAATTGTGCACATTACAGGGATGGAAAGAAACGTGTGTTGATTTTCTGTCCCATACTAACCTGTTAATGGTATAATATCATAACAATGGCGCATGCCTGTACCTGGGTAAAATTGTTGCACTCACGAGTTGGCTTGTTAAGACATAGCCTCAGCACGAAATGTAACGTTGATTATGTTAGGTATACAGAATGACGAAAGAAATTAGAGGCAAATATAAATGTATCTACAATCAAGGAAAAAAAGGTTGGCACACATTGTCCCAATAACGGAAAATGCCCGCTCCTCTCCCCCGAGGCAATGTTGATCCGAGTCATGTTATCAGACATGTCAGAAGCCTTGGCAGTTCCCCCAACATTGATTTATGGGGAGCGGGAAGGATATAAGAAGGAGGAGACTTCTTTCTATTAAACAGTGCTATGTCCAAATTCTGATCTCAATTGCGAGCACAGGGATACATGTAGTTGTAATAATTTGCGTCAAGTGTGCCAACTATTATTTTCCTTGATTGTAGCTATAGTCGCAAGTATACGTTCACCCCATCCCCTCTCATTTCACCTCTACATTTATATCCATAAATCCATTAACACTCTCCTCTTCTGCTAGGTTTTTGTCCAGATACGATATGCTTTAACGGAGGGAGTTGTGTACCGTCAATTGGTTCGACATACGCATGCGTGTAAGTTTTAAAAAGCGTTGGATATAAAATCAAAATATCGAGCGACACTGAAGATAGAACCAGATTGAAAGTAGAATACGGAATGTTTTAAATTGTGTCAGCTGATCGATAGAGGCGATATTGAATTCAGTATTATCCCAGATACCCTAAAATAACAGCAAGAATGCTCTTGCTTAATGCTGAAAACAGTGGCGTAGCTGGGATTTTTTTCAGGGGGGACAAGATTTCTGAAATTTTCGTAAAAGGTTGCCCCAATGGGGGGGGGGGGGGGGGGGGGGGGGGGGGGGGGGGGGGGGGGGGGGGGGGGGGCTTGAGGTTCAAAAAAATTCGCACGGTCAAAATAAATCGCACAGTACATGTAATGCATGTACTATTTTGCCTTATTTGACTATCTGAATATACCAACATGGCTGAATATAAAAACACATAACCGCCCGCCACCTCGGTCTTTTATCATTATTTTCCTATTTTCTTTTTTTTCCTCCTTTTTATTTTTTTTGGAGAGGCTGGGGAGCGGGCCCCCCTGAGCTACGCCACTGGCTGAAAATGACGCGAAACATTGAGCAAATTTCTAACATCTATTCCTAAATTAGTCAGTACAATATGGAGATTGTCATACTTCGGGACGGTTTGGCACGGAGCTAACCGTACCATGCCAAACAGTGGTGACCACAGAAGTCAAGAGGTCCCATTCAAACAGACGTAGAAAGTACTAATGCATTATTGGTAATAATCAATGATAGTTATTATCATGACTTTATAACAATCATCTTTCTTATCCACAATATATTAGATGTCCAGAAGACTTTTATGGTGCGAATTGTCAGCAAGGGATAACAGAAACATATATTGGTAAGAATACAACATTATAATAAAGGGGTAAAAAAAAGTAAGCCCCCCCCCCCCCAAAAAAAAATAGATTACGTTTGTTTACATAACTTCACTCACAATTAGACGTTTTGAAAAATTGAAACGATTATGAAAAGAAAAAACGCTTGGCTACCATTAGAAAGTTTTACATTTTCGATATCATGTTTACTTTTCTCAAAACAGTCACATTTCTTCAAACTGATGTTTTCAGAAAAAGTGGCACTTGTTGGATTTTGGCAAATTTCATGTTAACGGAAACATAATTTTTGGGATTTTGACTTTTTGGGGAAAAGTAAGCATGATATTGAAAATGAGAAACTTTGTACGGATAACTAAGCGTTTTTCCTTTTCAGAAAAGTTTCAATTTCTTAAAACGTCTAATTGTGTGGGGGTGTTACGCAAACAAAATTGTATAGGATTTTGAAAATTGCCAATGTTTCTGAGAACATCGTTTTGGGAAAATGAGACAATTTTGGGAAAAGTAAACATGATATTGAACAGAAGAAACTTTCTGTGAGAAGCCAAGCACTTTTCTTTTTCACAAGTTTTTAAATTTCTCAAAACGATTATTCCTGTGCGGGGTTATGCAAAGAAACTTGGTATAATTTTCGTACCAAAAAATCACGAGAGAGAGTTTTTAAATTTACTGGTACATGTATGGACTAAGTGCCACTTTTTCTGAAAACATTTTGCGGAAATGTTACTGTTTTGGGAAAAGTAAACATGATATCGAAAATGTAAAACTTTCTAATGGTAGCCAAGCGTTTTGTCTTTTCATAATTGTTTCAATTTTTCGAAACGTCTAATTGTGTGTGAAGTTATATGTAAACAAAAGTAATCTTATTTTAGGGGGACTTACTTTTTTACCCCTTTAGTACTCCTTTATTCTTATTATTGTGTCCCAAAGTATTTTATATGCAATGAATGGATTAATAAGTCTGCAGAGATTAGCTTGTTATCGTCGCGCGAGTTCCACAAAGCGATTCATTTTAGTATTACAAATCAAGTTGTTTTGAGCCGAGCAACAGTTTAAGCTGGACAATAGTAAGAACCATTGCTCGACAAAACCAGCCTGATCTAAGGGTATAATGCGAATTATTCAAATGTACGATTAAGTGGACATGTTTGAACTAAGAAAATATTTTGTTGACGCCACTGTATAGCTTAGACGCTCCGATAGGAAAACGACATCGTGTGTATTACGTTTCTTACTTTCTTGTATATCTGCTTAGGATATTGTCCCGTAAACAGATGCATAAACGGAGGAACCTGTTTGCTAATAGACGAGGAAAATGACATATGCTCGTAAGTCCATATTCCGTAATATTTATTATGTAAATGTATGTACCTCATATAGTTTTGAATATCTCTTTTGTGAATTGTACAGGGTGACCCAGAAAATATTGAACCCAAAAATCACAAACTTAAAAAAGAAAATTAAAAATGAAAATAAATAAATATGGCATTCTGTTTTCAACAGTTATTCAGCTTTCTGGAGAACTTAAGATCATGTAAATTGGCCTTACCAAACTAAAGATACACTTGATTGTGTGACAGGGGGTGTTTACGCCCTTTGTAAAAGTGAAAAATTGTAACTTGGTTCAGATATGAAACTTAATTCTGTTCTAAGTACGGTGGTGAGTTAAAAGTTATCTTTTCTTTTGATCTGTATTTATCAAATTAACATTTTCAAATGAAGTCAAGGGGACTTCAGTTTTTGTTTTCAAAGTCTTTTATGTAATAATAATATTGATTTACATAATAAATGAATATTGATGAGATACTGTGCAGAAATGGTTTCAAACAGGCACTTGTTCTGCTCATGTAACATGAAACCATTTTTTTGCACTTCACTTACACTACAAAACAACACTTCTTACAAAATTACACGTATTTTAAGTTTCGTGTGGCCTATTTTTATGATCTGAAATGTGTCAGAAAGTTAAATGTTTGGTGCACATAGCTGTTGAACGAGTTATGCAATATTTTGTTATTTTAATGGTAAGAAAAAAAATTGAATTTTGTGATTTTTGGTTTCAACATTTTCTGGGTCACCCTGTATTTTGGTGGAAACAAGAATAGGGAGGTACGTGCAAAGCTTCATTAGCTGAATTCCGCTTCTCAGACCACTATTGACAAAAGGGTTACTACTGATGGATGAGTTGGGTAAGAAAGAGTAAATTGTCTAGTGCGAGAACATAGGGGAAGGTGGGGTAATGGCGGACGCGGGGTAATCGCGGACATGGCTGTATCTAAAGGCAGGTGAAAGAAGGTGGTATTTTGCCACCCTATGATGTTAGGTGCCTCTCCATTGAAATCACACAAAACCTAAATGGGATGGTTGTCTCGCAAATTCTCGCGAGAATTACAAAAATCACTTTTTGGGCAAGTTGATATTTTGGTGCATTACTTTCTCTTTGAAACTGGTATTTCTACATCAAGGAAAACAAAGTCTTATTATTTTTTTATTTAATGTATGATACCTTCTGATAAAAAAGAAATTAATTCGGAGTCACAGTGATGAGCATAATAATAAGAGAGGATGTGCCCATACATTGTACATGGATTGGGGTAATCCCGGACATGTACCGTTTCCATGGTAACCAATATGGGCGTGGTCAATTTAACATCATAAATCGGTAATAGTTGTTGACCATATACATATGTGACATTGTTCTTTGATTTCTGCTACACTTTTAAAAAGGGTATTTTTTAACTCCCATTGAAATACTGTATTCCAATAAAAAGAGGGCTGCCATTGAAAAATACGGTCCGGGATTACCCCCAGAGTGTGGGGTAATGCCGGACGACGCCATTTTTTTTATTGCGTCGTAGCTTCGAATTTCAAAATGATGAGTTGATAAAAACTTGATAAAAGGTAGAACCATCACAGTGCTTTGTGTTTACATGATTTTTATTGTTATATGACGTATTATATGTGTGTTATACCTCTCTGACAAAATGTGTCCGCCATTACCCCACCTTCCCCTACGTTAAGTAAAGCAATGTCAGGGTAAAGCTGCGAGCCTGCGAGGCGTTGTAATGTTCGTTATGTGATGAATTGATAAATGCACTATTACATAGTAAGCTCAGCAATTGATTTACTAAGGTATGCCTTAAAATTATCAGGTGCCCACCAGAGTATAATGGAAATAATTGCGAATTCCCGTCTGATGCACGTAAGTAAAACATCATTAATATTTCTGTAAATATAACTAGAAACATTCATGTGTGAAATGAATGTGATCAGCGCAAGTGACTTTTAGAACAAGACACATTTTAGGCTTAAATACCATTTTAAATACCATTTTAACCCTAATGGTTATACTACTAACCTGAGTTGTAGTTCACCCAAGTACTTCATATCAAATTTGGTCAACGTTTGGTTGATAGTTATTGAGCTATGTTAGGGTTTCTATCAGAAAGAAGAAATAAACTGATTTTAATTCAAGATCTTAGTCTTTTTCTCCACAGGTAAGGTAAGGAAACAGTCGCGTTGTGTAATCAATTCGTATTAATTCAAACATAAGCGATACACTGCATGCTACAATATCCTATGTTGTCAACCGAAAAAATAATAATATCTCTTCATGAATTGTTCAGGTTTTTGTGAGTTGAATTACTGCCAGAATGGGGGATTTTGTTTGACTGGTTCTGCCGGAAATGTAACATGTCTGTAAGTATTAATCTTAAAATACCATTGGTATTCAAATCATTAGGCCTATCTTCATGATCTTGAGCAATGTTGTAAATCACTAAACTTTTGTATCGATCAAAATGATCTGATTAATAAATCCATCATTTAATACTCGATGGAATGAGAGCGTTACGACTATCTTCCAAATGGTCAGAAGTCACAAACTGGTCCAAAAAAAAGTTTCACTTCTAATAATGTTGAGAAATGCACCAATTCTGATTAAACGGGACAAAACTTAAGTTTTACATACTTTATGACCCACAAACTATATATTGTTGGAAAGCTTATGATTCAAGGTTTTTCATTTTTGCAAAAAAGAATCAAATTATACATGGTGTGTAACATTTTTACAGGGTGGAACATAAAAAAGTTGATAGTTTTTGCTCCTCACAAAATATTTTGATAGTTTGTACAATTAGGGTTTAGCTGAAGATAGTCACCAAAATCAGAACAACCGCAGAAGGTGCAACCAAATTTGCTAAGAATCACCTGCCCAAAATGTACACAGTTATTAACACATGAGAAGTTTGAAAACTTTCCTATGTATACTTTTAAAATGGCATCAATTTCAAAAGTTCTATTTTCCCGCTATTTTGTGTAGAAACCTATGGGCGCCTCATCCACCGGCGCCTCACCCACCGGCTCCACCCTTGACTCACTCGACGTTTAGATTGATAACGTCACTGTTGCTAAACATGTGGCTTTAATCCTTTTTTATACGGTAGCTGGATAAATTGTCTTTAATATGATGTTTTTTTGACAACTTCTATTTAAAATAGAGACACGTATCACGATTTTAAGGATTTTTTGAAACGGCTCCACCTTATTTGATATACCTATTAGTGACCTGTGACCAAATAAGAATAAGTGCATTATTATTATATACCGCGATGAACAATGTTGCTGAAATGGCTCACAAATGACGACAATATGAAGGAAACAAGTCCGGAAACTCAGACCGCTAATAAAGTGATGAAAGGAGCGAACATGTTTTGCAGCCTCAAGGCCTGATCCAAAGAAGATTTTTTGATGCACCCCAGGATGCTTCACTTTCATCACATGACCACTGATTTTTGTCACCAGTGTCTTCTGGTTCCCATCGACATATCAGTGCAAGGAAATGCTTATAAAGTTGTTAAACGAGGGTCTTTAAGAAAATCCTGTTGCAAATAATATGATTGATGTATCTTTAATACAGCCCTCTCTTGATTTTCTTAAACACCCTATATTTTTATAAATACGTTTTAGTTAGGATTCAACTTCTTTCATATTTGTGGCCAAGTTTACCCTATCTGCACCATGTATTACTATGGTAAAGGTCAGACGACCTCCAGCTGTTAATTACTTTAACACATGTGTGGCACTGTTTGTTTTGGTGATAAACCCTACTGGTACTGTAGGGGCGCTAAGCATGATGGGGTACATCAAGGTCATGATCGTAAAGATTCCACAAAACCAAATGATATTAGTCCTTGCCGACGACAATCGGCTTTTCTCTCTATCTGAACACCCTGTGGCCCAATCATAAGTAATCAGGAAAAGGTACTTATTGCCCTCAAATGATTAAAGTTGGAATATAATCCTGATTTTAGGACTAATATATATTACCACAGTGCAAAAAGAGATCTTTTCAGTACATTTTGCAGGTTTTGTGTGATTTTGATTGTACATGTTCTGTCAACACTGCTCAATTTGTTGATGATAAATGAGAGCGATACGCCAGCTGTCCAAAATCTGGGGCTTATTTTTTCGGAACTTCAGGGTTACTCTATATTAAACACAAATATCATGAACTTGAAGAAAAAGGTAAAGGGGAAAAATCCAATCGCTTTATAATCGACAAAAATCAACGTTTTGTAATTCCCCTTTAACATGTAAATGGTGTGGGATCTTAAAGATGTTTCTGTTAAATTTCATATACAATTATCTGACATTTCACCGTGTAAAACAACTATGCAATATCAAAATAATGTCAATTTTTTGTAATAAACTTAATTAAATGCTCACTTCGTTTATAATCATCCCATTTGTTTAGGTGCATGGAGGGCTATACCGGACACTTGTGTGGAGATATAGTGCCTCAATGTGAGTATGCTACAACAGTCTTATATTAATTTACGCCATAATTGTTTTTAGGTTATCAAGATTTACTTAAATCACCGACATTTGTTCAGTTTAACTGACGTTTCTACGTTTGGATAGGCACTTTACTTTGCATACGCATACGCTGATCGTGTGGTGCGTTAAGAACCCAAGCATGTCACAAAATGTCCGTGTTAACAAAGCTGTCATGACTATGTTCCTAGTGGGAAACTAACTCTGAAAAGCTTCCTTATAATATTTATTTGTAAAGAGACAATACCGTACCCAATACAGGTAAAGGTAAAGAAGTACCGTCACTATAATTTATTAGGTAACTACGAGTATATTTCCCTTTCGTGTGACTGATATCTAAACATCTCATCTAAGTTCGCCAACCACCTATCCATTGGATGGCGTGTGGTTTAGGAAGGACCTCTATTTCAAGTATGATGGCAAACCAGGTCTCAAGCATTGTTTGATCGTCTAGTAACCTGATCATGAAAGGACTACAGTATGAGGGGACCGGAAGTCAAAGGTTATGTAGAGGTCATCCAGATCATCAGAGTTCATTAGAGGTCATATCAACAACCGTTATTGGTATTAAACTAGATGCAAAATATATAAAGCAGGGGATACTTACTTACAAGCTGTGAGAACTTACTGAGAATGCCATCCTAAATTCGATTACGTTTTTTCCGGTCTCCATGGTGGGAAGGATCACAGTAGAGGAATACAAAAATCAAAGATAATGGTCAGGTTATCCTCGGTTCATATATTTATTTTGTCAGTTTCCATGACATCTTTTGAGGACAAGATTGATATAAGTTGAAGCATTTCAAGGTAAATGCAATGTTGTCCAAGATATTTTAAGATATTAGCAACGGGAAGAGATAGCTCTCAACTCAGTTCCCGTCGCTAATATCTAAGATATGATCACCCTGTATTTCGATCCCGCTACCAACCTGATTAAAGGTCTGTTTGGAATTGATTAATCCAAACACCATGTAGGCCTATTTCTAGGTTTTATGCATTCTCATAACTTATGATAGTAAACAAATATCTCAAATGTGTATGATACTTTGCATGTTTAATTCATTACATGTGTTTTAATACACTTTTAATCACACAGCGTCCATGACATCTTCGTACTTTGAGTGGATTCTGATTGGGTTTGTAGGATTAGGTATTGCAATACTAACAATTGTATTGTGCATCCTGTGCTTATATTTCCGGAGGCAAGCAGGACAGCGTCGGTTCTACAACCAAAATATTCCACATCAGCCGACAGTAAGTGCAATAAATAAGAAATGAATCTACACGCATAGATTCGAGGGTTTACTTTGATCCATGATTTCTTGTCTAAATTTATAAATGTAATGGTATATGTGAATCAATGCAGGATAACTGCTATACATGAAGAAATAGGTTTATCCTGGTGCATAAAATGAGCTATGCACGAAATATTGTATTACGGATTTATTATTCCATAATAAAGACTAGCCAACAAGTCATACACCGAAATCCAGAGCATTTACTAATGATAATTATTGTATTTGATTTCAGGGTGTGCACTTGCCCCAATCTGGACTAGTTTACAATCCAGGTCAAAATGTCCCATATGACCAAGTAAGTCCAACGAATTTGTATTTATATCATTTTATTGAAACTATCGTGGTAAAATAGAATATTTATGATCGTCACTTATGCCAAATGTTGGTTCTATCTACGAGTAAGATATTCATGAAATCACCAATATTAAACCTTTTGAAAAGCTAACATCAATAGGGTTATAATCAGTTGAATGGCGATGAGCTTTAATCCGTTCATGAATATCATACTCATAGGTAACATCCACATTTCATTTACATGCAATGAGGATCCAAATATCATTCTTGCTCCACAATCCGAATTACGAGCTAATGAAGGGTTCAGTAAGAAAAGTAAGTCCTTAAATTATGTCATTTTTGTTTGCATAACTCCACTCACAGTTATACGTTTTGAGAAATTGAACCGTTTATGAAAAGGGAAAACGTTTGGCTACGCATAGAATTTGTTTTCCTTTTCAATATCATATATGTTCAATTTTTCCAAAACATTCACTTTTCCCCAAAATGATGTTTTCAGAAAAAGTGGCACGTTTCAAAATAGTATGCAAGAAAGTTACAAAAATGTCTCCAGTGCTTTTTAAAATTAATTTCGATTGTCTATAATTTCAATTGAAATAAAGTCTTTTCTTTCTTTAGCTGGTCCTTATTTGAAATAAAAAATATTTCATGCATGGATAACTTCCGTGTATAGTTGAAAAGTGCCACTTTTCTGAAAACATAATTCTTAGGAAATGTGACTGTTTTGGGAAAAGTAAACATGGTATTGAAAAGGGGAAACTTTGTGGGCAGCCAAGCGTTTTTTTCTTTTTTCTTAAGCGTTTCAATCTCTCAAAATGCTTAGTGAGTGGAGTTATGCATACAAACTCGTATAGGATCTTTTGAAAACATCATTTTTAGAAAATGTTTCTATTTCAAGTCACATTTCCAGTTACAATGCCAAGTGTTTTTGCTTGTCATACGTGTTTAGATCTCTCAAAACGTTCAATTGTGTGTAGAGTTATGCAAACAAACGTGATCAAATTTTACGGGGTACTTTTTTTAAACCCTATACTATACTACAGGGCGTCTCAGAATGATCTACACCGAGATAACACGATTTTTCTACGTTATTGATATTATCCAAACCGTTTTCATGTATATCTTGCGCAAACGTCCAGCTTTCTTAGGAATTTCAGATTTTGAAAATCAGACATTTCTGATGGTAAATACAGACTTGTTTGTAACGATGGTAGATTTCAAGTTTTTATAGAAATGATCCATTGAAAATCTACGAGGGTTATTCAATAAGTTCTACCTCCTGCCTCATAACTTTGCTATTATACAAGCCAGTCGTATGGAATATTCTACAAATGAAGCTTTGAATCTCAGCTACAAGATAATAGTAAATTGATCTGAATACTCATTGTTCTTTTATGGATATGCAGTAAAAACCAAACTTCCATTTAGCGCGACGGAAACGGGTAAAAAACAGCCAAATGTCTCCTAAGTGATATTCATTTGGCCAATTCTAAGAGACAAAATGTACCTATCGGTCAATTATAATCGTTCTACAGTTACAAATATCTCTTGAACAGACTTAAAACAATACAAGTGACTGATTTCTTGCCGGAAAATGCCCTCTAATTAGCCAGAACCAGACCAGGACAGCCATCAATTTTAACCCTACCAGAGAACTGCTGCAAAAAGTAATATTTGCTTTTCATAGGAACTAAGAGATCTTCATTATACAGGACTAAATGGATATATTTCAAGTCTCTCGAAGATATATTTTTCTATCACTGACTACCTGATTAACTATTGCATTTAACGAAAACTGATAAAGTTACTATCATGTTAAGATTTAACATTCGAGGCATCACTTTGGCTTGACTTGTAAAAACGAACACCAGACTGAATATTAGTATTCCAGTATATTGCTAAAGGCGTGTCAATACATTCGAGTTGATAGTATACTATTTGCAAGCTAGAAAGGTTAATATTGCCTACAATCTGATTTATATATGATAGTAAAGCATTATATTCAGAAATCATCCATTGTTTTCTATTTTCAGTATTTAAATCGGGCGGTTATACCTAATCATACAATACGGAGAGAAAACGAGAAAAAAACACCCATGTATCTATCTTTGGGGTAATTTTCCGTGTCCGTTGTCCAAAACCTCTCGCTGGCTTTAATTGCATCGTGACAAATGTGAAATAGGTATCAATAAACATTTATTATAAATGTGTAGCTATGATTCAGAGCTATAATCATAAAAATGTCATGAGGCTGACATTCATATTAGCGATGTTATGAGTGAGGAGGTAGCACTTATTGAATGACCCCCGTATAAAGGCACTAACACTTTTAAACAGAAAACTATTTCTGAAATGTTATTTGCATTATTATTGCACCCTCTTCTTATTTTAATAACATTATTTTTGATAACAATCATTTGTTGTGAGCATAGAAAACAAAGCTTTGATTGAATAGGACAGGATTTGTATAGCTTGAGTGGTTTTAACCTTCATTTATTTGGCGGGAGATTTGAATGTAACTTACGAGGTGTGGGGTTTATTATTTGAAATGCTGGTAGTGCTAGAGAGAATAGCTGTAAAGATTAATTATGTGAGCCAAAATATGAAAATACGTTTTTCATCGATTTTCGATTATGTCTTGCTACAGCAGAATAAAATGAGATACCTCAATGAAATTAACGCAATAAGTAGGAAACATTTCCACGATCATATCGCAAGTGTTGAAATTTGAATCAATTTTTTTTTCTTCATATATTTTTGAAACCCGGTATAGATCATTCTAAGACACCCTGTATACTAGTTTTACGTCACTAACTTGATGTTCCGTTATAACTTGATTTCATAAATTGAATCGAATTAACAATTAAAGGCATATTATGCGATCTTTTACATGGAACGCCCTCTATATATGATTTTTTTCCTAGAAATGCATTTTTTGGGTTAAATTACATTGATAACTATGAAACCGTAAATAGAATTCCATGGATTTACACCGTTTTACCGCCGTTTACAGTGTTTCCGGTTACGACAGCAACCGTACACACGTGAGCACACCCCTATATGGACTGCTTTATGATGAAAATCAAAACAAATATGTTGAAAAATTCCTTAAATTGGAAGCAGATTTCCGTTATGATTTAGTAAAGTTATGTGATGGGTTTTACGGAACATACAGTCAAGATAGATTTATGAGTCCGGGAATTTTTTTCTTCTGATAGTCAAACTTTGTTATAAGAGAGAGAAAAAGATGTGTTATTATATTAAATTAAAATATCACATATGTTAGATAAAGAGAGTTTCAGCATTTACCATGTTCACCGTACACTCTTATTCCTTTTCAGGACGTACCAGGGCCATCAGCAGGAATATTTTCTGATCCACGACTTTCAGCAACAAATGATATAATGTATTGAGAAAGAGTTGAATTGTATAAGTCATAATGATTTAATGACAAGATTTAGCAATGGCCTTAAACTTTCTAAAGAAATTCTTGGTTTTTTAATCAATGATCAAAGGTGTTATAACTTGTTTGTTCTCATCACTTAGCCCAACAATATGGTCAGGCTATTGACCATTGGTCAATAGCCTATTTTTCAAGAATCATTTTTCATATGATTTACTTAAGAATTCAAGATGAACATTGACAATGATCAGTTTTGCTGTTGCCACTCACGAAATCACGAAAGAAGCACTATGCATAGCGTAGTTTTGAAACACATCAAAGCACATGTGACCTTTGACCCTAAATCGAGGTCAAAGGTCAATTAAACATTCACGTTAACAGGGATGTCCACCTAGGTTGTAATTCTACCGACTTCAAGGAACACTTTGGTATATACACTAGCAACCAAAAGTATTAGGACACTTGGTTATGGTGTCCAAATCATCCCATATTATTCAATTTGGAGTGTAAAATTTCACTACGAGTGAACAAATGTGTTGTTGAATCTCTTCTCATTGATAAATTCATGTTTTCTATAACATCTGCTACTTCAATTCCATGGAATTAAAGAAAACATGTGCCCTCTTGAAATCCCCATACAAATGTCCCATTGGAAATAGCTCATGAATAATTCATCAACCTCATTATAGCCAATGTAATCCCTATGGTGGGTAGTCTGACAATTTTGACTTCCTTTCAAAAACACCCTTCTCAATTGTTTGTCAATGGATTCACTGAAGTAAAACTAATCCCAATATTGTCACTAGTCTTTAATCTCTCACACATATTGACACATGATCTCTTCATTCATCTTCAAAATAAGATATTTGGGAGGGAAATTTAGTTTCATTTTGACACCTTTACTTTCATTTTCTAAATGGAAACCAACCAGATTCTCTGTACTTTCTCATAGCACCCACATAACCTGGGCACACTACACAGGGCTATCATTTCATCATGACTTAAGAATTGTTGTCAAGCTATTTGACTCAAATTAACTAAATATACATGTTTCGATGCAAAAAACCTTAATCACTGAAATATTGTTGCAAATGTTTTCCTTTTAAATAATAATGTCTTTCAGGAATACCATCCCGAATTTATTGTAACAACATTTTAAGAACTTTCCATTCATTTTATAATCCTAGAATACCACAAACCTAACACAGTAGTTCAATAGATACCCAGTGTTTTCTCTCAATTTGCAGCTTGCAAAGTGTCCTAATACTTTTGGCTGCTAGTGTAACTCCCTGTGCTACCAGACCGGGAACAGGAAAACCCAAAAATTGACCCATGCTCTTCAGCTATTTTAGTGTGAAATTCTTGTCTTAGCCCTAGATCAGGATGTTTGAATCAACCGTTTGTTGCACAAAGAGGGCTGATTTTTCTTAATCCTTACAAATGTAATTTCGTACATGTAATACAATTGTAAAAATATACAAATCCCAGTTTATATCAAAATTAAAGGCGCAGCCTCCAACACATCACTGTATAAACCTTTTAAGTTAGATGTTGACGTCCCATTGAAACACATGTGACCTTTGTCCCTAAATCGAGGTCAAAGGCCAAATAAACATCAACGTTGGAGAGGATGTCCACATAGGTTGTATTCTACAAACTTCAAGGAACATTGTGGTATATAAATCCCTATTCTAACATACCAGGAACGACCGCTCCCCCCACACCCATGCTTCCCAGCTAATATTGACAGGTCATCTTCAGACGACACGTTCAAGGGCGTCCCCAGAGGGGGGGTGTGGGGGGTGTCACACCCCCCCCCACCCATTCATCAAATCTGTCGGCAAAATAATGGGGCTGTGGGCAAAAAAAGGAAGGAGGAAGAAAAGGGAGAAAGAAAGAAAGGGAAGAGAAAGGAAAAGGGAAAGGAAGGGAAGAAAGAAAGAAAGGAAAGAGGAAAGAAAGAAAGGAAGAAAGGAAAGAGGAAAGAAAGAAAGGAAAAGGGAAAGAAGGGGAGAAAGCCCTATAACAGATATTGTATGCGCAAATGATAATGTTGTGTCGGCATATATGTTATGTTAACACAAATCAAAAATGAACAAAGGCAATGTAGGCATATAAATTTGTAGGCACTGTGTGAACGAGCCCATTTGTATGAGATTTTATGTCGGCGCACATGAACAGCCTATAGGCCCAAATAGTGTTTTGCAGCTCCCCCACTTGGAACCCTTTCCCCCCACTTTCCCCCCCCAAATGAAAAAATAATTCGTGCGCTACGCGCGCATGTCTTCCCAAAATGCAATAGTCTATGGTACAAGCTTGTTTAGAGCCGAAATGTAGCTCAATCGTGCAAAAAGTAGGTGTAAAGTCGAAAATTTTCGCGCGCTACGCGCGCATTTCTTGACACTGGAATGGAGCCCACCCATTAAGAGCCCCTCATTTTAAGTTAGTGCCCCTTCTTGCCCCCCCAATGAAAAAGGCTAGTTACGCCACTTATCTCACGTAATGGTATAGGTCTATATGTCGAGTATTCCATGACCATTTTAGTTTAAAAAATGAACATCTTTGTGCACTTCGCGCGCATTCTTTCTACAGGTATCAACATTATGATGGTCTCGAACCAAACCAAATATTATATGTGGGACGTTAAAAACGTTATACTGGACCCTTTAAGTGTTACAAATGCAAAGTTTTGCGCGCTTCGCGCATATTAGTTTCAATGTTTCAATATTTAAGCTTAATTTATAGTATCAGAAGGCTTCAACCAGTTTTCAATGACCATTTTAATTCAAAAACTGAAAAATTGGGCGCGCTCTGCGCGCATATTTTCTACAGGCTTTAATATTATAATGGCCCTCAAACCATACGATTTGGATTTGGACTTGATATATATGTAACTATGCAATATCAAACTGTCAAAAACGTCATACTTGACCATTTAAGTGTTAGAAATGCCAATTTTTGCGCGCTTCGCGCGTATTAGTATCAATGTTTCATTATTTAAGCTTTAACAAGACTGTTTTCCATGACCATTTTAGTTCAAAAACTGAAAAAAATTGCGCGCTCATCGCGCATATTTTCTGCAGGTTTAAACATTAAAATGGCCCTCAAACCACAACAACTATTCTAAATGTGGAGTAATTCTGTTATACCCTTCACAGGGGTATTCACAGTGCATGAACGACGCATGCTACTAATGTAGGGTGTGGAGGGTATAACAGAATTATGCCCTAAATGTTATGTGGAGGACATTTAAACGTCATACTGTACCTTTCAAAATCACAATTTTTGCGCTCTTTGTATTAGTTTCAACGTTTCAATATTTAAGATTAACAAGATGGCTTGAGGATTTTTGCACCCCCCCCCCCCCCCCAATGTGTCTGAAAACGGATTGACGCCTCTGACCATACAGTCCATTTTAAAATATGCGTGTATGAATTCCGGCGAGCGAAGCGAGCAAAAAAAAATTAGTGTCGGCACAAATGGCTTTGTCGGCAATTGATGACCTTTACACCCCCCCAATGAAAAGGGTCTGGGGACGCCCTTGGACACGTTTGATGAACCGCCGATGAACCTGTTGGCGGGAAATATCGTTATTGAGATTACATACTCGTTTCAGCAATAATGTGTCAGATCATTTCATAAAAAAGTTGTTAGGCTTGGACCAGACAAATTTCATATAATCATATTCATGTAATCAAAATATAAACTTTCTATGAATTAGTTAATCAAAGAAATAGGTATGTATATAGTGGCCGAAAAAGGCCTACACCTTAAGGGTGCACTACACTAAATGGGGTATCCCTACCCTTAAAGAGGTGTTTAAAACTAGAATCGGAGAGCGAGTATGACAAAATTCTCAATATAAAAGAACAATTGCGTAATTGCCTAGGATTTTTAATTAATTAAGATTAATGGGATATCACCTACATGCACACTGACTATAACATAATAGGTACATTTTGAGTGATCTTTCAATTTTTTTTTTATTTACTGGAAACATTGGCGATTTCGGTGACATTTCCAAGCTCGTCAGAGATGTAGTCTCTCCATGGCCGGTTCTTGGAAAATCAAGCAGGCTACCCACCTATTTTCTGCACTTTTTGGTGAGAAAATGTAATCATCTTTAGTTTAAGAAAAATTCCCTCTACAAGGTCCAATTTCGAAATTTAGTGGTCTAAAACAGAGTTTTATATCAGTATTTTTGTACATATCCCTATGGAGCTCTATTAGTAGTGTGCACCTTTAAGTTAAAAGTATTTAATCAAGGAGTTTGTAATTAAACAATATTTTCGGAAGAAAGCTGTTGTAGAAATAATGTGGTACTAATAGACTAGCAATGCTAATTTAAGTGATCAAAAGTACAATCACAAAAGCATTTTTTCAAAACAATAAGTTTAAACGTGTATAGTAAAGTACACTGTGAAATGCGCACGCAGTAAAGTAATGCAAAGTAATGAACTCATGCAAAGATCAAATGTTTGAATCATATTCATTTCAGATTAAAACTATTGTTATTACTAGTATATCGTCGATGTTCTGACATACCGGCACATCACAACAGAAATAAGTAAAGAGATGTGCCGGTATGTCAGCGACGATATGGTGTAATATATTAAAGGTGCCAATGGAAAAGATAATATTTGTTCTCCAAACAGGTGATTTATATACGATCACCCCATTACAGCATATTACACATTCACACACATTTGCATACATACACCCCTGTATCTTATATTGGTGCTACAGTTTAATTGTAATTATTAATTTGTAGCGAAATATAACAATTACATAGATGTATAATTCAGACCCCTCCTGACCAGTGTAAGAAATAAACTACGTGATCATACTGTAACACTGGTCACTCAAAACTCCTAACTTGTTGCACAAACAGTTGACATGATTACATACTCGTACATGTGTGACATGTCTTCATCGTTAATTGCAACAACAAAAAAATTGAGGGCTCCCTCCATGAAGGATCTCTTAGTGCCCCTTTAACAGTGTTTAAGAATAACTTTGGAGTAATTCTGTTATATCCTTCACAGAGGTATTCATAGTGCATGATTTTCTGTTCCTAAGTTCACTTAAGTGGGTGTCAACTTTAACAACATGAAATTTATCAAGCGCTGTTACTTTTGGACTATTAATGTGATGTATAAGTATACATTATCATGATAATTGGAAAGGAAATGAGTCGGAGAATCTATTTTTCGGATTTTTAAAATGTTTGACCAATAAATCCCTTTTTGGGCTCAAAATGTGCTGCAAACGTAGCAAATTCAGTTTTTGGTAAACCATTCTGAAATTGCACTAAAATCATCCAAAGACACTTCCCTAGGAAGATTTTTGTTTTGTTTTGAAATAACATTTTTAGTTTTAAATGTTGACCAAAAAGTGCCAAAAATGTGATTTCTACGTTTTTGGAATTTATAAAGTTATTTTTTTGCCTTATTTGGTCTATAATTCAAAAAATATGTCCGATATCAAAAAAACCTAGGGAATTTTAGTATGATTACAGTAAACGTAGAACGATACATTTTTATAATTTTTTTTTTTTTATCTTGACAAAACCTTAATTAGGTCAAAAAATGAGTTTTTTATGATTTTCCTCAATATGGTCACTTTTAGAGCAATTCATGTTTATAGTAAGATTTATTGAAGCCTTCCCTTCAAGAATATTTATACTTTCTTATGGATTATATGAATAATGACGAGTTACGGCAGTTTTACGGAGGCTATTCCTGACACTTGACAGCCGCCTTAAGATTAATCTTAACCTTTTTACGCAATAAGAGTATACGAACGTCTCTTGTAGAAGGTAACTATTGTAGTTGAGTTTGGAACCATTTGAGTTTGGAACCGTTTTCTCTTATTGATCAATAATAGTGTTGGTTAATGTATTGTTTACACAAAAATAATTGATATATAACTGTATAGGCTATAAAATAGTATAATGTATGTATATAAATAAGTTAAAAGGTATAATAGTTAATAAATGTATTATTTATATGAAACAATGTTAATTATTTCATATAAACAATTTATTAAAATAGTTATAGTTGGTTGATGTACTGTATTTATTAAAGGAAATGTTTTAAATTTATGGGTTTTGCAATATAAAGATTAATAAAGTCCTGCACTTACAGTTATTTAGTTCTGGTTTGTCTGATTTTGTGTGCACATCAAGGGAATGTTTTGCGTATTTTGAAACGTCAGGGAAGTTTTTGAGGGTTTCGATATATGTACTCAGATTAATATATTCTTGCATGGGTTTGTTTGTCAGTTATTTAGTTATAAGTTTAGTTATTTAGCTATTAGTTTAGCTATTAGTTTATTATAAGTATTATAAACATAATCTTAACATATATAACGAAAAGCCTTGTTTAGGCAACATTCTCAGTCTTAAAAAGAGTATGTCTCCTTGTAACACTGTCGTTAGGAATATCATTTGCCCAAGCTACCTTACACACACAAGCAAGGACAGAATTTTGGCAATACTTTTTGGGCAATAAAATAAGTAAATATTTTTTCAAAACTGAAAGGCAAAGCATGCACCTTTAAGAGATATTTACCATAAATGCCTGCTGTCAGTAGGGAAAGAGTTGTCCTTTGACATGTTTGACGTGATTTTATTGTAACATTCCAGTAGTATACAGTTGTGGTATGGTTTTGGGTTGTTTTCATGGCAAATTTGTATTTTTTAAAGTCACTCTGGTTGTCAGTGCTCAATACATAAAAAGTAAGAAAAAAAATACTTTTTGAACTGTAGAATAAATTCTAAAAAAAAAAATGTGCATCGACACTTTTAAGTGTCTTAACCCTAACCCCCCTGAGTGCTAAAAAATGCTAATTCAAAGTCCCTCTCCAAACGCATGCGCCGTCGGTTTTCGATGACGTAGTCAACCGAGCCTATATAATGAGTGCAGTATACTGCACGAATGTGTAGCTGAGGGCCGTGGCTTAGTGGTGGGAAGGTGGGGCTTGAGAACGGAGGGTCCCCGGATCGAATCCCGGCAGGTTCCCGGAGATTTAGTTGATGTTTTTTCCTCGAAAATTGTGATCCCTGTCAAAAATCCTAAACCGGGGTTAGGGTTATGGTAAAAAAAAGAAGTTTTTTTTGTGTGTTCTATTAACCCTAACCCCCCTGAGTGCTAAAAAATGCTAATCCAAAGTCCCTCTCCAAACGCATGCGCCGTCTGTTTTCGATGACGTAGTCAACCGAGCCTATATAATGAGTGCAGTATACTGCACGAATGTGTAGCTGAGGGCCGTGGCTTAGTGGTGGGAAGGTGGGGCTTGAGAACGGAGGGTCTCCGGATCGAATCCCGGCAGGTTCCCGGAGATTTAGTTGGTGTTTTTTCCTCGAAAATTGTGATCCCGGTCAAAAATCCTAAACCGGGGTTAGGGTTAAAAGACATAACACCTAAATGCCATCAGGTCATGTGCACGATCAAAATATTTATTTTCCTTATATTTGGTAGGGTGGAAGGTCTTATGGTATTGAAATGCATTTTCAAAATTTAAAAAATCTTTTGTTGCCATGGCAGCACCCATTTGTATTTTGGGCTATTTCGGGATATTTTGCACATTTCTAAGGAACAATTAAGTAAAAATAAAAAAATGTCTTGTTCTTCCAAGCTACTGACTCAAAAGTGTAAAAGATATAAAATAAAGGACTTAAGTGTTGCAAATGTATTATCTTTCTTCTTTACTTTTAAAGACGAACACTGAGATTTAAAAATATTTGGTTTTCTGGGAGTCTGGCAACACTTTTAACTATAAACACTGATTTTCTATCCAAATATGAGCCATTTATTGTAAAAATATTATATATGCGGACTGTTTACTCATATACTTAATCTGTGACGTTTAATGCAGATTCATTTTTTTCTTCAAAAAAGGGTATTGCTTTTTGGCAACACTGTCTTATCCCTATATATTTGCCCAAGCAGTTCTTTCAAGAATTGAATAAGGCAACGACTATTTATATTCAAAACCAACAAGAAAAAAATTGTTGTGTGCCCAGGCAAATTGATTTTTTTTAGTACCAAATTTGGGTCAAAAACGCATATTTTAATATTGTAAAACTACCATTGTTGCTAGACCAAAAAATAGGATACGAAATAAAGTTGACGACTTGACATTACTTGTTAGTAACGAAAACAAGATAAAACTCTGCAATACTCAAGCTCTATCTATCTCAAGCTCTATATTTGATATCTTTTACACTTTTGAGTGCATAGCTTGGAAAAAAGGATATTTCTACATAATCTCCCTTTAGAAATGGGCAAGAGTAGCCCAAAATAGCCCAAAATTCAAATGGGTGTTGCCATAAATTTTAAAATTGCATTTCCATATATGTTATTAGACATTCCACCATAGGAAATATAAGGACAATCTATATTTTGATCGTGCACATGACCTGGTGGTATTTATGTGCTATCTGTCTTAAGAACGCTACAACAAGGAGTATGAGACATCAAAATCAATCTTCACGTCCAATATTTCAATTTTAGTATTTGATATTATAGTATAGGAGTGTGAAGATGTTATGGATGCATCAAAGTTGGACAACAAAATTGACATAGTCCAACAAGACCCAGTAGATGGGATTCTATGGTCAAAATGAAGGAATTAGAAATCCAAAACGAAATGGAATTGGAAAAAATTAAAATGGCCATGCATGAAAAAATTAGCTTATCAGAAACAACAAATGGAAATAGAAGAAATTGGAAAAACAAGGTACAGTCGGTTCAAAAGATTCTCTTGATCCTTCAAAATTCATTAGATTTGTGCCGAAATTCATTGACAGTGAAGTAGATCAGTTGTTTCTTCAGTTCGAGAAGATTGCGATCAATCTCAAATGGCCAAAGGATATGTGGGCTTTGCTTATCCAAAGTGCATTAACGGGAAAGGCCAGGGACGTTTTTGCAACACTATCCATCAAAGATAGTTGCAACTATGACTTGCTAAAGCAGAAGGTACTGCGGTCATATGAGCTAGTCCCTGAGGCCTACCGTCAAAGATTCCGTTTCACAAGGAAAAGGGTGGTGCAAAGCCACATAGAATTTGCTCGAGAGAAAATGTTCGAAAGACGTCTCGTCTTTTGAAAAATTCAAACAGCTAATTCTTGTTGAAGAATTCAGAAGGCAAACTCACGTAGACGTGAAAACGTATTTGGATGACAAAAACATAACTGACATTGATGAGGCCGCCAATGCGGCGGATGACTATGCATTAACACATAGGTTACATGTCAAAAATAATCCAAATTTAGGCCAGCAGAACATGCAACACCCGGAGTACATTCCCAGGAGAAGAATAAAAAGTGGGAGTAATGAAAGAGTGGGTGAGGCCTCTGATTCTGCACCTATGTGCAATTATTGCAAGAGAAAGGGCCACACTATTTCAGAGTGTTGGACTCTGAAGGGTAAAACATTTTAGGGAAAGTGAAACACACTAAGCCCAACCAATTTAAAATGTTTAAAGTTCTGGGTAGGTGTCGGAGTGGGACCCATAGGAGGTCATGATTGTCAGGTCTAAATATAGACCACCATGTGTGTATGAAATTATTGTTTGAAATGCATGCCCATAGAAGGTCATGATTATCGGGTCTGAATGTAGATCATCATGCATGTATGAAATTATTCAGGGAAATTGGTAAAAAACAATAAGCCCAACTAATTGAAATGTACAAATATTCTAAA
This sequence comes from Ophiura sarsii, assembly GCA_035610835.1. Taxonomy (NCBI): domain Eukaryota; kingdom Metazoa; phylum Echinodermata; class Ophiuroidea; order Amphilepidida; family Ophiuridae; genus Ophiura; species Ophiura sarsii. The sequence goes on along the minus strand of CM069442.1, from coordinate 75,370,006 downwards.
AACATTTTAGGGAAAGTGGTAAAAAACACTAAACCCAACTAATTTAAAATGTTCTTCATTCTGGTAAAACATTTTAGGGAAAGTGGTAAAAAACACTAAACCCAACTAAATTAAAATGTTCTTTATTCTGGAAAAAAATAATAAGTGCGTCATATAATGTTGTACAAAAATGTTGATATAAATTAAATATGTACTCATGAATAACATGTCATAATAAAAAAAAAGACAATTGACTCAGAACATGATGCACGTCGATTGGTCTGCATGGAATATAGACATAGACTCTAAAGTAAACAAGATGAATATCGCTGAATATGTAGTCGCCGATTTCAACTGGGATGAATGATAAAAGAACAATGGTTTCTTCATCAGCCGGATAAAAGAACAACGGATTCTTTATCAGCCGGATAAAAGAACAATGGTTTCAGCTTTGTGAAAGAACAATGGTCTCCGCAACAGCTGAATAAAAGAATTATGGTTTCTTTGTCAGCCGTACGCAGTTAAAACCGATAGACACAAATATTAGGTCTATATGGGGGACGTTAAAAACGTCATACTGGACCCTTTAAGTTTTAGAAATGTCAAATGTTGCGCGCTTCGCGCGTATTAGTTTCAATGTTTCATTATTCAAGCTGAACAAGATGGCTTGAGGAAAGTTTTCCATGACCATTTTAGCTTAAAAACTGAAAATCTGTTTGCGCTTTGCGCGCATTCTTTCTACAGGTATCAACATTATAATTGTCTCAAACCAAACCAAATATTATATGGGTGACGTTAAAAACGTTATACTAGACCCTTTAATTGTTATAAATGCAACATTTTGCGCGCTTCGCGCGTATTAGTTTCAATGTTTCATTATTTAAGCTTAATTTATAGTATCAGAAAGCTTCCCAGCAGTTTTCAATGACCATTTTAGTGTGTATAGACCGTAGTGAAACTCATAAGATGGAAAACACCGATGAGATAACTGTAAAGAAACTGACAGATCCTGACTTATGGATTCAAATTTATATCCCTCGTTATGTGAGAGTGAGTAACATTGAAATGGCGGAAGCCGTATACTTAAGTGCCAAAGACTCCATCAGTCCAAAAGACATCCTAGGTACACAGTATGTTTCTGACGCCAGTAACTGGATTATAACGATGGCAACCAAGCAAGCCAAAGCAATAATCCTAGCGCTTGATATGATTACCGTTAAGGGCCGGTCTTATGCAGTACAAGACTACAGCACTGAGAACGGCATGAGAAAGAAACGGGGGATAAGATTAAGCATCCACGATCTCCCCCAATCGCTTACAAATGACTTTGTAGAACAATGGGTAGATACCTTCGCCAAACGGGAAACCCCTGTAATGCGTCATAAGGAGACAGACCGTAAGAGAAAACGTGATGGAGATACTATTGGAATGACAGAACGCTTCGGGCACCTGTACACTGGACACAGGTACTGCTATGTGTCAGAGATCTATGATCATAAACAGAGATACAGTGAAATCCTGGTCCCAGATCCCAGGGACGAGTCAAAGCTAATAGATGCGCAGGTAGTGTTATACTACAATAGCCAGCCTCCTCCAAACTGTCCCAGATGTCATTTGGAACATCAAGCTAGAGATTGCCCGGACAAGGTCCAATTCCGGTGTTTCTTATGCAACATTGTCGGGCATTCAAAACAAAATTGCCCCACAGCGGAATTGGGGCCCACGTGCTTCAAGTGCAACAAACGGGGTCACACAAAAAACTCCTGTATCCAGATAGTGAAACAGCAAACTCCAGCAGCAAAACCAAATGTGCTGCCAGTAGTAAAACCAAATGTGCTGCCAGTAGTAAAACCAAACGTGCTGCCAGCAGTAAAACCGAGAGATCAGCCACAACACGACGCGATAAACATTCTACATGAACTTCTCGATAAGTGCGCGAGACCATCGGCAGGTCCACCCTCGCCAGACATCCTTAAAAAGGTCGAGGATCTCCTGCTATCGAGTAGAGCTGAAGAACAACCACCTTCTTCTCAGAATGAAGCAGAGAAAGCAAGAAAACCAGCTAAGGCTCATGACAAGGAGGAGAGGACTCCAGAAACAAAGAATTCAAGTGGCAAGAAATCAAAGAAGGGTAAGACCAAAAGAAAAAACTCAACGTCACCCGGAGTGAAAGTGCCAAGCAAAAAAACCCGTCAAGAATGTCCAAGCATAACAGAATATGAGCCGGCAAATTCTGTAAATCCACGTGACGAATGCTCGTCTTCTGGTGATGAATATGACGATTCTGAACATGAACATCACCGTTCAGAGAATCAGACATAACACTGTTCAACTTTATTATAAATGCATCATTTGATAACATCAACAAATGTCCATTTCAATTGTATGACATTAGTCATGAATTTAGTTCAGCAAATTACCTTTCTAGAAATTTGCATCATGAGCAAATCAATATTTCAATATTATTATGTATGTAATTCATTTGTCATGTGTTATGTTAAAATACCCCGTATACTTTTAATATGATCAAACTTATAACTTTGAATGTTTTTGGTTTACGTAGAAAGAAAAAACGTGATACCGTATTTGATTGGTTGAAACGTATGAGATGTTATATTGCAGTATTACAAGAGGTTTATTGTTGTGAAAACGACCTCAAAGAGTGGGAAAATGAATGGGGAGGGAGAATTTTCGGAAACCATGGCAGCAACAGAAGTAAAGGGGTTCTTACACTCATAAATCAGAAATGTGACATCACAAAGTCAGAACAACTTTTTAAAGACAATGAGGGAAGGTTATTAGCGGTGAAAATAGAAATAAATGATGAAATAATAAATGTATGGAATGCATATGCTCCAAACAATATTCAGGACCGTAAAAGTTACCTTGAATTTCTAAAGCAATCAATATTAAAATATGGTATTAACGGTCACAACTTATTGGGCGGTGATTTTAATACTGTCCTCGACCCAAAAATTGATATGATTGGTAAAGGTGGACTCTCTCACTTAAGACCAGAATGCGCTAACAAAATTAAAGAACTTTTCACATCCCTAGATCTTTTGGATATATGGCGTAAGAATAACGGGAACAAAAAACGTTTTACATGGAGTAGGAAATCAACTCAGTTAAAATCAACATTAGACTACTGGTTTATTCCAAATATTCTTGAAGATAACGTGGAACGAATTGAGATAATTCCAGGGTATGGGTCAGATCATATGGCAATTGAAATGAAATTGGATCTACATAAAAATGAAAAGGGTTGTGGCTACTGGAAATTGAACAACAGTTTACTAGAAAACTCTGAATATAATGATGGTATAAAAATGCTCATTGCAAAAGTCATATCCGAATATGGCGATATGTTAAATAAACGACAATTGTGGGATTTATGCAAAAACAAAATTAGAAAATATTCTATAGATTTTTCAAAGGGGAATACTAAAGAAAACAACTTACGGTTAAAAATGTTAGAAGAAAATCTGAAAAAGGTGTACGATAAGATAGTAACAGAACTAAATAACACTGAATATTTACAAGAGTACGAAAAGACTAAATTAGAATATGAGCTACTTTACCATCATCATATGCAAGGGCTAATTATTAAAAGTAAGGCTCAGTGGTCCCAAGAAGGAGAAAATGTACCAAATATTTTATGAACCTTGAAAAAAGAAATGTTAATAATAAGGTAATAACCAGCCTCCTAGATAGCGAGGGGGTAAATGTGACAAACGATGATGACCTCATCAAAATGCAGGTGGATTTCTATGAAGATCTGTACAAAACAAAGAGTATAACCCGTATAGATGATGTTAATGAATTTATGAAAAATAATAATGTACCGAAGTTATCTGAAGAAAATAGAATGAAATGTGAAGGTATGATTGACAATGAAGAATGTTTAACTGCACTTAAAAAAATGTCAAATAACAAAAGTCCGGGGTGTGATGGACTTACTGCAGAATTTTACAAAGTTCATTGGCAATTGGTCGGTACATTGATCGTAGACTCGTTTAACGAGGCATACGAACATGGAGAGCTTTCTTCATCCCACAAGCGTGGGATTATTACTTTATTACATAAAGGTAAATTACTACCAAGAAACAAATTGGACAATTGGAGGCCAATAACACTTTTAAATATAGATTACAAAATTGCGGCAAAAGCACTTGCATCGAGAATAAGTGAAGTACTTCCGACGATCATTGATACCGATCAAAACGGTTTCCTTGAAAAGCGGGGTGCAAACTTAAACATACGTTTAATTGAAGATGTTTTGAGATACACCGAAACAAATAATATTAAGGGGGCTATGATCTGTATTGATTTTAAAAAAGCTTTCGATACGATTAAAAGGGACTTCATATTGTATTCCCTTAAACTATTTAACTTTGGTGAAAAAATAATAAATTGGATTAAGACTATATTTAATAACACTGTCAGTTGTGTATTACATAATGGACATATGTCTTCTTTTTTTGCACAGATGAATGGTCTAAGACAAGGTTGCAATTTGTCCCCATTATTATATGTCGTGGCAGCCGAGGTAATGGCAAACCAAATCAGACAGTCAAAATATATACATGGCATAAAATTGCCCTTCCTTGAATACGACAAAAATGAAGTAAAAATTACGCAATTTGCGGACGACACAACTATATTTGTTAAAGATGAGGAATCAATAAAAAACGTGCTAAAAACATTCGAACTATTTTCACAAATTTCAGGCTTATATATTAATAAATTAAAGAGCGACGCTGTCTGGATTGGTGCTTGCAGAGAATCAACGAAAGAAATTGGGGGGATTAATTGGAAATGTGTACCAAATAATAATGTAAAAATTCTAGGGGTAGTAGTAAACCCATGTACTAAAATAGAAGAGTTATCTGTAAATTGGGAGTCAAAGATGGAATTGATAGAACGATCTATCAGAGCTTGGACCATGATAAACCTTACAATGGTCGGCAAGGTACTGATAGTAAAAAGCCTTTTAGCATCAAAGCTATCATTTATCGGTTCAATAATTGACTTACCCTCTGAATTTGTAAATCGTTTAAATAGGATGTTTTTTAAATTTGTGTGGGGTGGATCAGAAAAAGTTAAACGTACAACATTAATAAATGAGTATGAAAAAGGTGGGCTGAAAATGCTCAACTTACCACATTTTTTGGATTCGCTTAAGTTGACATGGATCAAAAAGCTCGCAGATTCAGAAATCAGCACGTGGAAAAATATTCCTATTTCTTTATTGAAAAATACATGCTTAGACCTAAATATCTTCAAATGCAATTGTAGTTTTGAAACTATGAATAAAGCCGTAAAAGGTATTTAAAAAAAAATACCATCCTTTTACCACAACCTAATCAAAGTTTGGTTTAAAATCAAAAATACTGAAACTATAAACGAAATAGAAAACTGGGATAATCAAGTAATATGGAATAATGATTGTATAACGAGTAAAGGTAATACATTGTACTTTAAGGGATGGATAAAAATAGGTTTTGTTTATGTGTCAGACTTATTCAAAGACGATGGGGAAATATATACATTTGACGAAATAAAGAACAGATTTGTTCATCCAGCAAATGCTTGTATACAATACATAGCTGTAAAACAAGCAATACCTACTTTGTGGAAGAATGAAAGAACAGGTACTAGATCGGATGGTATAACGTTCAAGTATAATAATGGTAACACTTCATTAGAACTTTGTACAACAAAAATATATCGAAATGCAATGATAGAAAAAATAAATACAAAACCAATTTGCGAATTGTTTTGGGAAAAGAAATTCGAGTATAACAATTTTGAGTGGAGCGAAATTTGGGGCAAACATATTAAGCAAATTAAGGAACCACGACTCATGACATTAAACTGGAAAATAATTAGTAACATCTACCCGACGAAGATATTTCTCCACAAAATAGGTAAAGAGCATGATACTATATGTGACGTGTGTAATGAAATAGATTATATTGAACATTTCTTTTATTATTGTAAGAAAATAAAAAGTGTATGGACTGAAGTCAACAATATTTTATCGCAACAACACAATAGTTTAATTAAAGTATCAGTTACAGATGTATTATTTGGTTATAATAAAGAAGATGAAGACATAAACAATTCTATAAATAAAATAATAAGTGTTGGTAAATTAGTTATCAGCAAGTTCCGTTACGGGAACCACCCACATTTAATCAGCTTATTATTGTTTGAGCTGCAAATCAGAGATTTATAAAACGATGTTAAAAATGAAATTGTTTATTGTTTGTTTGTCTATGTATACCGGCATACCAAAGATATTTGTATGAATGATACATGATGTATATAATGTAATGTTGAAAATTATGTAAACATGCCGTATGTAAACATGATGAAACTATGTGAAATGTGAAAATTATGATAGAAACAAACAATAAAAGATAAAAAAATAAAAAAAGTAAGTACAGATATGGAAAACATCCTGATTTACTATATTTAGAACTTAAAATTAGAAAACTCTGGAAGAATTGATCTAAAAAATGAAAGAAGATTTACAACAATCTAAACATGAACATGATGCTATGTATTGTAAACATGATATACCGTGTAATGAAAATGTGTTATACATGTAACTAATATGAAATGTAAACATGAAATGTAAACATGAAATGTAAACATGAAATGTAAACATGAAATGTAAACATGAAATGTAAACATGAAATGTAAACATGAAATGTAAACATGAAATGTAAACATGAAATGTAAACATGAAATGTAAACATGAAATGTAAACATGAAATGTAAACATGAAATGTAAACATGAAATGTAAACATGAAATGTAAACATGAAATGTAAACATGAAATGTAAACATGAAATGTAAACATGAAATGTAAACATGAAATGTAAACATGAAATGTAAACATGAAATGTAAACATGAAATGTAAAAATTATGTGAACATGAATGTAAATATGCCGTAATTAATATGAAATATAATTATGAAATGTAAACATGAAGAAACCATGTAAAATGATAGTAACAAACAATAAAAGATAAAAAAAAAAATGACCATTTTAGTTAAAAAAATTAAAAATTTTGCGCGCTCTGCGCGCATATTTTCTACAGGTTTTAACATTATAATGGCCCTCAAACCATACAATTTAGATCAGCACTTGATTGGTGTAACTATGCAATATCAAACCGCCAAAAACGTCATACTTGACTATTTAAGTGTTAGAAATGCCAATTTTTGCGGGCTTCAAAAAAGCTTCAGGGCAGTTTTCCATGACCATTTTAGTTCAAAAACTGAAAGATTTTGCGCGCTCAGCGCGCATATTTTCTGCAGGTTTTTGCGCGCTTTGTATTAGTTTCAACGTTTCAATATTTAAGATAAAACAAGGTGGCTTGAGGATGTGTGCCCCCTATCAAAACAGTCCTGGATACGCCCTTGGCTCCCCCAGAACTATTCAATCAGCGCTATGCGCTGCTTTATCATTATCAAATTTGTGTCCCCCCCTGTCCGAAAACTGATTGACGCTCCTGACCATACAATCCATACTAAAATATATATGCGTGTTGAGGCTGGATCCACCTGTGCCGACATTTTTTTTGTCGGCACAACCGGCTCTGTCGGCAATTGATGAACTTTACACCCCCTCCCGCCCCCCCCCCCCCCCCCCAAATGAAAAGGGTCTGGGGACGCCCTTTATTGTGCTAAAATAGCAGACGACCGGAACAGAAGTAATACAGGTATTTCGACCTTGATCAAATCATATTATGGATATACAGATAATATAGAATGCGATCGTAACAGAATTTATGAGCATATTTATTACCTAGTAAGTTACTTTTTGATGACTGTATATTGTGCTGATGTCTGCGATTAGGCCTATAGCAAACCTTTAGATAAGCCCAAACTGAAAAATACAAACAACTGAGGAAATGGCCACTTCAACAATTGATACGACAATGAATGTCACCACAGAAGAACCGTATCGTCCGCCTCATTACGTTGACGAATTAAAACAGGCTAACAAAATCATCCAAAGTTCTATTCTAGCGTTTATTATGGTGGCAATGGGATGTGTGATGAGCTTTAAGGATATCAAAGTCACGGTGAGTACGTAATAATTAAAAGTGATATTAAATGTCATTATTGAAACAGTACGTTCAGACTGATGATATTATCAGTTGTCGATGGACTTCAAACCGTTTGAATTCAACCCATTCAAAATATAACAGAGAAACGTGATATTTCCAACGCACGAGATTCAAGAACCCCTGGTTGGAACCTGCTATACCTTTTCCCTATGTGCTGCCCATGTTTACAGTGAAATTGGGAGAACCAGTGATTTGTACCTCAGAAACATGCTTGTCACGTTATACCTCACGAGGATTCAAGATGTCTAGTTAAGTTGTGCTGAAACATTTGACTATACAATTCCATACACAGAAATAAGAAGTATCTGATCAGAGCAGAGAAGCACATAATTTTGTTGGGTTGAATCAAAAATGGAATTTATTACGTTGTTGGAATATTAGTTTTACTTTATTTATATAGTTATACATCATAATCATATTATTTTGACTTAATATTGAAATGTGTCAATTCAATTGATATGAATTTATACCCTTATAATACCAGATATTTATCTATACACTATCTATCTTTGCACCACACATGTCTACGTTGAAATGTTCCCACAAAAGTGAAACACCACTGTATGGAAAGTTCATTGTAATATAATTTATGATAATTCAATCAATTGACTGCACTGCAAACATGCAGGATGAATACATAACACTCAGAATGTTAACACTCATACGTACAAGGGACTTGTATGTATGACGTATACGATATTCGCCAAAGTAAAATCGAAATATTTGAATTGGTCTCAGTTCAACTTTTAAGGATGCATATACGAAGGTGATGCATAAGGCAACAAAAAAAAATGTTGTGTTGCCCTCAAGTGCAAAAAATTTAAATTCGGGTCGGGCGGTCGGAAATCCTTTTTTTTTTTTTTTCTTCTTTTCATTTTTTTTTTTTTTTTTGTGGCTGAAAAATATATGGTTAATGTCAAGACAAAATTGGTATATGCCCATATGTCAATAGTCTAAAAAACATTTATTTAGGCTTATTTATTCATTTCCAGCAAGAAATAGTAACATTTAGACACTTTTAATCAAATTTAAATCTAAAAAATGGGAAAAAAAAGAAGAAAAAGAAGAAAAAAAAAAAGAAAAAAAAGAAGAAAAAAAAATAAAAAAAATAAAATGCGACCCTAGTTTTTACGATTTTAGGGTCGGTTGCTGAGAGCAACACAACAAAAAAAATTTTGCCTAATATTACTTTGGCGACTATCGTACAAGTATTCAAGTCACTTATACGTATGATCCATACGTATTAGTTTCGCAGTACTTCCTTAGTGATGTAATGTGGGTAAACTAACCCTAACCCATAAGGAAGCGGTATTTTTATTATGCATGATAAAACATCATAAAACCTCTGGATTCTCTCATATAAAGATGCCCAGTCTTACTTTTCTAATTTGCATAGGGGATGATGGTGCAACTGGTCCAGTTAAGCATAGTTCATGATATAAAAGATTAAAATATCACCCATGTACCTGTTTACATATAACATACAATCAATGTTAAAATATATTTTAAGAAAGAGTAAATTACCACTAACTGAAAACTTTACTTGGCGTGGACCAGTTGCCCCATCATTGGGGCAACTGGTCCAATATGTTCCAACAGGTAAAATTCACAGAAATCAGTGAATGACAACACGGAAATTATGCAGTATTTTCTTTACAAACACATTTACATATTATTTAACGTGTAAAAACGACACATGTCTCATGAAACCCATGTAACAATTTTCGTGGTTAACGTGTAACTAGCAGTAATACTAAGGTGTATAAAGCAAGCGAAGTTTTCAACTGCAGAATTTTTAGATAATTAAGTTTTCCGATGTGCATGCGAAGGAGAACAGTGTTGCCAGCTGAAAGTTTCATCCTTGCTGGGCTGGGCCTTTAAACTTTTTCGCGGGTTGTTGCTTTCTATTTCCGGTTTTTTCCCGCGTTTTCGATCGCCAGATCTCGATCTGTCCGCTTTTCTTTTCATGCGCTTTTTGGCTGCCTTCAACAACGGAGGTCCGGTGGAGAAAAAAACCCCACCCACCACCCCTATTAGTTGCAGTTCCTTTTTAAGACATGGGGAATGTGTGTACCCTCAGGTCGGGACTATTAAAATTGATAGAAAATAAGGAAATGTTGGAAATGGGAGGTTTGGTTGTAAAAACCCACCCACCGTCTTATTATTATAAGGCGGGAGGTACCCTCAGTTCGTTATAGAGACGTGGGGTCGGGTGTAACCCTCAATTCATAAAGGATGTGGGGTCAGGACTATCATAATTGTCCGGTTAGTAAAACCCCACCCACCACCCTTGAGGTGGGAGGTACCCTCAGTTCCTTTGAGACGTAGGGTCGGGTGTGCCCCTCAGTGCACATATGATGTGTGGTCAGGACTATCAAAGTTTTGGAAAATTTTGGTTGAATGGAGGTTTGGTTGTAAAAACCCACCCACCACCCTATTAAATTAAGGCGGGAGGTACCCTCAGTTCTCTTTGAAGACGTGGGGTCGGGTGTGACCCTCAGTTGTAAATGACGTGGAGTGAGGACTATCAAAATGAATGAAAAAACTAAAGGTTGGTTGTAATGGTGCGATTTCGCAACGCAGGTTGGGCAGTTTTCGTTTCCGTGGAAAAATAATTGTCTAAAATTATTACTTTTGTCTAATTAAATTAGCATTTTCAAGAAAAATCCCATACAGGGGACAACATAAAGTGGCAGGAGTGAAAGTCCTAGGAGAAGTGTTATGAAAATGAAGACTAATTCAAATGAATTAAAATGGGCGTCGTCATTTATATGTAATCGCCGTCCGGCCTTTGTCTATGTTAGGCTGGCTCAATAACAAGAATACATTTGGGTTATAAATTAAAGTATTAAAGTATGGCAATTCATTATACATGTTTTCATGATCAATTTAAAAAAGTTCAGTGACAAGGTTAAATCTTGGTGTCCAAAAATTTCTGTCATTTATATGCTAAAGTCCATCCTTACTTAATGGTAGGTTGAAGTATTAAAGTATGGCAATTCATGATACAGGTTTTCATGATTAATTTTAAAAAGTTCAGTGACAACGTTAAATCTTGGTGTCCAAAAATTTCTGTCATTTATATGCTAAAGTCCAGCCTTACTTAATGGTAGGTTGAAGTATTAAAGTATGGCAATTCATGATCAATTTATAAAAGTTCAGTGACAAGGTTAAATCTTGGTGTCCAACAACAATTTCCGTCATTTATATGCTAAAGTCCATCCTTACTTAATGGTAGGTTGGCATTGCAATCACTGTTCTTCTCATCACAATGGTGCATTGTATGCAAATTTAAATATGATACTGAATGATAGATATGAATGATCAAAGAGTCTATACGGAATCATGATATAATTAACTGATGAAAGAGTTGTGGTAGGCAGCCAAAATGCTACCAATACCAGATCGGTGTTTTTGTCTCTCAAACTTTTCTGTGGGCAAAACGTCATGAACCTATAGTTAAATGATGACAGAGTTGCGATGTTCAGACACCCCATACATTTGTCTATATATACCACTTCCTTTAATGTTTTAATTACTTCAAATAATCATCATTTAGTACTTATATTAAGCTATCTTGATAATTAGCAAGCTTGTCATGTCAATGGGGAAGTTAGTCAATATGACAATGATAATAATAATAATAATACTGAACATTTATAATGCGCACAAATCTGCCAAAGCACTCATGGCGCATTGAGCAATTAAACAAAAGAAACAATGAAACCAGAGCAGAGAACATTATACATATACAAATAATGCATAAAAAAGCAACAATTACACAATGCAATAAATCACAAAATCAATTGAAACAACTTAATTATAAGCAGTATACATCAGATGAGTTTTGAGGCAAGTTTTGAATGATGAGAGAGTCGAGCAGGCTCGGATATGATTAGGAAGTGAATTCTAGAGCCTAGGCGCAGCAATGGTAAAGGCTCTGTCCCCCCCCCCCCCCCCATGACCGATACGACTCAATGACGACCCAATGATGACCGAATGGTTAATATACACAAAAAGCAGTGAATAAAATACATAAATCATGGTATTTGTTCATTACAAATATCTTTACAGACATCATTCCAAATATAATAAAGATATTATTTCATAATACCGAGTTTTTAAATCATTCTAAAGCAATTTTATGTCATTATTGTAATCATTCAATAGCAAAAATTGTGGTATTAGGCGTAAAATACCCCCAAATTGTCAAATAATCAGAACGAATGCAATTTCAATACCTAGTCAAGTTTCATTGACACTAACAACTAATTTTCAAAATTAATTTTACAATCTTGATTCAGTTTTTGCAGGTGGACCAGTTACCCCATACTCTTTTGGATCACTTGCCCCCCCCCCCCCAAAAAAAAAGACTCAGCACCTTGTCGAGATGAAAAATTATTCGAGCACGCATGTGACATAATGCATTTTAAGCCAAAATATTTCAAACAAACCATCATTTGTCATGATAATTAATAACTTCATAAGAAGATAATAGCGGGAATTTTGATAGTTTGCCCATGGCGATGACCTGTCCTGTCTGTCTTCTCGGACCTTCTGAGCATTTGGAGTTTTAAATTCATCCTTTTTAATTGTAAAGAAGTACGCCTGTCATCTCCATTAAATTTGTCCCGGATTATGCTAATCAAGTTTTACAGCACAACAAGAACAGCTAAACAAAATTCCCGCTATTATCTTCACGCTGAATCAGAGAGATCAATAGGAGTTACTGCAACAATGGACATGGGCACTTTTCATCTGTAAGCACATACCGCGACATTATATTATTTGCCCACCCCGTGTTTTAGATTTTGAATCCAAGTTCTAGAAACACTTAAGCAGGTCAATTATCTACCAACACTCTCTCTATAATTATGCAGTCACCGATAGTCCATACCGGTGTGTGTGGTGTGTTCTGATACTGCCTCGTACGCGGCTGCCAAATCCTCGATGGTCAGTGACATAGCAGCTATATTGTATATAATTTGAGCAGTTTGTCTTTGGTCTGGTTACTGTCACTGGATCACTGGTGCCAGTGATTGGCTATGGCTGTACATGTACATAGTCTGTACATGATGTTATGATGTGCATTGAAGAGGTATTTTGCAAAAGGACTATGGTGCATTTTTTCAAAAAATGAGTTTGATATAGAAATGTATAGGGAAAAATCATATGTTTCAAGGGAACAAAGTCATTTTTTTCCAAAAAGACCTACATCTCATTGTAAACAGCCATTGAAATTGTTGTTTTGTTGCAAAAGGGCCTGTATCCAGAATTATATCGGGATACTCCATCTGTTTGTACATAAAGAAAAAATACCACACACAAAAAATCATTTATTTTAATCATTGAAAATAAATAAGTTTGATATTGAAATGTATAGGTCACAATCATATGTTTCAAGGAAATAAAGTCATTTTTTTCAAAAATACCTACATCTCATTGTAAACAGCCATTGAAGTTGTTGTTTTGTTGCAAAAGGCGAGTTTTGTTGCAAAAGGGCCTACATCCAAATTTTCAAAAAATGTAAACATGATTTAAAAAAAAATTAAAACTAGCACATTTAAAATTTATATCAATTTCAATTAGTATGTAGTGTACCTCTTTCATAATCCATTCAGTTTTTCAATTGCTCAACTTGAATATTTAGAAACAGTTTTTTGACTTTTTCTCAATAAGAGCCAAAGTGGATGTAGGCCCTTTTGCAAAATACCTCTTCAACATATGAGTGTATGGTTGGTTTAGGCAAAGCATGCCTTGGTGTAGGGGAGGGGGTGGGGAGAGGTTGATGAAGGGGTGGGACTAAGAGTGGCTCTGTAGCAGAGTTAAACCTCGTAGGCATAATTTAACCTTGAATATTCGTGACTACGCCCGTGTCTGGCATCGTCTGTGGGGAGCGGTCACAGTGAGTGAGCCCTCTAACGGTCTAGTTTTGTTGTCAGTGCCTTATCGTAGATATTGAGCATGCATTGAAAATATCGATGTTTGTGATTGTTGCCCTCTGCTCTGTAAAAGTAGACTTCCCAAATATTCACATTTTTTTCATTATGTTGTGTCTTCTTTGGTAACTTTACATTGTTCTGGGTTTTTTATATTAAAATCATAAGATGTAAAATCATAACACTCTACTCAAATTAACAAACATGTATGAAACAAGTTTTTTCTCTCTCTAATGATCTTCTAGTGTCGCCGTCCAGTTGGTGTACTTGTTGGTTTCGCATCTCAATTTGTCGTTATGCCCTTAATGACATTTGCCTTGGCTCACGCCCTTCAAATTGAAGCTCCATTTGCTATTGGTATGCTCGTTGTAGGATGTTCACCTGGAGGGACCGTGTCCAATTTATTCACGTATTGGACAGACGGTGATGTGTGCTTGAGGTAAGATAGGACAAATATTTCACTGATGGATGAAAGGTACTGTTGTAAACAGGTATTATTGCAGACAGGACTTTGCAGCCAAGAACAGTTTGAGCTAAGGACACGGTGGTTAATTTCAAGTTTTAACGAGATATTCGGTATATGTTTAGAAGTCAATTTTTAAATACAACAGTTATGCTATAAACGAATGTTTAAGGTTCCAACAGCTTAATACATCAACAAAATTATATTTAAACAATCGATTTCCTACATTACTCCTTGCAAAATTCCAGCGGACCACCTAGTTCTATGGAATGGCATAGAAATACATTGTCCACCTTTTACGTGTAAATGAAATTGTGTGAGGGCATATGACCTGCAGTAAGTAGGCGGTTCCCAGACAACATACATATATTGGCCCTATATTGGCCCAATATTGGCAATATTGGCATTGGCATTATCTTGTTGACCAATATTGGGCCAATATTGGTTCCCCATTGGCAATATTGGTATTGGCATTTTATTGGTCACCAATATTGGACCAATATTGGCTTTACATTGGCGCTCGTTAATTGGCATTATGTTGGCAACCAATATTGGACCAATATTGGTGACCAATTGAGTGCCAATGCCATTGGCACTCTCTTGGTCACCAATATTGGACCAATATTGGTTTAACATTGGCGCTCTTCAATTGGCATCATGTTGGCAACCAATATTGGTCCAATAATGGGCGCAATATACCAGGGGCGGGAAATAAATAACACCATTGATTTGATATTCAAATTAAGACGTGGTCTAAAAAAGGCGGCCGCTGTTAAGAGTTATCGCTTCCCGGCCTTTTGGCTAGGATCTTGTGCCTTGTCCTGTCCCTTGAAGATTTGTTCCCTTGTCCTAGGCTTGCCCTTGGCCAAATTGGTCCTGGCCACCTGGCTTCCTACCTAACATTTCTCCAAGATCGCCCAATATTGGCCCAATATTGGCCCTCATTGGCGAGTGCCAATATTGGGCCAAGCTTGGGCCAATGGCCAAATAATATTATGCCAATATTGTAAGCCAATATTGGGCCAATATTGGGCCAATATTGTTATGTTATCTGGGTTGTTACTGTGAGTGTCACTCAAATATAGTCTAGTATTACGGTCGGTGAACGGTCATTTATAGGTCATGTCATGTCATGTCATGATGAGAGAGGGTATATGCGCTGTTTTCCGGGCAGCATCTTTTGTACGCGAGGTTGCGCGACGCGCTTGGTTTGTGGTTTGATGGTACGTACATGGCGCGGGTTACATCTGGCGTGGCTACGTGCTTTTGGTGGTGTGGTCAGGGGTATGCCACACTCAACTTGCCGATCGGAACCCACTTAACTTTGGTTGACATAGCCTTAGTGGCGCTATACTGATATGGCGTGATTGTAGGGCGGAGTTGTTTACATGTATAGTAAGGTTACTAATTAGTACCGCGATAAAACAAAAAACAACAAAATCAGCGAATATCATTTACCTTGGCTCTTTGTTTGGAATGCTATAAAAAGGCAAATCTGGAAATGATTCTTTTTCACTAAAACAGTTGGGAATACAGCACTTGGCATACTTTCTTTTCGGTAGAACCTTGCTGCTAGGTTTTCAGTCGCCATACATTTTCGTCGTCTCCTCTCTGCTCCACACCAGCGAATGCGTGTGGCAAATGAGAATGGATCAAGACTATTCTTTTCTCATGTCCGAGGCTGACAGCAAAATTGTTAACTTTATTTGTTGGAAGTGGCTCTTTCTACTTTATTCTTTTCTTCCATCTTTTCTAACTTTCATTTCATTCAGCCAGCATGCTCATATAGGCTTTTTAAGCCTGGCCCGAGCATTTTGCTTGAGCTTGGTCCTTTCAGGAACCAAGCGTGTGTCCGTACGGACTGACCGTGTAAACAAACAAACAAACAAACAAACAAACGACTGAATGATTGACAGCAGGCGGTGTGTAAATCTACTGTGCGCCTTTATTTTTGGATAGCTTTGGTGGCGCTGTTCTCGAATGACGTTTAAACGTGTCAAATGACGGTCATGGACGATTATCCTAATTTATGTAGATATGCAAACGGTACATGTTTCGGTACGTACATCAGTATAGGACTTTCCTATCCCAAATGTAATAGGATCCCTGGTGTGGTCGTCATTCGCTGCTTTGATTTTCATGAGTTCGGTTTGGCGTCCCTCCCGCCCCTCACCCTCCACCAAAGGGTGAGAGATGGGAAGGGGCTTAACGCTCTGTATTCAGGGTCTTGTTTGTATTATATTGCTGATAAATGGTAGGTTGGATGATTGAGTCATTGAGGGGGGGGGGGGGGGGGGGGGGGGGGGTGGGGGGGGGGGGGGTGGGGGGGGGGCGGGGTGCGCAAAATAGCATTTCGCTGGAGACACTATCTAGGAGGTGTGCTGCCCGGCTGAATCTTGTCAAGTTTGGTCCAATAGCAGGTTGTTCCTGAACACTAATCATTGCTTGTCTAAATTGCCCAATATCGCTTATATGAGTTTGTCCATTGCAGGTACGGTTCCGGTTCACGCGCTCATTGCTTAAAATCAAAATATCCATTGCATATTGTTATTAGAGAGCCATTTCAACAAAAATGGATGGGAGCATGGGAAATGCCGAAATTATTTTTGAGAATCTTGTAAATATGTATTATTGATTGTTATAAAGACTATACTTCGTTTGTTCTTGTAGTTGGGCATTCATGACTAACCCAAACAGTTCTTTTCAGAACTAACCTTATTAATACAAAGAATGAATCATATTTCCTTTCCCATAAATAAATGTTTATAAAGCCACATTAAATAAATAAAAAGCCCCTAGTTATCACGCAATACACAGACAGTGCGCACGTAAAATACATGCATGTAAATAGGTCCCCGGCAACTTCTTTGTAAACACGCACACAAAAAGTGCGTTTAAACTTCTGGTAGGCAGTGTATTTGTTCTTGTGTTAGGCAATGGCCTAACGTTCTCATGAATAAACAGTTGATGAGATTCAATCACCAGTATCAATAATAATAGTAGCTGGAAATACAGTTTATCGTATGGTAATGATTACTGTCCAATTATAACAAATTTGACACATGTATGAAGGAATTTTAAGGGTGTGTGACCCAACATAATCCACATTTTCCCATAATACAATGTTAGTATAAGAAGAAATCCCATATTTGTCATTACCCCTTAGGCCTGAGAGATGTTTCCTTTATTTAAATGGTACGAGTAAGGAGTGAATTATCCTCAAATAGGGTGTACCATACCGTTTATTCATGTCACATTAAAAAAAAAACTTGAGGTGATCTTTCGTAATTTAACTAACATTTTTGGTTAAGATGTGTGGATGATGTTCCTTCACGTAGAATAAAAAACGCGATTTGCAAAACCGGGTTCACTCACCTTTAAAATTGGAATGCTGTTACTATTCAACAGTGTTGTGATGACGTCCGCATCGGTTATACTCGCTCTTGGTATGATGCCACTCAATCTGTTCATCTACAGCCGATCTTGGACAGATGAGAATTCTGTTATACCCTTCGCTGACATTGTAATAACGCTATTCACTATTCTGATACCAGTCATGCTGGGGTTGGGTATACGTTATAAATTGAAAAGAGCAGCTCCTTATATTGTAAAGGTAAGGAAGCCATTTTTAGACTGGCAATAATGGTCAATGTTTTCTATGAAGTCTGCAGCGATATCTTTGTTTTGACATTAACCATCCATTTGCCTATTGGCTATTTATAGTAGACGATAATAACTTCATATTTTTCAAAGATAATGGAGTGGTACAGAATACAACGCAGACAATACATAATTAAGAAAAAGTGTACTTTAAGCCCAGATTCTGGAATGCACCAGTATCGAACGATACTGGTTGTGCAAAGTTAGTGTTCCAGATAATGGGACACATAAAATGTTCCAGTATCGTGCGATACTGGTACATAATTGGGAAAAAGTGTACTTTAAGTCCCAGATAATGGTATACCAGTATCGTTCAATACTGGAACATAAAAGTTGCCAGTATCGGTCGATACTGGTACATCAAAATGTGTTCCAGTATCGACCGTTACTGCAGAACGTTTTTATGTTCCAGTATCGGGCGATACTGCATGGTACACGTGATACCAGTGAGATTTGTCCCAGTATTGAACGATACTGGTACATATTTATGTTCCAAAATCGAAAGATACTGGCTGGAACATTTTACATGTGCCAGTATCAACCGATACTAACTTTGTACCAGTTCCAGTATCGAAAGATACTGGGTGTTCCAGTATCGGTCGATACTAGTACAGTCCACAATATGGGACCTATCAAGTACACTTTTCCCCATAATATGTTCCAGTATCGGGCGATCACTATTTGTACCATGTGTACCAGTATTGTTCGATACTGGATCATAAAAACGTTCCAGTATCGCTCGATACTGGAACACAATTTGGTCTTCCAGTATCGGCCGATAATGAAATTGTACCATTATTGAGTGATACTTGTAAATCTCATGTGCCAGTATCGTGCGATAAGGGTATACCAGTATCGGGAACCCAACGTACAGTGTTTCCCAAAATCAAAATCAAATATGTTACCCGTATACAGAGACATGATTTCCAATATTTTACTGTGATAAATCTATAAGATGAATGCAACTTGAGTATATTGACGTATTTTTTCATAAGACCATTACAAGATTATTCTGGGTCTCTTCGTCAAATATTACAAACATCCAACTGTTTACCAACGAATTTGTCATTCTCTTTTTTATCAGCTTGGCACTTTCCTGGGTATTCTTGGAATTTCAGTTGGCGTGGTTCTTAACGGATTTATCAACCCTCGAATGTTTACTTCCGGTTGGAAAGTTTGGTTTGCTGGTATTACCGTCCCTTTCTTCGGCTTCAGCTTCGGCTACGCCTTGGCTCGAATCCTGAAACAATCTCACACTAAATGTCGCACCATAGCCTTTGAGACAGGAAGCCAAAATGTAGCTCTAACACTGACCTTGATATTTCTGACTTTCGAGGATGACCCGGATTTTGATGACCTTATGACCTTTCCATCTTTGTACGCCATTTTCATATTTGTCGACGCTATAATGGTTGTGATGATCTACAAATTGTATATGCATTTCAACAATGAAACACAAACGCAGAATGAAATTCAAGCCGTTGCGATTAATGAATTTAACGGAAAACATGTTGCACAAGTCTATAATGTTGTTGATTAAACCATTGGGATTAGTAAAGACTTACGGAAATACTACGACGTTGTGACTAAAATAGCAGGTATATTACATAAGTGGAATCTAGCGGACATTCTGTTTCACAAGTCGAAAATGTTGTAGATTAACCCGCAAAGCTTAATAAAGTTTGTCGCAAACAAAGATGTTGTTGATTGATTCGTGGCGATGCAAATTTAAGGAATTTAGAATTCGATCATTCGATAATGCAAATATTAGCGAGTAGACCACGTCCTCTAGTGACATATACGATCTATGACTGAAACTGGTGTGAAATTCTTTGTTAAAAGACATGAAAATATCGACATAACTGTGCACCTTTTGTTTGATTTTAATTATCATTTCATAGTCAAATGACCAAAACGTTGCCATGTTTCATCAAAAATCCTTTTGCCCAATTAAACGAGATAATGATAAGGATGACTTTATTCTTTTGCTTTTAATTATTATGAGTAATGGCTTTCTTGTTTTCAAATGACGGAATATATTTATCATGTGGTGAGATGGCAGTGAGTGCTTCCTCACTATCGCTTCATGATGGCGCATATGACATTCTTATTCAATCATTATATACTTTAAGAACCGCATTAATTGAATAATAAAGCTTCCCGCGACTTTCTTTCAAAACACAATTTATGACGTAGCATTACTAGTATTCAACTCTAGAGGGCGCACTATAGTTTTTTAAAAGTGCCCCGCGCTGTATTATCAGGGCGAACAACACTAAATCAAGTTTGTGCCGAACTAATGGCGATTTCTGATAGTTTGGTGTCTTTGGGAATGAATTTTGGCGTATGGGTAACGTGATATAATTAGAATGATAGATACTGTATTGCACTTTGCTCAGGATATTGTATAGTAGTCAGTTAAGGCGAACGGTCAAGCTGAACATAGGGGTGGCGCTGTTCAAAATATCATATTGTAAACTCTAATTGGAAAACGTTATTGACGATTGTATTAAAATTCAAAGCATAATCATTACATACATGCCAGAAATGGGTTCTAACGGCGAACACATGAGGCTTATTCATCCATATTTTACATGTAATCCAATGGGACATTTATTTAGTGATGTGCCCCTTTAAAATAAAAATACAATAACTAGTTTGCTGTACAATAGCACTGTTACAACAACAGAGGGCAATATTGCGTGCTATGTTTCTGAAACACAGCTGAACTTGTTACAGTCTATAGCTGGATATACTCAGCTTCAGTTCAGTTGGTAGCTTATTTACACGAGCGATACGAAGTTACGATATTAAATCGAAAATATGGCAGAAAACACAACTGATATGATTACGACTACTAGTACTTGGTGGAGTTTGCCGACAATGAATGACATCACGGAGATACCAATGGATCGACCTGCACATATCGAAGAATTAAAACAGGCTAATAAGATAATCCAAAGTTCTATTCTAGCGTTTATTATGGTAGCAATGGGATGTGTGATGAGCATTAAGGATATTAAAGTTACGGTGAGTGTGTTTATAATGTGTAAATATTTTGAAGCAATTGCTGACGAAACGCGACGCGACGTGACAGTACCTTGGACATTGATCCAAGTATACGTCAACATCATTAGAATACCTTGATTGCGTTGTGTCAGATTTGCGCGCTTAATTTGGTTATCTACTTATTTAGTTAACAAATTAATCTGATAACCATAATGTTATTATACTAGTATCTGATGAAAAAGTGTACATAAGTCTAATTAAATTCCAAATAATTATATAAATGCGATTGAATAGAATTTGTATGTCCAATGTGCCTTTTACAGTGAAACCTTAAAATTAAGAATATTCCAAAATAAAATAAGCTCAACCAGGTCTGTCATTAAATTAAACCTTGTTGAAATTAAGGATGTTCCCACATCAAAGACCTTTTTCGGATCTGCACATCCTATTTACATGATTTAAGATTTAGGAGCGAGTTTCCAATTCTTTTTTAAAGCAAAAGATACTCTTTTGAAGGAGTAGTCAGGTTCACTATGTAATTTCGTTGGATTTTTGTAGGGAGTTGCTAATTTTTGCATCTAATTAATGTTTAAAGACCACTGATACTAGAAACCAATGTTTACACATTTTTAAAATCTCCAATGGCGGCCATATTGGATTTTTAAAATGGCGGCCAAATTGTAATATATTTAAACTATTTTTAAACAAAACATGATATGTGGTCACTCTTTAAAGCTTATTTGTTGGTAGAATTGTCATGTCTGTTGCCCCTAAAGCAGGACTAACTAGTCCTGATCTTAATTTCAAAATGGCGGCTATGACTAAGGGGTTATTTAAGATGGTGTCCAAAATGGCCTCCCAAACTGGTCAAATCTCATAAAATGACATAGCAATCAAAATGTATGGTTTAAGTATAGTTTTAATAGTGGGATACATGTATTAGACCACTAGACACTCATATCCAGAATTGTTGCTTTGTTCACACACCTAAAACCAAGATGACCACCAAAATGGCCGCCAAAAATTGTTCAATTCCATAAATTGGCTCAAATGAACCAACATGTGTGATCAGAGTATAGCTTTAACAATGGGATGTATGAATTAAACCACTAGTATTCTTGCTTTGTTAACATACTTTAAAACCAAAATGGCCGCCAAATGAATGGCCAAAATGGTCAAATATGGTCAAAATTTAATAAAATAGCATAATATCAACTGAAATGTATGATGAAAATATGATTTTAACGATGGGATGTATGTGTTAGACCACTATTAGTAACTCATATCAAATATTTTTGCTTTGTTAACATAGTTAAAAATCCAAAATGGCTGCAAAAATGGGTCCTAAAATGGCTGCAAAATGGCTGCAAAAATGGTCAAATTCTATTAAATGTGATAATATCAACAAAAATGTATAATGAAAATATAGTATTAATGATGGGATGAATGTATTAGACCCCTAGTAATTCATATCCAGTATTTTTGATGTGTTAATACACTTAGAAATCTAAAATGGCCCCTAAAATGGGTCCCAAAATGACTGAACAAATTGTCGGAATTTCATAAAATTGGATAATATCAACCAAAATGTATGATGAAATTATAGTTTTAACATTGAGATGTATGTATTAGACCACTAGTAACTCATATCCAGTATATTTGCATTGTAATAACATACTTTAAATCCAAGATGGCCACCAAAATGGCCGCTGTAAATGTAAAAATAGTCTACATAAGTGTTAAGTGTATGATAATCCAGAATATATATTGTAAGCGTGTGTATTACATTACATGCACCAAATAGTATGTTCTAAACTGTTAAGCTATTGCTTTTAGATATAAGGCCCACCTCTGTGACAGTTTTGATTCTGTATAACTTTCCAAAATGGCTGAAAGAATGGTTAAGTTGATGTTAAATGACCCAACAAAATTGTTTTGTATTGTAAATGACCATATTATGTAATGCCAACACCCCAAATATAATGGGACAGCATTCACTATATGTCTATTATAAAGCCTAGGGGCTGTAGATGTAGTTTGAGTATTTAAAATATCCATGATGGCTGCAAAAGGTCAAAATAACTGAAAAGCAGTTTTAGTTTATTGTTAGTGTTACATTAGATATGACCAAATTATTATATCTATAGGTTTTAATCTACCTAGTAAACATATTTGTATGTGAAAATGTATGATATAATGGTATAGAGTTCATTTCTTTCCACTTTGATCATACTGGGTGGTTCAAAAAAAAAGTTAACCCAAGTTCAAGGTAATTTTTCAACCACATTTACAGTTTTTGTGTTTGCTAAGTCTTGATCAGCAGTAAGTTTTGAAATTATCCTGACAAAAATGGTACATTTATCTTGGTTGGTTCTTCAGATATGGTTCATTACAAAAGCATGCACAAAACTGCCTTGTCCACGGGAGCGTCCTTTGTAGAGATGAAATGCACAAAGTGGACTTACACACGATTGGTCACAAATTGTAAAAATGGAGAAAAAGAAAAAAGGAGACATCTGAAACATCTGTCTGGTGCTGGACATTACCTACTTACTTACCTATACGTTTCTTTGTTGAATGTGAATGGCACATTTAAGCAAAGAGATTGGGATACTTTGTCAGGGCGGGCATTTCAATTCTGAAACTAGAGCATGATGTTTTGTTGAAGACAACAACTAAATGACACTCCCGTGGACAAGTCAGTTTTGTACATGTTTTTTCTGTAATGAACCATATCTGAAGAACCAAACAAGTTAAACGTGCCATCTTTTCAGGATAATTTCAAAACTTACTGCTGATTAAGACTAAGTAAACACAAATTCTCTGAAACTTTAAATGTGGTTACCTGTGGTAATTGTTTTGACCATTTAGAGGTAATTGTATTGACCATTAAGAGGTAATTTTAATGAAATGGTCATTATAATGGCCATCGTTATAACATTACATTGTCAAAATGGAGTCTATACCATTCAATCATACCTTGTCACATACAAATACATTTACTGGACGGATTAAAAGCTGTAGCTATAATAACTTGGTCATATCTAATGTAACACTAACAATAAACTAATACAGTTTTTCGGTTATTTTAACCTTTTGCCGCCATCTTGGATATTTCAAAATACTCAAACTAGATCTAGGCTCATAATAATATAGTGAATGCTGTCCCATTAGATTTGGGGTGTTGGTATTACATAGTATGGTCATTTACAATACAATACCATTTTGTTAAGTCATTTAACATCAAGTTAACAATAATGGCAGCCATTTTGGAAAGTGATACAGAATTAAAATTGTCACAGAGGTGGGCCTTTATCTAAAAGCAATAGCTTAACAGTTTAGAACATACTATTTGGTGATGTAATATTCTTACAATATCTATTCTGGATTATCAGACATTCATGTAGACTATTTTTACATTTACAGCGGCCCTTTTGGTGGCCATCTTGAATTTAAAGTATGTTATTACAATTCAAATATACTGGATATGAGTTACCAGTGGTCTAATACATACATCCCAATGTTAAAACTATACTCATCTTACATTTTGGTTGATATTATCGATCCCATTTTATGGAATCCCGACAATTTGTTCAGTCATTTTGTGACCAATTTTGGGGGCCATTTTGGATTTTCAAGTATGTTAACAGAGCAAAAACACTCGGATATGAGTTACATGTGGTGTTATACATACATCCTATCATTAAAACTATATTTTCATCATACATTTTGGTTGATATTATCCCATTTTGTGGAATTTGACCATTTTTGCAGCCATTTGGGGGCCATTTTTGCAGCCATTTTGGATTTTTAACTATGTTAACAAAGCAACAATACTTGATATGAGTTACTAGTGGTCTGACACATACATCCCGTCGTTAAAATCATATTTTCATCATACATTTCAGTTGATATCATGCTATTCTATTGCATTTTTTATAATATTAGACCATTTTTGACCATCAATTTGGCGGCCATTTTGGTCTTAAAGTATGTTAACAAATCAAGAATACTAGATATGAGTTTCTAGTGGTCTAATTCATACATCTCATTGTTAAGGCTATACTCTGAACATACATATTGGTTCATATATGCCAATTTATGGAATTTTACCATATTTGGCGGCCATTTTGGCGGCCATCTTGGTTTACGGTGTGTTAATAAAGCAAAAGTTCTGGATATGAGTTTCTAGTGGTCTAATACATATATCCCACTAATAAAACTATACTTTCACGGTTTTCACCATACATTTTGATTGCTATACGTCATTTAATGAGATGAAGATTGGCGGCCATTTTGAAATTCCAAAATGCTATAACGGATTCTATAAATGTGTAAACATTGTTTTTCACTTTCAGTAGACCCTTTACCTTCATGAAAATGCAAAAATTAGCAACTCCCCCACAACAATCCAACGAATCTTCTGCAAAGTACATAGTGGCCCTGACTAGAGGAATAAACAGCATTTAAAACAGGTCTAGATTCAGACCTGGTTTTAATTTGTTTGGTGCGTACGGGCCTGACAAAATAATTTAAAGTATTCTTAAAATCATTTCAGTGTCGGCGTCCAGTAGGAGTTCTTGTCGGCTTCGTGTCACAATTTGCAGTCATGCCATTACTTACATTCAGCTTGGCTCACGCCCTACAAATAAAAGCTCCATTTGCAATTGGTATGCTCATTATTGGATGTTCACCTGGTGGGACCGTATCCAATCTATTCACCTATTGGACAGACGGCGATGTATGCTTGAGGTAAGATAACAATTCAATGCTATTGGTGGTTTGAGAGTGTTCCTATATATACGGAGAGTGTCCAAATATTACTTTTAAAACACGATATTAAAGGGGTATATAATCGATCCGATTGCCATTAAATATTTGTTTTTCTTAATGAAAGAAGTACAATGTATTTGTCACATAAGTATGATAAGTCACCAATCCAGAATGTCTCTCACAAGGATATACTCCAATTAAAAATGAAGCTGTCGTGTCGTACTTCCATTCTCCATTAGCCTATAGTGGGTTTCAAATGGTTATCAGGATGTTTCTCTTTATAAGGCTGTGATTTCAATGTAAAAAACCTAGAACGAATCAACCTCAATCCATCATATGATGCCCAGTGATTAAGTGAAGAAGTAAAATAATGATGGAAATGGATTGGCCATGTGCGTAAAACGAAGGAAGAGAGCCACTGCATTACTTTCCTTTCCTGGGCACCAGAAGGACGAAAGAAAGTGTGTGACCCAAAACGATATGCCGTCAACAGTGGGAAAGAATAAAAAATGTGATGGAAATTCTGGAATGAATTCGGAACTGAATCCAGAGACAGGGGACACTGAAGCGGTTCACAGCCTTATGGGGCTATGGGCTTGAACGCGTGAAGAAGATAAGTAGGTAAGCGCATTAACATCATTGATGCTTTATTTCCATTTGACAGTGTTGTGATGACATCAGCTTCCGTTGTGTTGGCATTCGGTATGATGCCTCTCAATCTGTTCATCTATAGCCGATCTTGGACAGATGAGAATTCTGTGATACCATACAAGGATATTGTTATCACATTGATAACTATTCTTGCGCCGGTTATGCTAGGTATGGTTATCCGGTATAAGCTGCCGAAGGTGGCTCCTTATATTGTAAAGGTAAGGTCACGTATCTAATCATCGTATCATCAAGACAGCAATTTTGGGTAAAAGTGTACTTTAGGTCTCAGATTTTGGACTGTCCGATACTGGAACCCCAGTATCGTTTGGTACTGATATAAAGTCCGTATTGGACGATACTGGCACATAACAAAATCCGATACTGGAACATAAACATGTCCGAGTATCGCTCGATCAGGCCAAAAAGAAATGTTGACTTGCCCTTTCCGACCGACCCGAATTTTCGGAAATCTAGGGTCGCTATTTTTTAATTTTTAAATTTTTTTCAAAGTCATATTTTTTTAAGAAATAGTAAAACATGTTCTGTTTACGTTTAAATACGGTATAAACACATAAAATCGTCATTTACTCACATACTTTATATCTAGACCGGGAGGATCCCGCGATTTTTTAGGCGAAAACCGAGAGGCGAGTTCCCTGCGATTTCATTATTTGCAACCAAAACCGAGAAATCACACGAAAATAAACGCGAACCGTGATCAAAACTGTGACCAAAAAATCACCCCCAAATATCACTCAAGTTCGCATTGGTACGATAGTATTTAAAATGATATTTTAAGATTTTCTTGGGCTATTTATGGTCGTGTTTGTTTTTGTGTAGTATCTCACAGACGGTATTAAAGCTTTAGAATACCCTACCATTTTATTCCTCACTGTGTATGGGTCGTTCTTTGAAAGTTTGTTACTCCAATTAAGAGTAATACGGTATTAACACTAAAACTACGTATTTGTAATACGAGGGTCAGTCAATAAATAATGAAAGTGAACATGGTATGGGATGCATGAGTGAATTCTATTGACAGATAGTGTACTCAATACAAAGTATGAACCTTTGTCTTTCAAACAATACACTTTTGGATTTCTAGGTATGAACTATGACGTCATAGCATTAGCTTAAAGTAACTACACTCTGGACACTGCCTGAAATATGTCAATATTTGGCTGGATATGTAATAGGTTGAAACATGGGTTGATTGATTCATTTGCGTATATCTCGACAATGCAAGCATAGAAACAGATACCACTTAGTGAATATTAAGAACACACAATAATCTCTGTTTGACACTTTTTTGAGATCTGAATTCTTTAATACAAACAAGAAGGGACCATCTCAAATACGTTTTTATTGAGGAAAATCCGCAACGATAAACCATAGAAAACAACAACGGATAAAGGACAATGAAGGGATTCTTATTAAATAAATTGTTGTGGGATGTAAAGCAGTAATAGTGGGGATTTCAAAAGAAGCTGATCATAAAATGTCCTCAAACCGTTGGAATTATGTGACGATTACTTTAACAAAACACATCTAGTAGTTCTAAAGATAGCCGTAATAAGAGAATTTGTTGCAACCATATTTGATTGAAACATTCATGTATAACTTCATTTTGATCATCGAAATAAGTATACACATTGGTTGAAGTTTTTTTCGATGTTTCTGATTATAATTTGACGGCACAGTAAGCTTTTATCTGGCAAATATCATGATTTTAGCCATTTTTGGCCCAGTTCAAAAATATCTGTTGTCTGCGCATGCGCATATTTTCTGTATGTTTCATATGAACAAGTTTAACTAATTAGTTACCTATCCTATGGAATCGTCCAAACTGGTTAAAGTTCTTAGATTGTCCTAATTTATTTAATTTTCCGCAATATTAGTGATTCACTGACTGGGAATTTTTCAATGAAAATGGGCTATTTGAAATACTGATATATGTATACCTTTTATTCCATTGCTTCCCCTTACTTTTTCCTTTTATACTACACATTTCAAATTACACAGGGAATAAAGTTATTGTCTTAGGTATCATAATTATGCAAAAAATAATTGGGATTTACCTGCTTCTTGGTTCATGTTATGCAATCTTCTTACGACGTGTCTCATACAAACAATTCTAATTTCCCGCCAAATAACTGATTTAGCAGTGTCCCAAGTGTACTTACTTTGAGCTAATGCTATGACGTCATAGTTCATACTTAAAAACCTAAAAAGTGTATTGTGTGAAAGACAAAGGTTCATACTTTGTGTTGATTACACTATCCCTCAATAGAAGCACTCACGCATCCCATACCATGATCACTTTCATTACTTAATGACCAGCCCTCGTACAACACATATCCCGTGAATTATAATTTCCATGCTCCTAAAATGAATCGACCAGTTAACTAACACATTCAGCAACCTGGTAAAAGTTATGTATGATTTTCTTTAATATTTCTCGGATGAATGCCATACCTGCTTCTTCCAATCTATCAGGCAACACATCAGACTGAACCCTCTGCGTCTTCACGCGGGGATCCAGTCTAGCAACACGTCAGACAGAAGCGTTTGAATACAAGCGAATATATATACCGCAGTTGCATACGAGATGTTTTTGGCAGAGATCACAAGATCATGGGATCTCGAAAATACTCTTTGAATTGAAAAGAGCGATAACTTATCGTAACGTGTAGATACATTAACAGGTTGTTAGCAACATTTTTTTGTAATGCCGATTAGAAATGCTTTCTAATGGTCTTTCTGTTATTTCCCTTTTGTTACTTCACTAGCTTGGCAGTATCCTGGGAATTCTTGGTATCTCCGTAGCAGTAATCCTTAACGGGTTCATTAACCCAAGAATGTTTACATCCGGGTGGAAAGTCTGGTTTGCCGCAGTATCGTTGCCGATTTTTGGCTTCAGCTTCGGTTACGCCTTAGCCCGCGTTTTGAAACAATCGCACACCAAATGCCGCACCATAGCCTTCGAGACCGGAAGCCAAAATGTAGCACTAACTTTGACCTTGATACTGCTGACATTTTCGGATGACCCGCAATTTGGTGATCTTATGACCTTTCCTTCTCTTTTTGGTATTTTTATATTTGTTGATGCGGTAGTAGTTGTGTTGATCTATAAATTAGTCATGTACTTCAAAAACGATTCACTGAAGCAAACAAAATTGGACAGTGTTGCATCTTCTGAACATGGTCCCGAAAAAGAATCGTTGGAAAATATGCTGTAGCTAAACATTTTCGAAAGAGCTCAGAAGTTAGGCTCCTCGTTGCCATTTAGAAAAAAATCATACAGGATCTCTTTTATCTTGTAGACATTAACGGAACAGTGTTATGTAATACATAATCAACGTTTTTATCGTATAACCTAATTTCGGAGTGACGATGAGGAACCAAAAGCACTTTAAACATCAATGAACGTGTTTCTGCTGGGAAGAAACCGCTAATAAACGCTAAGTTTGCCCAGTAGAAACAGGCAGAACCCGGCAATAATCGGTATTTTTGGTAATCCCAAAAGCCTTCACAAACCAGGTTTGGAACCGGCAATAATCGGCAATAATCGGCAATAAACTCAGTAGAAACAGAAAGGCGATTCTTTAGTGGATTGCGCCGTGAACCGTGTCGCGCTGGGTTATACACATTATTGTGAAGCAATCTTTTTTAGGTGCGGGGCATTGTTTGGTATTACAAAAGGTCAAATGTCGTGGCACATCGACTAGGATCGATAAATTTAGCGGTAACTTTTCGCGAGTAGAAACAGGGGGGGGGGGGGGATTAAAAATGGACCGATTGAAACTTTTATTAGCGTTGACGCCCCAGCAGAAACACGCTCAATGTGAGATAATCACCTGCACGTAGACTTGTATCCGAGTCCACCTTATACGAGCCGAGCCGAGTCCGCTTGTATCCGAGTTCATTTGTGTGCGATTCCGGACTCAAGTCCAAGTTTGGGGTACCGAGTACGAGCCAAGTCCGAGTCCAGCAACTACAAACCGAGTCTGGACTCGGTGATCCAACTTTTGTTCAAATTTAGACCAAGCGTGCTTTATTACACAACGTATCCTATCGTATATTATATTAAATTGAATTGAATTGAACTAATTTTTCATTTCGTTTCGTTTCGTTTCGTTTCGTTTCGTTTCGTTTCGTTTAGTTTAGTTTAGTTTAGTTTAGTTTAGTTTAGTTTAGTTTCGTTTCGTTTCATTTAATTTCATTTCATTCAATAATAAATTTATAATAAATTATATCACATTTAATCTGGTTTTATCTGGACGTACGATTTGTATGAATTTATAATTTTTACAGGATTTAGCCTTTATAACAATATTTTATAAAATTATTGTAATATTAATCTGTTTTGCGTATTTACAACTTAAGTGAACAGATATCATTGAATGTCATTTCATTTCATTTCATTTCATTTCATTTCATTTCATTTCATTCAATAATAAATTATATCACATTTAATCTGATTTTATCTGGACTTACGATTTGTATAAATTTATAATTTTACAGGATTTAGCCTATACAACAATATTTTAAAATTGTTGTAATATTAATCTGTTTTGCGTATTTACAAATTTTGAAAGTGAACAGATATCATTGAATGTACCTTTACACAGACAGTATTGTCTGAATGGTTAAAAAAACAAGGAGAGTATTTTCCCCTATTCGTATTTTACTGAAATCAATACCTCTACAGAAATAAACATGGAACAATCTATCATAGCATCATCTAATCTAATACTGCACAATCCGTAATGTTGGAAATCAGACTCATACACTTTTGTACTCGGTCTCTCCGATAAAGAACTATCAAAGATCCAAACGTATTCAGACACTAATGTAAATCACATCTTCTTCTGTACACCACGGTTTCATCATTGATCATAAAACCACCATCCTTTCCTTTTGAAGACAGGTGTTTTGGTATAAAATGTTTGGGACGGTTATATTAGAAAAACAACAGAGATTATAAACCTTTATATTCAGGTTCCGTTTTCAAAAAATCAGGAAAATACTTCTTGTCAAAAGTTGGTAAATGTCTTCATTGATTATGAGAGTATAAGCACTTCTTCATACTTAATGAAGTTTTCAAGAAAATAGCTAATTGCACGCCATAATTACAACATATTTACGAAAAAGCGCGAAATCCAAAGTGTTCCAAGAATACATGAATAAAGCCAAGTTGGTGGATGTTACCACTACTGCAGTTTCAGTTATTCACACAACACATGAAACTAGATATTTTATAAATAAAGTAACATTTGACAAATATACCTAATTTACATATTTTTGGTTGAATCTCTGATAATTAAAACGAAATAGCATACACAATATTCCTAGATAGGATATATACATGAAGAGGACCCTTGGTACTTTCTATTCAGGTCATTTTTGTGTGCTAATCTTTTGAATAACATTTATTAAAATGGTACCAAACTTATAGCTCTGTATGTGAAAATATTTGTTTTCCATTATTTACGATGATTTCTCTTATAGAGCGCATATAGATCTCTATGTGAAACGCGTAGAATTTGCGATGTTCAAATAGTTTACAATGATTTCTCGTATAGAGCGCATATAGATCTCTATGTAAAACGCGTTGAATTTGCGATGTTCAAATAGCTCATGGAATAGATCTGTATGTGAAACGCGCAGAATTTGCGATGTTCAAATAGCGTGATGTGTCGTCCACGTTATATCTAGATCTCTATGGAATAGCGCTATATGTTGCGATGTTCAAATAGCGTGATGTGTCGTCCACGCTATATCTAGATCTCTATGGAATAGCGCTATATGTGAAACGCTGAAATGTAAAAAACAGCAAATACACCAAATTCAAGGACTTATATCTCATTAATTAAACAGAATTGAGGTCTGTAACTTGGGTTATTGAAAGAGGACGATACAATATTACTACAAATTGATTTCCTCAAAAATTCATAATCTCTCGAATAGATCAGTATGTGATGAGACCGACGATTTTATTTCATTTCATTTCATTTCATTTCATTTCATTTTCATTCAATAATAAGGTTTATGACAGGCCTACTTTCATAAACCAATTTATTTACCGGGGCAGACACCGTCTGGGCTTTCCCTTTTGCAGTGTGCGTCTGTGTGTCTTGGTTACCACTCAGTGGGCCAATCAGCAGCCTTGTTTTCATGCCCGCGTTTTTTCGTCCTTTGTTTTGGTTCTGGGAGAGGTTCCGTGCTTTTACCTTTCTATTATACCGTTCATATTTCTTATTGGCTTCATCGAGACGGGTCGCCTTCCTAAAAAATTCCACTCCCACCCACCCATTTTATACTTTAGTAAATTGGTGTATATTTAGAGTCGGCAATTTATGTGCTCACTCTATTATTGCCATTAATTAATTAAATTGATACAATTAATTATGCAGATTAGACAGATAGGACATTAAAATATTTACATATGTTATCTTCCAGGGCATCTCCTAGGGGTAGGGATTTCAGGTAGTTTCACAGAATCCTATCATATGTTGAATATCATAAATTTGAGGTTCCAATATACAATGTGTTTTAGCATAATGTTATCACTCTGAGCATCTCTCTAAGGGTAGGGATTGGTAATCTACAGATCCCTGGAATCATTTGCTGAAAAAATATATCTATGGCTCATCTAATATAATAATGGTCCTTAGTCAATTCATTAGTTCAACCATCATGTGTCATCTTATGAGCATATCTCTCTTAGGTGTTTATACATTAGGTTTAGGTAATTTACTTTTCCAAAAAATTGATGGGTTGTTGATGAAGCGAACATGTCTGTTATCAATTTAAACAATTATATTTCCATGACATATTAATATTTTATTATGCAAATAAGCATCGTCAAATGGACGATCAGTTCAATCTAACTACATGTATGATAAATGTAATATCCAATGTATTATTAAGGTACTACTACATGTACTGAAATATCCTGAATAAATTGAAACTATGTTAAATGTAATTCTACAAATGAATGAGGTAATTAAAATTACCAGTATAAATTGTAGTGAATAACATGTGATGGCATATTTGTAATTCTACAAATGTAATTCTACAAATGAATGAGGTAATTAAAATTACCAGTATAAATTGTAGTGAATCCACATGTTGTGGCATAGACTTTTGATGAATGAAAACTATGTTAATTTTAATTCTACAAATGAATGATGTAATTAAAATTACCAGTATAAATTTGTAGTGAATCTACATGTGGTGCATAGTTGGAATTGATAAAGAGTGCCAATTTGGGTGCTCAGTAAAGGTTAATAAAACTCGATGTAGCCGATGAGCAATACCGTCAATTTTGTATCCTGTGTTTGTTATCTGTAAATAATAAATTTATAATAAATTATATCACATTTAATCCGGTTTTATCTGGACTTACGATTTGTATGAATTTATAATTTTTACAGGATTTAGCCTTTATAACAATATTTTAAAATTATTGTAATATTAATCTGTTTTGCGTATTTACAACTTAAGTGAACAGATATCATTGAATGTCATTTCATTTCATTTCATTTCATTTCATTCAATAATAAATTATATCACATTTAATCTGATTTTATCTGGACTTACGATTTGTATAAATTTATAATTTTACAGGATTTAGCCTATACAACAATATTTTAAAATTGTTGTAATATTAATCTGTTTTGCGTATTTACAAATTTTGAAAGTGAACAGATATCATTTAATGTACCTTTACACAGACAGTATTGTCAAAATGGTAAAAAAACAAGGAGAGTATTTTCTCCAATTCGTATTTTACTGAAAGCAATACCTTTACAGAAATAAACATGGAACAATCTATCATAGCATAATGTAATACTGCACAATCCGTAATGCTGGAAATCAAACTCATGCAATTTTGTACTCGGTCTCTCCGATAAAGAACTATCAAAGATCCAAACGTATTCAGACACTAATGTAAATCACATCTTCTTCTGTACACCACGGTTTCATCATTGATCATAAAACCACCATCCTTTCCTTTTGAAGATAGGTATTTTGGTATAAAATGTTTGGGACGGTTATATTAGATAATGAAAAACAACAGAGATTATAAACCTTTATATTCAGGTTCCGTTTTCAAAAAATCAGGAAAATACTTCTTGTCAAAAGTTGGTAAATGTCTTCATTGATTATGAGAGTATAAGCACTTCTTCATACTTAATGAAGTTTTCAAGACAGTACCTAATTGCACGCCATAATTACAACATATTTACGAAAAAGCGCGAAATCCGAAGTGTTCCAAGAATACATGAATAAAGCCAAGTTGGTGGATGTTACCACTACTGCAGTTTCAGTTATTCACACAACACATGAAACTAGATATTTTATAAATAAAGTAACATTTGACAAATATACCTAATTTACATATTTTGTGTTGAATCTCTGATAATTAAAACGAAATAGTATACACAATATATTGCGATGTTATGATATAACAGTATTGCATAAAACATATTCTTAACAATTAATTAGGTACGCACTTGATAAGTTATTTAACGCACGAACTGTAATAGTTTAAAGAGATGAGATCTGTTCTTCTATCAAATCAAGCTCGTGTAAAACAATAATTTCCAAACATTTTAGTCGACATCGTGTTAACACATTTAACTCAATAATAATGTTCGTTACTTCTCTTTTCTCGAAAACTATTAAAGGGAAGCGGTCATGGTGAGGATTCTAACGAAAATTGAACAGCGCGAGGCGACTATTTGAATCTAAACAAGTTGGACATTGGCGCAGTCTGTAATTGTTCTACGTATGTTTACATGCAAGCGGTATTGTGTGCGACTCTACAACAATCTCTTAACCCAATGTGAACGGCGCGCTCAATCAACCATCCTTCATTTGATTGGACGCATTTTCTATTGTGTGATATAAGTGATGTATTAGCTAAGGTTTAGCTGGACCAACAATCGCCGTCAGCGGTTCCTTTCCTCACCATGACCGCTTTCCTTTAAGGGGGGACTTAAGGAAGTTTTTGATTTGATTTTTTGAGTTTTGTGAGTGCTGTAATTATTGAACTATTAATCAAATGTTTATAAAAGTATACATTTTTAGAAAGGAAATGGATCAGAGAATCCAAATTTGGCGTCAATTTTGACCAAAAAAGTAGATTTTTTGAGAAAATCACAAAATTCACTTTTTTGAACAAAGCTAACAAAAAATTATTTTGAGTAAAAAATGGCCAAATCACTTTATAATGATGTTAAGACACTAATGAAGGGACGATTTTTTTTTAAAAACCTAATCTAATATTTTTGAAAATTTTTGAAAAAATAGATTTTTTTTACACTTTTTAAAAAAATATTGGATTAGATTAATAAAAAAAAAATCGTCCCTTCAGTAGTGTCTTAACATCATCATCAAGTGATTTGGGTATTTTAAACTCAAAATTATGTTTGTTAGCTCTGTTCAAAAAAATTGGGTCAAAAAAGTGATTTTTTGTGATTTTCTTAAAAAATCAACATTTTTGGTCAAAATTGATGCCAAATTTGGATTCTCTGATCCATTTCCTTTCCAAAAAGGTATACTTTTATATACATTTGAGTCATGGTTCAATAATTACAGCACTAACAAAGTTCAACAAAAAACTTCCTTAAGTCCCCCCTTAAGATGTAACATAGCGTTGCACATACAACAAATTCATATAGCAATCAAGCAATGTGAATCATTCAGCGTAAACTTACTTTTATAAGTGGAAACATAAAAGTTGGAACAGATTGAATTTCATAGAAGTTAGGGAAAAATACATATCTCCCGTTTTGAATCATCAATTTGAATTAAACAAAATTTAGGTAATAGCTAACAATGTATTCTTGCTGTGCATTTCATTAAATGTATTCATTTTTGTGTTTGAACTGGTTTTAAAAATCGGTGAAATTTGGACCTGAATATTTTGACTCACCCTGTATGGCGTGTAATAGTATATCACTTAATCACAATTCCTTAAAATGAATATAAAGGCGTAATTAGTACTCTTTCATTTGATAAAGGAAGTATTGTTCATGAATAACGTGTAAAAACGTCAACAATGAAATAAAGGTTTTAAGACACTACGAAGAAACCAGTTTGTATACCTTTAAATGACGAGAGATCTCTAAGCTGGGTTCAGCTTTAGTTTAGTACACTCATGTCATGCATGTACTCTGTGTGAATCAATTTAAATGCAGCAATAGGAGACTATCATTTTATAATCCAGTATTTTTGTATCAGACAAATATCATAACGTTTTACCAAGGGAGTACTTTGGAATTGGGTAATGCTTTCCCCAACTAATAATTCATTGTGACCTTTTTGATCTATCCTATTAAAGTCAACTTGTATCATTAGTAAAGTATGAAGCAATCATTCGTCTGTTGACTACAGCTGTGCATTGCATGCCCATTTCATGTCAATACAATCTTGATTTCCAGGGGGGGGGGGGGGGGGGGCGGGGGGCATGGAAGTTTTGGTCCAGCAGAATTTTTCTTTTTGGTCGCTTAAGGCGGCGGAGTTTTTTTCTTCATTTTTAATGTTTTCCTTTATTTTGAGGTGGGTGGGGTATATATATATATATTTTACTCATTAGAGGGTCAAGTTTGTTTTTTTCACCTGGATAGTGGGTCACGGTTTTTCCCTTCAAAATACTTCCCCCTAGATATCAAATGGTGCGTCCCTAATTGTGCATTGTTAAAAATCTTTACCATAACCGTTTGACTTGAACATAATTATGATCTCTAGAAGTCTCCCCAAATGGGTATCAAATAGTGTATCACGCACAGGTGAATTTGAATCTGTGATTTCCATAATCATGTATTTTTCTGAGTTCAGTAAGAATACAATATAGGGGAGAGCGGGGAGTATTCGCCCCATTTTCATTTGAAAAGGTCTAGAGACGCCAATTTTAAAGATTGAATGAACCTATTGATATCATGTGAAAGATTGATATATTGGCTACATACAGGGTGAGTCAGAAAGAACGGGCACTTTTTCACAAAAGATATAGGCATGCATATTCTAAATCAATGGTAGCGCTTTCAAGACCTACAATTTGGCTTTCATTCAAAAAATGTATATTACAAATCGACCATTTCGTTATCATGTAACACTAATTTGAGTAAAGCCCCAAAATCTGAAGCAAATCCACGGAATGGTCGAACTATCAAAAGTATTCTAAGGGAGTTTACCTCCTGAATCAGTAGATATGCCTCTTTTTATTACTTTTCCTTCTCGATCTCGATCTGGAAACGGTGTGGGGGTGGGGGTGTGTTTGTTTGAGTGTTTGTTATCCTTATTTCTCCGTTGCTTTTAATCGAAGTGGCGCCTAATTTGCATGAAAGATAGAGGAAATGACGGGAAGGGTGTTAAAGTTTATTCCACTGAAATTGGTTAACAATTGGCTCCAAAAACAGCAAAAAACCTCTCAGATTTGGCTCATAAATGCCACTAGAATTGAACAACATTGTGCGTTGCGCGTACTACTACAGCGTAATCTAACCGTGGTAACGCGTCGCGTGCATGTTTGCGCAAGGTCTCACTGCCGCGGCACACGCACCCCTACACATGGCGCAGAAGCCACACGGAAATGGTTACACTTACAGGCCTGTGTACAGCCTGTCATGTTGGGAGAGAGCGGGGGGGGGGGGGGGGGGGCGGTGTAAAACCACGGGAAATGGTTTAGGATAGGCCTAGGGTTATAATGGTACAATTAGCGTTTTGCGGGGGTTAATGAAGCAACCTGATTGCTTTACTTTAAGTTGGCATGCCAAACAAACTAAGGGACTGAGGGTTAATGAAGTAGCCACGGGAAATGGTTTAGGGAGGGTTGTGATTATAAATCAAACTGGTTTGGGTGTGTGCATGTGGGTGGGGGGGGGGAGGGGGGGGGTAAACCACGGGAAATGTTTTAGGATAGGGTTAAGAGTTAATGAAGTAGCCGCGGGAAATGGTTAGGAGGATTATGATTATAAATCCACCTGGTTGGTGTAGTTGCAGTGGGGGGGGGGGGGGGGGGGGGGGGGCGGTTGTAGGGGGTTTATGTGGTTTAAAAAGTACCGAGGGTTAACTT
Source organism: Ophiura sarsii (assembly GCA_035610835.1). NCBI lineage: Eukaryota > Metazoa > Echinodermata > Ophiuroidea > Amphilepidida > Ophiuridae > Ophiura > Ophiura sarsii. The sequence goes on along the minus strand of CM069442.1, from coordinate 75,331,298 downwards.
GATGCGGTTTGAGAGGTAGGGGTTATGATTAAGTAGCCACGGTAAATGGTTTAGGAGAGACATGGTTATAAATCAACCTGATTTGGGGGTGGGGGCGCCCGGGGCGGTTGTAGGGGACTTATAATGCCTTTAGAACGGATATGGTATAAATCAACCTGGTTTGGGGGTGTTGTAGGGGATTTATGTGGTTTTAGAGGTTCGGTAATGTGGCATAACCATCTAGCGGGGACCCGAGCGTAGCGAGGGTACGCCGCTAGTTACTCATAATTACATAGATCTATTTATTTCCAGTCATTTTAAGATATTGTATCCACAATTCATGTGCCTTTTTAGTTTTTTCCACTAGTTTCATTGATCAGCATCTCTGAATCAGGCAACCAACAATATTATGGGTAATTGCCATTCCGTGGATTCGCTCTAAAATACCGGGTTCTACTCAAATGGTTGCAACTTTAGGACGCAATGTTCGAATTCAAAAAAATCTTTTTTTGAATGAAAGCCAAATATGTGTTCTTTGTAACCATGGTAACACTATATTTGATTTTGAATATGCAGGCCTAATATTTCTGTGTCGCTTTCGCAAAAAACATGCCCGTTCTTTCTGACTCACCATGTACGACCATGATCTCAGTACTCTAGGCCTAACTGTAAACATGGTAAAGGCAAGAGTAAATGATATAGACCAGTGTCCCAAAAAGACGAACTTGCCCGACGCCGGGGTAGGTTCGCCCATAGGTCGGGGCAAGTTCGCCCTAGGCTCAGAATTAGACTACACAAAGTACCTTAATATCCAATACATATAGATTCGTTATTCTTCGTTATTGTATTCCAAAATAAAATGTAGGGGTCCAAAATATAGGGATGGGGTACTTTTAAAAGTAATAAGAAATATCACATTTTGAAATATTCTCCTCTAATATTAGTGTTACTCCATTCCTGATAACTATTTTTATAATTACAATTATCCTGTAAGAGGAAAATTGCAATTTTGAAATTATGCAAAATCATACCCATATAAATCCCAATTGGCACACCTGCCCCATCATCATAGGGCGTATGTGCCCCATATAGCGCAATAAGTGCATTGACCTATACCACGGATGTCCCACATACATTGATGGTTTGTTAACTGTATCAAATCCATAATCTATTCGATACCTACCTAAAGATAATTTAAATAAAAACCTTTTCTGCGAATATCTTTGGAAAAAAATTAATATGAAAAATGGAAAATTCACTTTTGCGAGGCAAAACTGGTTTTTGGATGATAAGTTGACAAACACGTTACGGGGATCTGTCACGGTAATGTGGGAAGCTCGCAACATACTACTGTATATATTGTTTGTTAGCTAAATTCAACCAGTGGCCGCAAAGATGAAAATCACGTGGTGGGCGAACCTGCCCATAGGGCGTACACTCCCCGCTCTCCCCTACTGAACAATTATCGTAAATCTATTGTGAGGAGGTGAGTTCAGGTTTCAAACCACACAAGATACTAGTATATTATATAAAAGCCCGATGTTTAAAGGACTATGTATTTGTGTGTATCACAAGGAGAAGGATGCATGATATATACTATTATAAGTATTTAACTATATTTTTATATACAAAATACCGTTAAAATACGAAACCACGGTAGTTACCGTCACTGCAGAAAGTAATATTATCCCGTTATTTTACAGTAAAATGTATAAATACGCCAATCTATCGTATTTATATATAAAAAACACCGTTAAAATACGAAACCACGGTAGTTACGGTCAACGTAAAATCACAGACATTCCTTACAGTGTAGTCCTTCACATGTTTGTTGATCTGTTAGCGCATGCTTGAATGTGCGTTCCCTGTCGTCTCTGAGACAAGAAACATTTTAAGTGAAAGGAGTAAAAATTAACATATTGACCCCTTCTTGGCATTTGACCCCATTGTCATGATTGACTTTTTTCTTGTCTCATCAATCCGCACAATATGCACTCCGGTCAAAATCAGAGCATGTCTTAAATTTACACTTGTATAGTTCAATGACCCCTAGTGACCCCATATGACATGTCACTTTTGATCGCTATAATCGGCATATGTACATATACCCACGAAATCTGTTGACCAAATCATTTCCTCTCGGAGGGGATACATTTTGAGAGAAATAATTGAAAATTAACATTTTGACCCCTAATGACCCCAACTAATTTTTCATTTTAAAAACCGTACGGTCATAAGGAATATGTTGACAGATTCTGACGATCCTAGGTCATTTCACTAAATTGTTAGGGCGTTTTAAGTGAAAAATTAAATTTGGACCCCTAGTGACCCTTTCTTGACCTTTGACCCCAAAGTCATAATTGACTTTTTTACTTGTCTTGTCAATAAGCACAAGATGCACCAAGTCCGAGCAATATTGGAGCATGTCAAATCACGTTTTTACCTATAGTAACCCCTTTGTGACGTTTGACATATTGTGCTTTCTGGCCTGAGTAGTGGTTCACACAAGGGTCAAATCGGTCATAGGGTTACGGAGCTATGGCTCTGTTGCCAGAAGAAGAAAAAAACCCGCAAACAAAGATTTCTGTTTCAATGGGGTTGGGTGTATGGTTTTCACAAATTATTCAAAGGAAATGTTAAAGGTGTTAAAGTGTAAAAATAAAACTGTCTTGGCATGTGTGAAGCTTTTTTTTACCCCCCCCCCCCCCGCCCAAGAAAATGTGTGTAAGTTAAGTAATGTAACGTAAGGTAAAGTGACCTAACGTAAGGTAAAATAACCTAACGTGAGGTAACTTAAAGTAACGTCAAGTAAAGTAGCGTAAAGTAACGTCAAGTAATTGTTTGAAGAAGTTCATTAGGATTGAAATTTACAATGAAAGAATTGGAATTTTCTTTTTAACAAATCCATGTGTACTCATTAGTATCGACGTTTCACAACCTACTTCTCTGGTTGTTTTTCCTCCCCCATAGTGGCTAACTTCTTCATGGAGTTCTTAGAATAACGTGCCATTGCAACAGCTCCATTGGATTGCAAACCGAGACTCTGGAAAAGATATGTGGACGATATCCTCGAAATAATCCAAAATGACAGTGTGGATAAATTAACAGACCACCTCAACACCATCGATGAGTCGGACAACATAAAATTCATATATGAAGCTGAAGCAGATGGGAAGATCCCATTCTTGGATACCTTGATCATGCGGAAGATGGATGGTTCTGTCAAACTTCTGGTGTACAGGAAAAAGACGCATACCGACCAATATTTAAATTTCCAGTCGCATCACCCATTACAACACAAATTGGGAGTGATCCGTACCTTGCTGGACAGAGCGGAGAGAGTCGTCACAGAGGAAGAGGACAGAGCCAGGGAAATTGACCACATCGAGAACGCGCTCAAAGTATGTGGATATCCAGAGTGGACGTTCAACAGGGTCAAGAAGCAACGCGCTAACAAAGTAATAAAGCCAAAACAGAAGACAGACCAGACGAAATCCAATGGTTATGCCGTAATACCTTATGTCCAGGGCACATCTGAACGACTTGAACGTGTGTTTAAGAAACACAACATCGCGACTGCTATGAAACCTCACTCAACGTTGAGGAAGGCGTTGGTTCACCCCAAGGATAAGCGGGACATTCGCGATACAGCCGGCTGCGTATATGAAATTCCCTGCACAAACTTTAAATCAACATATGTGGGAGAAACAGGAAGACAGCTTGGCACTCGAATGAAAGAACACAAAACCGAGTCGGACAAAGTCAGCAAAAAGTCATTCACACGCGCTTCAAGAAAGGCATCAACATCAGAACAAAATAAGTCTGCCATCACAGATCATGTCGCAGACCAAAACCACGTTATCCACTGGGAGGGGGCAAAAATCCTACACCGAGAAAACGAGAGATACACTAGATGGATACGGGAATCCATCTGGATAAGAAGAAGAGGTGAAATAGCCATGAACAATGACGGGGGCGGGGCTTATCAACTTAGTCATGCATACGATCAGCTGATCCAGAAATCATCTAGAAACACTGGATCAATAACATCTTCATTCCTGAAGAAACAACCAGAGAAGTAGGTTGTGAAACGTCGATACTAGTGAGTACACATGGATTTGTTAAAAAGAAAATTCCAATTCTTTCAACGTAAAGTAATGTTACGTAAAGTAACATAAAGTAACGTAACGTAACGTAAAGTAACCTAAGGTAAAGTAAAGTAACGTAACGTAACGTAACGTAAAGTAAAGTAATGTAAAGTAACGTAAGTTCCGTAACATAAAGTTCCCCTACCCCCATGAATTGCATAAACAATTCAGATTTTATGCAAATTCAATTTTGAAATTTGGATTAAGACATTGTCTAAAATATTTAAAGTAAAGAACCCATTTGTAAACATATTGATTGGACAGTTATTTTCTCCATAAACACATTTCTTTATCTTTTCTACTTGAAAAGGTCTTTATTCTACCACTCTGTATAACAAGACATTATTTTATCACACTGTATAACTCGACACTTAATATACTACGCGTACATTCATTCCAATAATAACTGAGAAGTCTTTAAAACACATTTCTTATTTCTTATTCTACCACCCTGTATATCAAGACATTATTTTCACCCTGTATAGATACTGTAAAAAATTCTACTGGAAATCGATAATCGATAATCTATAGATAGATAGTTTTAAATATCGACTGAATCGACACCACTTTGGCTCTCAACCCCTCATTTATGAATGGAATTTCCCAGAAATCCACCCCTGTTCCGTCAATGGAACCACTACCTGCTTCATAATGCATTGGTATGGTACGAAGTAAATGTGTGAGTAAATCTCATTATGACTAGCCCGAGTGAACGTGTGAAGCCGATCTGTGTCATACAAAACATCCAATTTCCCTATATGAACATGACACTTTCTAAATATGACTTTCAGGCCTACATTTGCCCTAGACAGCTTCACCTTTTCGGGTATCGTATACATTGTACTCATTTATATTCCATTAAAATATAAGTAATAGGTATGCTTTTTGCAGTTTAAACCTACTGTTGTCAATGTAGCACGCACAATATACCGCCCGAATGCACCTTCCTGACAACACAAATTCGAATATAGACCGCCCTCATGAGCAGATCAGCTAGACAAGAGCATATTGTTATGACTTTAAATATGGTACCCAGTCGTTCCGACCAGTGAAGACCCGGTATGGAGGTGGTATGCTCACGGTGAGGACACGGTGAGAACGGTAAGCTAGAACTGTATGAGGCCGGTGATCCCGGTACCAGGCCGGTGAGAACCCGGTACAGACCCGGTGTAGAACAGCATGGACCGAGGACCCGGTGAGAACGGTAGGCTAGAAATGTATGAGGACGATGAGCCCGGTACCAGGCCGGTGAGGACCTAGTCCACTTGTATACCTTGTATAATTTCACTGTCACACAATCGAACAACACCCTCTGATACTTCCCATGGTCGGTTCTCGGATGTGAGCGGTTTTCGTACACCAACGTACACCAACGTATTTTTCGATATTTCGCATACGTTGAGGCGATACGTTATGGTGTGACAGGGCCTTAATACAGAGATTCCCGGAATGTGAGTGAAGCGGTGAGTTTAAGCGCTCAGCTTATGAAGGGCGGTTTGATGACGTTATCAAGGCGGTTCGGCCATTACCCAGGCATCTGGCCGGTGAGGACCTGGTGAGGAGGTGGTATGAGCCCGGTTCCAGGCCGATGAGGACCCGGTATAGAACGGTATGAACCCGGTGACAAAAAAAATTAATGCGGCCGTTGAGGTTTTTTGCTGATTGTTTACCGTGTTGGACTCTGTTGTTTTTCTATAAGACGGTAAGGGGTCGCCCAGCTTATACGGATACATGTAAAGTCCCATAAAGCAATGTGCACATGGCGTCAGACTCACAATTACGAGGTTGGGGGTTCGAGTCTCGCTGTGGTTCAATTCGGACTTCCCTTATTAAACTAAAAAGAGACTCTATTTACATTTCTATTCTCAGAAAATGGTGACTAAGGGGTCAGCTTACAAATCTATAATATAAATTTGCTTATTTTCAGAAGATTACATTATATATTTCTACAGAAGATGAACTAGATTAGATTTTATTTTAATACATTTTCTTCATATTTTGGCAGTGTCGTTGCCCACAAATCCACTTTCACTTTCACGTTATTAAACAACCAATATTTATGTTTGACACCTACATTTAAATATGATTTACTTACTAAATGGTGTATTACACACTAGAATATTCGATTATATAAAACCTTATACAATTTATATAAAATGTTACTACCTCATCTACTAACACTTTTTGACCCCTGGATTCCTGACCTCGATTATAAATTAAAAAAGTATTTTTATACATTTCCTTCATATTTCGGCAGTGTCGGTGCCCTATAAATCTACTTTCACTTCGATATAAAATATTTAAACCCGCTATTAAACAACCAATATTTATGTTTGACACCTAAATTGAAATATGATTTACTTACTATATTTTGTATTTCACACTAAAATATTCGATTATATAAAACCTTTATACATTATGCAATTTATATAAATTGTTACTACGTCATCTACTAATACCTTTTGACCCCTGGCTTCTTGGCCTTAGGGCAACCCGAAAACTAGAGACTATCGTTAATATCCTCATTTTAAAAATCAATAATCCGTATTGGGTCCCTCTATCGGGCGGTCATCCCTGAAAAAGTCACATACAGAGTGTAGCAAAATAATTATACAATTGTAATTTTATTTTTAACCCAATATTCAAATCATGCAATGTCATAATCTTTAACACTTTGTGATAAGTGTATGTTGACTACCTGAAGAATTTTATTTGGTCTTTTTAACTGCTTTTGATTAAAGATTATGACTAATCTACTCAGTTGTCTACAGATCGGGTTGGGCCACTTTCAGCTTAGAATACAATCTTGTTTGTTGAAACTACATCATGTTTTTTCAAATAGTATTCTTTCATTTCAATAAATAAAATCATAAATGTAATAAATAAATGAATCATATCTTGATCAAAATTTTGAGTCCATAAATGAAATAGCTAATTATTCCTCCTGACATGGTACCCCATCCTGAAACCACCATAGACGATATTAATGGAGCAATTCTGGTTCAACAGGTATCTTCCATGTGCTACAAATTCAGGTACCACCGTGTTATTGAACAGCTTAAGGTAGCCCTAAACATTCATTTTCCCATCTATGAAGATAGGTCCAACCCATGTCCCATCACCACACATTCCTGCCCGAACAAGCAGTTTCTGTCTAATTGTGGGCAGTCATGAGTAATGTTTAGCATAAATGGCTGATGAGACTTGTGTTCACTCTGCTATTCATAGGAAATATTGCTTCGACTCCAATGAACATATCATGCATAAATCTTTCCTGCCGCACCAGCTCTAGCCACTGTGCATATTGGCGTCTCCTTGGAAAGTCTGCAACCAGAAAACCAACTTTAAATAAACAATTGTTTAACAAGAACGCTCTATGGTTCGATTCCATTCATAATGTTCTTCCTAGTGATTTAGCCAAAGTGGCCCAGATGATTTCATGACTACTTTAGACAATTGATCATATCTCTGCATCCTGACCACCGATTTTCATGAAACAATGGTTATTATGAAGCTAAGAAAATCCCCTTTGCATGATATTAAAAATCGAAACAGAAATTACTATGATATTTTTTTAACATATTTTTTCAAAATTGTATAATTATTTTTGTTACAGTCTGTACATCTTATCACTAAATTACAAAATATACATCAGCAATTTTCTACCCCTTCAAGTAAAAGCCAATTGTTAAGCATTATGTTCTACTGCCTTACCACTTTTTGTATTACATACCGAAGACCCCGAGGCCAGTAAGTGCCTGTTTTTGCAGGCTGTTACTGTTAGTCCGCTGTCATAGTAAGGCCATGTGTGAAATTTACATCAAAACAGTGCTTTAGGGCATTACCACTAGCCTGCCTAATCTGGGCATTGGAGAATTTATGACCGGCCACTAGTTAAATAGGTGATATAAAAGTGTTTAGAAAGTGGAATATAATGGAATGACAGCATGGCCGATTAATCTGTGTAGAATAATCACGACTGCTAGAAGCACTATATAGTTTTGTCCATTTATGCAAAACACCTTAGAAAACTATAAACAATAGAGGATTTCAAATTTGTTTGCAATTTTTACCATTAATACCAAATACCAGATTTGTGCACCAGCTAAGAGTAGAAGTTAAGTATTTTCGTAATATACTAAATAACAATTTCAACATAATATTGATGTTTTAAACAGCTTTGTGTTTCAAGTATGACTTCAATCAACTGGACCCTTTCTTAATATTGCATATCATACTGATCCACTATCGAAAGACCTGGATTTGAAACTATTCCTGATGGTGGTAGTGGCACGCTCTGAAAATGAATAACAAGATGGTTAATGGTATTTTTTTTTTTCTCAGATACAATTATATAAAATTGCTGTTGAATTGTTTTAAATAAGGAATTACACAATATAATAACCGCAATCGTAAGTAAATGCTGTAATATTTATTTAAGGTTGCATTTCTAGAAAAATGTGGTGATTATACGTCGAACGACACAATAATTCTATATGTAAATATGTGTATATTCATTCCTAAACAGTTAGGCAAGTTTGAACCATCTGATATATAGGACGGCGACATCTATATGAGACAGTATAACACAAAAGACGGAGATTAGATTTAGTATCGCTTCCAAACCTCGCGCGGTGCGTAGTAACTCAGTGCTATAGTTCTGTTTCACAACGCGCAAGTCTGGAGTACACCTTATTGCCAATTATCACCCATACTGCACGGGATTTGAATGTTTGTTTGTTATTCGATAAAAGCAGAGGTATAAGTTGGCAATTGTGCCCGATAAAAAGGACATACTTTACCAGCTAATGATTGATGAATAGGGCCAAATCATGTTAACAATGGGTTTGGTTGCATGTGATGTTGTTGTTCCGCTTAAACTGCCGCCTGCATTTATGCCAGACAATAAAACAGTATATTTTTTCTACAAATAAAAGCATTAGGGCCTACTATTTAGACAATATTTATTGAATGGTACTTACTGACTCATATGAAACAGGAATAGGAGTATTTTTGTTGTAATTCCGAGCTTCATCTATCTGCTTCCGAAAATATAAGCATAGCATGCACAGGACAATTGTTAGGATGATAATCCCTAATGCTATAAATCCAATTAGGACCCATCCGTAGTATGAAGATCCCTTGGAATCGGAAGCTGTATGATTAAAGATGATAAAAGAGAAGAAACAATATCAGTTTCTATTAACCGATTTATGCGTTCATAACGTAGGCCTATATTCTTTTAAGAATATAAATGTATAAATATATTCTTTTAAGAATATATTCTTTTAAGAAGCCGTTTAAAAACAGCTAAGAAAGTAGCTGATTTAGTAGAAGTTTCGTCAATGGTTTTACATAGTGACACATAATCGGTGTTATTACATTAGTAAAGTATGGTACATTTTCGTCAATTTTGTGATGTTTTATCTTCAGATTGTAGCACGTACCAGATGTATGGTAGTGATAAAGGATATATATTTGAATATTTGAAGGGAATTCGGTTGTGGGTGTACGTTTGGTAAAATTACTTGGAAACATATCAATATTTGGTCTTTCTTAGGAAGTTTGCTAGGCATGTATACGACTTTTGAGGGAAAACTGGTTGTTTGAAGTACATCATTACACAGGATCGTATTTCATAATTTTCATTCTCATGTACGCGATTTTGGCCCGGGCTATGGAATAGTTCTGTCGACTAGAAATGTATATTTTGTTTATTTCATTCATTTGATAAATTATAACGATGGAAGATGTCGATGCGCTTTACTCACTTTGAGGCTCTATATCTTCACAGAAAAGTCCAGTATAACCCTTCAGGCACCTTTACAATAGGAAGAGTAAAAACGAGATGAAAGTGTGTCGAAGTTTGAGAACATTGCATTATTATGACGCAAATTGAGATAATGACACTTATATTTCAGTGGTTTTAATATATCTTGGCATTTAGAATTTTACAACAACAGTATAACTGTATACAGTTGTATAATTGTATACAATATTTTGAGTTAAATATTCCATTTCATATGAGCATTTGTGTCCAATACAAACGCAAGTTAGATTAAGGGTCACTTGTTAACAGTGGTCAAAATCCCAGTTTCCGTGATCAAATTATGAGGGGACATAGTATAAACAAAACGTGTAAGATAATACGTTTAAGATTAAACGTAGAACGTGTAAGGTTAGACGTCTAAAATAATATCTTACACGTTTTAGCATGCATTTGTAGGAATATAGTTTTGTCCTTGTTTTTCCATCCAGGCTCCACCACCCTCCACTCCTCCGGGTTTGTTTGATTAATACTTTTCCGCAAAAATTAAATCCAAAGTGTCACAATTGTTAACGTAATAAAGCGAGAATGTTATCTTAGGCGTCTAAAATACATCTTATTACTTACAGACACGTTACGTTGCCAGCATCACCAGTCAAACAAAATCCTCCATTTTGGCAGTAATTCAGCGTACAAAATCCTTATAAAACGATTTAAGAAAATTACATTATCAATGTGTTAACGTAGACAACTCACCAAAACAGGATCCGGTACTGTACATGTAAACTTTTTTGTCAAGATCCATCAAGAATGGCTACAAGTGGGTGAGTATAGTTTGAATGAACGTTTCCGGAAAAACATTATTTTGAAATATTGTGCTTATGCAGAGCGTTCGTAAGAGGGTTTTTCCCATGGCCATCTACTGTGGGACTAGACTAAACTTGGTCCCTATTTCCTTTCACGTTTGGACGGAAGGTGTAGCTCCCCATCGTAAGCTTCTTTAAGTCCATTGAAAATTGAGCCGAGACCAATGCCAATATTTCCATAATAATATAACACTATTTCCATTGGTCTCAGTTCAATTTTTATTGGTTCATGTACGTATGGTGATGCGAACTATTACTTTGGTGACCACCGTATAAGTCTTACGTACAAGTCACATATACATATGAGCCATACGTACTGGTTTTGCAATGTGGCCTTAGGAACTGCATATGCTTCAATGGACCCACGTCACATGAGGTTGAGCTCGCGTAAAGTACGCCTGCTCAACCTCACCCCAAAACGGTCCCGTGGTTCTCCGTTGTGCGCACTACGTCATCTCGACCTCAAGGTTCTGATTGGTTGGTGTTCAAACGTGAGAACTGAAAAACTCATGAGCTTTTCCACGCACCATCACGCCCCACTGCGTCGGTGGTTATGGCGCAGCGGGAGCACTGCGTTGGGGGATACGGCGCAGCGTGACGATCGTTAAAAAGGCGTCAGTTTAAATTTGACCAATCAGGTGCTTTGGTGTTGTTGGTTGGCAGTATTTTGTGAGTTCAAGCATGCGTGCGCAGCCTGATCGAAGTGCGCCCACGTATGTCGAACTGTGGCCAGGAGATTATGTGCCGTAGGTCCATTCAATTATCATTATGCCATATAAATGTAACATTAAACAAAATATAAATATATTCTACTTACGTGCATCAGAAGGGAATTCGCAATTATTTCCATTGGATTCCGGTGGGCACCTGATAAGTTTAAGATAAAAGTGTGCATGTTAAAAGTGCGTGTTATTCACTATGTTTAATATATCGAGGCACTACTGGCAATTTTAAGGTAGGAGGGCATTTGAGTGTTAAGAAATACATACCATAGATCACTGAGCATGATAGATAGCAAGCGAACTTATGGTCAATTGTTAACAGCTCAACTATAATCACCAGGTCTGACATGTCATGGTAATTCATCGATCTGGTCAGTGATAATGGTGATGGCATAAAGTTCATGTGGACTAGTGACATCTAAAATAAGTAAACTTGTTCCATCTTGTGCTTCATTTACGACTATAAATATAAAATTCATGGCTGCAACTGCAACTTGTCAATAATCAAGTTTGATACATGTAAATATAGCCTGAACATAATTAGATCCAATTTCAAGAACTTATCTATTCATGAAAATATATCACAATTGTGTTTCATTTCATGTTAAATCTAACACTGTATGGATTGGGGCTTCCTATCTCTTTAAGTATACTTGGCCCCGCATTTCGATGAAATAATGAATTAAGAGATGAAAGAATTAAACAATAATTTACAAGACTGATTCTTAAAAATGAATTGATAATCATATAGAGTATGGACTTACGAGCATATGTCATTTTCCTCGTCTATTTGCAAACATGTTCCTCCGTTTAAGCATTTGTTTTCGGGGCAATATCCTAGACAAACACAACGAAATATAGAAAGTAAAGTTACAATGTCGCCATCTATAGTTCTCTGTAATACAGTTGACCTCCAACAAGAACTGTCTTTAAAAAAAACATCGCGGTTTCTCAACTTTTTTCCCCTGCTCTTTATTTCTTTTTCTGTTCATGCTCCAAAAAAATTATAAAAATAAAAATAAATAAACAGATAAATAAATAAATAAATATAAACATGAATAAATAGAATAAATATTTAAATAGGTGAAACAATAGGTGAATGAACGAATGAATAAATGGATAAATAATAAATAATTTAATTAATTATAATTTATTTAATAAAAGTTAATTAATTAATAACAATAAATAAATGAATATATTTATAGATTTAAATTTATAAATTTTTAAATTTATAGATTTATAAATAAATTATTATTAATTGATTATTAATTATCAATTAATTATAGTTGAATAAATGAATAAATAAATGAATAAATCGATCAATCAATCAGTTAAAATAATTAAAATTCATTCATTCATTCGTTCGTTTTAATTAATTACTTAACAATAACTCTATTTTTGCAGTCACAAAGTGGTGCTAATTTAACACTAAGACGCTTAACACCACATTTTTGCATTTTTGTAACATATTTAACACCAGCGTTTTTGCAGTGTGCAATACAAAGCATTTAATCAAAAGGTCATGTTCCATCTTTATGAAGAATGAACTATAGTAGCAGTATATAAACCATAGGTCAAGTTCACCCACATCCCAGTAGAATTGGTTTTATTCTTGTACTATATGTCAAGTACAATTCACATGTGTACCCTGTACGAGTAATATAAGGCAAACTTGTTTAGCGTCCCGATCCGCTTTCTTTTTCGGGTCCACTTCCATTTTCTTTTTTTCCCTCTTTATTTCACTCATATAACTTTTTTGCTTCAGATGTTCCAGAGGTTGAGATGTTTGTACCAAGTTTGTATCTTCCTTACATGCATTTTAAATACGTTTTGTATTGATCAACCCCCAGAACCCTGAAATAAAACAGATTAAAAAGACCTCCTTTTTCAGTTTCGCTTATAAGGGCGATTTTGTACTAAAAATGGGAAGAAGAAAAAAGGGCCTCCTTCTTCCTTTTGTGAAAACACCGAACGCTAATTTGTTTGTTTGTTTGCTAAAGTCATTATTATTTAATTTGGTACATTTGTATACAGTACTATAAAGTCATGCCATTGTTTCGCACAATATACCTAATACTTGACCCTATAATGCATCAGGGTGCACTTGGAGTTAGAAAAAAACTTTGGCCGGTCAAGAAAATTTGTATTGTTGACAGACAGGGGTTTAACATTTTCCACACGACAGTTGTCTGCAAATGACAGTTCTTAAATTTCACAAAATGTTACAGAGATGTCACATTTATTGAATTTGAACACCATATTTGGTATCACCATAGGAAATGCATTAGAATAAGTACAAATATGCCTAGTATAAGTTCAGTAACCCTTGAGATAAACTTTGACAGGTTGGAAAAGTTTCTGAAAATCTGTTTTGTACATGGTAAATCTAATAGCAGTATGGAAAGTGTTACTAAAGGCCTGTGGAGGTCTGTGAAAACACAGCCATTCAAATCACAGAGGGTATTTCATCATGCTGCAAATAGTCACAACTATTTTGGATAATAGCTGGCAATAAAACCACCTGTTTGGGCAATAAATATGGAGGCCAAGGGTTACTAATTCCTAAGAAACCATAGGCAGGTTTTCGTCCAAAGCACCTAAAAGGTGCAATAACAATAATGTATGGCTTCTAATTTGTTGACTTTTGCTTCTTATACGCGGGACCGCGAGAAATCAGTATTAGTGCTTATAATACACTTTTACTGGCAGTGTAATTAATTTTGTGCAATGTATATGTCAGGCTGTCCCAAAGGATTCGAAACTTTTTAAAGCTTCATATCTTGGACAAAATAATTCGCAGTATAAAACTAAAAACATATTTAATTAGAGAAAACCTGTAGAATTACTTTGATACCCAACATTCTCTCTTTTCTGTGGCCCATTAATATAAAACACTCGCTGAAAGGTTTGATCAATGCAATTACAATTTATCAACTTGCAGGACTCATGGTATACATCGCTGTAACCACATGCTGCACGTTTCTCATAATCCATTCATGTGAATATCTCAAAAAGGCTTTCACTTATGACATTTTGTGCGCAACATTAATAATGCTCACATTAAGGATTAGTTCAGTCTGAAATGAAAAAGAACAATCGTGGACAGCCTGCTTTCTCTTCACTACCTCTCTTGCGCCCTTCACTTAATTAAGCTAATTATTATATACAATGAACACTTACCAATATATGTCTGTGGTACTACATTCTGACAATTGACACCGTAGAAATCTTCAGTACATCTAATATAGTTTATGAGAGTAAACAATATGGTGTTGTAAAGTCTCTAATCGTACAACCGGGTAACCTCTCTTGATAGTTTAACAATCTATCTGGACTTGTGCATCTCAAAGTATAATGGTTACGAAAATATTTTTAAAGTTCGTTTTTTTTATCATAATTGACTTCTTTTATTTAAATCGTTGTAATGGCATTCCAGGTCTACCTGTTTCTCGTTTGAGAGTAGTCTACTTTGTATGACCGTGTGTAATGTCACTGTCGAACAACAACCTCGGATACTTCACCATGCAAAAAACCGCTCCCATCCGAGAACCGCCCCATACACGGTCTACTGACATTGGATCTACCGAAGAACTGAGCTTTAAGCACACTAGGGACGATGCTTTTGATGCATAATTCACGTCACGATAGTATCACACCCTTTCATAACGAGGTAATATTGAATTTGCCGCCTGTACATTTAGACACACGTGAAGGCGATATTTTTGTGGCTGTGTAAGAGTTTATTGTTTATCGTAAAAAACGATAATTTTTTTTTTATCTGTCCCTGTTCGTACGTATAAAGGCTTTTTACTACACGATATTGAAAGATAAAAAAATAGCATGAAAATAGTCCCATATGCGGAAATGTAGCTAAAATCTCAGAGGAAAATATTTTGGGCGAGGACCATTGTCAAGGCTTAATCCTAAAGCTGCAATTTTAGACCGAACGGCGGCTATCCACTCAAAATTCGAGGAAGACGGTATATAAATATTCACATACTTCGTATTTATCGTGTCTGCCATTGGTCAATTTTGATCCCCCGCAAAACCCCACACGAACAATTTGCTCATTACGCATTCATCCCAGCGGACGATCCAACAATGGATGCACGTTAACTGCGCGCGCCTATAACTGTATGAGGTAGTGAATGCTCCCTGGAGGCATTTTTAAGCTATTTCACACTCTGCTTGCATTTCTTTTAGATTTTCCGTTTCTCTGTCTCCCCTTTTCTTTCTCATATGGCCCCAATGTACGACGACCTTCAGTATATCGTCAGCAGAATTGTAAGGGGCCACAGCACCCAGCCCCTTTGGCTACGCCAATGCCACCTTGCAATGTGTAACACCAATTGTCATAACTTTGTTTTGTTTTTGTCTACTTACATGCATGCGTATGTCGTACCTACTGATGGCACACAACTCCCGCCGTTAAAGCACATTGTGTCTGGACAGAAGCCTAGCAGAAAAGACAATGAATTGTTTAAATTGTTTGAATGTAGACTTGTAGAGGTAAAAGAAGCGAGGTGAGAAGGTGGGCTACTTTTTTTGGCCTCTGATTCGTTTGTAGTTAAAGAGAGTCAATACCACGATTCGTGGCAATTAATGTTACTTTGTCTATTATCCAGTAAACATGGTTATACACTTGTCTGATCTGCAATAAAGCACGAAGTATCAGTGCTTATTGGACAAGATGAATCATTTAAAAATGTATGTGTCAATATAACAATATTAAAAGACACATTTGAAAGGGACATTGAGCGTTTCTACATGGTACGCCTACAGTGGTAACAATCTCATGACTTTGAGTAACAGGCAGACTGCATGTATCGTACAAAATAATACAACTACAAAATTCGTTTTAAAATATCCTAGCCTGATAGAAATGAATGTATACAAGGGGCGTGGGTCAAAGATATTAACCCATTTTTGGCAGCCATTAGTAGCTACTTACTAATACAATTTGGTAAATCCCTTTACATTTGATCAAAACAGAGGCTATATTAAGCATTACTGAGCCACCCTGTATACATGATTCGTCATTTCGTTAGTGAAAAGGTGAGTATGAAGCTGTACCTTCTATAAAAACCGCAGACATTACAAGCCTGATAGAAGAGTCTCCAAGATACTCCGATTCAATATCATCCATAAATGTTTGTCCGACCTCTACCGGTTGTGTCGAAGATGCTGCGTCTATGTCTACTGCGTATTGAACCCCTATGCTACCTGGAAAAAAGCCTAATATTCGGATACCTGCGAAGCCTTCAACATTCCGGAACGTTTCAGTGAGCTGGAAATAAGCATAGATCGTTTGGGTAGTACAGATCAGATTCGGGTGAGATTCTCTAAGTACCCACCCTTATAATATGATTTGCTGTGCGAGTGTGCGGAGACTACGTGCGACCACATGTCATAATTCTGTTTAAAACTCGTCGGTTTCAAGAGTGATCTTGAGGTGAAATAAAAGTCTTTCATTGAGATTAAGGTCTTGAAATACTCCTTATAAGACCTGTCTTGCAAATGTATTGATTCCAGTCTATGATATCTACAAGCAGAGCATTTCACATCGGCATTTTACAAATTCGTCGATATCGAAAATGAAATGCGTCCGAGTAGTGTCTACATTGATATGCCAAGGTCTTAAACAGCGAAATTACACAATTTTCATTTGTTGAGATAAATGAGGGGTTTAGCAGCTATTATTCTTAAATCGATTAAAAGTCGTTTGATATGAGAGCAACATTTGGAACCAATTGGCATTTTGTCCATTCATGTGCGATCGGATAAAAATTCCTTTTTGTACGGATTGCGGGCTATGTGCATAGGAGGAACAAATTTCGAGGAAATCTTGTTTAACTGACTAACTAAAAAACTGTGATTTCCTTTTTATTTAACAGAATAAATGAAGTTTTTGCATTGTGTGGCTCTAGAAGCAGGATTGATAAATGGTTTGAATCTTTACATCAGTTGTAATAGTTTCCCTTGATAGCTCAGTTGGTAGAGCAGCTCAGTAGGTAGACCGTTCGACTGTAGAACGAGAGGTCCGGGGTTCCATCCTGTTGCTGACCACAATGTCATTTGATTTCTTTTCCGTCGTCAAAATCAATGTTGTTGGTTTTTTGCTATAAATCATATTTGTTTATATCTAATTTATTTATGATTGCTTGGTTGATTTTGTTCATAAGTTAACAGATCCCACAATTCTATAATCCCAAAGCGATAGGCCTACCTCGATATGCTCGGGAGTGACTTATGCTCGTGATCAGTGACTTGTATTCATAAATATTAAGACGCGACGTATTACGGTCCATGATGTGAAGTGCTGAAGATGGTTTTTCATGACAATGTTTTGCTGCATTAACACCTGATTTGCCTCATTATGTGTTATGTGTCTTTTGAAACTATTATTTGAGTGGGTGAAGGAATAACTTCAGCACCAATGCACCCAGGCGGACCATTCGATTGAGCGACATGGCCATTAATAGTGATTGCAGAAGTGTAGTGTCAAAGGTTCCGAATTTTGATGTTGGATTACGGCTCAAGATGATGCGGTAACAGTCAGTATGCAACCACGCGAAAAGTCGTTCCTTTTCTAACCCAGCAAAGCGACCCGGAAGTACTCACCCGTAGCGATGCCGCTTCGCAGTCATAGTTGACCTCTTAATAGCACGATGTAAATGAGCTCTTTTCATGATTATAATCACATATTTCAAACACATTTGCCATGAAATTGTATAGTAAAAAGGCATATTATGCAAATAATATTATCTAATATTATCTGTGAACTTCATGACATGTTGTATTTTCGGTGCAAATTATTGCAATCCGACAAACCCGAATTCAAGAAAAACTTGACGAAACTAAAGCCAAATTCACGGTAAAAAAGTCGCTTCTGAAGAATCAGGCATCAATTTTACCCATCGTATCATAATATTCATAGTCTTTTGTAACTAGAAACATGCTTACAATTTTATAAAATTATTTAGTCCGGTCAAGTGAATGCTTATAAAATAGCTCCTCGAATCTTGTCTCGATCTAAATTCATTTCGTAGCGTCGACGGGTTGTTGATCAAGTGTTTAAATCTCACGATTATATTCAGATTTGCTTGATAGCTCAGATGGTAGAGGGCTCGCTTTGGGAGCGAGAGGTCCGGGGTTCGAAATCGATCCTTCTGCGCTACACAATGTCATATGATATTTTTTTTACAGAAAGGCTATTCTGGTCAAAATGAATAAACATTTCACAATTTCATCACACAAAATGCATGAATTCGGACGTTTTCATTGGAAAAACGGTATTTTTTTTCAAACATTTCAATAATGAATTCAAACGCGGGCATGAAAATGAAGCGCGGGCGTGTTACGGGAAACTAAAAATCAAGTTGGCGAGGCCTAACGGGGGATCGTAAGTTTCGTTTTCTGACCGAAAATCGGTGAAAATCAAACTCGGTTTTTCTTATCAAAAAAGAAGTCGGGCATCAATGTTTTTGATATGAAATTAAAGCTTAAGATTCCGTTAGTACGGAAATTGCTCTTAAAATATCGTACGAATTTTAGTCCGGTCAAGTGAATAGATACAAGAAGCAAAGTCACGAAAGTTGTTAAATTCTAAAATTAGCGATAAAATCACTGTTTGTGGACCAATTATGTCAGATTTGGCATCATATTATAGAGAAAATTACGAACAATCCACCTACTTCGCCATCATGGCTGCCAGCTAACCCTACCTCAATTAATTCAGCGAAAACAAACTTCTCATAAGGTTTTAGCGCACGGTTGACATCCTGAAATCGATCTTTGCGTGGGTTAGAAATCGGCAAGGTCACTCATTTAAAGCGATACCTGCGCGCTGACTGGGTAACATTTGTCTTAAACACTAAAAAAAAAATGAAGGAATATGAAACTTCTTATTATAATCTATCATCATGTGAATTGTTTTTTTACGACGTTCAAAAATGAGGCATTTACGGACATTTTCCACCTGATTTTGACACCGTTTCATCCCTTTCATGTCAATTTTTTCTCTGATGTAGTAGCGTGTTTTCACACATTTCAGGGTAAACTGGACTTTATAAATTACTTAAATGGAAAATATATTGAATGGGAGGGATATATACTTCAATGTATGTTAATTGATCAACGATCGAAGGTCTTGTTTTGATTATATTTCGGCATGAATAAACGCTTCTTATTTTGATCTACGCAATTTTTTTTGTATTTACCGCAGGGCGCCCTCGCTCTTGATAATTTGGGGTCAAATCGAAGAGGCCTCCCAACTAGTGTTCCAAATATGAAAAAGAAGATACAATCTTACCTCTGCTATCAAAATAGATTCCAAGCTCTTATACAATTCACTTGTTTCGTCATAAAGATCCTCGGTAAACTGAACAGGTGTGTTTTCGTATTCAACAAAGGCAAGTCGACCAACGTTGCTCGTCACGGCTATGATTGTTGTTAAAATGCAAGAAATTAATATCATACATGCATTTACATCTTTGTCAATTATTCGTTCTAAACATGCTAAAATCGATAATTATAGGGTAATTACGTCATTAGCTTATTTATTATAGTAATAATAAAAATGCCGTAACCCGCTTTTATCAGGAGTGTAAAGCTCTGGTTAAATATTTTCCTTTCTCTACCAACACAAATACTATTGTAAGCGGTGGAGGGCGGTATAGAGATCGACAAGTCTTACAGCAAATATTTGGCCATTCAATAAACAACTTGCTCAACACACCCCTAATTTTCTCGAACATTTCCAAAATTCCACCATGTTTTCTATCCATGACAGACGCGCCAACTTGCCTATTCCTGGTTACGCCCTCGTCTGGTGACTTCGTATTCGAAATACAATTATCCTCAGTAACCTTTTGGTGACTTCGTATTCGAAATACAATTATCCTCAGTAACCTTTTGGTGACTTCGTATTCGAAATACAATTATCCTCAGTAACCTTTTGGGGACTTCGTATTCGAAATACAATTATCCTCAGTAACCTTTTAAAAAAAGTCTATCAGTTAAGACGACTAATCGTTGAGACAACAGATTTCTACCACTACGTAAAGTACTCGGACTAGTCAATAACCTTGACCCATTCGGCGGGTTTGTAGCAATAAAGCTAACAGGAAACACCGACAAATAATGACAGAAAAATGGTGTGTGCGACTCACAGGAATCGAACCCGGGCCACCTCGGCTGGAGTCCAGGTGATCGTACATCACGCTACGGGGGTCGCGCTCCCCAAAATAACATTTTGGAGCCTATTTGTACCTTTGCGTGATTGCGCAATGAGATGGGGTCCACCGGCGTTGTGCTTCTGCTGGATTTTGTGGGATGTAGCGTGGTTAGGGTTAATGATTGGTCGGGTCACTCAGGCAACCACCTGTCGTCCGGATGATTTTCTTGTGTAATGGCGAACGATGGTCTAAAATCGCCGTAAAGTGTGCCAGAAACGGAAAATAATTGTCATAAAAACAAGTTCAAAAGGGATTTTTGCATCCACAGAATTCAATGAAGACATTTTCGAAAATGTATGACGTCACGAAAATGCTGAATTTTGATTGGTCAGTTGAATTACCAATACCAACGAAAGTACCTGTCGTTTTTTAAGCCACAAATACATTTTACATAAGGGGTTTCTAGATGCTAGAATTCAATTAAGACTTTTGTGAAATGTATGACGTCATCGAAATGCTGAATTTCGATTGATCGATTGAATTTGTGTTACTATCATGAATATTTGTCTTTGTCTGAAAGGACAAATTGACTATTAAAGGGTTTCTGGAGTCGCAATATTAAATGGAGACATTTTTAAAAGGGCACGACGTTATCCAAATGCTGAATTTCGATTGGTCGGTTATATTACAATGCTATATTTGTAAATATCTGACTACATGTATCTACAGAGGCTGAAAAGCATCAGCCAAAATTTCAAATACTTAAATAGATTTTAATTGTATGTAGCATTTGCAGGAGGGAACTAGGAACTATATCACAGACAGCCTAACACATGCATGTATGCAGTGGCCCTGAGACTAATTTGTGTCAGGTATGGCCTGATGCCCGTTGCAATTAAGTATATTCGTAAGCGTGCTCTATATTCTACATTGCACCAAATATGCGTCAATAAAAATGGTTTAAACCAGTTTTAAACTCAAAGGCTAACAAAAACTAGCAGATGTAAAGCTTAGACCTTGTGTTCAACGCATATGCTGGGGTGTGTGTGTAAAACGATAATCATTCTATATAAATAAAGAAGAGACACGCGCATTTTACAACCTAATTCCTTACCTAAATGTACTTTAGCAACAACCCATCAATGTATGTGGGACATCCGTGGTATAGGTCAATGCACTCATTGCGCTTTATGGGGCACATCCGCCCTATGATGATGGGGCAGGTTCGCCAATAGGGATGTATATCGTTATGATTTTGCATGATTCAAAATTGTAATTTTCCTCTTACAGGATAATTGTAATTACAAAAATAGTTACCAGGAATGGAGTAACACTAATATTAGAGGAGAATATTTCAAAATGTGGTATTTCTTATTACTTTTACATTCTGAACGAGTATGTTCCGCAAAAGTGCCCCACTCCTATATTTTGGACCCCTAAAGTTTATTTTGGAATAAAATAACGAATCTATGTATTGGATATTGTGGTACTTTGTGTAGCCTAATTCTCAGCCTAGCGCGAACTTGCCCCGGCCTATGGGCGAACATACCATAGCCCAGCGTCGGGCAAGTTCGCCCTTTTGAGACACTTGTCTTCATAATTTACTCTTGCCTTTACAGTACCGAGATCATGGTCGTATGTAGCCAATATATCAATATTTCACATGAAATCAATAGGTCCATTCAATCTTTAAAATTGGCGTCTCTAGACCTCTTCAAATGAAAATGGGGCGAACACTCCCCACTCTCCCCTACCAATATATTCCTTAGGGTACTATCCATCAAAGTAAAGTTAACAAGGCCTTCTAAAAAACTGGGTGGACAAGTGTCAAAAGGATGAGAAGACTTGGAATGGATCTGTTGACTTTTGTGGAAGTCGGCAAGAGGATCACTAGTGTGTTGTTTCTGGAAGGAAATCACCGAGACGTTATGTGAGCGATATGTGGTAAATTTTATGGGGAAAAAAAAGAAGAAAAAATATCATAATTTATAATTTAATTTAAATTCCAATGTTTATTAATTACGAGAAAAACGTAATTTATGACAAATTCAAAAGTGCAATCTAAAGTGATGCGCCAGGATAATTATTATTAATACTAGTATAATAGTCAATCGTTTATATGTAAAAATAAATCACGAACATCACAACACAACACAACAGCCGAATCAAAAAAAGAAAATCGTGATAATTTATATAATATATTCATTGAACAAAAAAAGTAAAAAAATATTAATAGATAAAAAAAGAGTCTCGTTAATAAACAAACTAATGATATTGTAAGGAATTAATATAATGGAACATCAAAAAGTACCAATGTATTATACAAAAAAAATATGTGGCCCCAGCATAATTGACCTCGGGTTCTCCGCGTGACAAGCGAAGGACGCAACCGCTAGACCACACGTTCTCATTACTTTCTGAGGAGTTACAACGAATATACATAATTGAGACTCTTTGGTTTATCCACTCAATAAACTAAATCGAAAATTAAAATGTGATATTTATTATTTAAAGGCTACATTGTCAAATAAAGCACCATTTTATTTACGGTAATAGACACATTTAATATAAAATATCATTAAAATATTAATTTCGCACTGAATAACTGAATTTGGCGGTATTTTCGCAATTTATTACAACCACTTTTGAAAGCTAAGGTGTCCAAGTTAACTTGTCCACCAAAAAGTTGGAAAAGAAAAAGAGTGACCAAATTGGACTTTTGGCACACTTTGTATCTGTACTGGCCCACTGTGCGACGGTGTCATGCTTTGGCGAGTCCCGTGACTGATGCTGATAATATACTAAGGTCGCTTTGCGATGGCCAGGTCGCCCCCGATGACGCAATTTACGTCATGTGTTGTTCAATCGAATGCAATCAAGGCAGCGGCGATCTCACCCCATTTGACTTCAATCCAACTCGTGCGCGACTGGTCGTTCGATCTGCCGAATTGCTGTAGGCGATTTAGCGACTCCAAATCGCCACAACCTGCGACTGACTAATATGTAATGAGCATGAGGGTACTTGGCCTATCTTGATTAGGCCTATACGTGTTTTATACTTCACGCAGTAGTAGTTTCTTAGCTCCGTCGTCTACTAAGTCGCGGCTTATTCTGTGTGAGTGTACCGTCAAATTTCTCACACCGGCATGTGATTGGGACGCACACACCGCATACATTCATAAGTATATTTAGATATAATGATCCCAGTATCTTGAGAATGACAAATCAACCTATATCAGATTGACACCATCATCTAGATTCATTCAATTTTTCAAGAACGGGATAAAGAAGTGTATATATCCCAGATAATCCCACACTTTAATGATGAGTAATCAGTCAATAATAGACTGAATATGATAGAGACTAGATTGATTAAGCATTTAAGGGAGTGCTCAAAAGTTTTCATACCAGAACACCCTTATTTTCTTTCCAAAGGGTTATTCAATGAATATATTCAATATTGAAGGATGGTTGGTCAAAAAAGATGAACGGGGTGTGTATTGCCAGCAAATGCGCTTTGCATAAGGGAGCAGTTCCATTTATACGCGATAAATTTATCGCGACTGTATCGGGGCCTGATATGTTTTGGACCCGATGTTTTTCAATTTGATTCGCGATAAAATAGTCATCAGGCCCCGATAAAATAGACATCGGGGCCCGATACGAGGCCTCTGCCATACCATGGGGTATGTTTAGCAAATAGAGCGGGACATTGTTTAGCAAATACACGAGGATAATACAATTTACGTTAAACATCCATAATCAATAACATTATCTCTAAAAACATGAAATGCTGAATTTGTACCTTACAACTAGAATAAATAACCCGAAGCTCTATTTACATACCGACCACTTATCTTTCGTTATATTTAAACAAGCGGTAATACGCTACGCGATAAATAATCCTTTGCTACTCGCAACTGTTCGCGATAAAAATCTCATCGGGGCCTGATAAAAAACTCATCGGGGCCCGGGACATTCTCGCAATTTTTATCGCGTACAAATGGAACTGTTCCCTAACGCAGATATATGCTGCTGTGTCTGTGTGAGTGGTGCTCAATGAATGAATGAAGTAATAGTATAACGACTATTTTGTATAATTGTCAAACAAAAAATGCATTCAGAATATCTCATACAGGAATGACTGACTTTAATACAATTTTGAACTTACATACATACGTACCTTTACACTCATTTCCAACGAGAGTGAATTTAGAATTTTTACACTGACAATAGTAACCACCAAAGGTATTGATACATCGAAGAGACGAGTCTGTACAAACATCGGCATTTGCTAGTTCACATTCGTCAACATCTAATAGGAAGAATACGCGTGTATGTTATGTTTATTATTAGACCATGAACCATGGTTACATTTAGTGAATTTAAAATAAAATATTTCCTGTATCTTGTTACCCAATTGGCTTTAGAAACCATTGAATATACTTATAAACCTGTATATTCCTGTGAATGTTCACTCTTTTAGATCGCATAAGAAAACACATTAATTTGACAATTGCTTGAAATTGTCACAATTCAGGAAAATACCCTGATATGGACTTTTGCGATCCTTATGCATACATTTTGCAACTGAAAGTAGAAAGGAACACAGTTGATAATACAGTACCTCGTGAGAAACCTACCAGGGATAGATCATTGAGGAGGCTTACTGTACGTATTTATGCATTCTAAGGAGATGTTAGGGTCCTCCCCTTTATAGAACATTGATGGATCAGATATACAAAAGAAATACCCATCCGGGTTTCTTTCTCACCTTGTTCACAAGTGTCTCCGGTGAACTGGTCAGTGCACTGGCATTCATTGACCCCTATACAGACGCCTCCATTTTCACATGCAACTCCACACAGTGCTATAGAAAAGAATCGACAACTTTTAGTTAACCAATATAATTCAGAGAACGTTGTACCACCAGGCAGTGAATTGTTCCGGGTAGTGAATTGAATTAAATACCGCGGTGACGTCATATTCGACAATCGTGGATATGGGTCGAAAGGCTAGGGCTTTATGCATTTTGGGTAAATACTAACTATTTTACTCAAACGCGTCACAATCTCATACCGTATTGCACCATTGTTTTCAATTTTATTGCAAGCGCGTAATATTTGTCAAACCAGATTCATTTGTTGTGTAACCATTCTCCAGTGCAACCAATTGTTGCTTTAGTCGATTTAGATTACGGTGTATACCTGTGATCACGGTGATCTGAATTACATGGTGTTAACGTTCATAATACGGAGTAATATCAACTTACACTCATCACTAATTATTTCAATATTAACAGCATTTCTAGTGCATATCGCTTCTGCCACATCACTGGAAATCGTAGCTAGGAATGTCTCTATCAGTTCATATCTGTCATCTTGTACAATAGTGATATCAACAGAAGCTGCAGTTTGATCTGGTGCAAATTCTATTCGGCGGTCTGTAAGAGCGACGTAGTCTCGATCACTGATGGGTGCAGATATCGCCGTGTTATCCATTGTCTGGAATT
This sequence comes from Ophiura sarsii, assembly GCA_035610835.1. Classification (NCBI taxonomy): domain Eukaryota; kingdom Metazoa; phylum Echinodermata; class Ophiuroidea; order Amphilepidida; family Ophiuridae; genus Ophiura; species Ophiura sarsii. The sequence continues at coordinate 75,305,128 of CM069442.1, read as the reverse complement.
CTTTTTGAAGAATGGAAGAGAAGAGTCGACTCATTTTCAATCTTTTCCCAATTTTTTTTGAATTTATTCGTATATTTGAAGAAAAAAATGACGAAACTACACATTTTTTATGACCTGAAACTTGAGTCCGAGTTGAGGTGTATCTAATTTGCTCAACCTTAGAATATATTACGATTTGTAAGCTTACTTGCCGTAAAAATCTATGGAAAAGGTTTATTTCACTTGGTTATTTTTGGGAACAAAATGGTTTATTAATTACCATCATTTTGCCCATACAGTAGTTCCAAAGCACCAAGCCGTAGAGATAGTGATGATTATTCCAGGTTGCACAAGGCAGTTAAGGTTACAAACATAAGTCTAGAGGTTTAAAACAATCTAACAAGTAACGATGGTCATGTTCATGAATATACAGTTGATTAAATTTGACGGGTTCCTTTTTGCATATTCTATAGATACGTACCGACAGCCGTGATGTCTTGTAAGTTTCCAGTTCTTAATATCGTGACGGTTACCGTGCTGTCGGACTCTTTCACAGAATACGATAATTCGGCAAAGCAATATCGTACTGAAACAAAATAGGAGTATGGATAAAGTGTATTAGCCCTAGAAACTGGAATATTCTTTATTCTTCCGATACTACATGTAGCACACCTAGTACCATGTTACTGACAGTCGGTGTTTAATCTATTAATGGTAGGTATTTCATCAACATGCACACTTATCAAGGACAAATTTGTGGTGTTTAAACTATAATAGTTTAAGATATTTAAACTCTTTCTTTTCCCTTCAAATGCACATATTTCGCAACCCTTTCCTCATATTTTGTAGATTACTTTCCCCCTCATGTATTCTGTTTTGGCACTAGTTTTTAAAATACCTCCTTGTTTGTGATGGAGCATGGATTTAAAGAAAACAGTATTTTACCATCATTATCCACAATCAACACTTCTGCGACATTCGGTACTCCTATCAGCGCAAGGTTCTCATTCTGCAACACAAGGAGAAATGATTCCATATGTTCTACAATATCATCATCCTGAATGTTGATATCAAAGGTGACCATGTTCTCCTCACGAGCGTCACTCGCCCCAAATACAATGGTATGAGTGATGGGAATGAAGTCCTCGCCACTTCTAGCGTCCGTAATTGCGCTTGACATGGTAACATCTGAAACATACCAGTAATTCCATGGTTAGACAATTTCATTTATATTGCTAGAATTAATATATAAAGTGATGTAAAAATAATTATAAAGTTTAAGATACAAGTCTCAACTGGTACAGTAGAAGAAACGGAAAAAGTGTTAGGTCCAAGATACTGGTATACCAGTATTGTTCAATACCGGAACATAACATAAAAGTTGCCAGCATTTTTATGTTCCAGTATCGGGCGATAATTACACATGATACCAGTAGTGATTTGTCCATAGACGATACTGGTACATGATTGTGTTATATGTGCCAGTATCGTCCGATAATGAAACACTGACTTTGTACCAGTATCGAAAGATACTGGGTGTTCCAGTATCGGACGATACTAGTACAGTCCAGAATCTGGGACCTAAATTACACTTTTCCCGAAGAACCATAAACAGAATGCCCGAAGGTGTACAAAAAGATGAGTTAAAATAAAATGTAATACAGAGAAACCTACTCCAACTAAAAATGGGCGTTGCAACAAAAGTGTGTGAACTAGTGTTTCAATGTGAAAAAGTTGAGTAACACAAAGGTATAATATGTACCCCTAGTCAATGTTAGAAAAAAGTGTTCGAACACTTTGTAGGTGTAATGTAAAGTATTCCCCCTTCCCCCCTGATCAATGTTGAATCCCACAATTTGCCCACCATCACAGGGCCTCGCAACATTGATCGGTGGGGAAGGGGGAGGGATATGAGTAAAGGGATTATTCAGGCTACCAGAAACAAGTTTTGGTTTTCACGTAACTCAAATAGCTTGCCTGTTATGGTCCAATAAGCATGGCAATTAGGGTCAGTGTTCGAACACATTTTTTCTATGATTGTAGTAACGATCCTTGCTCAGTTAGTTCAAGACAATAAACAATAAACAATCTTGACTTTTAATGTCAAATTTAGCTGTCAAAATTAGCTTAAAATCGGTTTGAAAGGTATAGTTTAACATTAAATGGCAACATTTCGCGATCTCTGCCCCCAAAATACTGTAAGAACAGTAGCAAGGTAGAATAATTAAATATTTTAGGAAGTTGGTTTAATATGAGCATTATGTATAATTGCCGATTGAAACAACCTCTAAATTAAAAATGGCTTCAATGTTAACCACTGTCATTTGTGACATTAACTTACTTACACTATCAATAGTAAAATGGAATTGCCTATCTTACCTACACTAACAGTGTTCCCTGTATAACCACGACGAATAACACTAACACTCACGGTCCTAACGTCTTCTCTTACTACATAAGACGTATCTCCAAACGCAACTTCAGCTGTTGAAATAGCACCATTACTAAATGTTATAAATTTGAATACGCTATATTTGAGTAAGGTCGCACTGCAAAACTAGTACGTATGACTTAAACGTATAAGTGACTTGCACGTAAGACTTATCCGTTTGGCACAAAGTTATAATGTTTAGAGAATAAATGTATTGTTTTAAGACCGTACCGGTGTTATATTGCCTGGCATAAATGCGGACGGTAGTATTATTTAAGCGGAACAACGACGCCACAGGCCGTGCTGTCAGTACACCATGCGTCGGCGTAATGCGCCGCATAAGCTCGCATGCAAATCGCAGTAGATGCACGGCAAAAGTGCGCGTTATGGAAGAAAATTCAGTTATCACGCAATACGCGGGGTAGTCACGCTCATTAATGTGCGCCGTGTTAAATTGTCTGATATAAATGTCGCTAATTACTCTAAGAACTAATGAGAAAACATGCTCGTAGCTGTTTAAGAATATACAATATCACCATACGTAGAAATAAATCATGAAAATTCAACTGAGACCAATGTCAGTTTGTATAATCATACAGATTGTTTTAGGAGGCGGATCGCGAAGCGAACCGACTCCTACTTCCATGGGTTTGCGAAAATGACGAAATTAGGATATTTCTAGATATAGATTGTAGTAGTCTATGTCTCTGCTTATTTTAAGGCCATGTGTTTTGAACTCGCCACCCTTCTCGTTCCATGTCCAGATTTTTACACTTTACACCATCTGAGATTCGAATTAGCATACTTGTTACTGTTACTACTTGTTCTACCCCATAACAAGTATATATTTTCTGAACAGTAATGTCACAAGGAATCCAAATATGCTATTGGAATTTGCATAGGATCTAATTGTAATATGTTGTGATTAAGAATGTTCAAATAATATCGATTTTTTCATATTTTGATTAAAGCTCAATATTTTTTTTATTCCTGTCCCAATCATTATATTACTGTGCATATTAGTTCTTCATGCAATTTACCATCAGAACATAATGGTTGTCACGGGTAACTTGTTGAAATATACTATATCGGGAAGAGAATAAGCACAAACGTTTACATTTCATATATATTAGAGTTTACAAATATATTTTTTGGGCTATTCACCCTATCATGATTTAAATGGCATTTTTGAATTCCCCTATTTGAGAGCTTTCCAAAAATGTATAATTTTGCTATCATTGGTTGAAAATTTGTTCTGTTATAGTAATGTACGAGGGTCATTCAATAAGTTCTACCTCCTACCTCATAACTTTGCTATTATACAAGCCAGTCGTATGAAATTGAAGCTTTGCATTTCAGCTACAAAATCATAGTAGATTGGTCTGAATACTCATTGTACTTTTCTGGATATGCAATAAAAACCAAACTTTCATTTAGTGCGACGGAAACGGGTAAAAAACAGCTAAATGTCTCCTAGTGCTATTCATTTAGCCAATTATAAGAGACAAAATGTACCTATCGGTCAATTACAATCGTTCTAAGTTACAAATATCTCTTGAACAGACTTAAAACAATACAAGTGATTGATTTTTTGGCGGAAATGCCCTCTAATCAGCCAGAACTAGACCAGGACAGCCATCAATTTTAACCCTATAGAGAACCGCTGCAAAAGTCATATTAACTTTTCATAGGAATTTAGAGATCTTCATTATACACGACAAAATGGATATATTTCAAGTCTCTCGAAGATATATTTTTCTATCACTGACTACCTGATTAACTATTCTAAATGTTGCATATAAGGAAAACTGAAAAAGTTACTACCATGTTAAGATTTGACATTCAAGGCATCATGGTGGCTTGACTTGCAACAACGATCATTTGACTGAATATCAGTATTCCAGTATGCTAAAGGCGAGTCAATACATTGGAGTTGATATTATGCTATTTGCAAGCTATAAAGGTTAATATTGCCTACAATCTGATTTAGACATGATATCATCCATTGTCTTCTATTTTCAGTATTCAAATCGGGCGGTTATACCTAATCATACAATACGGAGAGAAAACGAAAAATCATGTATTTATCTTTGGGGTAATTTTCCGTGTCCGTTGTCCAAAATCTCTCTCTGGCTTTGATTGCATCATGACAAAAGTGACATAGGTATCAATTAGCATTTACTATAATTGTGTAGCTATGATTCAGAGCTTTAATCATGACAAATGTCATGAGACTGACATTCATATTAGCGATGTTATGAGTGAGGAGGTAGAACTTATTGAATGACCCTCGTATGTAAACAGATGAATTAGGGCAGGTTCACTGTGTAGCGAAAAGGGAGAAAACCAAGGACAATGCAATCGATTCGTGATTACAATTGTTACGTAATAGTTGACACGTTTATTAAAACAGAAACTTATAGAATATAAAACAATCTATAAAATGAAAGCCAAATCATGTTTGTACCATACAGAGATGAGGAGTTATTGTAAACTGAACGTAGAATTGGGTACATTTTCTATATTCCCCATAGAGATTTACACAGCGCCACCCTGACTTTCGAACTATAATCAATCGATGAATTGATTGTTGAGTTAATAGAGAGAGAGAGATGGATGATTCAACACCAAAAATGTAACGCCGCCTTTTTGGGTGGTCAGTTCAAAACACATGGCGTAGTTCCTCGTTGTCAAAGCAAGGATAAGCAAGCTATCTCAGTTTGCGTTGTTTCTCGCTGTTAATGCAGGGATAGGCAAACTAACTCAGTTTGCTTTGTTCCTCGCTGTTAATGCGGGACTAGGCAAACTAACTCAGTTTGCGTTGTTTCTCGCTGTTAATGCAGGAATAGGCAGAATAACCCAGTTGTTGTTGTTCCTAGCTGTTAAAGCAGGGATAAGCAAGCTAACTCAGTTTGCGTTGTTTCTCGCTGTTAATGCAGGGATAGGCAGAATAACCCAGTTGTTGTTGTTCCTCGCTGTTGAAGTAGGGATAAGCAAGCTAACTCAGTTTGCGTTGTTCCTCGCTGTTAATGCAGCAGGACTAGGCAAACTAACTCAATTTGCGTTGTTCCTCGCTGTTAATGCAGGAATAGGCAAAACAACTCAGTTTGCGTTGTATCCCGCTGTTAATGCAGGAATAGGCAAAACAACTCAGTTTGCGTTGTACCCGCAGTCTGTGTTTGGAGTCAAACCTGTCTTTGTTTAGTGTGTTGATGATTTAATACTCCCAATAGAGAGACATCAAATAGTTCATCTTGTTTGACTAGACACTTGTTGTGGGGTTGTCTAAGTGGAGAGTTGCGGATGGTTGAGTTGACAAATTTGGTGAGCTTTTGGTTTTCTTGTGGCGGTAGAGTTATTAGTTTCTACACCATTTATAAATGCATTTTTTGCTTTTCCCTAAACTTTTATTGGTACTCATTCATAAAACGTTGGTGATTTCATGAACTTTCACCAAGTAAACCAATTTACGAACGTTATTTAAGGGGAGGGGAGGGGGATAGGGATAACCAAAAAAGTATAAAATGTATCAAGCGCTGTAACTTTTGAACTATTAATGTGATGTACGAGTGGTTTCACGCATGTTTGTGCATCGCGTGACGCGGTTGGGTGCGCTGATAAGAGGGGAGAGCCTCCTTTCCCAAAAAAAATTATAAAGTGTATCAAGCGCTGTAACTTTTGAACTATTAATGTGATGTATATGGCTGTATACGCTACTTGCACGGTACAGATGGAACCATTAAAAGCGAGGCTCTCCCCAGTCTCCACTATCACGTACAATCACACCACACTGCGTGGGTGGTTTCACGCATGTTTGTGCATCGCTAGACGCGGTTGGGCGGGCTGATAAGAGGGGAGAGCCTCCCTTTCATTTTAAACTATTAATGTGATGTACATGTACATGGCCGTATACGCTACTTGCACGGTACAGATGGAACCATTGAAAGCGAGGCTCTCCCCAGTCACCACTATCACGCGCTATCACGCCACACTGCGTGGGTGGTTTCACGCAGGTTTGTGCATCGCGTGACGCGGTTGGGCGCGCTGATAAGAGGGGAGAGCCTCCCTTTCATTTTAAAATGGAGATGGTGTGCAAGTTATACATTTATGGGAATGAGTCAGATAATCCAAATTTCAAAATTGGACAAAAGAAAATCACATTTTTGGCTCAAAAATATTCGGACAACGTAACAAAATAATTTGTTATAAAAATGCCGAAATTGCACCAAAACAATTTTGAGGAAAAAATTAATCAATTTTTGGTCAAAAATTAAAAAACTATCAAATGGTTTAAGGTCACATATAAGTCCTGGGTTGATTTAATTTTATAGGAATTCCTGGGCCAACGTTTTAGACTACATGTAGTACAACATGTCATACCTAGATTGTTCTTCAGTCGGTAAATGTTCTCATAGGGTATTTACAATGGTGACGAACTGCGCACCCCCCCCCCCCCCCCCCCCCCCCCTCCACACACACAGATCAACGTTATGGGTTTCTGTACTATTTTTAGACGGTGGTTGTTGTGTTTTGGTTTTTGTGTGTTTATATTATGGAAAATACACAATTTCCCTGGTATTTCGGTATGAAACAGATGATTTAAATAACTTCCCATTTCAGAAAATGTTTATAAAACATGCCTCTTTCTCTTAGACCGCTTCCATTCCATTTTAATCGATTTTTCTTGTAGCTATAGTTATAAGTATGGAGATGCAAAGTATAACTTTGGTGCCTATCGTATAGTACGTAAAGGCACTGATACGTATAAGCCATATGTAATAGTTGGCCAATTAGGCCTGAATGCAAAGGGTACAATGTCTCAGTGAATAGCATAGGCAGATAAACCTTTGAATGCTTTTTTTTTCCACCAATTTTTCTTTTACCAGTTACTTAATGGAGCAGGAAAATAAGACCCTCGTTTTACTCCATCAAAATAATGGTGAAAAGTACTTTGTTTAGCTATAAAATGGGCGTTTAATTAAATGAGATATGCGGGCTTTTTACACAAAATGAGATGGATTTGCCTAAAAAATGTATACTTGGTGTGAAGTTTCAGATTTAAGTCATAAGACTATATCACGCTGTATTGACCTCCGGGTATTGACCTAGCATGGTGACTCTTTGACCAAGACAGATAAGAAAACACAAATAATCAAATTTGCCACAAAATGACTAAATTGTGCAAGCTTCATATTCCTTACAGGTGGCACTGGTCATAGGTGAGGTCTAGGAGTTAAATGGAATGAATTATAACATGCTACTTCGATGGCGTGGCTGCTTATCTGATGCGTATGATACCCAACAAAATAACAGTCATACCATCAATTATCATTCCAAAATGACTGAATATATTTGTCCAAAGAAGTCTAGAGAGTGCGTACAATGGTGTTGTGTAATGAAAAGATACTATATCGAAAGTACTACTATACGCTTACCATCACAATCTTCAATGACAATCGTAGTGCATTGTATTAAACCACCCTTCACTCCTAGAACTCCTCTTGGCGGTGACGGATTGGATAAACAAACCTCAAAACGTTCCTCTCCTTCGATTCTAAAATCAGGAGGAGCAGGAAAAAGTGTCATCTGATTTTCACTTTCCATTTCGTCGAATTCAACAACTTCTTGCATCATTGGTTCATAATCGGCATCTTCAACAGCTGTGACATCGGAGGTTGTTAACTCTGAGAATCAATTAATACAAACCACATAATAGAAAGTGCAGGGTGTGAATCTTGGTGGCTATGATTTATTTATTCTATAATAGAAGAAAGTGTGTGACTGATGCAGAGGGTTTTTGCAGATTTATAATTAACATTATAGTTCAAATAAAAGAGTGATAATTTGTTTTAACGGATCAATGACTATATAATTCTCTTAAATACAGATAAAACTATAACATGAAATATGAAAATTGAGGGTCTACTTCATTCCATTTTTCAGGTATTAGATTTTTTAAGTTTATGTAAAAGTCTTACCAATACTTCCCGTAATCCTTAGGCAGCCCACTCGTACAATCGTTATTTCTACTTCTGTATCCTCCTTCATGTAGTAAACCGGTTTATCGAATCCATAATCTAGATAACGAACAAATGAAGTAAATCGTTTCTTTTTTCTTTAAACAAAAATATTGCGTTATGAACAATGTTTTTCATACAGTAATTCATGAATATTTTAATATAATTTTATAGTGTAAAATAACATTTTGGATATAATAACGACAATTACGGGGTAAATAATTTAAGGTTGGTGACTGCGTACGGACTATTCTAAGGTTCTTGTTTGAAATCGCTGACTTTGTTTTGGTACCAAGGGGCAATCCCGAGGTACCAAAACAAAGTCAGCGATTTCAAACAAGAACCTTAGAATAGTCCGTACAAAGTCACCAATCTTATTCATAACTGTCATTTAATGTTGATTAGCATCCAAATTGTAATATTAAGTTATTCTAAACATGCTAAAGGTTTATATTTTGACTTTGGAGTTCGTATTTTTGTGTCATTTCCCCCTGAGGTAAATAAACACCACCCCATTGAATAATGGAGCAATCTAGGGCAATCTAGGGGATTCCCCACTACGTCATTGTTTTCTCTGGATTGACCAATAGCGGAGAAGCTGTTATAAAGAATGATTATGAGATAGACCAATCACAGTTCGGCAAATATTATGCATGTTCAGGGCCACAAATTAATTTAGTTTTTGATTTGCAAACAAGCACGGAAAATAAATAAACAAACAACAGAAGTTTCTTCATTCCCGATCCTGTAAAGAATTCAGATGCAGGAAAGATCAATTTTGCCGATTGGAAATAATATTATATGAAATATGACTTCATACCCTGGACGAATATTTCGTCTCAGATCTACCGAATAAGTTTTTGAAGCTATTTTTTAAGCTTATTCATTATTGAAAAAGTCAATGCAAATGAATCATGATCGGGATCATGATGTCTCATCATAATCATGGATCCATGGATCAAAGTCGAATCACTTCAACAACCTTCTTATGTTTATGGTCAATTGATGGGGGAAATATAATCAAAATCGCAGCTAAATCGTGTTGTACGATTCCATTCTTTGTCTGCTTGTTTAGAGACGACGTTATTCGGTGAGTAATGATTGATGGCCTAGCCCTAGACTTACAGGCTACATCGTGAGTCTTTTTGACAAACAAAAGTATGTTGTCTTGCCCTAATTATTATTATAGTTGCAGTGTCTTTGTCAAGCTTTGACAAAAATTACATGGGTTGTCATGTGTCGTAGACGGGATGGCTATCATAGGCCTAGCTAGGAGTAGGCTCGTACGTAGGCCTAGTTAATTTAGCCTAACATTTTTTAATCTTGTCAGTTTCGGTTTTACAACAAAAATGGATGACGCCTGACTTCGATTTTGAATACGTTTCTTGAATTGAAACATTTATAGAAGTCACCTTTGATGAGACAGACTCCTGTTCTGTACTAGGCCGTTGATCATGGTTTTTTTTCGCCTCCCCAGTCAAATTTTATACTAGTTTGTAAGCCCTGTAATCAGATTTATTTCACTGATGCTTGATACGGCCGTGTTTGCCGGTGAGACTGAGACAGACACGCAACGTCAGAGCGATGTTTAGCTTACAATCGCTATGACATTCATTGTACGTCCTCGCTCGTCACTTGTGTCATTTGGGGTCCATGATGAAGCTTACAAAATTTCACCGAGTCTGCGCTCGCTGCTGAGGGACGTCCAGTTACCAGTCAGTATCTGTAGGGCAGGCTAGCCGCCGCGCTGGTGGTACAAACACGCCAGTTATTTAAATCATGCAGACCAAATTTGCCGTTCATCATTGACATTTTACAACGATATAAAAATGGTGTTTTGTTGTGGTTTCATTGAGTATTTATTGTTGAAAGTACAGCCGCGAGTAGTCGTGTCGCGTGTATCCATGTTCAGGGCCCCACTCGCAAACATCTGCCTCTTGTTACCATGCACAACGTCACACAAAACGCCCCGCCCCCAGGTCATTGATGCGCGTACAAGTACATTTTGGAGGTCTTGGCAATATATCAATAACCTGCGCTGTGCGTTCGCGTTTCCATGTAACGATCAATTTGAGTGGAAGCGCGGTGGTACGCACATTTTCAAAAGTTATGAATAATTAAGCAACGAAAGAATTAGATATAGTAACGACAATTACGGGGTAAATAATAATTAGGCAACGAAAGAATTAGATATAGTAACGACAATTACGGGGTAAATAATAATTAGGCAACGAAAGAATTAGATATAGTATTAACGACAATTACGGGTAAATAATAATTAGGCAAAAAACACACCATGTTCTATGTGCCCGAGTGACCCATTTCTTTCTTTTGAAAATTTGCTACACAATTATTGAAAAAGTGTTTAAATGTTTTTAATAAAATGTTTTGAAACTGTTTACATTTTTTGTTTGTTTTTTGGAATCTGTTGAAAATATTCAAGATTTTGATAATAATGTAGTTGGCAATTCACCAACATTTTTAAAATTTTGATCGAGCCTACCTTAAAGGTCCGTTTGCCCGTAGAGCAGGATTTGATTCGTCGCCAAACTCTAAAACATGTCATAAAATTATTATTTAAACTTACAGCTATCATCATCCTCAATATAAATCATAGCGCATTGTGGGTAATCAATTTCTCCACCAACTGGGTCAGAGAGACATACTTGAAAGTAATACTGTTTCTCGACGTCTACCATGTCGCCCAAAGCTATCGTGATGTCCTTTTCATCACTATCTGTTCCTAGGAAATCGACAACTTGATTCTGGAATCCAACAAAGTCAGTGCCGTCTATCGCTGTGAGGTGGGATTGGTCGCTGAAGTCCTCTGTACTTATTACTTTGTAATTGTTAAAGAAAAATTGTATCATTTGGTTATGGATGAGAACCTTGAAACGTTATGTTTTCAGCGCCTATACAGGGTGAATTAAAAAATATTGTGCACGATTTCAAACGGACATCTGACCTTGATGCGAGCATTGAACCATAATTTTTTTTGTCTGCATATAGCGTTGTTAATCTAGTTTATCCTCCCTAAAATGGAAGTAATCGACTGAAAAATAGGCAAACTGTGGCAAGTTTTGTAAACTGACCGCTATTTTCGCCATTCCAATGGAATTTACACACAGTTAAATTGGTTTGCTAAAATGGTCATTATCATCACATTAATTGTCAAAATGTTCCTAAAAAAATCATTCTTTCACCCTGGGATAAGTAATTGATAGTCTGATACCGAGTTGTAAAATGAAAAGACAAATCTGAATACAAGCAACAACTGTTACAGACCAAGAAATCGAGGCAAGAAGTTTTCAAGAAGAGGAGGCATGTGTCAGAGCCGAAGTGACATATGCCTATACTGCAACAGAGGAATGGTTAGACGAGCTGTTCGCAACATGTTGGACAGGGAACACACATGTCTTTAGCAAAATGGTGGCCTTGTCGAAGGATGGTTTCATGAACAAAACCTTAATATCAGCAAACAACTGAATGTTTTCAATTTTAAATTGCAAGAAGGAAGCTAACATTTTATGTCTTAAAAAAGACCGTAACTCATACCGTATAATTTGTGAGCCTAAAGGCACATGTGAATGACTTGTCAGTGAAATTATCAAGAAACATAGTGTCTTCAGACCATTTTATTTGTGCAATATTATTACTTTGTGAAGTATTACCATCTGAACTATTTATTTCTACAATGTTTTACCACCTTTGGCTCATTTATTATGCCAGGAACCTGTAATAAATTACAGGCACAACAATGCCTTGCTTGTAGACTCTCACTCCATATCGTCATGCTGCAGTAATATTCATGTCTTAACTGTTGGAATGGCAAAAATGCGGACAGTTTACAAAACGTGCCACAGTTTGCTTATTTTTCAGTCGATTACTTTCATGTTTTGGGAGAATAAACTGGGTTAACAACGCTTCATACAAACAACAAAAATGTTATGGTTCAATGCACGCACCAAGGTCAAATGTTCATTTCAAATCGTGCACAATTCTTTTAGAATCACCCTGTATATTTTATATACACCTAGCACATAAAGTCCCTGCTCAGGTGCTTTGAGGTTGACTAATTCAAAATATATAATCGGTACCAAAAATCTGAGATATACATTAAATGAGCAAATTTCTTCTCCGCAGTTTGATAACCTCATTCAACAAAATCGAATGGATACTTTTAAAGTTATGTTGATTTCAATGACCGCGGATGCAACAGAAAAGTGGCACTAGGTATAGGAAATCATTGATTTGTGTGTGATTTACCATAGACGGTAAAAATCAATGTTTTACCCGTCTATGGATTTACGCACTGAAAAACTCACAGCTTATCAGCTAAGACTTGTATTCTTCACAGTCAGATACACCCTTTGTCCCGCACATTGCGGTTATCACTAAAGACCTATTCATCTGTCACGTTCAGATAGCACACAGTTATCACACACAAATCAATGATTTCTATACCTAGTACCACTTTTCTGTTGAATGCGCAGTCATTGAAATCGACATAACTTTAAAAATATCCATTCGATTTTGTTGAATGAGGTATCAAACTGCGGAGAAGAAATTTGCTCATTTAATGTATATCTTAGATTTTTGGTACCGATTATATATTTTGAATAAGTCAACCTCAAAGCACCTGAGCAGGGACTTTATGTGCTAGGTGTAGATATAAACAATGGTAATATCAAGAAAGTACAACTGGAAATATAATGATGGTTGCGGTAGTGGTGGTGGTGGTGGTGGTGGTGGTAGTGAAAGGCCGGATGATGTTGCTGGGCGATTTAGTCTCGGATCCTTATCCTACTTCGTTCTTAATGATTGTCAATGACAACTGTATCAAAATTTACAATGAAAACAAAAAGAAGATTGACAAATAGGTATGTATAATCTTACCTACAGAACCCGGGTTCAATACAGGTCCAAGGCGTATCCGACAAACACGAACGGTTACGGATGCAGCGGATTCTTTTACATGATACCCTGCTTTTTGGAATTTGTAAAATGCTGTAAGGACAACAAACATGGTTTAAACGTTACAAAAATGTTTGATTTTCTCATGGAGTGGAGTTCGCTTACATTAGTAGACTTTACGGTATTAAGCATTACGATATCATGTCAGTCTCTTGATATGAGTTCAATTTCCAGTAGATGTGTCTTATCATCTTTAATAATAATCAAATCTATTTATGAATGACCCGATGCAAAGTTACATGATTGATACTTTAGTACACTTGAAGCAATCCTAGTGCATACTATATGATTAGTTGAAACGTGTGGACACACACTCGAGTGTTGTTTGGACAAGACTTGAGCATGGGCATGCTAAAAAAGCCTTAAAAAGTATGCTGGCTATAATAATAATAATAATAATAATAATAATAATAATAATAATAATAGTGACAAGGCTATATGAAATAAAAGTAAGAAGATTATGGAAGAATATATGTTAGAGGTAAAGGAGCAAGTCAACACCAATCAGTTGGAACAGAAATGCCTGCCAAACCATATAAACCATGATGAATCTTGATCGAATCCGGGATCAAACCTCATGTGTCAGACCAGTTTTAACAGATTCTTAGCGCCTGTCCGATGCTTATGTTTGGAGGCTGGGTTGAACTATACTGACGAGCAAGTACAGATCGATAGGATTCCCCAGAATCTATACCGGGAAAGATGCACTTATTTGGCTAAGAATCCCGCTAAGAATATCATTGCTATTGGACCAAGTGATTGTAATTGTAATAACATCTACTTAGCTTTCTTAGGATGGTAGATTCCAAGTTTGACCGAAACTACAGGGTGAGTCAGAAAGAACGGGCGCTTTTTTCACAAAAACGTCATAACAGAGGTAGGCATGCTTATTCCAAATCAATAGTAGCGCTTTCAAGATGTACAATTTGGCTTTCATTCAAAAGAATTTTAAAATTCGACCATTTCGTTATAATTTGAGTAAAGCCCCAAAATCTGAAGCAAATCCACGGAATGGGCGAATTATCAAGCCATTCCTAAAAGTATTCTAATGGGGTTTACCTCCTGAAACAGTAGATATGCCTCCTTTTACTTTTGCTTTTTGATTTCAGGCTTTGTATTACTCATAATTGCACAGTTCTATTTATTTCCAGTCATTTTAAGATATTGTATCCAACATTCATGTGCCTTTTCAGTTTTTCCCTAGTTTCATTTATCAGCATCTCTGAATCAGGTAATCAACAATAATATAGGTAACTGCCATTCCGTGGATTTGGTTTTAAAATACCCGGTTCTTCTCAAATGGTTGCAACTTTATGACGCAACGTTCGAATTCAAAAATTCTTTTTTTGAATGAAAGCCAAACATGTGTTCTTTGTAACACTATTTGGTTTCGCATATGAAGGCCTAATATTTCTGTGGTGCTTTCGCCAAATAAGTGCCCGTTCTTTCTGACTCACCTTGTATTGAAAATCTTCAAAATCACTGACCATGTTCAGCAACAAGGTCTATTTGCTGGGTTCTGATTTAATTTCGATTTAAAGCTGATTGATGTTAACTGTATGTAATGTCTGGAAGTAATATTTGTATGACGTACAGGAATTGATCATCACGACTGATTTAATACAATCCTTTCTTTGGTATCAGTTTTAAAAGTGTTGTAAGATTAATCATTTGATTACGTTGAAAATTGAAGAAAAAAAGAAGTTTTCATCGATTTTCAGAAATGTCATGTCACACTTGACTTGCCTGAACAAGGTATATTTCACAAATAATCTGAAATAATTAGGGACATGTCCACCAGTAATTGGAGTAACTGTTGTGTTATATAATTTGTTATCAAACACATTATAAATAATATTCTGGGACACCCTGTATAATATTGCTTATAACTAAACTTATTGCGTAAGACGAACGCAATAATAGTATTGCATACTTACAATTGTCGTCATCAAAAATAGTTACGATGGCTTTGTGTAAAGTACCCAATGCTTCTGCTGTGTCGGTATCATGCAAATACACCTCAAATTGCTCATCTGTCTCGTACAGATCATCTGGGGTTATCGTAATTGGAACGTTCATGGTGGAATCACCTTGGTTAAAGTCAATTTGTAGAGAGCTGAGTGCAGTAAAATCCAAGTCGTTCACCGATGATGCTGTTAGTTGCGCAGGCATTGATGAATCCGTCGTAGATAATACTATGAGGATGATGATATATTCAGTAGAAAACATTACAAAATATTAACAAAAAGCATTTATGCTCCTGATCACGTTAGAGATTACAGAATAGAACAAATTATAGGATATTAAAAAGATAAAACTTAAGCAGTTTGAAGCAAATTATTGGTACTAAAAACAAATTCAAAAGACAAACGCAAATGGCAAACCACAGCAAAATATGTATTCAAACAATACATGACCTACACGGATAATCTTTGCAAACAAAGATACGGTATGCTTCCTAGTGTGAAGTTCAAGGACAATTATTAGAGAATTCGCATACAATCAGACACTGAATTTGGTAATGATTAGGGAAGTCCTCTTGTCGAAAAAAAGGTCTGGATTACTCCAACAACGACAACAGAAAAGTTTTGGAAATCGCGCGATCCACTAGCAAAACAAGACGTTGTCCGTTGGAAATTGCAACCCATATATTTACTCGGTTTCCTAATGAGACATTGCTTTTTACGGTACTATATTCAACTCAGTTTGTGCTATTGACTACTATGTAGGCCTACAACTTACAAACGAAACCCGCCGTTCTTAAGTCGCCTTTCCGGTTAATAGTAATATCAACCATCCCCGTACCCTCGATCACCGTGAAATCAGTACAACTGAATTCATACCATGTTGCTGTTGGAATAAATGGAAATAGACAATCTACTATTAAAAGAACCCAATAATTGAAAAAGAAGCAGACCACAAACACACAAACATTAAACAGACGAGAAAAGCAAACAAACAATTCGCCAACTCACGGTCTTTGACGATTACTTCTGTCACTGACGGCGACCCCAACGTTGCTGACGTCATCAATGGTGACGCCTGCGGGAAACTAATAGTAATCTTGAACATCTCGTTGAATTCCAGTATTTCATCAGGATGTATTACAATATCCTTGGTGGATGTCGTTGCACCGTCCATGAATATAATAGAGGTATCAGCATCCGGAGTATAATCAGTTGGGTTAGTGGCCCTCATATCCGTGTAGGTGACCACTAAAATGGAGTCAGAATGAATAGTTATAATAATAATAATAATATAATAATAATAAGCATTTATATAGCGCTCTACAAAGAACACAGCGCTTAACAATATGAAATTAATTAGGATGTTGTAAATAACAGAGAACTGGCTAATAAAAATAACTGAAAGGAGCCATATTCACAATAGAGCGGAATCCTCATTATTCTTTCTGATAGATATTGTAGATATTGAGTATTTCAAAATTTCAAAATTTATGAATTAGGGATTTTTGATAACCAATACATGGGGTTGATTGTGCTTAAAATATTTAAAGAATCCTAATCTAATAAGTGAATAGAAAGTTGAAATATTCAATCGCTTCGAAAAGAGAGAAAAGGCCGCTTCTTTCAAATAGTATAATAGTATATATCGGGTATATCATCAATACGTTATAGTATTGGTCAACATACTTAGTGTATCAGTTCGTCCAAGAAACCCTCCTCTGTGGAATGTTACCGTTAGAGTGGTCTCTTCAAATGATATATACTGCGCTTCCTCTATCCAAAATACAGCTGCACAAAATGATTAAATGAAAAAAGGATTCACAGAAAATTAATACATTTTTTTATTATTCTAAACAGAGACATGCGTACATATGGGAAATGGGACAACCTCCCTAAAGAGGGAGGAGTCATATATGGCGGGCAGACAATCACAGATATTAGGTATGCTGACGACACCACACTGATCTGTAGTAGCAGAAGATAATTGATAGACCTTCTCTATCGCGTGAAACAAGCCAGCGAAACGAAGGGTCTACTTCTCAACACCAAGAAGACTAAGACAATGGTAATTGGTAATTGACAAACAGAGTAGTGTCAACAACTTTCTGTTTGATGGGCTGAAGATAGAAGAGGGTCAAGACTTAGAATATCTTGGATCACTCATCAACACGAAACGTACCAATAAAATCAAACTGGCAATAGCGAGAACAACCACATAGAATACTTTTGAAAAGTGACAAATGTTCTTTAAATGGTACTAATCATGGTTTATCTTTGTTGTCAGGTGTATTTAAATGGGTACCGGCATTCTTCAGTGCTGGGACGGTAATATACTCGCGGTGGAGGTGTAGCGAGCCCACACAGCAATATTATAAAAAAGGAGTGAGTCTAGCCCTATCGCTTTGAAAGAGAGATGGGCACTCCGGTCCTGGAATTACAGGATCGACCGCCTTTACCTTTACTTTTACTGGGACTTAAATTATAATAATATTTGTTTATTTTTCAAGAAAATAGGATTGTTGGAATCTTTAGATATCATTTGCTTTTCTTGCTATCTAATACCTGTGCGATCGAAAACATAAACGGTTGACGGTCCTGCAGAATCCACTATCGCATAATCACCGGACAAAGTCGTTCCTCGTAATGTCAGCGCAAGTGTAAAAATCTCACAATCTTCGATGACAGCATCCTCCTCAATGGTGTACGTTACCGTATCGGTTGTGGTACCAATAGCAAAGTCAACATTTTCTGCCATGCCAGCAGTGAGAGACGAAAAGTCCGTCGTGTAAGTTGCCGGAGAAGTCGAACCCACGGCAATTGTTAGAGCTGTGAAATGTTACAAAACAAACTAGATTTATGTCGATACTATAACCCTAACCCCCGAGGCAACTTTTGCAAAGATTTTTTTCTCGCGGCCACAGAGCAAGGGGAAAAAGGGCCCCCACACCCCGGGGCACGAATCCCGGACCTCTAGGTTCAGAGATAGACGATCTACCGCTAGGTCACGGGGGTCAACCATACATGGCTCAGTGTACTTCGCCATGTATATACCCTGGGGCCATTTTTTCATCGAAAAATTACCGAGCCGGGTGACACAGGCACACCGCATCGTAGTAATTCGAAGTACTCAAGAGTGTTAGGGTTAAGAGAGCACAGCACCAAATAATATGTTGCGTACTGTCAATGCCCGTTGGTGTGCAAAAATTAGGATTGATCCCAGGCTAACTATAATATTAACGTCCTAGAGAAGGTATACGTGCTATATAAAAGTACCTAAATATTTGAATTTTTGGCAGTTATAGGTTGTTTCCTCTATTTAACATGTTTAAACCTATAAACCTCTCAACTTCTCTAGAAGGGTATTATTTAACATGATTTCACTGTTCCGCCGATTTAGAGCTAAAACCACTGATCGTAAAATCTAGACAGCATGTCGTACTAAGCTAGATTTCATTGGGCCGTAGCGAGAAAAAAACTGGTCAAACCACACAAAAGTCATTGTTTATAGGTAGAAGACATCTAGATATTCAATCGAAACAATCAGCGTGTTTCCACAGAACTGAACTTTCCGGTTATTGCAGTATAAGAAACTTCAATTCCGGTAAGTTCTCCTGTGGAAACACACACTAATCGGATTATTGATAAACCGATTATCACCCATAAACGGTTTATCATAACCTCTCCGAGGTGGTTATTTCCGCTCAAGATCGGCATCACTGCGCTGTGGAAACACACCGGTTTATGATAAACCGTTTAAGCTGAATTTGGAATCATAACGCGCCTGTCAATGCGCGCCCCGCAGTGCGCCCTACCTTTCTCCCGCGCATACATTGTGCGCCTCATGGCCCGCGGAGTAGTTCTCTCGGTTCTACGCTGCCTTTGTTATCAAGATGCGGTGCATTCAACAAACACCACAAGGTTTAAACTTTCAACGGTTTAAGTCCGGCAGGTCGGGAGCCGGTTATTTGAAGGGTTTATTGCGCTCTGTGGAAACGTGTCGGTTAAGCACCGACATAGCAGTTTATTTCAGACAAGATAAACCGCTTAACTAGCTCTTTTCTGTGGAAACACGCCGAATGATTTCAATGAATTAGCTCGCTCTAAAGTTTAGAAAAATTAACATGAATTAGACCTCTGAACCACACAAAGCAATAGGGAACTTATTTTGTGAGACTTCAAATGATTTTTCATTCACCGTGATACCCTATTTGGCTGTATCATCATCTTCTTATCAACTTTACTGTCACTATGTACATCATCGTCAATGCTGTACTTTTGCACATATTCATATTCGTCGCTTGATGAATAACACTGATACGTCGCGAACGGAAAACATTGACCGAATAATTTATAGTTTTGTTATAACCTTTCTTGATTGCCACTTGTATATGAATGAACTAAAGCAATTTTTTATGTTTGTTTCTTTTTATTAGGCATAGTCAGCATAAAAAACTGACGATAGAAAGAGTCAACTTATGAATTATTTGAGCTCAAGAGAGCTGACCACAAAGAACATCATCAAACTGTCTTCATAAGGAGCAATTTGCCAAATCAAGAGCGAATTTGACCACATACAGATTTCTCTCTTGAAAATAGAAAAGACAACGAGCTTTATCAGATGTCATAGAAATAGCATGTCTTTTTTAAATGGAGAATAAACTACCGCTATTTTGGCGTAATAAGAGATCGTTCCATTGTAAATCATTTGCCTGATTATATTGAATCCATAAAGGGCTCAGCATACTCCACTGCGCTCGAACTCTTTGCGCTGTCACACATGCGTAGTAGCTCGGCCACAACAAAATTACGCAGCCTGATTGGAAAACGGTGGTCAAAGCTTAGTGGCCGAGCGTGTGGAGTATGTTGAGCCCTTATACTACTTTTGAGCCAGAACCAAATTTGGAAACAAAATTAAATATATTTACTTAGCTCATCCGCACTGTCAAGATTTCCTGTTCTCTTTATCGTGACCACAAGGTCCGTTCCTTCCTTTGTTACATATTGTGCTTCTTCTATCCAAAATATCGCTGTATATCATTAAAATGCATACAAATCATTAAGATATGAGTAGGCCTAATACAATACAATGCAATACAACACAACTAAAAGCAATACTATTAGTTATCCCCTTTTTGTTCATGCAATACGGCAAAATATCTATGGTTTGGTTCCAATATCACATGAGGAGATAGCCGAATGTGATATTGGAAACAAACCATAGATATTTTCCGTATTGCATGAGAACAAACAGGGGGTAACGAATTTATCATTTAGTAGACATGAATGCATTTAAAAAAAGTAAATGAGGAATAAACTTAAACATCTTGAAACCTTAAACACTTGGAACAACTAAAAACATTGTTGTCAATTCACCCCTAACCTAATTCACCACACTGCTTTCTTACCCAAGATATCTAGCACTTAAACAACTTGGAACCACCAAAATGACATTGGGAACCACCAAAAATAATATTTTTGCTCACCGTCATTCACTACACCGCTCATTGAACCCCAACATACGAGGGGTATCAACAAGTTTTAGAAAACACCCACAAGTGAAAGAGCCAGCAACTTTATTTTGATATGTGATTCTTCAGACATCTTTACAAAGTCTCTGTGCAAATTTACACATTTCTCCCACTATGATTACCTGTTCACAGACCGCCATTGTAGAGATCCTCAGATTGACCGCCATTGATTGATTCTCAGATTGCCTCAGATTGTGTTATTCCCAAAAGAGCAATAAATAGTTTAAAGTGTTGACAGCAAGGGGTCAAAGGTCATTACAAACAAGCTTGGTGACGATTAACTTATGGGTAACATGGGGTATGCACAGATTGACCTCTAATGACCCCTACATGACCTTTGACCCTTTGTGTCAACACTTTAAACTATTTATTGCTGTTTTGAGAATAACGCAATCTGAAGCAATCTGAAAATCAATCAATGGCGGTCAATCTGAGGATCTCTACAATGGCGGTCTGTGGACAGGTAATAAATAGTAGGAGAAATGTGTAACTTTGCACAGGGACTTTGTAAAGATGTCTGAAGGATCACATAACAAAATGAAATTTCTGGCTCCTTCACTTCTGGGTGATTTCTAAAACTTTTTAATACCACCTCGTACATTGAGCACAACTTAAACAACTTGGAATCCCAAACACTGGGAACCACAGAAATGATACCGGGAACCAACAAAAAGACAGGCCAACCCCACATCCCCTAGCACCTAAGCCCCCCCCCCCCCAACCCACATCCATAGCCCAACACCGCCACCCTTTCCACATCTAACCCCTAAAAATGATAATGGATCAATATCCAAACCTTGATGTAACCAATCAGAGCTGTAATAAAATTACTAGTCTAATACGGGCTCATATCAGTCATCAGATACAGAGTAATGATAAATTACTCTGGTAATACGGGAAAATATTCATTGGGATATTAACCAATCACATTTCAGCATTCATGTCTACTAAATGATAAAATGCAATACAATCCAATGCAATACAATATTTTTATTATCGAATTCACACAAAACGGAAAAATACCTCGGGTTTAGCATGTATGCTACATACACTCGTGGAGAACGAAACCCCCTCCAAACAACCGAGTTCTCTTACCTTCCTAGCTCCGTAAATCCCTCGAAGTCAGGCTTTGTGCCGCCACCGTTGTCTATATGATTAAATTACAGCGCCAAAACACGACCGGCTTTGTTGCTTGCAGGTAATTAATTTTTTGACTTAGATTCGACCTCTTTGCGGTCTATTTCGGCCTTAGAATGTATCAAAAACCGTCTAGTTACGTTTAAATCAACCACCATTTTATTTGTTTATATTTATTTCAAGCAATTCTTATATGTTGTATTCTGTCATTTTACCTTCGATAAAGATTCTGTTAGAATCGAAACGTCAGGTCCTCTTATATTGATTACATTTACTTACACAGGCTATTTTTGTGGATAAGCAGTTTGCATTCAGCTTTTACATTATAATTCTTATAGAGATGCAAAGTTATCGCTTTCCACCGGTAATCATACCGCGTTTACACGATATGGATCGATTTCATACGTGTTAACCAATGAAATTGCAGTACTTCACCTAATAAACGTTCAAATACAATACAAGAATACATTCTGAGCTTAATATGTATATTTAATTGCGTACCTGTGCGATCCAATATATATACAGTTGAAGGTCCTTCAGGATCAACTATTGCATAACCTCCAGAATCAGTAGTTCCTCGCAACGATAACGTGAGAGTAAAAATCTCACAATCTTCAATGACATCATCCCTCACAATAGTGTATGTTATCGTAGCAGTTGTTTCACCGATGGCAAAGTCAACGTTTTCTGCCGTGTTGGTAGATGAGTAATCAGTGCCATCGACAGTGGGGTCGGTATTATAGATTGCAGGTGAAATTGTACTAGCGGCAGCGGTTAGAGCTGTGAAATTTTACGAAGCGAATATTAGGTTAACATCGATACGGTGTCTATAGTGTTAAATTAAACGCGCGGCGCATACCATCATACCTTTCAGTGCATCCACCTTCTATACTGCTCACAAAAAGTATCGAAACACTTAGAAATGATCCAATATATAACGGCTCGAAAGGGTATGCATTAATCGAAGCAAATAACCAAGTGCATAATTTTGTTCTGCGTATTTTGACACCTCGATCGATGACATACGATGTTGCAGAGCGGAGTTATTGTCATTTCAATGGTCGTGGGTCCAGTTTCAAAAGTGATAATCACCCTATAGAAAGAGGTTTGCATTACTGTTTAGAATGATCAGATTCGTGATTTTCAATAGGGATGAGTGTCACCTTGGAAACTGGACCCACGATCATTGAAATGACAATAACTCCGCTCCGCAACATCGTATCTCAACGATTGAGCTGTCAAAATACGCAGAACAAAATTATGCACTTGGTTATTTGCTTTGATTAATGCATACCTTTTCGAGCCGTTATATATTGGATCATTTCTAAGTGTTTCGATACTTTTTGTGAGCAGTTTACTAATGTTAACTTTGGTTTCATGGCTGCCGCTATTTGTGTTGTTAACTTTGAGAATCAACAAATTTACTGTATTGCTGCCGTTCTGCTTCTATCTTTCTTACTGCAAAATGGCATATAGCTTGGAACCCTTGGACTCATTTTGACCATTCTTGGTCACATTGTCAACAGAACCTTCTATGAGGCTAAGATAAAAATTGTGATTAAGCTCTCAATCACATGTTGCCTCGGTCGTTCCTACTCAAATCCAATCCCTCTTGATGAAAAACACTGAATAAGCCCGTATAAAACCTCTTGTACCTTTTACTATCGATTAGTATGGAGATATACATTCCACATCAGTTGTCGAAAAATCTTAAAACTATAACTATACTATTCAAATATTGACGTTATATCGAATTTGGTAAACAAGATAAGTTAAAGTTAGAATGGCGATAACATAAACACCATACTTTTAACGTCCTAGAGAAGGTACGTGCTATATAATGATACCTGAATATTTGATTATTTGGCATTTATAGGTTGTTTGCTATATTTTAAACCTATAAATCTCTCGACTTCTCTAGACTGGTATTATTTTACATGATTTCACTGTTCCGCCGATTTAGAGCTAAAACCATTGATCGTAAAATCTAAGACAGCATGTCGTACCAAGCTAGATTTCATTGGCCCGTAGCGGGAAAAATACTGGTCAAACCACACAAAAGTGATTATTTTTAGGCAGAAGACATCTAGATATTCAATCGAAACAATGATTTCAATGAACAAGTTCGCTCTAAAGTTTAGAAAAATTAACATGAATTAGACCTCTGAACCACACAAAGCAATAGGGAACTTATTTTGTGAGACTTCAAATGATGCATTTTTCATTCGCCGTGATACCCTATTTGGATGTATCATCATCTTCTTATCATCTTTATTGTCACTATGTACATCATCGTCAATGCTGCACTTTTGCACCCTTGCCGTTATATGGTTATTATCATATTCGTCGCTTGAAGAATAACACTGATACGTCGCGAACGGAAAACATCGACCGAATTAGGCAAAGTCAGCACAAAAACTGACGATAGAAAGAGTCAATTGATAAATTATTTGAGCTCAAGAGAGCTGACCACAAAAGAATCATCAAACTGTCTTCATAAGGAGCAATTTGCCAAATCAAGAGCGAATTTGACCACATACAGATTCCCTCTTGAAAAGAGAAAAGACAACGAGCTTTATCAGATGTCATAGAAATAGCATGTCTATTTTAAATGGAGAATAAACTACCGCTATTTTGGCGTAATAAGAGATCGTTCCATTGTAAATCATTTGGCTGATTATATTGAATCTATAAAGGGCTCAGCATACTCCACTGCGCTCGAACTCTTTGCGCTGTCACACATGCATAGTAGCTCTGCCACAACAAGATTACGCAGATTGGAAAAAGGGGGTCAAGGCTCAGTGGCCGAGCGTGTGGAGTATGTTGAGCCCTTATACTACTTTTGGCCAGAACCAAATTTGGAAACAAAATTAAATATATTTACTTAGCTCATCCGCAGTGTCAAGATTTCCTGTTTTCTTTATCGTGACCACAAGGTCCGTTCCTTCCTTTGTTACATATTGTGCTTCTGCTATCCAAAATATCGCTGTATATATCATTAAAATGCATAAAAATCATTAAGATATGAGTAGGCCTAATTTGCAATACAATACATCACAACGCAACTAAAAGCAATACAATGCAATACAATATTTTTTATTATCGAGGGTATGTTCACACAAAACGGAAAAATACCTCTGGTTTAGCATGCATTTAACACTCGTGGAGAACGAAACTCCCTCCAAACAGCCGAATTCTCTTACCTTCCTAGCTCCGTAAATCCCTCGAAGTCAGGCTTTGTGCCGTCACCTCTGTCTATATGATTAAATTACAGCGCAAAAACACAACCGGCTTTGTTGCTTGCAGGTAATGAATTTTTTTGACTTATATTCGACCTCTTTGCGGTCTATTTTGACCTCAGAATGTAGCAAAAACCGTCTAGTTACGTTTAAATCAACCACCATTTTATTTGTTTATATTTATTTCAAGCAACTCTTACACAGATGCAAAGTTATCGCTATATATGTAATCATACCGCGTTTACACGATATGGATCGATTTCATACGTGTTAATCAATGAAATAGCGGTATTTACACCTTCTAAACGATCAAATACAATACAAGAATACATTCAGAGCTTAATATGTATATTTAATTGCGTACCTGTGCGATCCAATATATATACAGTTGAAGGTCCTTCGGGATCAACTATTGCATAACCACCAGAATCAGTAGTTCCTCGCAACGATAACGTGAGAGTAAAAATCTCACAATCTTCAATGACATCATCCCTCACAATAGTGTATGTTATCGTAGCAGTTGTTTCACCGATGGCAAAGTCAAAGTTTTCTGCCATGTTGGTAGATGAGTAATCAGTGCCATCGACAGTGGGGTCGGTATTATACATTGCAGGTGAAATTGTACTAGCGGCAGCGGTTAGAGCTGTGAAATTTTACGAAGTGAATATTAGGTTAACATCGATACGGTGGCTATAGTGTTGTGTTAAGTTAAACGCGCGGCGCATACCATCATACCTTTCAGTGCATCCACCTTCTACTAATGTTAACTTTGGTTTCATGGCTGCCGCTATTTGGGTTGTTAACTTGATTAACTTTGAGAACCGATAAAGTTACTGTATCGCTGCCGTTCTGCTTCTATCTTTCTTACTGCAAAATGGCATATAGCTTGGAACCCTTAGACTAATTTTGACAATTCTTTGTCACATTGTCAACAGAACCTTCTATGAGGCTAAGATTAAAATTACGATTAAGCTCTCAATCAGATGTTTCCTCGGTCGTTTCCACTCAAATCCAATCCCTCTTGATGAAAAACACTAAATAAGCCCGTATAAAACCTCTTGTACCTTTTACTATCGATTAGTATGGAGATATACATTGCACATCAGTTGTCGAAAAATCTTAAAACTATAACTATACTATTCAAATAGTGACGTTATATCGAAGTTGGTAAACAAGATAAATTAAAGCTAGAATGTCGATAACATAAACACCATACTTTTAACGTCCTAGAGAAGGTACGTGCTATATAAAGATACCTGAATATTTGATTATTTGGCATTTATAGGTTGTTTGCTATATTTTAAACCTATAAATCTCTCGACTTCTCTAGACTGGTATTATTTTACATGATTTCACTGTTCCGCCGATTTAGAGCTAAAACCATTGATCGTAAAATCTAAGACAGCATGTCGTACCAAGCTAGATTTCATTGGCCCGTAGCGGGAAAAATACTGGTCAAACCACACAAAAGTGATTGTTTTTAGGCAGAAGATATCTAGCTATTCAATCGAAACAATGATTTCAATGAACAAGTTCGCTCTAAAGTTTAGAAAAATTAACATGAATTAGACCTCTGAACCACACAAAGCAATAAGGAACTTATTTTGTGAGACTTCAAATGATGCATTTTTCATTCGCCGTGATACCTTATTTGGATGTATCATCATATTCTTATCAACTTTATTGTCACTATGTACATCATCGTCAATGATGTACTTTTGCACCCTTGCCGTTATATGGTTATTATCATATTCGTCGCTTGAAGAATAACACTGATACGTCGCGAACGGAAAACATTGACCGAATAAGCCATAGTCAGCACAAAAACTGACGATAGAAAGAGTCAATTGATAAATTATTTGAGCTCAAGAGAGCTGACCACAAAAAGAATCATCAAACTGTCTTCATAAGGAGCAATTTGCCAAATCAAGAGCGAATTTGACCACATACAGATTTCTCTCTTGAAAATAGAAAAGACAACGAGCTTTATCAGATGTCATAGAAATAGCATGTCTATTTTAAATGGAGAATAAACTACCGCTATTTTGGCGTAATAAGAGATCGTTCCATTGTAAATCATTTGGCTGATTATATTGAATCTATAAAGGGTTCAGCAAACTCCACTGCGCTCGAACTCTTTGCGCTGTCGCACATGCGTAGTAGCTCTGCCGCAACAAGATTACGCAGCTTGATTGGAAAACGTTGGTCAAGGCTCAGTGGCCGAGCGTTGTGGAGTATGTTGAGCCTTTATACTACTTTTGAGCCAGAACCAAATTTGGAAACAAAATTAAATATATTTACTTAGCTCATCCGCACTGTCAATATTTCCTGTTCTCTTTATCGTGACCACAAGGTCCGTTCCTTCCTTTGTTACATATTGTGCTTCTTCTATCCAAAATATCGCTGTATATCATTAAAATGCATAAAAATCATTAAGATATGAGTAGGCCTAATTTGCAATACAATACAATACAACGCAACTTAAAGCAAATACAATGCAATACAATACAATGCAATACAATTATTTTTTTTATTATCGAGGGTATGTTCACATAAAACGGGAAAATACCTCTGGTTTAGCATGTATTTAACACTCGTGGAGAACGAAACTCCCTCCAAACAGCCGAATTCTCTTACCTTCCTAGCTCCGTAAATCCCTCGAAGTCAGGCTTTGTGCCGTCACCTCTGTCTATATGATTAAATTACAGCGCAAAAACACAACCGGCTTTGTTGCTTGCAGGTAATGAATTTTTTTGACTTATATTCGACCTCTTTGCGGTCTATTTTGACCTCAGAATGTAGCAAAAACCGTCTAGTTACGTTTAAATCAACCACCATTTTATTTGTTTATATTTATTTCAAGCAACTCTTACACAGATGCAAAGTTATCGCTATATATGTAATCATACCGCGTTTACACGATATGGATCGATTTCATACGTGTTAATCAATGAAATAGCGGTATTTACACCTTCTAAACGATCAAATACAATACAAGAATACATTCAGAGCTTAATATGTATATTTAATTGCGTACCTGTGCGATCCAATATATATACAGTTGAAGGTCCTTCGGGATCAACTATTGCATAACCACCAGAATCAGTAGTTCCTCGCAACGATAACGTGAGAGTAAAAATCTCACAATCTTCAATGACATCATCCCTCACAATAGTGTATGTTATCGTAGCAGTTGTTTCACCGATGGCAAAGTCAAAGTTTTCTGCCATGTTGGTAGATGAATAATCAGTGCCATCGACAGTGGGGTCGGTATTATAGATTGCAGGTGAAATTGTACTAGCGGCAGCGGTTAGAGCTGTGAAATGTTACGAAGTGAATATTAGGTTAACATCGATACGGTGTCTATAGTGTTGTGTTTAGTTAAACGCGCGGCGCATACCATCATACCTTTCAGTGCATCCACCTTCTACTAATGTTAACTTTTGGTTTCATGGCTGCCACTATTTGGGTTGTTAACTTTGTTAACTTTGAGAACCGATAAATTTACTGTATTGCTGCCGTTCTGCTTCTATCTTTCTTACTGCAAAATGGCATATAGCTTGGAACCCTTGGACTCATTTTGACCATTCTTGGTCACATTGTCAACAGAACCTTCTACGAGGCTAAGATTAAAATTGCGATTAAGCTCTCAATCACATGTTTCCTCGGTCGTTCCCCCTCAAATCCAATTCCTCTCGATGAAAAACACTGAATAAGCCCGTATAAATCCTCTTGTACCTTTTACTATCGATTAGTATGGAGATATACATTGCACATCAGTTGTCGAAAAATTTGGTAAACAAGATAAGTTAAAACTGGAATGCCGATAACATAAACACCATACTTACTTAGTTCATCCGCATTGGCAAGATTTACACTTCTCATTATTGTGACAACAAGGTCCAACCCTTCCTTTGTAACATACTGTGCTTCTTCTATCCAAAATCTCGCTGTATATTATAAAATATATAGAAATAGTTGTACCGATTGGAATATGGTAATTTTTCAAATGTTTACGTTACATTTCAAACAAATACAGTATCATACGTATGGTGACAAAAAACGCGTGTCCTACGGGCCCGATCGACCTAGATTGAAAAGATATAGGGAACAAAGTTCTTAAGTGACAAGTTAATACCGACCGAAAATTTAGGACATTTTACGGCAAAATTAAAAAAACCGACAAAGTCTTAACACATTTTTGTGATATTAAAAAACGAAAAACAGAGCAAAACAAAACAACGCCCGGCCGACCAACCCTATTTGAAAGATCAGCCTGCCCATGATTTTTTTTTTCGTAGCCTAAACAGAAATGTAAACTTCAATATTCGATACAAAATAAAATAAAATAAAATAAAATAAAATAAAATAAAATAAAATAAAATAAAATAAAATAAAATAACAATATTCGATAAAATACAATAAAATACAATGCAATACAACACAACACAACACAACACAACACAACACAACACAACACAACACAACACAACACAACACAACACAACACAACACAACACAACACAACACAACGCAATAATGGCAACGCAAGCAATGCAACGCAACGAAACACAACACCCCCACCCCAGTAGGGTTTCACAATACTAAATCACGTCTGGTCCTGCACCCTCTGAGCCGAAACCAGTCCGTTGCTACGCCGAAACGGGAGACCTTTTCTAAATTACAGTTTAAAATTAGGGTATTTATTACATGTTATGGCAAAATTAATATTGTGGGTATTTTGACAGACACATCAGCGTTCTTCCGGTCCAAAAAAATTGACGTAATGATGATTTTTAAAAATTATTTTAACCGAGAAATTTGTGTTCAGGTCATTTCCGGTAGCTGTCGCCATCATCGAAATCCACAATTGCGTGTGACCAGGAAAACCCAACTTGTACGATTTGAAAAGGCTCTAGCTCCAACCCCCATATATGAGTTGTTGAGTTAGTAGTCATGGCTTTCATCTTTAGGTTGATACCAAATTTCAAGATACCAGTTTCTTATAACGTTGAGTAATATCCATTTTTAAATTGTGTATTTCACGTGTAAACCTATGGGAATGTATTAATTTTGGTGGTGTGAACCCGTAGACAGCAGTACAGTACAGTACAGTACAGTGCAGTACAGAGCAGGGAGGGGGTCAAGTTTTGAAATATCACCAATGTAATACCTAAGACCATATTGAGATACAGGCATTTAAAGTTTTTTAAATTGTAGAAATTTACCAAAAGGTGCTAATGTAATGCAAATTGACAATATTATAGATTTTAGTCTTAGCATTCACATGATATTATGTCATTTTTTGACATCGTATTAAGCGATATCAATCAATTTATTGATTTTGGACTTTCTTGCGCTCAGTTTGGAGCCATATGTTTTATACAGGGTTTCTACAAATGGGTAGTTGGCTGAGAATTATTTCCAAATCAATTATAATGCTATTTAACAATGATCTTAATGATTTTAGCAACATATATTGTTTATTGACATGAAATGATGTAATATAATAAAAAAAAATCTTACAACATTTTGTAATAATTGGTGAATTTATAGAAACCCTCTATACAAAAACCCTTTGATTATTCGTAATCCTAATAGAACTAAACCTCGACAAACAATCGTTTTATATCAGATTCGGATGTTGTGAACTTCCGGCGGTCATCTCCTCTAAATGCTGCACATAAGATACATATTCAAGATTTATATAAGTTCGAATTACCTGTGCGGTCATAGATAAAAACTGTTGTAGGGCCCGGTGTCTCAACAATTGCATTGCCTCCAGATAAGGTAGCACCACGTAAGGTCAGTGTTAGTTGGAAAGTTTCACAGTCTTCAATGACATCATCTTTTGCTATTGTGAACACAACCATTGCTCTTGTTTGGTCCATGGGAAAGTCTACGTTTTCGGCCATACCATTTGTTGATGAAAAGTCTGTCGTATAAGTTGCAGGAGATGTAGTCCCGGTAGAAGCAGTCAGCGCTACAAAAGAAATTTGACATTTAGCATTAAATTATTAATAAAGATGGTGGTGGCGACAGTAGTGATCTCAGGGGGTGGTGGCGGTTGTGTTGGTGGTGGTGGTGGCGGTTGTGTTGGTGGTGGGGGTGGTGGTGGTGGTGGTGGTGATGATGATGGTGGTGGTGGTGGTGATGATGGTGGTGAAGGTAGAAGAATGTGGGTTGGTTGTTATTGAGGAGATGGAGGCGTGGTTCTGATCTTGGTGGTGATAGTGAGATCGGCGTTAATTGATGGTGGGGATTGTGGTGTTGTTTATGGTGTGGTGAGGATGATGATGATGATGATGATGATGATGATGATGATGATGATGATGATGATGATGATGATGATGATGATGATGATGATGATGATGATGATGATGATGATGATGATGATGATGATGATGATGATGATGATGATGATGGTGTTCCTGGTGTTGCAGTTGGTGGAGGTAATGGTGGTGGAGGTGATGGTGGTGGAAATGATGGTGGTGGTGGTAATGGTGATGGTGGTGGAAATGATGATGGTGGTGGTAATGGTGGTGGAGGTGATGGTGGTGGAGGTGATTATGGCGGTTGTAGTGGTGGAGATTGTAATGGTTGCAATGCTGATGCTAGTGGTAGTCATAGTAACAGTAGCAAGTAGCAGTAGTAGTATTATGGCATGTTGCGATCCAAATGTGTATTATTCGTTCTTCAAGATTAAGTATAATTAATTGTTACCAGCGGTATGAAAATAACACGAATTTCTTTCTTAAAATGAGGCGACGGAGCCTATTTTAGCTTTGTGCACAATATATGTATCATCACGGAATGGTTTCAGAATTCGTGATAAACTCACTGACGTGAAGAATCTAAGGCGAACCGACAGCAACAAATCTAATAATGTATTATGCGCTTACTAAGCTCGTCAGCATCGCCAAGGTATCCATCTCTGTGTATCGTCACCACAAGGGTTGTGTCTTCATTAGCTTCATATTGGGCTTCTTCTATCCAAAAAACAGCTGTCGATTTGTAAAATGATAATGACACCGTTATAAAGTAGTGTTTATTTCAGCTATAACATAAATAATAACCTTGATCTATCAACAGATTTTATAATTGGACCACCATGCCTATGCTGCAACATTCAAAACAAATTTATTGGATCAAAGTATATCAATAAAACAATGTGCACTAATGTAGTATTAGTTTGCACACCGAAAGGGGTACAGTAAAAGGTGTGCCGCCCTGAGTACCTCAATTGTGCCCACCAGAGTTTTCGACAGTTCTTAGGATTTGCCATCTGCAAGAATTTAAGATGCCAAAACACAACATATGTAACTCATGTTCGGATCTGAACACTTAATATTTTTTGTTAAATGCTTTCAAATAAACGAACTTATAGGAGAGGCAGTCAGCAATCCTTTGTAATCTTTAAGGAGTACAACGATGAGACAATTTTACATTTTATTCATATTTCCCTTCGGAGAATTATAATGTGCAGTTAAAACGTAGAAGAGTAATAACAAAATTATTTTCTGGTTATAATGTACATGTAACATAAAATGTGTTGAAATACAAACACGAAATAACCGAACAAAATAACGAATGCAACCGGGAATGGTTTGATCGTTCCCGTTTTAACCAATTCTAGTTCATCAATGTTTATGCTCAACTACACCTGTACACAGTATCAATACAAACGATTCGTCTTCCATCTTGTTAGAAGAGAGAGATTGAAGACTAGAAACTTGTAATTTTCATTTGAATGGCGCCTATACTAGCCACGTTATGACAAAATGTAACATCTTCTTTATCATGTTTATAGCTTACAGCATTCCGTCTACCCTTTCGAGTTGCATGTAAGTTATTTTAACAAATGTGTTAAAAAGTGTACTTTAGGACCAGTATCGTTCAATACTGGAACATATAAGTTGCCAGTATCGCACGATACTGTTACAATCAACACCGATACTGGTTTGTGTTCCAATATCGCCCGATACTGGAACATTGTATACGTGCCAGCATCGTCCGATACTGGAACACTGACTTTTTACCAGTATAGAACGATCGGACGATACTAGTACAGTTCAGAATCTGGGACCTAAAGTACACTTTTTCCAAATGTGAATCCCTACGGACTCGATCGACGCCTTTAGCATGTTAAGTCGACAAAGGTACATTCAATTCCGGTCCCTTTTCTGAGTTATCGATATAAACTCCAACAAAGTTTTGAAGTGTTTTCAATCGCCTATATTTCGGATATTTTGTGATATGTCCATCACTAAGTTATACATCAATCGAAACAATACCACCAACCATATTTGTAGCTATCACTTGTCTCATTGCTCACCCACTTACTTGGGGAATGTGGGGATGTCTAAATCTCAATGTGACCAAATCACCAATATTTCGTGCTTATGAAAGTACAACTCTGCTGCTCATTGAAGAAGTGCACTACATACAGTCAAGAGAGATGTTCTATTTTGGCACATTCAAGTGAGTAGATGGGCACCGAATAAAGCGATTTCTATAAATGTGTCATTAGATAGGTACCATAATATAAACATATCACGAAAAATTCGAACTAAAGAAGATGGAAAAAAACAACACCCGCCGAAACTATTTCGAGGAGATTATTTCTGGACAAGACTGGTGAAGATCAGTTTATCTACAATCTTGTACCTGATTGTACTAACTATTTTTTTCAAGTACCCCTGTATCATTTTAACACTAGAGTTGTAATGTCCGATTACCTTTGTCCTTTCCCTCTGCTGCAAAATCCAGAATAAAAACGAGTGATGATGCCGGTGACTCCACTGCGGCATTTCCACGAGCGGACGTAGTACCTCGCAGAGTCAACGTTAGCATAAAGCTCTCGCAATTTTCAATTCGCGAATCTGAAGCTATGGTGTAGGTCACCGCAGCGGTTGTGTCACCTGCAGCAAAGTCTACATTTGCTGCCATGCCATCAGCAGATGAATAATCTGCTGTATATGTGGCAGGGGAGTCCACCGTGTTAGCTGCAGTTAAAACTGAAAGGTTATAAATGAA
The DNA here is from genome assembly GCA_035610835.1 of Ophiura sarsii. Lineage (NCBI taxonomy): Eukaryota > Metazoa > Echinodermata > Ophiuroidea > Amphilepidida > Ophiuridae > Ophiura > Ophiura sarsii. Next base: position 75,270,820 of record CM069442.1, on the reverse strand, counting down.
ACTGTTATAAAACAAGGTTTATCGAAAGTTAGGATTCAGTCTCCCATGATAAATAATGGACCCCGTGCAAAATAAGACGCGACATAATTACCTGTCACCAACGACAAAATTGTCACTCCTATTATCCCGTGAAATATCAAGGATTGGCGTCCCAACATGGGGATAAGGGAGTATAGGAGAAGAAAGGATAGGTTTTATTGTCCTGTTTACGTCTAACACAATAAACTACATCTCCCACCATTTGCAAGATCACGACTGTTTTAACAGCAAATCTCAAAATTAAGTCTCCAATGGATATTTGCCTTCAAAAGTTATAACGGCTATTATGATTATAACTGACAGGATAGGCTGACGCTTATCTTGATGCTCCGCCTAATTGCCTAAAACAGACGCCCATTTCAAGATTTAGAACACTTTTCCCGTATTTTCTTGCACGTATATCTTCTAAGAATTTTCCAAACATTATTCAGATTTAAGACCAAGACAAACTATTATAACAGCTATCTATAACAGCTCTGACCACTAGCTATAGTAAAACGCCATTAATACGTTTCCGATATAGCACAGTGATGCAATCTCAGCGTAGCATTTTATATAATTAGACACCAATATTATTATTTCCACCGGAAGGTATTGGATATCACACATTATCATGCTTACTAAGTTCATCTGCATTGGCAAGATTTCCAGCTCTGTGTATCGTGACTATCAGATCAGTTCCCTCCTTGGCTATATACTGTGCCTCTTCTATCCAGAAAATGGCTATAATATAATAAGTGAAGATTTAAAATATAGAAGGGGTGACAGCAATGTTTATCAACAAACGCAACGGTCGAAGGGACTGGACTGTCGATACATGCTCGAGGGAACAGCATACATGTACAACCACAACACTGTCCACTATCATGCCTTATTGCCCTTTATAATGTTTTGGTGCCAGTTTTAAAAGCACGGGTCCTAAACAAAACACGATGCGCGCATACCACAGGGCAAAAAACAATGGCAACTGCCGACCAAATGCCTGGTGTGACGTTACCTGTCAGCCCATCTATATTATGGTTCCATGACTAAGGGGCGGTCATTTTCTTCGGTAGGGGGCGGGCACAAAAATTTCATTTATCGTCATCATTTTTTATGACCCTAAACGAAAGCGAATAATGTAGGCCTATTGACCCCGTACTCAGATGGTGACTTGTATATGACCCACACACACAAACAAATCTGTACTTACATTAGTTCTATCTATATAGTCAATCTCATTGTCATAATACGGTAGTATAATATGGAGGAAATTCAAAAAAATTCACACGAGCTTATTTTGTTGTAGTTCGCGGAGGTGCGTCCAGATGCATGAAATGTGCGAACTAAAGTGCAGCATGCGCGTGACGATTTCTCAATTGACGCGCGGTCATTCTTTTTAGCGCCCGGTACGAACTTCTGGGTTTAAGCACGCACGAAAACAAACAAATCTAAACTGATGGAACGGCTAGTAGTACAGGATGGCAATACTGACATAACCGTGTAAAACTTGTATTGATTTCGTAGTCGATTCCGTTGTAAATCACGAACAAATTGCCACCTCCTCCATCTCATAATATTGTACAAGGTGAATACAAAATTATGCATGGATTGTAATGGTGCTTGACATTGATGTGTGCAGTGAACCATAACATTGATGCTGCTTCGGCGACGACCCCCCCCCCCCCCACCTCTATTTAAGTCCCACTTAAAATATCTATAGATCTACCGTAAGGGTGGTTTTGGGAAGAAACTATCAAGCGGATCAAATTAGGGTGAAATGACAACTGAGACGGCTCCGTGAATCGAACCCAGAAAGCAGTCATTTTCATAGCGATTCGCCACGTGAAAGATTGAGAGCCTACCATGGTTACGTAATGATTGGCAAACAGGATTTTAAGACAAAGATCCAAGCTAATATTGCTATTGTTAAGTCCTCATCGTCTGGGCACATAAACTCAGTTTCGTTAAGTCATTTAAAGACCTACAATACGCGACATTCAGAACCAGTAGAAGTACATATTAATATCTTATGAAATTTGGGATTTATTCGTGTGCATGAGTATAACAAATAGTTAGCATTGTTGCCATTTACCTGTAAAGTCATATATATATACAGCTGTAGGGCCCAGGGGATCCACTATTGCATAACCATTAGAATCAGTATCACCTCGCAATGATAACGTGAGAGTAAAACTCTCACAATCTTCAATGTCATCATCAGATACAATGTTATATGTTATCGTAACGGTTGTTTCACCAGCAGCAAAGTCGATATCTTCTGCCATAGCAGAGGTAGATGAATAATCAGTGCCATCAGTAGTAGAATCAGCATTATAGGTTGCAGGAGAAGTTGAACCATCGGCAGCCGTCAGAGCTGTGATAAACAAGAACATTTATTGCACACGCTTTAAAGATGTTTGGGCATATAATGCTTTCATCCCGTGGTCATGATCCCGTTTGAGAGCCATGTATTGTGAGCATATTGATATCCACCCAACATTAATCATTGAAACGCTTCAAAATATAAATCTAGACTCATGTTGTTATCAGTAAGTTGAAATATATTCTACAGTAAGACATCAACGAGTATACCCTCAGCTAAATTGTTCAAAGACCATGTGTGCAACATAGAATCAAACAAGTAATGAACAGGCACATAAATGACGTTGAGGGTGATGTCGTTTCTGATTAGTTCTGAACTACTATAACAAGAGTGTATCAATATCCGATAATTTTGTACAGATTGTAACAGTAGGACAAAGGAAACACCTTTGATTACATAGATATGTATATCTAACTTACTAAGTTCATCAGCAATGGCAAGATTTCCAGCTCTGCGTATCGTGACTATCAGGTCAGTTCCTTCCTTTGCTATATACTGTGCCGACTCTATCCAGAAAATTGCTGCATTGTAAAGTACATAAGTACATAAATAATAATCATAATTCTCAATAATCATATATACAATAAACCGGCAATATTATTTGGGAAAGTATAGTGGTGTGGTATGATACAATTATAGTGCCTTACACATCTGCTTTTATTCATATTCTATTTCTAGTAAAGTTTTATAGGTATGGAACTTCATGTTTACACCTTCGTATATTAAAAGCATAATTATTACAACAAATAGTTGTTTGCCATTTACCTGTAGTGTCATATATATATACAGCTGTAGGGCCCAGGGGATCCACTATTGCATAACCATCAGAATCAGTATCACCTCGCAATGATAACGTGAGAGTAAAACTCTCACAATCTTCAATTTCATCATCAGATACAATGTTATATGTTATCGTAACGGTTGCTTCACCAGCAGCAAAGTCGATTTCTTCTGCCATAGCAGAGGTAGATGAATAATCAGTGCCATCAGTAGAAGAATCAACATTATAGGTTGCAGGAGAGGTTGAACCATCGGCAGCCGTCAGGGCTGTAAAAGTGTTTAACAAAGTGAATACGTACACGTAATGTTTGAAGTAAACATTTATTTATTAAATTAATTCATTTACGGCCGAGTGCACCAATGACGGGTAACTTAATAGGGAGGTAAGCTACCTCCCTAGTAGTTATGCTGCAACTGTAGCGTAACTTACTAACGATGTAATTCTTAGAGCACAACTGGCGAATAACAACAGAATAGTAACTAGCGAGGTAAATATCCACATTAATCAGCATCGTCCCCTTACAAAATTAATTGGCGCATATGCGAAGTGTTAACCTATAGGTTACTGTAAAATACTGACGTGAGTGGTCCTCCGTAATATTTAAAATGTGTCGTCACTCGCTAGGTCATAGGTGAGTGTACATAATTAACATAAATAATCACGTTTAGTCGGCTCACGTTCCGAACAAAATGACGGTATTTTTTTGGCCAAAAATTTCGAATTTGTTCAACGCTTTTTCAAAAATAAGGACTATCAAGACATTACAAACATATTTTAGGCGAGGGGCACACACAAATATTGCACCAAAAAGCACAATTTTAATGACAAACACAAGCACCCGATGCAAACAATTATATACAATTATAACACACCTCTTTACACTCATACTTCCGTGGCATGGATACCTTGTCCTTCGCCTGTTAACCTCAGGACCCCGGTTCGATTCCCAGACCACGCACGGCACGTTATACTTTTATTTATTTTTTCTAGTTATACCCTTCCACTCACAATAATGTTGAAACTTCAGTTTTAATTAAAAAAAACAATGATAAGTTTATTTATTTAGGCATTATTTAAGATCCTTGGACAATTATAGTACATTTTGGTCAAAATATGACCCAAAGTCTGTGCGATTAGTGTTTGAATGGGCAAAAGGAGTTGATCTAAATTTTGACTTAAAAAATCCCCAAATTGCATGAATGGATTTTCAAAATATAAAATATTTCAGCTTATGAGGGGTCACATTCCACTTCAAATATACATCCCCTGGGCATGCAAGCGAAATTGATCTTTCAGCATCAGCGAATCATCCCCTCCAATGTTCACAACAAATTTACGCTACTGCTAAAATCGACTGACTTGTGGCATAAAATGTTATGCCCCAACTTACTCTTGGGTCCGGTCAGGTGTAACATTTAGCCTAAATTACCCGCCAGTTACTAGCCTAGTAGCTTACCCGGCATTGGCGCTCTCAAAATGTTGGGTTACGCCTCAGTTACTAGCGAGGTAGCGCTATTCTTCAGCTACCCGTCATTGGTGCACTCGGCCGTATATTGTATGAAGTCAATACACACTTATGTTTATTTCGAGATTACAATAATCATTAGTCAAAATTAAAGTACAAGCCTACTATAAAATAAGAAGGTCTAACCTTTAATGTTGAGTCGAACGATTTTTTTTCAACACAGCAGCAGTTCACTTCGTTATCAACATGGTTTAACTCATGCCAACGAAGTGATCACTCTATTCTATTGTGGCATAACACTTTCCACGCGGCTATTTTTTTTACCATACCATAAACAGATTTTTCATAAACCTTTTACAATTTTCAAAGTCTATCTCAAGGATTACTGACCCAATACTAGGCATGTTTGTACTTATGTCAATGCATTTCTCATGGTGATTCTAAATATGTTAATGAAATCCAATAATGTTGACATTTTTTAAACATTTTGTGAAATTTTGGAATGTCGTCTGCAGCCGCCTGCCGCGTGGAAAGTGATAATGGTATAACACTTATACTCCATATTTTCCTGCGACTTCAGTTCTCACCTTTGCCGGGTCTGTACATGTACTAAACCGTTCGTGTTCAAATTCATCTGACTCCAGTTCTGAATCTACCTTTTCGCATCATGCCGCTCAGCGTTACTACCAGTGAGCATGTGTACATGTATGCATCTAAATGTATGCCCTTGAGAGCGTGAGTGTTATGCAACGCTCTCCAATGTGTAATGGCCTTGTCACACTTGCGAATAGAGCTCATGTGTGCCCGACATTTTTGGAAATTGGGTGTACGTTCGTGTAAGTTGACATTCGTTCGTGTTCGTCAGCTGTTCGGCCATTACGTCTATGGCAAGTATATTGCACAATAGAACAGAAAAACCTGGATTTTCGTCGATAAACCTGGTTTTTCAAAAATTATGACAATCGAATTCGAAAAACCTGGTTTTTCGATCGAAAAACCAGGTTTATCAAAAAAACTATGACAATCGAATTGAAAAACCAAGTTTATCTGCGAAAAACCAGGTTTATCAGTCGAGAAAACTGGTTTTCAAATACTATGACAATCGAATTCGAAAAACCTGGTTTTTAATCGAAAAAACCAGGTTCATCAAAAAAACTATGACAATCCAATTGAAACACCAGGTTTCTCGACCGATAAACCTGTTTTTTTGCCGATAAACTTGGTTTTTCAATTCGATTGTCATAGGTGTTTTTTTATAAACCTGGTTTTTCGATTGAAAAACAAGGTTTTTCGAATTCGATTGTCATAGGATTTGAAAACCAAGTTTCTCGACCGAGATTAATGTGCCTGTTCAAACAAATAATGAACAGGCACATTAATGACGTTTAGGGTGATGTCGTTTCTGATTAGTTCTGAACTACTATAACAAGAGTGTATCAATATCCGATAATTTTGTACAGATTGTAACAGTAGGACAGAGGAAACACCTTTGATTACATAGAGATGTATATCTAACTTACTAAGTTCATCAGCAATGGCAAGATTTCCAGCTCTGCGTATCGTGACTATCAGGTCAGTTCCTTCCTTGGCTATATACTGTGCCGACTCTATCCAGAAAATTGCTGCATTGTAAAGTACATAAGTACATAAATAATAATCATAATTCTCAATAATCATACAATAAACCGGCAATATTATTTGGGAAAGTATAGTGGTGTGGTATGATACAATTATAGTGCCTTACACATCTGCTTTTATTCATATTCTATTTCTAGTAAAGTTTTATAGGTATGGAACTTCATGTTTACACCTTCGTATATTAAAAGCATAATTATTACCACAAATAGTTGTTTGCCATTTACCTGTAGTGTCATATATATATACAGCTGTAGGGCCCAGGGGATCCACTTTTGCATGACCATCAGAATCAGTATCACCTCGCAATGATAACGTGAGAGTAAAACTCTCACAATCTTCAATTTCATCATCAGATACAATGTTATATGTTATCGTAACGGTTGTTTCACCAGCAGCAAAGTCGATATCTTCTGCCATAGCAGAGGTAGATGAATAATCAGTGCCATCAGTAGTAGAATCAGCATTATAGGTTGCAGGAGAAGTTGAACCATCGGCAGCCGTCAGAGCTGTGATAAACAAGAACATTTATTGCACACGTTTTAAAAATGTTTGGGCATACATTATTATAATGCTTTCATCCCGTGGCCATGATCCCGTTTTAGAGCCATGCATTGTGAGCATATTGATATCCACCCAACATTAATCATTGAAACGCTTCAAAATATAAATCTAGACTCATATTGTTATCCGTTAGTTGAAATATATTCTACAGTAAGATATCAACGAGTATACCCTTAGCTAAATTGTTCAAAGACCATGTGTGCAACATAGAATCAAACAAGTAATGAACAGGCACATAAATGACGTTCAGGGTGATGTCGTTTCTGATTAGTTCTGAACTACTATAACAAGAGTGTATCAATATCCGATAATTTTGTACAGATTGTAACAGTAGGACAAAGGAAACACCTTTGATTACATAGATATGTATATCTAACTTACTAAGTTCATCAACATTGGCAAGATTTCCAGCTCTGCGTATCGTGACTATCAGGTCAGTTCCTTCCTTGGCTATATACTGTGCCGACTCTATCCAGAAAATGGCTGCATTGTAAAGTACATAAGTACATAAATAATAATAATTCTCAATAATCATACAATATACCGGCAATATTATTTGGGAAAGTATAGTGGTGTGGTATGATACAATTATAGTGCCTTACACATCTGCTTTTATTCATATTCTATTTCTAGTAAAGTTTTATAGGTATGGAACTTCATGTTTACACCTTCGTATATTAAAAGCATAATTATTACCACAAATAGTTGTTTGCCATTTACCTGTAGTGTCATATATATATACAGCTGTAGGGCCCAGGGGATCCACTATTGCATAACCATCAGAATCAGTATCACCTCGCAATGATAACGTGAGAGTAAAACTCTCACAATCTTCAATGTCATCATCAGATACAATGTTATATGTTATCGTAACGGTTGTTTCACCAGCAGCAAAGTCGATTTCTTCTGCCATAGCAGAGGTAGATGAATAATCAGTGCCATCCGTAGAAGAATCAACATTATAGGTTGCAGGAGAGGTTGAACCATCGGCAGCCGTCAGGGCTGTAAAAGTGTTTAACAAAGTGAATACGTACACGTAATGTTTGAAGTAAACAATTATTTATTAAATTAATTAATTTATTGTATGAAGTCAATACACACTTATGTTTATTTCGAGATTACAATAATCATTAGTCAAAATTAAAGTACAAGCCTACCGTAAAATAAGAAGGCCTAACTTTAATGTTGAGTCGGACGATTTTTAACAGCAGCAGTTAACTTCGTCATCAACATGGTTTAACTCATGCCAACGAAGTGATTACTCTATTCTATTGTGGCATAATGGTATATTACTTACATGTATACTCCATATTTTCCTGCGACTTCAGTTCTCACATTTGCCGGGTCTGTACATGTACTAAACCGTTCGTCTTCAAAATAATCTGACTCCAGTTCTGAATCTACCTTTTCGCATCATGCCGCTCAGCGTTACTACCAGTGAGCATGTGTACATGTATATATGCGTCTAAATGTATGTCCTTGAGAGCGTGAGTGTTATGCAACGCTCATTCCTCCAATGTGTAATGGCCTTGTCACACTTTTGCGAATAGAGCTCACGTGTGCCCGACATTTTTGGAAATTGGGTGTACGTTCGTGTAAGTTGTCATTCGTTCGTGTTCGTCAGCTGTTCGGCCATATACGTCCAGCCCATTTGTTGTTCATTTTGATCACCGGTAAATTCTGAGACTAATATACCTATTTACCTATTTAGGTATATTAGTCTCAGGGTAAATTAGCTTAACGCCTGTCACATGTACCGAATATAGCTAACTTATGCCTAGCGTACTGAATTTGTTTCTCTCGAAATTTGGCAAAGTCCATTCTATACGCTCAATATTCATGGTTCAGCGGAGACACGTCACGTGATCGGCCGCAGCACGCTAAGCATACGTTGGGCATTCGTTTGGCATAAGGTGTATTCGTTAGCGGTTCGATAGGGGTCCGCAGAGGTGCGATGGGGTCCAAGATAACTATTTTAACATGTTCAAAATTTTGTGCGGGTGACAACGTAGTGATCAATTAATACGCTTATGTATACGTCGAGCATTTGCTATGTGAACGTTTCGTACGTTGGGTGTAGGATGCTTCTTTGTCAGCTGTTTGATCAAAACGAACAGATTGGTTGGACATGATGTGACCAGCGCACAGTGTAACAGGGTATATACGCTGTTGTAATGCTTGATCATTATTTCGTGGTCTTCAAGCCATAGAAACACAAAAAGAGGATTTGATGGGCCCTGATCACTTATGATGAGCCTATGATCATGATCACCACGGAACTAACTATTTTGTTGACAAAGTAAGCTGTTGGTGTGTTCGTTTGACTCAGCATTCAAAGTTGAACCGTGCGGTCTATTTTGCGATATGCTTTTACTTCAATTTGGAAAAAGTGTACTTTAGGTCCCAGATACTGGTATACAAGTATCGTTCAATACTGGAATATAAAAGTTGCCAGTATCGCTCTATACTGGTACGATTTTACTGTTCCAGTATCTGTCGATACTGGAACACCAAATAGTGTTCCAGTATCGCCCGATACTGGTACATTTTATATGATCCAGTATCGTCCGATACGGGAACACTGACTTTGTACCAGTATCGAACAATACTGGGTGTTCCAGTATAGGACGATACTAGTACATTCCAGAATCTCGGACATAAAGTACACTTTTTCCAATGTCACTACTATTTTCAAAAGTCGAGCGCCACTGTGATCATAACAAACCAACATTGATTTGATTTATACACGTTTTAATTTCAAACAAATGAAGAGCAGATGTTTGTTAATATCTGTGAATTGGCAAACTCATACTTCGTGCGAAACAGAACAAAACTAGATACTGAACGCACATATGTAGGACGTGTGATGTGCTCGGGTTTTGCAAATATTTATTTTTTAATCCCTTCATCTTAGTTTAGATTCCTGTTTTATGATTGGTTCGTAACCACTAAAAGATAACATTTTATTTGTTGAATTTGGTACAGTTTTCAAGAAGCAAGCGAATTATCACATGCACATACAACTTACTTAATTCATCAGCATTGGCAAGATTTCCAGCTCTGTGTATCGTGACGACAAGATCAGTTCCTTCCTTGGCTACATACTGCGTCTCTTCTATCCAGAAAACAGCTGCCATATAGAAATACATAATAAATAGCTCTTCGGCATTAGGTAAGTATGTAAGAATACATGTAGGCTATATGTCTTGTTTCAGACGCACATTTTATTTTTGGTGTGTGAGTTTAAATCAACGAGTATTACAGACAGTACATATCGATGTCATTTACCTGTAGTGTCATGTATATATACATTTGAAAGTCCCGAGTGATCCACTATTGCATAACCACCAGAATCTGTAGTTCCTCGCAATGATAGCGTGAGAGTAAAACTCTCACAATCTTCAATGACATTATCCCTCACAATAGTAAACGTTATCGTAGCATTTGTTTCACCGATGGCAAAGTCGATATCTTCTGCCATACCATTGGTAGATGAATAATCAGTGCCATCGGTGGTGGGATCGGTATTATATGTTGCGGGAGAAGTTGTACCATCGGCAACTGTTAGAGCTGTGAGATATACATGTATTATTAAGAAAACGAAATACACGTATGTTAAGAAAACGAAATACACGTAATTATTGTTGTTGTCATTGCACTGCGCCAAAAGACAAGACAAGATACTTCTCCATGAAAAGGAGTCGTAAGGGTAATTACGTCAACCAACTCAATAAAGTCTCTCCCATCCCCATACAAATATGAAGGGGTGGTGGAAAAGAGCAATGACATGACAATGGGACATACCTACATGTACACCCTAATCCATATCATTTAGGTAAATGCAATGGCGACAGATAGACTGATTGTCCACGAGGTAGATTTAAGTAAAGGCTTGATTGGGTCTGAAATGTGGACCTAACACTGTCTAGGGCCCTATTTCATAAATTTTTTAAAGATCTTAAAAGATCTTCTTCACACTTTCCACGCGGCAGGCAGCTGCAGACGATATTCCAAAATGTCACAAAATGTTTCAAAAATGTCAAATTACTGTATTTCATTACCATATTTGGAATCACCATTAGAAATGCATTACAATAAGTACAAACATGGCTTGTCAGTAATCTTTGCGATAGACTTTGATAGACTTTGAACATTATGAAAGGTTTCTGAAAAATCTGTTTTGTGTATGGTAAAAATAATAGCCGCGTGGAAAGCGTTAAAGTTGGATTTATGAAGAATTAATGTATACTTAAACCCGAACTCTTCTTAAAGGTAAATGTTCTGATAAAATTGTAGCATTCCAAAGTTTGAGTTGCATAACTCCAATGGTTTTTAATTTAAAACTAAATATTTGTATGGCAAAACTAAAAAAAAATCCCTAGGGAAGTTTCTTAAAATGGTTTTGGTGCATTTCAGCAATTTTTACCAAAAACTGATTTTACTTACGATGTCGCCAAGTTTTTGAGCCAAAAAGTGATTTTTTGGTCAACATTCAAAATATCAGCCTTTTTAGTGAATTTGATACCAAAAATGGATTATTTGACTCATTTCCTTTCCAAAAATGTATACCCTTATATACATCCCATTGATAGTTCAAAAGTTACAGCGCTTGATAAATTGCATGTTTTTAGGGTTGACAGCCCCTTATGTTACTAACGAATTCTTCTTGAAATGTAAGGTAATATTCTTCTTATCCTAAGAAGAGTTTTTAATCTTTACTTAAGAATAATTTAATAGGAAGTTTTCTTAACTTACCAAGTTTACCTTTATGAAATAGGGAACAGATCCCCATATGGAGATACCAACCCAAGGAAGGAATAGCACAGGACCCAGGTACGGACCGACTAGTTTAACTAAAGAACACCTAGTCACAACGGAGCAATGAATGCAGGGATGGAACTTCAGATTTTTTTCAACTAGCCAGTGGGGCAGGTAACTCACAGAATCTACCTGCCCGACAAAAATTCTACCAGCCCAAGGTTTTTTCATAACATTTTGCAGCAAACAAATGCAAGACTACTTTTAAACTACATTTACATGTTTTTGTCTTTATTGTACGATGTTCCTCTGTAAACCTAGCCCGTAACAGCTCCTCGTATTCATCAATCCAATACTCTCTTTAATCTCCTATCAACCTGATCTCCTCTATCATGCGATCATCTGATGATGAAATTACCCTGAACTTACTGTTACTTACACTTTAAGCTTCAAAAATTTTACCCGCCAGTCGGACGGGTACCTTTGAATCTTCACCCGCCCGACACGAAAGTTACCCGCTATGGGCGGGCGGGTGGGTCTTATTTCCATCCCTGAATGAATGTACTCACAGGGATTACCAGAGGCTGATTCAACTGGCTGAACCTTTCACTTGAAGGTAATACTTGTCCACGTATTGTTCAAGAGAAATTAGAAGAAAAAATATCCCACATTTTTGTTGGTAAAGTGACTTTGTAAACAAAGCAAAACCACATAAAACTATTCCATACATGTACAAAAGAACAGTTTGTTACTACCAGTACAAAGAAAGGTACGATAAGATTGTGGATTTAAGTAGCCATTTGTACTGGGTTCTCCCGCTTTCTGATTGCGATTGATACAGAAAAACGTCACAGGGAAGGCCATAAGCATAATATTAGTACACGTAACAAACATACTCAGCTTATCAGTGTGTTCAAGATTTCCAGCTCTGTGTATAGTGACGTTAAGATCGGTTCCTTCCTTGCCAATGTATTGTGCCTCCTCTATCCAGAAAATAGCTGATATTGTTAAATAGAAATAAAATAAAGATAATACTGAAAATATTACACTAAGATATGAAACATTTGGTGTGAAATTATACCTGTGGTATTCTGTGGTGGCTTTAGTAGTAGGGAACAGGGCTCTAATTTTACCAAGGTAATCGAGGCCATTGACGTGCCCTTCTGAAGTTTTGCCTTGGCGCCGCCTTGTTGCCCCTTCCTAAATTTGTTCAGTGGCCTTAAAATGGGTGCTCTCAAAAATTGAGTACTCATCAGCAAATTTAGGATTTAAATTTACGGGGGGTTGAAATAATTTAGTGACCAATTCGAGCGTAGCGTCTCGCGGCGTGGGGTCCAGGGTGCCCGCTGAAGGGCCGTGATGGGGTTCTGGGGTAAAGCCTCCTGGAAGCTCCTTGGCAGAGATGGCGCAGGGTGGTGAACAAAATCCTGAACTTTTGGTAAGTAGGCCTATCCAATGAAAGCGATGCGAGCTGAACGAGTGCATCGTTTAACGGCTACGAAGTTGTGCCATTGCGTTAGTTAATTGTTATTCCGATGGCTTAGCATAGAAACAAGTAATCGATATGATAGACGAGGCGAGATACTTAGTCTCAATTGCCTCGTTTACCCAAGCGAGATTGGGTTTCTGTATAAGGGTGATATTACAATCTAAGTGTTGATATGGTTGTGCACCTACCTAGGTGAATCGAAATGATTGTGACGATTTCCTAATGGCAGCGTAATAATAATGGCTTTAGCGCCTCTGAATAGGCTACCTAGATATATGGCGCTTTATATAAATTTCCTTCATTATCATTATTACCTGTTCGATCTCGAATGAAGACGGTTGACGGGGCTGGTTTCTCTATTACTGCATTCCCCCTAATTACGGTATTTGTGTTCGGCCTCAATGTAAGAGTCAGTGCAAAAGTCTCCCAATCTTCAATATCCACATCCGCTAGTATTGAATAAGTAACCGTCGTGGTTGTCGCACCCGCACCAAAATCCACATCTTTCTGCTGATCCATTTCGGCAGACGAATAATCCGTATTGGGTTCCGCAGGGTCATGATGATGTGTTGCTGGTGAAATTAGCCCGGCGCTTGACGTGAGAGCTGTTTATTTTAAAGTGAATGTAGGACACTGTTGTATGATGGGACATGTGGGTTGGATCGGGGATCGTCTAGTCAGGTTCACTATGTAATTTCGTTGGATTTTTGTGGGGAGTTGCTAATTTTTGCATCTAATTAATGTTTAAACACCACTGATACTAGAAACCAATGTTTACACATTTTTAAAATCTCCGATGGCGGCCATATTGGATTTTTAAAATGGCGGCCAAATTGTAATATATTTAAACTATTTTAAAACAAAACATGACATGTGGTCACTTTTTAAAGCTTATTTGTTGGTAGAATTGCCACGTCTGTTGCCCCGAAAGCAGGACTAACTAGTCCTGATCTTAATTTCAAAATGGCGGCCATGACTAAGGGGTTATTTAAGATGGCGTCCAAAATGGCCGCCCAAACTGGTCAAATCTCATAAAATGACATAGCAATCAAAATGTATGGTTTAAGTATAGTTTTAATAGTGGGATACATGTATTAGACCACTAGACACTCATATCCAGAATTGTTGCTTTGTTCACACACCTAAAACCAAGATGGCCACCAAAATGGCCGCCAAAAATTGTTCAATTCCATAAATTGGCATAAATGAACCAACATGTGTGATCAGAGTATAGCTTTAACAATGGGATGTATGAATTAGACCACTAAAAACTCATATCTAGTATTCTTGCTTTGTTAACATACTTTAACACCAAGATGGCCACCAAATGAATGGCCAAAATGGTCAAATATGGTCAAAATTTAATAAAATAGCATAATATCAACCGAAAGGTATAATGAACATATGATTTTAACGATGGGATGTATGTGTTAGACCACTAGTAACTCATATCAAATATTTTTGCTTTGTTAACATGGTTAAAAATCCAAAATGGCTGCCAAAATGGGTCCTAAAATGGCTCCAAAATGGCTGCAAAAATGGTCAAATTCTATTAAATGTGATAATATCAACCAAAATGTATAATGAAAATATAGTTTTAATGATGGGATGGATATATTAGACCCCTAGTAATTCATATCCAGTATTTTTGCTGTGTTAACATACTTAAAAATCCAAAATGGCCCCCAAAATGGGTCCCAAAATGACTGAAAAAATTGTCGGAATTTCATAAAATTGGATAATATCAACCAAAATGTATGATGAAAGTATAGTTTTAACATTGAGATGTATGTGTTAGACCACTAGTACAGTACAGCTCGAAATAGAGTGTACACTGACATTGCAATGATATTGCAATGACATTGCAATGATATTGCAATGACATTGCACTGACATTGCAATGACATTGCAAATTGTAATCCGATTAGTGCACTGTCATTGCAATGTCATTGCAATGACATTGCAATGATATTGCAATGACATTGCACTGACATTGCACTGATGTGCGTTGATATTGTGCACTCTATTTCGAGCTGTACTGTAGCTCATATCCAGTATATTTGCATTGTAATAACATACTTTAAATCCAAGATGGCCACCAAAATGGCTGCTGTAAATGTAAAAATTGTCTACATAAGTGTATGATAATCCAGAATAGATATTGTAAGTGTGTATATTACATTACATGCGCCAAATAGTATGTTCTAAACTGTCAAGCTATTGCTATTAGATATAATGCCCACCTCTGTGACAGTTTTGATTCTGTGTAACATTCCAAAATGGCTGCCAGAATGGTTAAGTTGTTGTTAAATGACCCAGCAAAATTGTTTTGTATTGTAAATGACCATATTATGTAATGCCAACACCCCAAATATAATGGGACAGCATTCACTATATGTCTATTTATAAAGCCTAGGGGCTGGCTGTAGATGTAGTTTGAGTATTTAAAATATCCAAGATGGCTGCAAAAGGTTAAACTATAAACTGAAAGCAGTTTTAGTTTATTGTTAGTGTTACAATAGATATGACCAAATTATTATATCTATAGGTTTTAATCTACCTAAACATATTTGTATGTGACAATGTATGATACAATGGTATAGAGTTCATTTCTTTCCACTTTGACCATACTGGGTGGTTCCAAAAAAGTTAACCCAAGTTCAAGGTAATATTTCAACCACATTTACAGTTTCAGAGAATTTGTATTTGCTAAGTCTTGATCAGCAGTAACTTTTGAAATTATCCTGAAAAAACCGGTACATTTATCTTGGTTGGTTCTTCAGATATGGTTCATTACAAAAAGCATGCACAAAACTGCCTTGTCCACGGGAGCGTCCTTTGTAGAGATGAAATGCACAAAGTGGACTTACATGTTCACACGATTGGTCACAAATTGTAAAAATTGAGAAAAAGAAAAAAGGAGACATCTGAAACATCTGTCTGGTGCTTGACATTACCTACTTACTTACCTACGTTTCTTTGTTGATGTGAATGGCGCATTAAGCAAAGAGATTGGGATACTTTGTCAGGGCGGGCATTTCAATTCTGAAACTAGAGCATGATGTTGTGTTGAAGACAACAACTAAATGACACTTCAGTGGACAAGTCAGTTTTGTATGTTTTCTGTAATGAACCATATCTGAAGAACCAAACAAGCTAAACGTGCCATCTTTTCAGGATAATTTCAAAACTTACTGCTGATTAAGACTAAGTAAACACAAATTCTCTGAAACTTTAAATGTGGTTGAACAATTACTTTGAACTTGGGTCAACTTATTTTTGAACCACTCGGTATTTTGATCAATGGGTGACCCCCTGTGGTAATTGTTTTGACCATTTAGAGGTAATTGTATTGACCATTTAGAGGTAATTTTAATGAAATGGTCATTATAATGGCCATCGTAATAACATTACATTGTCAAAATGGAGTATATACCATTCAATCATACCTTGTCACATACAAATACGTTTACTGGATGGATTAAAAGCTGTAGATATAATAATTTGGTCATATCTAGTGTAACACTAACAATAAACTAATACAGTTTTTCGGTTATTTTAACCTTTTGCAGCCATCTTGGATATTTTAAAAGACTCAAACTAGATCTAGGCTTTATCATAATAATATAGTGAATGCTGTCCCATTAGATTTGGGGGTGTTGGTATTACATAGAATGGTCATTTACAATCAATACAATTTTGTTAGGTCATTTAACATCAACTTAACCATAATGGCAGCCATTTTTGAAAGTGATACAGAATCAAAATTGTCACAGAGGTGGGCCTTATATCTAAAAGCAACAGCTTAATAGTTTAGAACATACTATTTGGTGAATGTGATGTAATATACATTCTTACAATATCTATTCTGGATTATCGTAGGCTACACTCATGTAGACTATTTTTTTTTCATTTACAGCGGCCATTTTGGTGGCCATCTTGGATTTAAAGTATGTTATTACAATTCAAATATCCTGGATATGAGTTACCAGTGGTCTAATACATACATCCCAATGTTAAAACTATACTTTCATCTTACATTTTGGTTGATATTATCCCCTTTTATGGAATTCCGACAATTTGTTCAGTCATTTTGGGACCCATTTTGGGGGCCATTTTGGATTTTTTTTGACATGTTAACACAGCAAAAACACTCGGATATGAGTTACTAGTGGTCTAATACATACATCCTAACATTAAAACTATATTTTCATTATACATTTTGGTTGATATTATCTCATTTTATGGAATTTGACAACTTTTGCAGCCATTTTGAGACCCATTTTGGCAGCCATTTTGGATTTTTAACTATGTCAACAAAGCAACAATACTGGATATGAGTTACTAGTGGTCTGACACATACATACCATCGTTAAAATCATATTTTCATCATACATTTCAGTTGATATTATGCTATTCTATTGAATTGTTATCATATTTTAACATTTTTGGCCATTAATTTGGCGGCCATTTTGGTTTTAAAGTATGCTAACAAAACAAGAATATTAGATATGAGTTTCTAGTGGTCTAATTCATACATCCCATTGTTAAATACTCTGAACATACATGTTGGTTCCTTTATGCCAATTTATGGAATTTTACCATTTTTGGCGGCCATTTTGGCGGCCATTTTGGCGGCCATTTTGGCGGCCATTTTAGTCTCGGTATGTTTATAAAGCAGAAGTTCTGGAAATGAGTGTCTAGTGGTCTAATACATAAATCCCACTATTAAAACTATACTTTCGAGGTTTTCCCCATACATTTTTATTGCTATATGTCATTTTATGAGATGAAGATTGGCGGCCATTTTGAAATTCCAAAATGGCTGCTATAATGGATTTTAAAAATGTGTAAACATTGGTTTTCACTTTCTGTAGACCTTTACCTTCATGAAAATGCAAAAATTAGCAACTCCCCACAAAAATCCAACGAATCTACTGCAAAGTACATAGTGACCCTGACTAGTCGGTAGAGCTTGTATTACAACCAATAAACTACAAATGAATATTCATGATAATGAGGTCGCTGTATTTGCTTGTACAGTGCTTGTAATAAAACCCTAAAGTTACCTTTTCCCAAAGGTTTGATGAATGATGATCTGTTTAATTGGGTGCCAAGAACAAATATTTTTTATTGCTGCCGCTACCAAAAGGTCAAAGGTCATATAGGGGTCAAATTGCTAAAATGCTCTTAATTTGTTGTAATGCAAATCAAACTCTTCCTGATCTGAGATCCTTATAAGGAGCAAAAACTCCAATAGTTGTATTTGCACCTGATGCTTAGTATTCGGGATGTGGGGCAAAGTAGGTCAAAGGTCCACATTTTCCTAAAATTTGTGTACAGGGGCCAAATTTCGCGAAATATTCCGATTTTAATGAAAATAATCTAACATTGTTTAGTGGGATACCACGGGCCATAAAAAGAATGGTTTGCCATATCTACAAGTTAAAGGGACACAATGTCATGTTGATTTTTTTTAAATTTTAATTAATTTACTTCAGAATTCAAGATGAACATTAAAAATTACCATTATTGTTGTTTCTATTAAAAAAACAGCCCAGCAAAACTTGATTAAAACGATGTTTTAAATATGTTGGAATACCACCCTTAACCATGAAAAATGCTGGTTGCGGCTTTACCAGCATTTTTAAAATCGACGTTTTGTTGTACAAAGAGGGCTGATTTTTCTTAATCCTTATACTAGTTGTAAGTTCATACATGTAATACAATTGTAAAAATATACCAATCCCTGTTTTTATCATATATTTTTGTAATTGAGGGCGCTGCATCCACCATATCTCTTAATGCCCCTTTAAGCATCAGTTTAGTTTCATTAGGTCAAAGGTCAACACACATTAGCGGTATAGCTTCCTGACGTTTTACGGAACCTATACAGCACTACGAGCTCATACATTATAAACGCTTTTACATTCGATTATCTATGATTAGACGAAGACGTTAAAATGGTTAAGACGTTCGATCATCGGGATATTTACAACGCACCTTTAGGTGAACGTAACTTACTTTGATGGAAGGATGAAGGAGGGGTGAACTGTTCTGTTTTGCCTCTTTTTTGTTCCAATATTGTGATATACTTACTAAGTTGATCTACATTGGCAAGGTAACCATGTCGGTGAATTGTTACAACCAGGTTAGATCCTTCTGTAGCAATTATTTGTTCCTCTTCTATCCAGAAGAATGCTGTTTCGATAAATTAAAACCATTAGTAAGAACAAAGAACAGCAACAACAATGACAAAAGGTGAAAGCGCTGATAATAATAACTACAATCGCAAATAGTGACCACAAGGCGACGAAAAAACCCTGTTCTACGGGCCCGACTTACCCATTTTCTACCCATTTTTATAAAATTCCTCCCAATTATATTTAGAAATTGAAAATCTATGAAAATTATCTAAAGATTTATCAAAACAATTTCCCGACAGTGTACAGTTGGTTACCAATTCGTTGCATTTCCCTTTCTACACGCCTTACCGTAATTTTTTTCTAAATCTTGCATAACAATCTTCGTAAATTTAGCTAGCAACATTCTTTAAATATGTATATTAATAAAGATGATCATATTCTTCCAAGTTATGACTAATTATATAATGTATGCATAATCACGTTTCTCAATTACCTGTACGATCTAGAATAAAAACAGTTGCTCTGTCCGGGTCATACAGAGTTGCATATCCTTCAGAAGCAGTATCGCCCCGCAATGATAGTAGTAGCATAAACGTCTCACAATCTTCGATGGAAGTATCATCTGTTATTGTATAAGTTACCGCATGAGTAGTTGCACCAATACCAAAGTTGAAATCAATCACGGCACCAGACATTCCAAAAGAGTAGTAGTCAGAGCCATATGTCGCAGATCCTCCGGTTGCTGTCAAACCTATTTCCAAACAAGAGTTAGTAAGTGAATAAGTGCGTTGAAGTCAATGATCTATGAATCAAAAACTATAGTTGATACTATGCTATAAAGCTAATTTCATCATAAATTATGAAGACATGGAAGGCAACGTTATCATTTTCCATTGAAATTATGCTCGTCTCGGATTAAGATCGCACAACACAAAAGCCAGTATACCTATGCACCTACGCGCGTGCCACAGTGCGCCATTTTTAAGGCAGTCGCCACCACTTGACATATAATTCGCCACCTTCATAAATATTCATTAAATGTGAAATTTCTATCCAAATAACAAGGAAGTTCAAACCCAAGAGGGTATCATACTCACTTAGCGTATCTACATTGCCAATATTTCCAGCCCTATGTATCGTTACTTCATGATTAATTGTTCCTTCTTTCGCTGTATATTGGGCCTCCTCTATCCAAAATACCGCTGAGTGTTCAAAAAGGAAAAGAATTAATACGAGTACAACCACTTTCAATTCAAACTATAGGACTATCTCAGAGTGGTTTATAAAGTGATGAACAACAATGCGAACGCGTAATCCGCGTTCTCGTCACAATTACATAGATGCACGCGAGCGCGTTATTCATCGGTAGGG
The DNA here is from genome assembly GCA_035610835.1 of Ophiura sarsii. Taxonomy (NCBI): domain Eukaryota; kingdom Metazoa; phylum Echinodermata; class Ophiuroidea; order Amphilepidida; family Ophiuridae; genus Ophiura; species Ophiura sarsii. Next base: position 75,250,207 of record CM069442.1, on the reverse strand, counting down.
ATATACATGCATCATAAATCAAGCTAGTCCTTACACGCATAGGACGCAATTCAAAATTTCAAAGCAAGAATTAACCCCAACTCCCCGGGCTTGTTTTGGGGAATAAAACTATCAGGGGAGAAAAAAAGGGGGAAATTAGAGGGGAAATTCCGACCGCACCGGCGCCCGGGAATCGAACACTGGTCGCATGTGTGATCCCCCAATTTTTAACCCTAACTCTAACCATAAACGATAACCCTAATCCTTACCGTATACCATATACCCTAACACGTGTTACAATTATCTAAAAGTAGTCACTGCGTTAAATTCAAGCTTCGCCCCATTACGGAAAACTTATAGTCGGGTATATACAGAGACGTTACCAAAAAATATTTTTGAATGCTAAGGGGTTATTCAAGATGGCGTCTAAAATGGCCGCCCAAACTGGTAAAATCTCACCTTTGACAAATTTTGGCCATTAATTTGGCGGCCATTTTTGTTTTAAAGTATGTTATCAAAGCAATAATACTAGATTTAAGTTGCTAGGGGTCTAACACATACATCCCATTGTTAAAACTAGACTCTGATCATACATGTTGGTTTATATATGCCAATTTATGGAATTTTACCATTTTTGGCGGCCATCTTGGATGTAGGTGTGTTTACAAAGCAAAAGTTCAGGATATAAGTGTCTAGTGGTCTAATACATACATCCCACTATTAAAACTATTCTTTCACCATACAATTTGATTGCTATATGTCATTTTATGAGATTTTACCAGTTTGGGCGGCCATTTTGGACGCCATCTTGAATAACCCCTTAACATAACAAAATTATTTTTGGTAACATCCTGACTATTACTGTAGTGTCCAAAATCAGGTTTTGTTGTGATAAAATTTGAATAAGCGTTACCCAGTTAACGCGCATTGGATTGTGGGTAAATAAGATAGCTGCGCACATGGGCGGCCGAACGGGGTCTTATCGTCTTTTACACCACAATTTACGATCGATAAATGGATTTTTGACTGTGATGAAGACATTGTTAGATAGATTAATTATGACCATGTCGCATCATGTTACATCACTTTGTAAATCTATTAATTTCCTCTTGTGGAACCTTGCCAGAATACGTAAATTTATTGACCATGATGCTTCTTCTAATGCAATGCGGGCTCTTGTTTTATCCAAATTAGACTATGCCAATGCCTTGTTATCTGGTTGCAGAGGCAAAGACATTGTTCGTCTACAACGCCTTCAAAACCGTGCAGCGCGCATTGTATTTCAGGTTCCACGTCGTCATTCCTCATCTCCTCTGTTGAACTCACTGCACTGGTTGCCAATTGACAAACGTATCAAGTTTAAAACTCTCCTTTATATCTATAAGGCTCTGAATGGTCTATCGCCGATTTACCTGTCCGAATGCATTGCAATTCATGTCTCATCAAGGACAGGTCTGCGCTCCAACCTTGACAAGACCCGTCTCTTTATCCCAAAAACTAAAAGACAAATTGGCGATGGATCGTTCGGAGTCTGTGGCCCAACCCTCTGGAACAAGTTGCCACAATCAATTCGCTTGTCACCTAGTATTAATGCTTTCAAACGCAGCCTCAAAACTCATCTATTCTTGTGATTCCTCTTGCTGATGTTGTATTCTGTATTCTGTATAATTTATTTTGCTTTGTATTATTGTTATCCATTTATATATGTAATTGATGTAAAGCGCAATGATCAATTTTGGAATTGCGCTATATAAGCACCGTTATTATTATTATTATAAGGTATTACCAGCATTAATGTATTTGAACAGTAAGTGAGAAATTGTGCTGTACGTTCTTCTAGTGAATCGTCTTCAGTCATCGTAAAACAAATGAAATAAGTTCCGTATCAAGTCAGTAAATATGTGGAGTTTTTAGCGCCGTGGAGTTATTAGCGCCGCTTTGTCGTCATATGAAACAAATCACCCCAAATATAACAGAAAATAACGCCAACTCTCCATCCAGAGAGCACAACACCTACCCTTTGCCTATCTTTATATTTACCTGTACGGTCAACAATATAAACTATTGCAGTATATGGTTGCACTACTGTGGCATAACCACCACTCACTGTAGAGGTACAATCCTGCAAAGTCAATGTAAGTATGAATGTTTCTATGTCTTCAATGCTGTTATCTTTCTCAATCGTATATGTGACCGTAGTAGAAGATTCACCAATAGCAAATGTAACTTCCCCACCGCCAGAATAGTCAGCGACGGGGGAACGTACGGCGGGGGAAGACGAACCACTAGCATCAGTTAAGGCTGTTTAATTAATTAAAAAAAGAATGTTACGCGATGTTTCTGTGTGTGTGAGAATGGTGTGAGTGATGTGATAACCATTGCGTGGTTGATTGTTGTACAAAAAGGCAGTTACTAAGAATTATGTAGTGTGCATAAAATCAAAATGGCCCAGTGTGCCCTGCTGTCCTCATACCTCTGTTCATGCTGTTGTGGTCGGATTCAAATGGTCTTGGTTGGCACAGGTGTAAAAATAGTTTTAGTAAATTGCTGATCTCCTGTATATCTATGACACCACTCTCAACAGTAACAGGTACCCGGTCTACTAAATGCTCCTACAAATCTTATTGGTTCGAGGGCGGCATAAACTCGGGAGGTGAGCATAGTGGGAGGCAAGCAATAGCGATTGAGAGCATTTAGTAGACTTGGAACCTCTTACTGTTGAGAGTAGTGTCATAGATATATAGGGGATCAGCAACTTACTTCAACTATTTTTAAACCCGTGCCAACCAAGACCACTTGAATCTGACCACAACAGAGGTAGGGGGACAGGATCACACTGAATACAAATCAATCAAGCTCACAGAAAAATTGAAAACAGACAGAGACAGAGACAGAGACAGAGACAGAGACAGAGACAGAGACAGAGAAAGAGACAGAGACAGAGAGAGAGAGGGGGAGAGAGAGAGGGGGGGGGGGGGGGGGAGGGGGAGGGGGAGGGGGAGAGAGAGAGAGTGAAAAAGTATCCCAGGGCCCAGAAGCATCGAACATGGCTATTCACGTTCAGACTAGTCGGAGTAAGGACGGCGTAAGGAAGAGTAGCGGTGGTTTGGAGTAGCAATCGCGTAAAACTGATGGAGAAGTGACTTTATCCTACCATCAAGACGATTCTCGTGTTCCTATTGGATAAGCGCTTAAATTTAGTGACTAGATACAGGGGCGGACTGGGACCTGAAAGCGGCCGTGGCAAAATTATTAAAGCGGCCCTTTTTGACCATGTCAGGCAGAAGTAGCCTATGACGTCCCGGTAGTAAATTTTCGTAAAAGGTTGCCCCAATTTTTTCCCAGTCAGTCACCTCGTGAATTTCACGTAAGTGTGTGTGGTGGGGGGTGGGGGGGGGGGGGGGGGGGGGGGGGGGGGGGGGGGGTAGGGTCAAACAAATTCGCACGGTCACAAAATTTCGCACGGTCACAAAATTTCGTAACCGGCCATGAGAGGCCCAAACCGGCCCTGAGAGGCCCAAAACAAGCGGCCCATGTGGCGATCGCCACAACGCCACAGTGGCCAGTCCGCCCCTGACTAGATATATTCCGTATCCGACCCCTGTATCCCGTATACGGTCAGTATGGAACTGCGCATGCGTTGTAGTAGGGTTGCTACGCCGGCGCGTGACGATCGTGATTTGAACTTGCTCGGATTTTAGGTGACTATTATACTTTACAGAAATATTTGTTCTTGCTTTGTTTTAATAGTGTTTTAGTATACCCAGGGGGCCAGCTTAACCCCCCTGTATCCCCATGCTGTAAAAGGTTGGTGGGTATACAGATAACCATTAGGACCTATACAACATTCCTAGGGTGGACAACCTAAAATATCAGGTGCACAAAGATGGGAAACGGGGGGGTCAAAGTTCAGGGGGGTCAAATTTGGTAAATTTTGAGCAAACCATATCATGTTTGGTATCAAATGATAGCAAATTTAATTCTGAACATGGATTATGACATTTATATTGTTGTAAAACAATTTGTTTTAATGTTATGACCTAAAACTGATGTACCAGACCTAGAGTCAAACCAGGAAGAGGCAGACACACGTATGTTATTGCATGCCATATATGCTACTCAAAATGATGATGTGAAACGCATTGTCGTGCATGCAAATGACACTGATGTAATAGTTCTCAGCATATATTACTACGCGACATACTTAAAAGATTTAAATCTTCAAGTGATGTGGATCAGAACCCAACAAGATAGCTATCTACCGATACACGAGATGGTTAATAAGCTTGACGATGAACTATGCCGTGCACTCCCTTTCATTCATAGCATTAGTGGTAGGGACATTACAAGCTACCCATACTTTACAGGGAAAAGGTCATGGCTACAGAGATCCAAAGAGGTAGAGCTGGATTTAATTGCCGGGTTTGGTGAGGAGAATGAGCATAAGTTGACTGAAGACATCATCAACCAGGCAAGGAAGTTACTCATATCGGTATACAGTAAAGCTGGCGATGACTCTCTTTTCTCTTCTCTAGAAGAAATCAAGGCACATAAGTTCTTGAACAAGAATAACACAGTGTTGAAAATGCTGCCTCCTACTGAAGGTGCATTTATGCAGCACTTAAAGTGCTGCATTCACAACAATCATTGACAAGACAGCACACCAAGCGGAACAAAATCTCCACTCAGCAGAAGAATATGGCTGGACTTTGAAAGACGGTATGTTTGTACCCACTACAATGACAATATCATCATGGCCACAGGATATCAACAAGGGAATATCATGCGGCTGCAAAAGTGTGCCTTTCTGCAGCAAGAACTGTGCATGTGGAAAGCAATCAGTTGCATGCTACATAGGATGCAAGTGCAAAGGCTCTCCTTCCATATGCAGTCGTGCAATGCATGCTGAAAAAGTAACTTTGGAAAGTGATGACACTGACAGTAGCAGTGATACTACTTACTTACTTATGTCGTTCTCGAACGGTCTTCGTGATGGCTCGCCAAACTACTCTGTCCCTCATGCATGCTTTCATCTCCTCATCATTCTTCAGTCCTGTGTCTTTCGCCAAGTTGTCCAAGTATGTTAAGGCTGGGGCGGCCGACAGATGTGTGTCCGTGTTTGGGTCTCCATAGCAGCAGGTCAGATACAATCTCATTTTCTCTTCTCATGCAATGTCCTGCAATTCTCATCCTTAATTCGATCTGTGATGTTTTCTGATACCTTTTGTAAGTTTCCATACAGTCTTTGTTTGGTACCTTATCTTTCCAACTAATGTTGAGTGCAGTTCTCAGCATTCTAGTGTAGCATCCATCTAGAGATTTATTCAATCTGTTGGTGATGGTCCATGTCTCAGCTCCATACAGTAGAACACTTTGAACAGTAGCTTGGAAAATTCTGATTTTGATTTTTCGACAGAGGCTGGATTTCCACACTTTGTTCAGAGCATTACAGGCCTTCCAAGCAAGTGCTTTACGTACTTTTATGTCATGCTGGCTACTACCAACCCAAGCTCCCAGGTACTTGAAGTCCTCTACATTGTCTAGGTTACTTCCATCAGAGGTTTTTAGCTGTACCGCTTGTGCTTGGTGGAATACCATGCATTTGGTTTTCTTGGCATTCATGTGGAGCCCAGTTTTGAGTGCTGCTTCCTCAACATATTTCAGCAACTTCTGTGTCTGCTCCTTAGTGTCAGAAAGTAACGCTATGTCATCTGCAAAGTCAAGATCAGTGACGTTCTTTGGCCCTATTCTTCGACTTTGTCTAGGCTTGATGGTGAATCCTAGTTCCTCTTCTCGCCCACTGATAGCTATTCTTAGGCAGTAATCAAGGATGATTATGAATAGGTAGGGGCAAGGGTATCTCCTTGGAGTACTCCTGCTAGGATGTCGAACAGTTCCGTGTCACCATCAGGTGATATAACTTTGGCTCTTGTGTTTCTGTAAGTTTCATCAATTGCATCTGTTATAACCTGTGGGACACCGTATGCTTTGAGTATCTTGATCATTTTCCCACGATGTATGGTGTCGAATGCCTTTATCTCTACTACAATAATCAATTACAAACTCAATTTTGATATCTTGCCTAATTGTGTCTGATTTCGGTAGACCTCTTCACATATACGGACTACTGCAAATTGTCTTCATATTCAATACTTGATATCATGCCCAAATTTGCCAATACGTCCACTGCCTGCTCTTGTGCCAATCTCTGATTACCCAATTACATGTCATTATTCTACCAACTGCTTTCCTAAAAATATTAAAGTCTTTCATTTGTACTAGCTCTTCCCTTTTAAAGGGTTTTTATTGAAATCAATGAATGTTATGATTTTATGACTGCAGAGAGATTATTGGAATGTATACCATCGATGATTCTCCTGAGCCCAAGAATGTGTGAGGTAGTGCCTCTTCCCCCGCGGAAGCCATTCTGGTTAGTTCGAAGTAATTCATCTAGGTGAGGTCTTATTCTGTTGAGAATCATTCTGTTATATGTCTTGGCCACAATAGAGTTCAGACATATGCCTCTGTAGTTTCCTGCTTGAATTAGGTCATCAGATTTTGGGACTGGTATCAGGTTCAATATTGCCCACTGGTCAGGTTTTTGTTTTTCTAGGAGGGCCTTATTACAGATATCCAGTATTAAATCATCAAGATTGCATATTGTCAGGAGTTCAGGTGGAATGTTGTCCTCTCCAAAACTTTTCCCCTCCTTGATAGATTTCTTGGCTTTCTGGTACTCAGTGTTATTGAAGGCAGTACACTTAATTGGTAGTTCTTCGAAAATCTTTGGGATGTCTTCATCTTTTATCAGTCACTACCGGTCGATTTCCTAGGAGTTGTTGGAAGTGGCAGTACCAATTATTGACACATTCTTCCTTTGTCTTTCCTTTGAGGATACCATTCCTAGAGGTTTTCCTTCCACTTACTTCGTTAATGAGCTCCCAAGATAATCTGTGTTGCATGTTTAGGGTTGCCTTTTCCACTCCTTTTAATTTCTTGTCCAGGTATTTAGCAGTAATGATGAGCATGAACCTGACAACTAAAGATTATGAACAATAAATACTGAGGATGCTGTGCAGGTTGAAAACATGTATGTTTTATAACTCTAGGATATGCAATATGCATATTATGATGCTGGTTATATAGCGTTATCCGATGAAACTTCATGAGTTTCACATAATCCATGTACACAATACACGTATTAAGATAGGGTTTTGTTACATACATTCAGTTTTTTTGTAATATTTTGAAAAGGAATGGTTTGACCAAAGAACTATTACAATATGACATGTTCAGCATCAAATTTGCTTTCATTTGATACCAAACACGATATGGTTCGCTCAAATTTGTACAAAATCTGACCCCCCTGAACTTTGACCCCCCATTTCCCGCCTTTGTGCACCCGATTTTTTAGGTTGTCCACCCTAGAAGTATTGTATAGGTCATAATGGTTATCTGTATACCCACCAACCTTTTACAGCACGGGGATACAGGGGGGATATAAATACTTGATTTGGCCCCCTAGGTAGTAGGATAAAATCGTTATTAGGTGAGGTTGAGTCGGATACGGATTATATCTAGTCTCCTCGACTAGATATAATCCGTATCCGACCCAACCTCACCTAATAACTTATAGTCTGAACGTAAGTTACGCCGCCTTAATCCGGTCGAATTAGCGAGGAGTAAGCGATGTCAGCGTAGCCCCGCCTGGCGCAAATGGCTGTGTGAACGGTATTTACGCTAAGGCCATTCGGGTCGGTCGGAAAGGGCAAGTAAACTTTTGTTTTTGTTTGCCTAATCATGCTAATCGTGCGTAAGTGTGAACGTTACAAGATCGTGACATTGGTGTGTGATGTGCTACGATATAACGTTTTACAAGCTCGCGAGTGTATTTTGTGCCTATACGATATAGTATAACGAAATGGTGTTTTTAAATAAAATCTCTATACATTTTAAAATATGAAGAGCTTTGTTGCAAAAGGGCTATGGTGCATTTTTTCAAAAAATGAGTTTGATATAGAAATGTATAGGGAAAAATCATATGTTTCAAGGAAACAAAGTCATTTTTTTCAAAAAGACCTACATCTCATTGTAAACAGCCATTGAAATCGTTGTTTTGTTGCAAAAGGGCCTGTATCCAGAATTATATCGGGATACAGGCCCTTTTGCAACAAAACAACAACTTCAATGGCTGTTTACAATGAGATGTAGGTATTGTTGAAAAAAATGACTTTATTTCCTTGAAACATATGATTGTGACCTATACATTTCAATATCAAACTTATTTATTTTCAATGATTAAAATAAATGATTTTTTGTGTGTGGTATTTTTTCTTTATGTACAAACAGATGGAGTTTTGTTGCAAAAAGGCCTACATCCAAATTTTCAAAAAATGTAAACATGATTTAAAAAAAAATTAAAACTAGCACATTTAAAATTTATATCAATTTAAATTAGTATGTAGTGTACCTCTTTCATAATCCATTCAGTTTTTCAATTGCTCAACTTGAATATTTAGAAACAGTTTTTTGACTTTTTCTCAATAAGAGCCAAAGTTGATGTAGGCCCTTTTGCAAAATACCTCTTCATATATCAAAATAAATAACTGAATTTTCTTTTGAACTTATTTTAATAAGTTCAAAAAGAATTGTGGAATTTTGATTGCTTTTAACGTAAGAATAACCAACCACTGTGTGAACGTATCTACAACAGTTGATAATCCACAAAACAAAAACATTTTCTTGATTGACCATTGATATCTATATTTATCAATTTTGTATCCTGTATAAACCCGATGATGTTATTTTAACAGTTGTACAACGAATAATGGCAGTCAATTTGTTATAATAATAAAGAGCTCAACAAAGTCATTTACATTTTCTTTATGTCCTATAGAGTGACTTCCCATTTTCATGACCAAACAGGCTAGAAAGACATTTGAATGAATATTTTCGGCACAATTTGGTACTAAATTTGTCACAAAACAACAAAGAAATTACACATATTATGTGTTCACTTAATACTCAGGCTTGCATCATTTGCTCGATCTTCGTGTAGATTTAATCGAGTTTCGCTAGTTCTATGTTCTATTAGAATCATTCTTATGGTCAGAAGTCACAAACTGGTCCAAAAAAAGGTTTCACTTCTAATAATGTTGAGAAATGCACCAATTCTGATTAAACGGGACAAAACTTAAGTTTTACATACTTAATGACTCACAAACTATATATTTTTGGAAAGCTTATGATTCAAGGTTTTTCATTTTTGCAAAAAAGAATCAAATTATACAGGGTGTGTAACATTTTTACAGGGTGGAACATAAAAAAGTTGATGGTTTTTGCTCCTCACGAAATATTTTGATAGTTTGTACAATTAGGGTTTAGCTGAAGATAGTCACCAAAATCAGAACAACCGCAGAAGGTGCTACCAAATTTGCTAAGAATCACCTGCCCAAAATGTACACAGGAAACGTACAGGGTGTCTAAAATTATAATGAAATAATGCATAAAATGAAGGTTTGTATATAATATTCTATGAAATTTAGTTAGCATGGACTATTTAATTTAAAGGAAAATGGTTATCAAAATGAACTACATGAATATCATTAAAGTTCCTTTTATTTAGAATACAGGGTGGTCCAAAATAGGTCTAAATAGCAAATTTTTCATCAATCTATGAACAATTCTGTAAAGAAACACTTCTGGCTTTTTTAGTTAAATGTTTTACTACCCAGGGTAGAAAAGGACCGAAGAATCACACAAATGAAATAGAGAGACTGCGATTTGGCCATTGTTTAATCAATAAAATGAATAAAACTGTGTATTTTTTACATTAAAACACTCCCTGAATTGAACATCATATTCTAATAGAGAATGTCTAGATAACAATTCAATATTATTATTCATAGTAGCATGCACATGTTATTAATACATATGAGAAGTTTGAAAACTTTCCTATGTATCGACGTTTAGATTGATAACTTCACTGTTGCTATACATGTGGCTTTAATCCTTTTTTTATTCGGTAGCTGGATAAATTGTCCGAATGATACCAAATGTGTTATGTTTTTTTGACAACTTCTATTTAAAATAGAGACACGTATCACGATTTTAAGGATTGTTTGAAACGGCCCCACCTTATTTGATATACCTATTAGTGACCTGTGACCTTATAGGCCATTAATGAATATGTAGTTAATATTTACTACTTTGTATTTCGCCCGTTTGTGACATTCAACAAAGGCTTTGTATACACTAGCGCTCGTTCATCCAGTGCCCATGTAACACAATAGTGGGGAATCCTTTACCGCGATAGCGAAGAGGGACCGGGCTCATCGAGACCTTGTATGTATTTTTTAAAGGCTTTGTTAATTTAATTTCACCAATTTTGTCAAAGTTTATATTAATTTATAAATTCCTTTTAGCTAAACAATAATCTTCAACTTTTAAAACATTTTAGTGTTGCCTTTTATTCGTAAGCTAAAAAGTAACAAAATACCTAAGATTAATGTAAGAGGGTAAGAGCGTTAATTAAGAGGGTACCGTATTAAATTTATGAATACATACTCAGATAATCTTCACGGGCAAGACTTCCAGCTCTGTGTATGGTGACAACGAGGTTTGTTCCTTCTCTTGTTACGTATTGACTCTCTTCTAGCCAGAATATTGCTATTGAATTGGAATCAAACAGAAATATCGAGGGTTTAGATGGTTGCTCTGTGTAAGATTGAATTTATACCCTATAACGAGGGACTTTTTACATCACTGTAAGTATCTAAACTCAACGAGCATATCTGCAAAAGCTGCTCCGAGTTATTTTAGTTTATATCAATATTGCTCTGCATGTATCCCCTCAACAGGCAGCTATTAGAGATATGGCCTTATATCACTACTGTCAGACCTCAATATGTAGTTATAACACAAAATCGGAAACAATTATTATTGTAGGTGATGAATTTTCGTAATAATAACACTAATGATATGTAGTCTAATAAAAAGAGATATATTTGGCTTAGTGATGATTGCATAACATGAATGATACACACTCAACCAAATAAAAAGACGCTCTAACATGTCATTATACAGGCTGTCCCAAATTGATTAGTACCCATCGATGCCTAAAGTTCAATAATGTTTTTCATCATCAAAATCAATGAGATTAGATCCGTTTTTTTTATCATATTTGCTATACTGTACCCTTTCATTAGAATTTTAGATCACGAATATCGGACCTATTTTAATGAAGTTACACTCCATTGTGTAAGACATGGTGATTTCACCTTTTTGGCAAAGTGCAAACAAAAAGTGTTTTTAAACAGCTTGTTTGAAAGAAACTAATACATTCTCTTAATCTCTTGTCTGCTAATACCGTATATTTGGTTCCTTTCTATTTTAAACTGCTGTTGTATTATATTGTTGTTCAAACCATTAATACTTCTTCATTTTAATTCAATTTGAAGAGTAAATATGGATCGTCACGCATGAGCGACCCCAAACTTTGTTTCTATAATGAGCTAGTTTTGAGGTTAAACTTGAGGGACATTTAAACAGGTGAAGATGTGTTCATGGGTAATTAGCAGTGGCTTAGACTTCTTTTTCATATTGGGGATACAATTTCCTACAAACTTGCTAAAAATGATATAGTCCCTATAGTGTTAAACCTCATGAAATCAATTCGCCAATGTGAAAATGAAATCTAAGCCACTGGTGATTCGCCAAATACCACAATGCATGGGGTCACTCAAGTGTGACAAATTTCTTTTACCCGTTAAATTGAATTAAGGAGAAGAATAATTAATGATTTGAACACCCATAACTAATAACAGTTACAACAGAAAGACTCACAAGATTATATTGAGTAGACAAGAGATTATGAGAATACACAAGTTTTTTTCAAACAAGCTGTAATAGTACACACACATTTGTTAGCACTTTATAAAAAAGGTGAAATCACCATGTTTTGCATGATGGAGTGTATCTTGAGTTTGATAAATCCGATATTCATAATCTAAAACTTTAATGAAATAGTACAGTATGACAAAGATGATGACCTAATCCCATCGATTTTGATGATGACACAAATTATTGAACTTTGGGCATCGATGGGTACTAATCATTTTGGGACAGCCTGTAGTGTATCTTTAGAAATATATGAATGATTTGGATCACATAGTTGCATAAATTGTTAGGCACCCTTTTACACTAAAACTTGTTCAGATAGAGATAATCAATCTCCTTAGTTTAATTACAATGAACTACTAACCTGTCGCGTCAATAACACATATTTCAGCTGTCGTGACAAGACCCAACTGTCCGGCTGGAGACGTACTTGGCAACTGTAGCGTAATTGTGAAGCATTCAATGTCTTCTATAACTGTATCCAATGTGCCTTCCAGCTCAAATTCCATCGTTGTTTGACCATCAATATATGTAATCGTTCCGTCGTCGGATCCACCAAAGTCAAATTCCGAGGTGTCCGAAATAACAACCACTGTGGTCAACAAATATTACAATTAAGGTAATTGTTAGTGTGCGCTTCCTATATTTTTACGACCTGAATATTCTTGAAGGCTCGTCCGCTTTCGTAACCTTTAACCCCAGGTCTGCAATGTGTATTTATCAACGAAACTGTTGTGTTTGTTTGTTTGTGTATGCAATAACCTAAGGGACGCATCATTAGATTTTCAGGGGGCGGGGGGGGGGGGGGGGGGGGTAGGAAGCTGGGTTCTGGTTTTGTTTTGTTTTTTTTGGCCACCGTAAGGGGGGATTTTTTAAAAATTGTATTCATTCATATTGAGTTGGGTGGGGGTAGAGGTGTTTTTTTACTCATCAAGAGGGGGGGGGGGGGGGGGGGGGGGGGGGGGGGTTGGTCTGCATAGAGGGGGATTTTGTCTTCCTACCGCCCACCTGAACATCTAATGGTGCGTCCATAATTACTGTTTGAGCTGTAAAGACACGGTTTTGTTTCATGTTAATATAACAATTAGCATTGCATTTGGTATTTGGAGTACTTCACTTTGTTTCCTCATAGGGAGGATCTATATAGATTTCACACCACTAAATAGGCCCCTATACTTTTACATGTTAAAGGAGTGTTACAAAATGTCGATTTTCTCTCGCTTTTAATGCGATTGGATTTTTCAATTTTCAATTTTGTATCAAGTTCATGATATTTGTGATCATTGAAGTACAACTACATATAGGGTAACCCTGATCAAAATAACCCAAACACCTACAAAATTGACTGTAAATATCTCTTTTTGCACTGTGGTAATAGGAATAAGTCCTAATTACTTATGATTATGGCTTCTAAAATAGAGAGAAAATCCGATTGTCGTCGGCAAGGACTACAAGCATTTAACATGTTTAATGGTGTAGAATCTATAAATTCATTTGCCAACAGTATTTGGCGTTAATTTATAAGAGCTGACCGTGTTATAGCATGTAACGCGAAATTACATTCCACTCTTGGCGGTAACCTTATCCAAAAATTGACATTAAACAAATAAATATACCTGCATTCCCCGCTGATTGTAATATGCCGTAACGAATCACTCCAACGTTGATCTTGTTACCCTCAACAACAAAGTATTGCTCGTCGGTAAATTGTACGATACTCAATGCTAAAATAAATTAGAAAAATAATTCATAAAAGAGTATAAAAACTTTTATGAAATAATCGAGTCTTATTAATGCTGATTGCATACTAGGAGGCTGAACGATCGAGGTTCCTGAAGACATGTTTTACGTCATTATAGTTTACTATTGGGAGTGTTCAGAAATACTTGCCTGGGAAACTGATTTTTTCGGTGTCGAAACTTTTTTAACCCCCCCTTTACAAATTGAAAAACTGTATTGATACCCCCCACCCTACTACCGTATTCGATATAGACAAAGACCTGTTCGCGTTGGCTTCTTTTTACAACATTTCAGATTCACTCAACATGAATGCCTCTTTTGGCTTGAAAAATAAATGTTGCATGAAGATTCGCGCGTAGAAATTTGCTGTACAAAATGCATTCAAAACCAAGCGTAGCGCTCAAAAAATTATGTTAATCTCGTTGAACACCTTTTTCAACGGTACTTTGTTGAAAATGTCGAAAGTTTCATTTTGTATACAGATTCCGCAGGTCTCACAATTTGCAATGGTCGGTCCGGACGTTGCCTACCCTATCATGATCCAAGTTTTATTTCACACCCCAAAATTAAAATGTCCTCTTTATCCTTTAAATTGTTAATTTTTCTAAAATAAAAGTTCACACAAATAATTTTGGGCTACACAATTTGTGTTTCTACACCTCTTGCTTTTTTAAAACTGAAAAATTCTAAACTTAAGCGTGCATAGCGCGCCGTTTTTTTTGGGTCCACCCAGGCGATAGACTATCCATTTGGCCAAACTTTTTTGACCCCCCTTTATGTACCAACAACTTTTGGTCTCCCCCCTTTGGACAACTTCAAACTTTTTCCTATCAAAGTATTTCTGAACACTCCCTAACTGCACGACAAATCATTTGCGGCGACCTGTCAATGCGGGACACGTCGCTACAGTTGACTTCCATCCAACTCATGCGCGAGACTGGTCGGTCGATCTAGCAAGTAGCTGATAGCAATTTGTGTTTCAGAATTACACTAGACACAAGTGTAGGGGGGGGGGGGGGTGAGGTACCGCGCCATTTTGTCCCGAAGCAATGGTCATGACGTCATATTTTGGTCAATTTTCTGAACTTTTGTATTGGATTTACGTGCAAAATATATGCCCTTGGCATCTTACTTTCCTAGGTGTATGGGTCCACTTTAAATTTCAGATGTTCTAAAATGCCGGATTTCTAACCAATTTGATAAAGAAATACGATCCACACACCTCAGAATTGAAAAAAAATGCTTAAAACAAGTCCACTTTTTGTGCCTTTGACCGGGAATGTAGAATTACACAGTGCATTAACCCATGACCCCGGTGCATGCTCGCTGTTTAAACAGATCGTAACATGAATAATGCAACACGTTTCAGTCGAGCAATGATTGGGTTAGGGTATGGTGTATAAGTCCCAAGTATGCAAATGAGGATGAGATTTATTCCGTTATTGAGTACTGGGTAGATGTGTGGTAGAGCATGACATTGTATGCAAATGGCATACTTGGGACTTCTACACCATACCACTACAAATGATTGTGGACCGTATAAATGACGCCATTTCTGTGTTCGTTTTTTACCGTTCTTTAAAAATAAGGAGTATCATTACATTACAAACACATTTTGTGTGAGAGAAACACACACATTGGGCAAAAATGGCGCAATAAAAATCCGTTCGTTATAAATAAATGGATATGGTTAAATAATAAAACTATCACAAAGTATACTCGTCGATCTCTGTGGCGTGCATACGTTGGCCATGTCGTTGGCAATCGGCAATCACGGGTTCGATTCCCGTATATTCTTTGATGTCCTTTTATTTTTCTATTTTTTGAACTTGATAGTGGATTAATGTAACATCATTGTTATGTCAATTTTTATAAATTATAAAGGCCTCACATGCGTTTATAGTTTTCTTTTATTAATTTATCTATCATTTAACTCTGGATTTATTTAAGTTTGTATCTAAACAATTAAAATGCGTAAACAATTATATTATTGCTCGATAAATAAGTGATTTAACTTGAGTTTAGTTTGATAATGATAGCAAAACTTGTTGTAAAACCATTTTACCAGTGTGCCCAACAATTTTTTCTTTGCACACTTTGTTTATACATTCAGATATTCACTTTTAGCTTGTTATAGCTAGGCTAATATACAATTGTAAGCAAGTTTGCGACCTCTTTGATTTCAGGCTGGTAACACAATCCCATAGTCCATTTCGTTAAAACATTGTCAATTATTTTTTCATCGATACGTATCACGTGATAACCACGATCGGTTTCGCAAAATATCGCAAAATGGCGCGGTACCCCCACCCCCCCCCCCCCCCCAACACAAGTGGTAGACTATGGACATTAACTACAGCGCCTCCAAGTGACAGCATTTAACTATTGAACTAATCACCCATGACTGAATTTTCCAACCAGCAGTAGGCCAATAATAAAATATTGTTTGGTTGTCCTCGACCTTCCTATCTTATTTTCCGTCAGTTCTAAAACCTCGTTAACTTATTCATAGTCAAATTACTCGTTCATGCTCAACCGATGAACATACCTGTATTGTATTAGTGCAGTGGCGCCGGATTTTACAACAGATAGACCAGTGTGCAATGAAGGCATTCGTGTGTAGTACAGTAGTAGCGAGTGATTATGCGAAGTTGACGTTAGTTCATACGCCAATTATGAACCGTTGATGTTCAGAGTGTCGATTGGAAAATGTGTTGGAATTCTTTTGTTGTTGTATTGGTTTGTTTCTTTATTGACAACATGTGAGACCTTTATTTGTATTTGAGCCCTTTATCAACATTTGATCCTTTATCTGTAGTTGAGCCATTTATCAACATTACAGACCGTTATAAGTATTTGAGCACTTTATCCACATTTGAGACCTTTATCTGTACTTGACACCTTTTTATAATTTGAGACCTTATTTAAATTTGAGACCTTTTTGACCTAAATGGCCGCCCATCAAACTTTGTGCAATATCAATGAATATCAGCATATTAATACAGGAGGTGCTCTTCAAGTTTTGGCAAAGGTTTAACACACATTTGTTACACAAGTTATTGCAAAAAAATGAAGAGGGGCTGTTACCTTTAAAAATGAACTTACTCGATGTTTTTCAATGGCGGTTTATCATTCAGTTTTCTTGAAAAGTGATGGTTAATAACAATTCAGCATTTTTGTCATGTCAGGATTTCAAGACCCAACGTTGGGTATTTTGGCATATAAAATTAAAAAATCCGAAACATTCTATAAGGCTAAAAAGTGAAAACTATCTCTCCTTGTCAATATCTACTGCATGTAAAAGTTACAAATAAGAGCTGCAAATAGCTTCCACAAAATCAATCATGAATTGTCTAGTCACCCACCTAGTTGGTTTTCTGTGAAAAGACCCCAATATACTTTTCCACTAGAAAACAGTTACAATAGTTAATGAAGGCTATGTATACAACATTTCAAAAATCGCTTTCGTATCATTTATCGAATTTCCTAATCGTTTATTTTCGGTACTAACGGTTCGTCTCGTATATAATGCTCGTAAGTCCCATCATTACAGGATACTCGTATAAAATGTGATTGGAGCCGTACCAATTGATGGTTATACATGTACCTACGTATTTCGCAAATGTAACCACGGAAACTAGTGTCGCAATCTGTCTCACGCCATACGAAGGTGTTTCGATCGATTGTAACACAATTAACACTCTCGGAGGAGCCCGATCCTGACGATCCTGACTGCCAATTTCTATAATTCCAATGAATAAACATATACGTTTGTATAATTATACTCGATACCACCTAAATTACTCGTGTCATTTACATTTTAAGCTTATAGCCCGAACCATTTTTTGGTAGGGATGTACCGCCAGCAAAATGAAAATTTACCCAAAAAGGTACCAATTTTCGGGAGAAAATGGACCCATATGTTTACCAGAAACCCGTAATTTCCCAATATATTTGACAGATTTTGCTAAAATTTCGGCGAAAAACAGCAAATTAAGGATTTTAGACCAATATATTTACCAAAAATGGCTTTGAAAAGGGGTCTTCTGTTAACCAGAGGGTGACAAAAGGGACCCTATTAGGCGGCACATCCCCGTAACCTCTTATCCACTAAGCCCCCCCCCCCTGGGACTCATGGTCAAACCCGACACATTTTCCTGGGAGTCTTTAGACCAACAGTTTTTAAATTAAAATGGTCCAGAAAACAGTCCTGAAGGTCCCACACCACCAAATCAGTTCCCTATTGCCTTGTGTGGTTAAGAGGTCAAGTTTGTATTATTTTTTTTCACCTTTAGAGCAAACTGGTTCATTCAAATCATGGTTTTTATCGAAGATCTAGATATGTCTTCTGCTTCAAAACAATCACTTTTGTGGGGGTAACCAGCATTTTTTCCCGCTACGGGCCAATGATATCTATCTTAGGTACGACAGACTGCCTTTATCCTAAGATCAGAGATTCTAGCTCTAAATTGGTGGAAACAGTGAAATCGTGTAAAATGATACCATTCAAGAAAAAGCTAGAGATGTTGGGCCTGATGTGGAGGAAATACCCTACAAATGCAAAATTATGAAACATTTAGGTACATTTACAGCATTTATTACCTTTTCTAGGATGCTAAATTTAGACTTATGGTCTTAATTTCAAACACTGCCGTGTAATGTCAGAATGCAAAATATGATTTGGTGGTGTGTACTCTGAAGCTATCTTGTTAAGGGGGACTCAAGGAAGTCACTTTTTGAATTTTGTGAGTGCTGTAACTATTGAACTATGACTCAAATGTATATAAAAGTATACATTTTTTTAAAGGAAATAGGTCAGCGAATCCATATTTGGGGTAATTATGACCAAAAATGTTGATTTTTTGAAAAAATCACAAAAAATCACTTTGTTGACCCAAAAAAGTTCAACAAAGCTTACAAAAACAATTTTGAGTGAGAAAGACCCAAATTGCTAGATTATGATGTTAAGAAACTAACTTAGGGACGATTTAAAAATTAAAAAAAACTTATCTAATATTTTTTGAAATTTTGACCAAAAAGCGCTAAAAAGTGAGAAAAAAAATCCCCCCCTCCGCCCCCCCCCCCCTGTATCCGCCACCGGGCTTACCCCTAGTATTATATATTAATTAAAGCTTAGGTCGCGACGTTTTGGAAAATGTGTGTTATTTTGATCTGGTTGCCATGGTAACCATGAAAGGCAATCAGAGATTGCCTAAACACGTGAACGAATTTAACTAAAAATCGAAATGTTGCATGTACAACATACTTGAGTAAATCGGCCGAGTGCACCAAACTAGCGTACCTCCCTAGTAGTTATATGCTCTAACTGTAGCGTAACTTACTTACAATGTTATTCATAACTGGCGAGTAACACCAGCATAGTAACTAGTGAGTTAAATATCCAAATTAATCAGCATCGTCCCCTTACAAAATTAGTTGTCGCATGCGTCAAACATGTATCAAACAGCAATCATATTGACACGAATGGTGTACCGTAGAATTATAAAACTGTGTCGCCAGTCGCTACGTCAAGCGTTGATTTAAATAACATGAATAATGCACCACGTCTATGGCACGTCACACCACGTCCAGTAGACATGAGGTTGAGCAATGACATCTGTGAATATGACGTCATTTTTTGTGTTCGAAAATTTCCAAGTTGATTACCATTTTTTCAAAAATAAGGACCATAATTACATTATAAATACATTCGGTGCGAGAGTAACATACAAAATGGTATAAAATGGCAAACATTTCACAATCAAAATCCGTTCATTTTAAATAAATGGATCAATGGTTAAATAATAAATCTCTGTGGCGTGTAACTGTGATCCTGGCTTTTGTAAACGTATATCACGGGTTCGATTCCCGTATTTCACATTTTCTTTCTCTATTTTTTTCTTCTTCAAAAAATGATTTTAATGACTTCAGTGACTTTAATGAAATAGTTTATGTCAATTTATATGAACTACAGTATGGTATTGACATTATTCAATCGATTTATTCAATGTGTAGGCATTATTCAATCGATTTATTCAATGTGTAGGCCTAGGTATTTTTTATTTTTTATCCATCTTTTTATTAACTTTATTTATAATATTCATTCAATAGGCATATTTGTTTATTATTTGATTTCATGTTATTGAATTATTAATTTATTAATTAATTAAATAATTATTGATTGATTGATTGATTGATTGATTGATTGATTGGATGCTTGATTGTTTGAACTAATTTTTACAGCTGTGTATGCTAAAATGTATCATTGAGTATAATTATTATAGGCCTACACAAGTTGATAATAAATTGCATGATAACATTCTCCCACTGATCATCATATCTGTGTAATCGTCCATCGGGCAAATAAGAAATTGTCGTTTAGTTACAGCATAAACTGTTATGCTCCAACTTACTCTTGGGTCCGGTGAGGTATAAGATTTAGCGTAAATTATCCGCCAGTTACTAGCCTAGTAGCTTACCCCGGTTTGGTGCTCTCAACATTTTGGGTTACGCCTCAGTTACTAGCGAGGTAGCGCTATTCTTCAGCTACCCGCCATTGGTGCACTCGGCCGTATTTGGGAGATAAGAGCATAATTATTACCATGTCAGTTACATTTTTGAGGACTGTAGTTTGAGTCTGACATACACCCGAAGGAACGGAAAGCGTACATCGGCTGCGAATTTCCCCCTACTTTAATATCGACTGATATTACCTACGGTATGTTTGAAAGGTTTGCACGAAGACTTACGTAAAAGCGCCATCTACCGCAACACGAGATGTCGATATAGTAACACCTGGGTTAGAATCCCACTCATACATCAAATCCGTTGTTATGTCATTCAGACCTATCCAGCAATCGTCAGCTCGTTCATAGTCTGTCGGAACCGGAAGAAGTCTTTGAAGAAACACCTGTTAAATATTTTCAGGGATAGAATATAAAAATTAATTATCTCAGTCTCTCTAGGATAAACAGTTTATATACGAATTGTTATTTTTCATTAGAATAACTTGTTTATATTTGGGCTGGTTTCGTTTAAGGAGGAAGGTGCGATATTGGATTATAAGCGAATTAGCTAACGACGCTATTAGCACTTAATTAGCGTTAGTGTCTATGGAAATTATTGCCACCTAGTCATTAGCGTAGTTTAGCGCGCTATTAGCGTTATTAGCGCTAAAAGTGATAATTAGCGTCAATTACCGTCCTTTGTAAATCTAACTTTAGCGCGCTAATAGCGCTAATTAGCGTCCTTTAGCGCGTAAGACGCAAACGATAGAACTCGAGAGTCCTAAGTTTAGCGCGCTATTAGCGTTATTAGCGTCCATTAGAACGTTGGACGCTAACGATTAAACACGAGAATCCTATGTTTAGGCGCGCTATTAGCGTTATTAGCGATAATTAGCGTCCATTAGCGCAATGCCGCTAACGATAGCGTTTATTAGCGTGTGGACACTAAATATGAAGCAACATATTGGCTATATATATATATTTTTTAATTTAAAAAAAAAAGTTTTGAAAATCGTTGGCTATTTTCTTTTCTATTGAAATAGTTTGAATCTTGCGGACAATTATGCAAATGGTTGAATTGAGAAGAAAAACATTCAACAAACACACCCGACCGTCCAACCCTTCCCGTAAAACAGAAATGGCAAGTGCTGACTTATTATTCAAGTATTTTGTTGTAAGAGATTTTTCTTTGATTTTGAGTTTGAAATTTGTTGGTGTTGGTGGTTTTGTATGTTTGTCCTAATTTTTGAGTCTGTAAGTGTTGTTTTGTCCGTTATCAAAATACTCCACCTACGGCCTGCAGAACAGTGTTACCGTTGCCAGTTATTAAAGGGTTTAACAAAAGAAAGTATACAACTTTGTTTATGTCATTTTGAGTAACATTCAATTGTTTTTTGACCAAACAGGCTAGATAGGCATTTAGATGAATCTTTTAGGCATAATTTGATACCAAATTTGCCCCCTAACAACAAAGATAAACCATGATTAGCACCATTTAAAGAAAATTGGTCACTTTTCAAAAGTCACATTTTCAACGCACGCAAGCCGTGAGAAAATGCTGTGCATGGCACCTTGAATGGCCGGGAATAAAACGGATATTGATCACACAGTGGGGATGCGTTGGGTTGTGCTTGAGCGAGCGGGCTATTCAATTATGAACAGGTAACATGTGGTCTTTTACCGAGAAGATTTCAATTGGCGTTATTAAAACTAATTAGCACGAATAGCGCGCTGAAGTCAATGAAGTGATATTAACGCCAATAGCGCGCTAACGCTAATGAAGTAATATTATCGCTAATAGCGCGCTAATGCTATTGAAGTTATATTAGCGATATTAACGTTAATTAGCGCGAGGAATAGCGTTAGCGCTGATTAGCGTTTGACGTTAGCAGCAACAAGCCAATCCCGCACCTTTTACCGTTTGAAGGTGCTGTTACGGTGAGGTGGCATGAATCATAGTCAAGAAAGCGGCGAATTTTGGGCGTACATTGCGGAGATGGAAACTTTTATTACGACGGAGATTGGGGATAAATAGACTGACATGTTAGAGATATAGACAATGCATAAATTGCGTACACTTGGTGTCGGTTGTATGGATCTATCTCCACTATTGTGAAATTCTACAGAACTTGCAATCAAAATTTAAACACATGTACCATGTGTACGTGTACATCAGAATGCTGACCTGAATTGCAGCGGAATTAATAGTAACAAGATTGCCACCGTAACCTTCACAAACTGTCTGAGAAGCGCTCTGAGTTACTCCGCTATCCTCAGCGAAATAGTTGTAACACACACCTTCAAAACCAGTCCATCCGTTTGTACATGTCACTGTAATATTCGAGAAAAATATATCTTTTAGAATTATTCAAATATTATATTAATTTGCCTCTTTTCTTTCGAAATTGTCACCATAGATCCAGTGGCGTAACCAGGGGTGGGCGAGGTGGGCCACCCTGGGACATGTTTTTGTGAAAAAGGTGTAAGGAAAAGAAAAGGGAACAGAGGGAAAAGAAAAGTGAAACTAGAGCACAATTGTGCTTCAAGAAGCACGGATATTGGCTTCATTAATTAAAATCGGACAATAGGTCAACCACCCTTGACCTGTCACTTTTAATCTCTAAAACCCTATGTGTGACGTGCATGGACATAAGGAATCAAACGACATACTATGAAATAATTCCGGTCCAAGTCGAAGGATGTATTAAGTTGGCTCCTGTATAGGTCAATGACCCTAGTAATCCCATCGCTGAAGACCCCATATGAACCAAATGAATCTTTTGAATAATTATGACGATCATCAGTCATTTTCTCTGAGACAAGAAGCATTTTAAGTTATAGAAGTGAAAATTAACATTTTGACCCCTAGTGACCCAAATAAATTTCGATTTCAAGAACAAGAAAACCGTTCTAAGCTGTACAAATGTTAAGTTAGGCATTTATAACAACACCAGTCTAAGCTATACAAATGCATTTATAACAACAACACAAGTCTAAGCTGTACACATGTAAAATTAGGAATTTATAACAACAACACCGGTCTAAGCTGTACAAATATAAAGTTAGGCGTTTATAACAACAACCGGTCTAAGTCGACAAATGTAAAGCTAGGCATTTATAACAACACCAGTCTTAGCTGTACAAATGTAAAGTTAGCATTTATAACAACAACACCGGTCTAAGCTGTACAAACGTAAAGTTAGGCATTTATAACAACAACACAAGATAAATATGCAACATGTCAGATTCAGTCATGCTCCTGAAGATGAGACCTTATCACAATGAGACAATAGTAGCATGCAGCTAGGATAAGGGAGAAAGCAAAATGAATGTGAGTTTGCTGATAAATATGATGAAAGAATCCTGGAACACTTGATCCAAACAATTAAAAATGAAGGTCTAATTCAGAAATCCATTTACCACATTCCTTACGGCAGCAGGTGAAATGGAAGATACACCACTAACTGAGGGAAATAAGCGTCCAAGGTCACAAGGTAAGCATCGTGGTGATCGCAGGCAGTATACACCAAAGACCAGTAGCAAGCCATCACACGAAAAAGTGAAGGAGGTTAAGTGGACTTACTGTGGTAAAGCACGCATCCATAATCCTGGAGAAAATTGTCCCGCGTACGGCAAGAGATGTCGACGTTGTAACAGATATAACCACTTCGCTGTAATGTGTCGCAGTCATGGAAACGCAGGCAATGAGCATAGTGGTAAGAAGAAACACAAATACTCTAAAGTCAAGGCAGTCCAGAAAGATGGTGATTTAACCAGTTCAGACGATGAATGCTGTGATGGAACAGCAAAACACCTGAAACAAGTCGGACGAGTAAAGAAAATACAAATGAACTCCAACAAAGAAACTGTACCAGTTAACATCGATGACGTCGAAGTCCGAGTTGAACCGGATAGTGACGCAGATTTCAACATCATGGATGAACACCAGTACAAGCTGAGACTAGAATACCATAACATCCAAGAAGATCATGCAGTAGTGATAGAGAGAATTAAAGAAGACACTGCTAAAGATGAGCAACTCCAGAAGGTGAAGCAGCGAATCCTGAAGGATAACTGGAACTGTTATAATATAAATCCAGACGTACAACCATTTCACACCATCAGATATGAGTTGTACATTGGGGAAGATATCATATGCAGAATGAGCCAGATAGTCATCACAAGAATTCTACAACGAAAGGTGATCAAAGCAGCTCACAGTTTAGGACACTTGGGCATGACGAAAACCAAACAATTTGCTAAGAGACAAATATTGGATTCCCGCAATGAACACTATGGTGGAAGAAATCATATGACAATGCTATTAGTGTAGAGTCACAACTAAGGAACACAAAACAGAGCCTCAAACTGACAACCATACCAGAGAAACCATGGGATGTTGTCGCGATAGATTTTGGAGGTCCATTTCCAGATGGACACTACAACCTCAAAAGAAGTCGAAAAACAGTATATCACAATCTCAGTGTATAATCTGTGCGATATGTTTTTCATATTTTCATGTCAAGTTCTACTAAAAGTGTGGATGATATTATCATAAATAAAATAGTATGCAGAATAAACGCAAGTAAAATTAGCTCCTCGGCCACAAGAAGCCAGAACTATGCATCATAAGAAAGGAAATGTTACATTCTTTACAGACATGAAATTACCAGATCAAGATAATACCAAACATCTGCAGAGGAATTCCTGATCCTGAATTCAGGTAGAATTCATGTTGAAAAGGCTGGCGCGCCGACCAATACAACAGAGTGCACAGCTTCATTTTAAACGGGATGCTTGTCAGCACATTGTGGAGGTAGCTGAACAGAATGTTCATGAATGGTTATCGGAGAACCAGAAGGCCCCATGCCGCAAGGGGAAAACTGTGAGTTAGTTTTAAAATAATAACAATTCCATGAAAACCCGTGAAGTTGCATTAAATACCGTGAATACGGGGAAAATTCCATGAAAATCCGTGAAGTTGCATGAAATCCCGTGAAAATAATAACAATTTCATGAACCCGTGAAGTACAATTCCATGAAAACCCGTGAAATTGCATAAAATCCAGTGAAAATACGCCAAATCTGAACATGTTTTTTGGGGTTATTTTGGAAATTGTAAATATAACATGCGATCTTATGTGAACTCCCGGATTTCCCCTTGCGACATGGGCCTTCTATTCAGAGTTAAATTTCATTTCCCCTACCTTCACCGTAGACAGCCAGACTAGCTGATGCCATTACATATATGTAAATGAGCAAGGTCACAGTCTTAGCTGTGCTTTGATTGCCACCGCTTGTTGAACTCATCGTCAATGAAGCCAATAATACTAAAACAAGAAAGAAAAATAAATTAAATGTAGGGTGTATACAGTACCAATATTATCTCCTCATTATTAACTCCGCGCATAACAACAGCAAAGTTGCACTAGGTACAGGAAATCATTGATTTGTGTGTTATTACTGTCACAACTGTGTGCTATCTGAACGAGCCAGATGAATGGGTCTGGAGTGATAACCGCAATTTGCGGGACAAAAGTTGTGACTAGCTGTGAAGAATAAAATTCTTAGCTCATTAGCTGTGAGTTTTTTCAGTGCGTAATCACACACAAATCAATGATTTCCTATACCTAGTGCAACTTTGCTGTTGTTATGCGCGGTCATAGAAATCGCCATAACTTTAAAAGTATCCATTAGATTTTGTTGAATGAGGTATCAAACTGCGGAGAAGAGAAATTTGCTCATATAATGAATATCTAAGTTTTTTGGTACCGATTATATATTTTGAATTGTGCTAGGTGTATACCAATTTGGATTCGCTCTGGTTCCCATGGTAACCGAGCAAGGCCTCTGATTGGCTAAAGACGGGAACAACAATAACTCAAAATCTAAATAACCAACTAGTGTCATATTTAGGAGATATGTGCATGAGAATAGTAGGCACAAAATATGTGTTCGGACTTTTGGATTGGTTACCATGGTAATCAGGTGATTTCACACCGTAAAAAACGAAAGCGAAATTAAACAAATCTCTCACTGATTTTGTAGACAATACTCTTCTTAACATATGTGGCAAACATGACACCTGTTGGTTATTTAGATTTTAAATTATTGTTTTTCCCGTCTTTAGCCAATCACAGGTCTTGCTCGGTTACCAAGGCAACCAAAGCGACCCCTCCCTAGACACGAGTTCAGTAAGACGCGGTTTTAAGCTAAAACCGTGTTTAATACGAGAATACGGCCCAAACAGTTCACGGGGTTAGTCATCGGACGAGTTTGAAATTGTCAAGCTCAGCGTGTACAATCTCTATGGGGAATATAGAAAATGTTCCCGATTCTACGTTCAATTTACCATAACTCCTCACCCATGTATAGTACAAACATGATTTTGCTCTCATTTTATAGATTATTTTATATTCTATAAGATTCTGTTTCAACAAACGTGACAACTATTATGTAACAATTGTAATCACGAATCGATTGCATTGTCCTTGGCTTTCTCCCTATTCTCCCTGAACTTGCCCTAATTCATCGGTTGTACATACATGACTATAACAACAAAGTGTTCAACCGATGAGCAAAATTATACATTTTTGGAAAGCTCTCAAATAGGGGAATTAAAAAACCCCGTTTAAATCAGGATAGGGTGCAAACCCCCAAAAATATACTTAACTCTAATAAATATGAAATTTAAACGTTTGTGCTCATTTACTTCCCGATATAGTATATTTCAAGAAGTTACCATTGACAACCATTATGTTCTGATGGGTAATTGCACGAGGAACTAATATGCACCAGTAAAATTATGATTGGGATAAGTATAAAATTATTATTGAGCTTTAATCAAAATATGAAGAGAAAAAATTCGATATTTTTTTAACATTCTTAATCACAACATAATACTATTAGGTCGTATCTAAATTCCAATAGCATATTTGGATTCCTTGTGAGATTACCGTTAAGAAAATATATACTTTTTATGGGTAGAACAGTTATTGTGATATGCTAATTCGAATCTCAGATGGTGTAAATTGTAAAAATCTGGACATGCAACGGGAAGGGTGGCGAGTTCAAAACCCATGGCCCTATAGAGAATCATCAGTTGGGTTGCCCCAACAGCCCAATTCGCGATGATGTGAAAGTAGCTGCTCTTTAAATTCCTATTTGAGAAATTGGTAGCTCTGAAAAGAGCAATTCTAAATGGACTCTGCCCTTTGTCCAATAAATAAGTTGGTAGCACATATCTTTAATGGGTATACTATAGTTTGATCAAGTTGGCGAATCCTCCTTACAGCAGCGAATGAATACAGAACGACGCGGGTGCGCCGACGACAACAAGCGCACTGTGCATCATATGCGGGACGCGTGCGTTCGGCCAAAACCGTGCGAGTGGCCATAATTGCGCGCGTACGCTTGGATTACTTTTGCACGTGGAGAGATAAAAAAATTTAAAAAATCTCGCCAAATTGGAACTGATTAAACTATAGGGCTGGCTCGCTGGCGCTCGCCGTTCGCTAACACTCGAGTCTGGATTCGCGGGTGGTAGCACGGAAACTATATAAGTGCTAAGTTCTGGGTTCAGAAAAGAGCTCAAAGCCAACGCTTTAAGTAGGCAAGAGGTAACTTACTGTAACGTAAAAAACAACAACACAAAAGCAACACCAACAACCAAACACACATACATCCCACAAACCAAAAAACCACTCAACCGTTCATTGTTGTGTTATAATATTTGAGTTTTCGAAACCTCGCCAAATAGTTAATTTAGTTTACTTTTGTTCCGATTGTGAAATGAAACGATGCTTATCGCCGTCCATGGTCGTCTCGAGGTCTTGCTTCGACCTTCCGTGAGATTCAAATTCAACTACATTGTCTAGCTTGACTGCATAAATCATCATGATTCCATTCAAATCAAAGGATATGGATTGCAAGATAGCCTACTGTACTTATCCGAGTACCATCAGTTGGGCTATATACCGTTCAACGTGAATCTTTACAGATCATTGCTGGTATCAATGGTATCATGGTATCATGGTATCATGGTAACATTGTATAAACTACTTATTCTGTCATACCGCTATTGCAAAATATGAAATAGTCAACTTTAGCGCCATGACTCTCGATATTTTGGAACATGCTTCCTGTAAATTGCTCAACTCCGCACATAGGGTTCATTTCATTTGGTTCAGAGGTCTAAATGTTTATTATAACGCTATCAAAGACTGGAATAGGCTTCCTGTTTTACTGTCTGGTAAGGTGGTTTTTTGTGTCTGTGTGTATATCTTCTTATTTGTATCTATAACCTGATAAGGACCCCTTTGGAAATAGGTTTTTTAGCTTAAAGGGTTATCCTTAGCAGTTAATCATTTCATGTTTTGCCGTAAATGTACGCTTATCTGTATTTTAACGTTTTATATGTGTATCGTGTGCAATACTTCTTGTTAGATGATGATATGCTGAATCAAATCAAATCATGATGACATGTTCCTATTCAGATCGGGACATTTTGTTTAAAACGTGCTTACACATCATCGCAAACAGTTTGAAAATATTTGTCCTAAATTTTAACGCTTGCACGCTTTGAAATTCTTACATTACGTGAAATCTTTCCTTTTGTCGTTTTGTTTTCGAAATTCGTTTGTCTTCTATTGTTTTAAAATTTCTTATTTCTTTCACAAAAAGTACCATCATTTCAGACTTGTGAGACACCTTTTAATAATCAATTATTCTTTTACACCACCCAATATCCCAGCCTCTACAAGCAGCCTGCGAATCTATAGCCTTTATAATGCTTATACAATTAGTTCTTTACCCGCCAGCAGGCCCACATGCCACCGCCCCTCTCGCCCGCTACTCACGAATAAGCCGGGCGTACCCCAGGCGATGAAAACGGTGTCGAATCGCCATTAAGATACCGTCGTCGGAGAACGAAGTTCGACTGAGGGCCCCGCTCAGGGAGCTTATCAGGTCTTAGCTCGTAAATCTTTTATCATTTGTCTTAGCACTATGTATTCAGCTCAATGTGGTAGGGATGGATTTCCGTTTTAGAAACGCCAGATGGCTACGGACAATCTTGGACTGCCTTATTTTAAATAATTTCAGAAGCCTGATCAAGGCTAGCGAATCGATAGATATAAGATAAGAATTTCACTTAATCTTCATTATAACAACTTTAATCAACTCAGGGCGAAACATATGAGCTCAAATTATAAGGTTATGATAACATCCAAAATTGATGATTTTTAAAAAAAAAATTGTCTTTTACTACATCATCGACAGATGTTAAAAATAGATCTCCTCCATTTCACATTTTGTAATGTATGTGTGCAATTCATCACTGTATGATTGTATATTTGAGACGTTATTGTACTGATGGTAATTATTAGAGAACCATATATGCTTGTTTTGTTTGATCCTCCCTAAGGAACTCGGCAGGAACGACCTTCGTCGCTATTTCGCCAAGCTGACCATTACTGGCCAGTATCGTTACATACAAATTTTACGTCTATTTGGAAACATCATAAAGGATGCTCCTTTTTTGGACGTTAC
The DNA here is from genome assembly GCA_035610835.1 of Ophiura sarsii. Classification (NCBI taxonomy): domain Eukaryota; kingdom Metazoa; phylum Echinodermata; class Ophiuroidea; order Amphilepidida; family Ophiuridae; genus Ophiura; species Ophiura sarsii. The sequence continues at coordinate 75,220,535 of CM069442.1, read as the reverse complement.
AATGATTGCTCTTGGAGTTTATGACAATCGCTTGAGATGGGATTCGAACCCACAACCTTTCGATTGCAGGTCTGATGCTCTAGCCATTGCGCCATTAAATGCATTCAATTTCTCATAGTGATTCCTAATACGACTGCGGTGTGGAAAGTGTTAATTAGCTGGTGGTTTTTGTATCCTTGTACATCCCACCTATATGTGGGATTGTTTAAAGGATATCAATACCACTTTGAAATTCAAAACTTGAAACTGGTTACTAAAAATCTGCTGTACATATTGCATTTTAGTGACCCTTATTTTGACAAAATATGCTTTTACTTGATAAACAAAAGCATTGCCTAGACTGCTATTGCCGCTAAAACCTGATGATTAACACATTTTTAGGAATAGTTGATGTTACCTAGCTTAATATAAAATATATCATAGAAAAAATGTCCGTAAATTCAGAAACATTACATATCTTTATAGGTGCGCAAGGGTGCCAACAGCGGACAGTTTGTAAAATCCGTAACGAAAATGGCAATATTTGCCCTTTGAAAATCTTACTAAAGAAGGGCATCTTTAAACGAAAAAGAAATTAAAACTTACCTGACAAACCGCTTAACTATTCCGTGTGTCTCTATCTGCAGTAGCCGAAGCTATATTCACTGTTTAATTTCACGGATATGGGTAAGTAACAGTGACAACCCGTAGCTATGGTCATGAAATATTTTTCTGTTGGCGCTAACCGACCTTCACTAATCTAAATCTGAACATTTTTAAGTGGTTAAAATAATGCCGGAAAGGCAAAAAAAATTTTGTCTCAAATGAAATGAGAGACTAAAAATCTAGTACGGTCTGCGGATTTTTTTTCTTCTTTCCAATTAAGACCTGATCGATTTTTTTTCTTCTTTCTAATTAAGACCTGATCGTTGGCCAAAAAGTTGGATTTTGCATTTTTTGAGAAATTTTTTTTTCGGGAATGCGCGCGGGTCATTTGAGATTACAAAAGAAATAGAGAAAGGAAAAGACGGGAAAAAAATAATTAATTTTAGAAACCAAAAGAGGATTCGAACACACACAGCCCCCTCGCAAAAAAATGTCATTTTAAACCCTGACGAACAAAAGACGGAATAAACATCATTATTCTATTTCCCCTTAATGACGGTTTTAGTCATATCAATGAATAAATAAATAAATAAATAAATAAATAAATAAATAAATAAATAAATAAATAAATAAATAAATAAATAAATAAATAAATAAATAAATAAATAAATACACTAATAAATAAATAAATAAATAAATAAATAAATAAATGAATAAATATGGACAAATGTCGCCCTACCTGTTACCTATTTTTGAATACTCCGTTAACCAATCACAACATTTATTTTGGCCTTACGCTTTCTTTAAGTAACTCACCTATTACAATGATACTTATTAATCATTCTTTTTAAACGGTCAACGGTTTGACATTGATGATTTCTTTTAATCATTTCTTCAATTTGCCACAGATTGGCCACCTTTTGACCAGACTCATCACAAAAGGCGTGGCAACTGACCATGAATAGAGAATTAATGGACCATGAATAGAGAATATAGTAAAGATATTGCCCATGAAGTTGGTAACAAATCTGGACATCAACCACTTTATGTGTACCACCGATCTTGAATCTGGTCAACCAATTGTACTAAACCGGTCACTTGATTATGAATCATACATACGATTTAATTTTCAAGTATAAAAGTAATAATTATTTGAAATAAAGTGTAAAATGATTCGAGATAATCATGGCAATACTATATGATTTCGTCCCAGGGCCAGATACTCTCCCTGTTGCTGAATATGTTTTGCGATATTTGTCATGGAATGCCCTATTTCTTTGATTTCGTCCTCTAAGGGAGCGATCACTATTTAAGCCAGGGGGCGGGGGGGGGGGGGGGGGGGGGGGTAGGTTGGGGTGGGGGTGGAGAAAATCAGGGGCACACGAAATTGTTTTTAAACATGAAGGGGGTACGCGAAATTTTATTCTGGCAAAGAGGGGGGACATGACATTTTGATGGTCAAAAGTACACGTGCGCATCAAATATCTTATTATTATCGGTCTACCACGATTAACATTATATACACTTTCATACTGTTCAAAATAATAATCATATTTGCGAATTCAATACGATTAACCACGGTCTACCAATAATATCTTAAAAGATGATCAATACTTCCTTTCTATTCATTCTGGTAGACCGTACATAGTGTTCTATTGTAATTGATGGGTTGACCGTGGTTGATCAATACTGTGCTAGAGTTAATAAGCAAAACGCCTCTTCAAAAAGCTGACTCCCCAGATAGCTCAGTGGTTTGTTTCCTGTCTTAGAATAAGTAGATTGCTGGTTCGAATCCCGATAGGTTCTTATTTTTATGGTTTTGCTTTCGTTTGTTTAGTTTTGTATTTTATTTTGGAAATGTTTGTAACTTTTTATTCTAAAGTTGATTTCATTTTCCCGGATCTTACGAATGGGTATAATATGTATACTGCTCACAAAAAGTATCGAAACACTTAGAAATGATCCAATACATAACGGCTCGAAAGGGTATGCATTAATCGAAGCAAATAACCAAGTGCATAATTTAGTTCTGCGTATTTTGACACCTCGATCGTTGAGATACGATGTTGCGGAGCGGAGTTATTGTCATTTCAATGATCGTGGGTCCAGTTTCAAAAGTGACACTCATCCCTATTGAAAAGCACGATTCTGATCATTCTAAACAGTAATGCAAATCTCTTTCTATAGGATGATTGTCACTTTTGAAACTGGACCCACGACCATTGAAATGACAATAACTCCGCTCCGCAACATCGTATCTCATCGATCGAGGTGTCAAAATACGCAGAACAAAATTATGCACTTGGTTATTTGCTTCAATTAATGCATACCCTTTCGAGCCGTTATATATTGGATCATTTCTAAGTGTTTCGATACTTTTTGTGAGCAGTTATAATAATAACACGCGATTTAAAGGTAATGTATTACGTTGTCAAATGGATATTTTGTGTTTGTTGACATCTACCTGTAGGGGAATATGGGGCAACTGGACCGTGGGGCAAGTGGTCCGAAATGAAGGATTTTGTAATTGTATGGGCATACTGCTTTCTTTTGACCTCTACAATCCAAAACATTTGGAACTTTATAGGGTATTTACACATGTGATTTTTCTCCATATCTTTGAAGCTAACTCCTTGAGTGACTGATTGAAAATTCACAGATAGTATGGGCGATATATGAAGATGGGTTTAGATCATGTTTAATGTACTTTATATGATTGACAGATATGCAACAGTAAATATATACATGCAGTACAGTCGTCTTAAGATACTAGGTGCATATTGCATTTGATTGGTGCTATATTGTAGTGTGCTTATGGACTTTCCGAAATATGGTTAAAACCATAGGTTGTGGTTGAAATGACCGTAAAATGGCGCATATTTGCTATGACGAAATATCATGATTTATGTATTTTATCCACTGCTTTTTGTGTATATCAACCGTTGGGTCATCATTGTCATATTGACTAACTTCCCCTGTAACATGAAAAGCTGGCTAAATATCAAGATGGTTTATTATAAGTACTAAATGATGATTATATGAAGTAAATAAAATCATTTAAGAAAGGGGTATATATAGACAAATGTATGGGGGCGTCTGAATATCACAACCATGTAACCATTTAACTGGGTTCATACCGTTTTATCTAATAAACGTGCAGTCGAAAATTGCGCTTGCTTTGTACACCATTAGTATTACTGCTTTTTACACGTTAACCACGAAAACTGTATAAAACATGGGTTTCATAAGACCTGTATCATTTTTACACGTTAAATAATATGGAAATGAGTTTGTAAAGAAAATACTGCTTAGTTACCGTGTTGTCAATCAATGATTTCTGTGTATTCTAACCGTTGGAACATATAGGACCAGTTGCCCCAACGATGGGGTAACTGGACCGTGCCAAGGAAAGTTTTTAGTTAGTGGTAATTGGCCTTTTGTTTGGATATTTTTTAACATTGATTATATGTTATATGTAAACAGTTACATGGGTGATATTTCCATAGCAATTCCATAAATATTTACACGAGCTTTAAGCTTTTATATCATGAAATATGCTTAACCGGTCCAGTTGCCCCAACCTCCCCTATACCAATACGAATACGAATCTTCATTATTATGGCGTCTCAATTAACATGCTTCAATTAAGAGTATTTTAATCCGAAATAAACGGTCACCCCCACAACACCCCACCCTACCACAATAACACAATCATTAGTTTACTTAATGACATTATGATTTGTTTTACCTATATCTTATGAAATAAGTCTTTATTAAAAAGTACCATTTAGGTGCGTAATTCAGACAATGCCCCTTTAAATTGAAGACATTACTAACCCATTCTTTGTTTAAATAAACGATACTAATGGTACATTATAGCTCTCTAATATTGCCAAATATGAGATAATTTGGAACTTTTTTAATGCAGTTACAAGGACTTATATGAATTTAGTACATTATTTTTTCAATGCTTTAATACAATCTTGTTCAAAACCTGTTGGGACACTATACACGTGCGCATCAAATATCTTTCAAAATGAGTAAAATGCTGTCAGTTGAAAGTATGATAGTCAAAAATAGTTTATATAAAGCTGCCATCCCTCCCCCCCCCCCCCCCCCGAACCAATGTTGGGGCTGATATATATAACACAGCCCGTTGCTGGACGATGCTTTTATATGGACCAACATTGAGTTTATAGGGGGAGGGATCACCGTTTCACAGGACTTGCAGGAAGTGTCCCAACAGTTTTGCACATGATTGTAGTTACGCCACTGCATTCAAAGTCCGGAAAACTTTCTTCCGAAATGCGAATTATTGTACCAGATCCAGAAATATAAAGCTTCAAAGGTATATTTCATACTTTAGCATGTTTAACAGATAGTTTACAGGTTTTTTTCAATCACAATATTATGAAATTCAATAACAAATAAATGTATTAACATAGATTAAATTCATAGAACTGGTTTGAAAAGGAGCACTAATAAATATAAAGTATTTTACTCTATCATGTCTATCGACCAAATAATTGTGAAACTAACTGCTCACACAAAGTTCGAAAGCTTCTTTTCAAATTGGTAATTCCTCGAATATTTCGCGATATATTAATATTTTGTTTCACATCGATGACAAGGTGATACCTCATTTGTAGCAATCACTTGTTTCAGTGCTTAGCCACCTGCTTGAGAATGTGTGTGTGTGGGGGGAGGGGGGAGGGGTACCATTCAAAATGTGCTAAATTTACAACTACATGTATTTCGTTCTCATAAAGAACAACAGTTACTGTGTCATCTATTCAACATGTTCAATGAAGTGTTACATTGACCGCTACACTTTAAAAAAGCTGTTTAAAATCTTTATAAAACTGGCGTTGTTCATGTACCCTCCTGATTAAATGACTGTTTAAAGGCGCAAAAGTTGTTTAAGGTGTTTGGTGCACGTAAGAACCTATTGAATTTTTTTTTGCTAAGATTGCGTATAAATGAAGTTCCATCCATTTCTAAAATAAAAAGTAGGGGTCACCGACTTCGTTTTTCCACGAGAATAATTTAAAAAAACACTTTTTTCGAGCAAAATTACATAGAGGTCTATGGGAAATACGGATTTTTTTACACGTTTTGCTTCATAGCAAAAAAACTAGATTGAAATGTTATGCCGGATTTTTTTTAAAAGATGCGCAAGTATATGGCCTTTTTATTTCTTAAATAAAAAATGGGGGTCACCGACTCACTTTTTCCACAATTTAACGAAAAGTGTCCTTTTTTTAGTGTTCAAAAAAGTGCTGCCGTGGAATACCGCGTATGACGTGAAAGAAAAGGCGCTTCATTGCCTGCGTATTTATTTGTACGCGTATTCACACAAACGCCCACCCTCCGCGCGCACCCCCCTCCACTACACACACACTATACTCTGTTTGGCCATCTCGAGACAGTGACGTAACCGCGTATTCTACTAATTGCATCACATAACGCGCGCGCATACTCGCGGCGCTGGCGTACAAACACGAGGGTTGAAAGGCGGAAGATACACACGCGTGCTTAAAAGCTGCGCCTGTTCAGTTACGTCACTGTCTCGAGATGGCCAAATAGAGTATACCTATTAATTCATGACAATGATAATAGCGTAACCTTACCGGGGGCGCTTGGGTATCTCCCTCCCAGGATCACCTTATTTTTCAGGTGTCAATCCGTCAGTATTAATGAATATACGGGGTATCCTAAATAAGATGCAATGTTCCACGTCACGGTCATGTTCATCTGGCACCTTTTATAAGCTGCTGTGTAAAAGGGATGTGTATGATTGATTGTGTTATAAGGAAGTGTTCAGAAATGGTGGGGAGGGGGAAAACTTGCATTTGATCAGTGTCTTACCCTCCACCCCCTTTACAAACTGGAAAACTCCGGTGCAAGACTTTTATGCTCCACTCGGTTCAGCTTTGTATCATAGGCGTAAATCCTGGGTGAAGATGGGTGGGTGAATCGTTAGATCATTAGGAACAAAGCCACTCGTAAATACTATTCATCAAGTGAACTTGATTGTTTACATTTAGCCCAAGATCACAACGTGGCGTATCCAGGGAGAGCATCAGGCCATTGCCCCCCCCCCCCCCCCCCACCAACCAAAGAGCAAAAAATAAAATAAAAAGGAGGACGAGGAGAAGAAGGAGAAGGGGGGGGGGGGGGGGGGGGGGGGGGGGTAAATACCAGAGTAAGGATCATAGGCGGCGCAGATGTGGTGATGGGAGGGATGGGGTGGGGGTACGGAGTAAAGTGTTTGGTACTAATTTTACCCACATTCAAATTCTAATTGAACATTAGAACATGATTGTTTGCTCAAATCCAAATTACTTCAAAGATTTTTTTCATTTTCTTCTTTTCTTTCTGTACTCCCCACCGGTGACGTCGGAAGCAACAATATTTAGGGTGAGATGCTTTATAATGTTCCAACCTGTATACAAAATGTGGGCGATATACGCGCATAAATGTTCAGGTTATTTTAACTAAAATGGTCCAGAAAAACGTTCCTGAAGCCATATTGTTCAGAAATTGGCAATTTTAAATGTTAACACTAAAAGCCATGATGTTTGTTTGTTTGTTTGTTTAAACGGTTGGTCCATACGGACACACGATTGGGTCCTGAAGGGACCAGGCTTAAGCAAAGTGCTCGGGCCATGCTTAAAAAACCTATAAGCATGCTGGCTGAATGAAATGATATGATTTGGCCAAACCTTTGTAGTACTCTACACTTTTTGCCCCTCCCCCTTCGGCAAACTCAAGCTGTTTACCCCCCCCCCCCCCCCCCCCCCCAACCCGTCCACCCAACGTATTTTTGAATATTCTCTAAGGATAGGCATACGTTTGATCAACTGCACAAAAATGTTAAATCCTTTTTAGATTTACCCAATAGAAATACGTCTATCTGTACGGGCGGGATCAATGACATACCGTATATAAAAAAACCACCATACAAACGCAAAGTTAAACCCATCTGGTCTTGCTCAAATGGGACTTTAGTGCGTACAATGATTAAAGGTATAGGCCTAGGCCTAGATGTTCTGATTGCTGGGCCGATTTTCAACTTGATGTTTTCTATTTTGCATTGTTGCATTCCAAAGTTTAAGTTGCCTAAACTCCAATGGTTCTTATTTTAGAAGCGCAAGGTCACAGGAAATTTGCCCATTGAGTAGGGGAGAGCGGGGCTAGTCCGCCCTCTAATTTTCAGGCTTGCTTAGCGGACTCATTTTACAAGTTAGAAAGCTATCCTATTTCCAAATGAAAGCTACGTTTCTTAGCTACATACCCCCATATCAGCAATATAGAACTGTTAGTAAGTGCAGGAGTAAGGAAAATAACCAACAGGGCGAACTAACCCCACACTACTCACGCCGGGTCAGGTTAGGCAAATCCCTTACCTTTTGAATGACTATAACAGTTAGTACCATCGCTGTGATGTCTTTAGATTAATGCAACATTTTTAATGACAACTAATTTTACTTCAATTATTCAAAAACAATTATTCAAGATAACTCCTTATTTTAGATATCCGGGTCTGAAGTTTTAATAGTTACTTTGCTATGACCGGTGCAACCAAATTACACCAGTCTGATACTTTTTCATCAGTCACGTGATGAGAAACACGTGGTGGGCGGACTCGCCCCGAGGGCGGACTAGACCCGCTCTCCCCTAGTGCACAAACTGACGGGTGGTTAACATGCACCTTTTGCAGTAATTCACCACATTTTAGCCTATAATTTCTAAATTGATCATTTCTGGCCCTAAGATTTTACAGACATAATGATGAAAATATGGGGATTTATCTGATATCAAAATATCTTGATGTGAAAAGAAAAAAAATCATAGCCCCCAAAAAAGTGATCAGAACATACACCTTTAATCTGCATGAAACAGGCAGTATAAGCGTATCTCGGGGGCGGGCGGATTTGACCGGAAGGACAGCTCAAAAGAGGTGAAGAAATGGAAAGAAAAGGAACGGAGGAGGAGAAAAAGGGGGAAGAAAGGGAAAAGGGGCCAATGGTTTTTTTTAAAACCTGCAAATGAAATTCCAATTTATTTGGTTTTCAAAATTGGATGTATAATGAAAGCGCTTCATAGCAGTATAAATAGACAACTGGAATTTCGGCGCATGATTTAATGATATAAAATAATAATCATAGGCCTATAAATAATAACCTTAGTTTAATAAAAATGAATGACCCTGGGATTTTCAAATGTCTCTAAATTATAAAGGTTTATGAAAGTTTATCTGTAATGTCATACCACATTGATTAGTTATAACTGTTTACTCCGCAAAGTGTGACAATATACTTTGCAAAACAAGACTAACCCGTGGTTTTTCCATATCATTTTTCTCTATAATTGCCAGCCGAAGCCCTTCACGCTGTCTTCTCGAGAAGTATAATTGCAGGTTCTGATAGGTCGGCAATAGGCTATATCCAACATCTGCTGAGAGGAGGGCACTGCATTATCCTGTGCTGTTTGTGCAATCGTCCCGGCAATCGTCTCACAGTATTGACTCTTTTATTACTAATGCTCGAATCATACTAAGGTCGCTTTGCGATTAAATCGCTCCTATGACGAGTTTTACGTCATATAAAATCCCCCGATACATCGATCAAGAGATCGCTTGTCTGGAAACGACCAGTCGCGGCCAGTTGACTTCATTTCAACTCGAAAGATCGGTCGCTCATGACGTAATGAACATCCTACTTTTTCAACCAATGGGGGAGGTTATTTTGCCTCTAAATTAGCATAACCAATCAGCAGCCATAATCCAGGTTGTCGTCTGCGTGACCAAAAAAAGACCTGAAAAGGCATGCGACTACCGGCGATTTAGTAGCTCGAGGCAACCTTTGGTCGCACCGAAATACTTCGAGCTAGCGATTATTGGTGAAGCGACCTGTTGCGACCAGCGACCGGCTAGTATGATTTGAGCATTAGGCCTACTCCCTGAGCTTCCCTGACGACAGAATAGTCCGCTAAAACGGATAATTTTCAATGAGTTTTCGGCCGGTATCCTTCATTTTGAAGACTCCGCACGATTGTTTTAACGTCACACGCTTATACGCGAGCAATCTTGCGCGTGGTCAATTTGAAAAATGCGCGCGTCGTTACAACAGTTCACGCAATCGTAAATTTAACGCACGCGTAGTGAAAAGAATGTCGCTTTCAAGATTTCGACAACATTTCAGCTGAAAGACAGCGCGAATTGAGGCGCGTGCACCAAACCCCTTAAGGGCAGTGTCAACCCGGCACTTGTTTCATAAATTGAATTTCATATTTCTCTATTATTTAATACTTTTATATGTATTCTATCATTACCATCATAAGTAACTAATCGTAAGCGATTATTTTCCGTTCTTTTGGGTGATTTTAAATTGTTGTTTTGGTAAGTTTGATTCAGGAAAAGGCGCATGGTTATTTGGCGGGAATTTAAGCGGAGTTCCGCGCTTTTCAAATGCTGCGAACGCTGTTCGATCATTGCGTCGCGCGCTGAAACTCCCCGCGCGTAATACTAGACGCGCCGCTTAATATCCGCGTGGTAGACGCGAAAAACAAAAGAGCGCAAAACAATGTCTAAAAATGTAAACAAAGGCCATCTTACGATCATTTAAATTTCAGTTTTCTTCCAATTTCTTCACATTGTGACAATATAAATTGAATCTGATAGTTTATTATGATTGTTCATAATAGTATACTCGCTTTTTTAATAGGTCACACGCCCGTGTATTCCGTGAACATTTAGCTTTAAATGGTGGAAAATGTCAATATTTTTACTAAATCGATGTTTTCTAGAAGTTCAAATTTGAAGGAATTTTACGAATTTTCAGACAACATAACTACAAATATATCAAACTATCAGGTAAGCTTTTACTACCATTGTGTAGAGGACTTTCAGCACTAGGAGGCATTTTTTCTTCTTCTTTCGATTATGGATTTTAAACTCGATGCATCCATTTCTAGCGAAATGTATGCAAAAAAACACGACTTTTACACTTTTCCGATGTTTTTAGCAATATTTCCAAAACCAAGCTTTATTTTGGAAAAAGAAAAAATTGCCTCCTAGACAAAATTGTTTTGTTTACAAAAACGTATATTAGAACAAATTACCATTTTTTATTTTATAGTTATGCTGTCTGAAAAATTTGGGGTAAAAAAATTGCTTTTTGGTTCATTTCTCAAAATTTAGTTTATTTGGTATCACATTGATATCACCATCGGATTCCTCATCAAATTTCCTTTTTAAAAATGTATACTTTTATGTACTTTTATTCAATATTCTCAAACTTAGAAGCAAAAGTTGATCATCAAACGAATATACCTAAAGGGATCAAAGCACTATTCATTCCTGTTTAATACGTGCAGCGATCCAGGTCTAACACGGTCTAGTTAAAGTTGATGGCCAATCGATACTCACCATTCAGTATAATTTGTAGCACGACCTCATTATTTGAGTTAGCGCGTTACTATGAATCCAGTGTTATTCACACGTGTATAACGATATTTTTTAATAACATGAACTCACTTTAGTATGGGATGCTGTGCTTCTGACATACACTCTGTGATAAGATTTCGAAAACGTATAATTATATAAATTGCAAACATTATGGCTTTTTAGGAGAAGTATGCCAATTCAAACCTACTAGTGACCTGCTTGATCATACAAATAATGTAATATGATATTCAAAGTTCATGGTTTGTGTTTAGATTAAATGTGAATTGAAACAGATAAGTTTATCAGCCCAACCACATCTGAACATTTATGCTTTAATACATATTGTACCTAAACACAAATCATGAACTTTGAATATCATAATACATTGTTTATGTGTTGAAGCAGGTCACTACGTGTAGTAGGTTTTAAGTGGCTTCTTCTGAAATGCCATAATTCTAGCAATATAAATGGGTAATCATTTTAGAAATCTATCACAGTCTGCATGTCGGTCGTAACCGTTCCATACTACCATGACTACAGTGTATTCAGGTTGTTTAGAAGATCGTACTACACGTGTGGATAACACTAAATTTGGAATATCACTCACACAATGAGGTCGTGCTACAAATTAAACTGAATGATGATAATCGCTGCACATAACCATGATAACAGGATAATAGTGTTAAGGACTACCCATAATTAAATTCAGGAAAGAGCGACACAACAGTATCCCTTTAGGTATATTCGTCTTAGGTTTGTGATTGAGATCGCCCTAAATTTAGTGTAATTGAACACGAATATGAACTTTTGTGATTGGACAGAAGTAAAACTCATGTTAGACATGTTAGATATATCCTAAATTGTCTGAATCAAAGTAATCTTTAGAGTTTCTAGGATTCCAGTAAGGATTATTTGTTGAAGGTCCTTCCAGTTCCCATAACCAATCCGAGTCCCATTCTGGTGGTGAAGGAGGCGTGCAGAGATCCGATACTGAACTGATGGTATCCATGTCATACGAAATGCTGTACGGCGGAGGTTTATCATCGAAATTTACACTGAAATTTACACTGAAAAAAAGAGAGAATAATTTGTGTGACTCGTTTTGAAATGATTTTCACAATAATTTAAAACAACATTACATGGAGCTGATATCTGAGATACGCATTTAGGTTTATACATGTCGTTACTCCGATCCTAATCGGAGCGGTTTTGAGAGTTGACCCTTTTTGTAAACTTTGACCTCACTCCTGACCACATGGGTAACTACCTGCCATAACACGGAACATATTCTACAAGATTGCAAGTAGTGGGATGTCGTGCCTCCGAGAATGAGGTCTTGAGAGAAAGAGAGACACAAATGCCACTGTTAGCGTAACATTTTAAGGTTGGTGACTGCGTACGGACTATTCTAAGGTTCTTGTTTGAAATCGCTGACTTTGTTTTGGTACCAAGAGATTGCCCCGAGGGGGCGGCACGCCCCGAGGGGCAATCCCGAGGTACCAAAACAAAGTCAGCGATTTCAAACAAGAACCTTAGAATAGTCCGTACAAAGTCACCAATCTTATTCATAACTGTCATTTAATGTTGATTAGCATCCAAATTGTAATATTAAGTTATTCTAAACATGCTAAAGGTTTATATTTTGACTTTGGAGTTTGTATTTTTGTGTCATTTCCCCCTGAGGTAAATAAACACCACCCCATTGAATAATGGAGCAATCTAGGGGATTCCCCACTACGTCATTGTTTTTCTCTGGAATGTTTTTCTTTGACCAATAGCGGAGAAGCTGTTATAAAAAACGATTATGAGATAGACCAATCACAGTTCGGCAAATATTATGCATGTTCAGGGCCACAAATTAATTTAGTTTTTGATTTGCAAACAAGCACGGAAAATAAACAATGCAAACAACAGAAGTTTCTTCATTCCCCATCCTGTAAAGAATTCAGAAGCAGGAAAGATCAATTTTGCCGATTGGAAATAATATTATATGAAATATGACTTCATACCCTGGACGAATATTTCGTCTCAGATCTACCGTACGAATAAGTTTTTGAAGCTATTTTTGTAAGCTTATTCATCATTGAAAAAGTCAATGCAAATGATCATGATCGGGATCATGTCTCATCATAATCATGGATCCATGGATCAAAGTCGAATCACTTCAACAACCTTCTTTGTTTATGGTCAATTGATGGGGAAATATAATCAAAATCGCAGCTAAATCGTGTTGTATGATTCCATTCTTTGTCTGCTTGTTTAGAGACGACGTTATTCGGTGAGTAATGATTGATGGCCTAGCCTACATCGTGAGTCTTTTTGACAAACAAAAGTATGTTGTCTTGCCTTAATTATTATTATAGTTGCAGTGTCAGGTGTTTGTCAAGCTTTGACAAAAATTTAATGTGTCGTATACGGGATGGCTATCATAGCCTAGGCCTAGCTAGGAGTAGGCTCGTACGTAGGCCTATAGTTAATTTAGCCTAACATTTTTTAATCTTGTCAGTTTCGGTTTTACAACAAAAATGGATGACGCCTGACTTCGATTTTGAATACGTTTCTTGAATTGAAACATTTATAAAGTCACCTTTGATGCGACAGATTCCTGTTCTGTACTAGGCCTAGGCTGTTTATCATGGGATTTTTTTTGCGTCCCCAGTCAAATTTTATACTATAGTTTGTTAGCCCTGTAAGTGTAATCAGATTTATTTCACTGATGCTTGATACGGCCGTGTTTGCCGGTGAGACTGAGACAGACACGCAACGTCAGAGCGATGTTTAGCTTACAATCGCTATGACATACATTGTACGTCCTTGCTCGTCACTTGTGTCATGGGGTCCATGATGAAGCTAACAAAATTTCACCGAGTCTGCGCTCGCTGCTGATGAGGGACGTCCAGTTACCAGTCAGTACTCTGTAGGGCAGGCTAGCCGTCGCGCTGGTGGTACAAACACACGCCAGTTATTCAAATAATGCAGACCAAATTTGCCGTTCATCATTGACATTTTACAACGATATAAAAATGGTGTTTTGTTGTGTTTTCAATGTAGTATTTATTGTTGAAAGTACAGCCGCGAGTAGTCGTGTCGCGTGTATCCATGTTCAGGGCCCCACTCGCAAACATCTGCCTCTTGTTACCATGCACAACGTCACACAAAACGCCACGCCCCCAGGTCATTGATGCGCGTACAAGTACATTTTGGAGGTCTTGGCAATATATCAATAACCTGCGCTGTGCGTCCGCGTTTCCATGTAACGATCAATTTGAGTGGAAGCGCGGTGGTACGCACATTTTCAAAAGTTATGAATCTCTGATAGATGCGTGTCTTTCAATGATAAACAAACTACTCACCTGTCAATAAGTTGTTTTGAAGACTTTCTAATTCTTTCTTTGGGTATTAGTTCACGTTCAGGCGTCGTATCTATGGATGACTCACTAATTGGATGATCATTTATTTGGAACTCAGTCTGTTTGACATGGTATTTTGAATTTCGTCGCCCATTCTTTTGTTTCACGGCAGAATTTGAAGATATTGTTGCAGGTTCAACCTCAATCTGTGTCGTGTCAGATCCTGCAGATATTTTATATGATTCTCCATTCTCTGTTTTTCTTGCATCAAACTTTGAGTTATTTTTGAAAAGTCTTGCTGCATCCTTTGTTGAAGTTCTTCTGGACGGTTCGTCTTCCTCTTTTGTTCTCGATTCAGACTTTGACCTTCTTTTCGAAACTTTAGCATGCTCTCGTGTTTGCGATTCAGACTTTGATGTTCGTTTAGGAGATATTGTTGCAGGTTGTTCAACCTTAATCTGTCTCGTGTTAGATCCTGCAGATATTTTATATGATTCTGATCGCTCTGCTTTTCTTGCATCAAACTTTGATGTATTTTTGGAAAGTCTTGCTGCATCCTTTGTTGAAGTTCTTTTGGACGGTTTGTCTTTCTCTTTTGTTCTCGATTCAGACTTCGATGTTCTTTTTGGAAGTTCAGGTTGCTGTATTGTTCTTGAATCAGACATCGAAGTTCTTTTGGATATAGACATTTGAGTTCTATTTGACGATTTTTCTTGTTTATTTGGTTTAATTTGGGATTTTTCCCTGGTAGATCGCCGACCATCATCAGGAAGAGAATGACGTTTGGCAACTTTCTTATGTTCCAGTGGCATAACAGTTATTTCGATAGTTTCTACATATTCCTCTTCGCTGTCACTGAGGTTTTCTTGTGATGGACTGACTTCCTTTTCATCTTCTGGAATGTAATGCGCCAAGTGTACTAATTTAAACAGATAAAGAAGACCACATGCCCACGCAGAGATCAATTTCACCCAGAATGGTGGCGCTGTTCTGTTCAATAATTCCAAGCTCGCCGTTTCCGGACTGAACAAAAAGAAAGAAAGGTGAATTATTGTTAGTTCATGTGAGAGGCATAAAGTTCAACCGATAGGAATGCCATTTTGATATTACACGTGACTACAAACGGAAGAGTCACGGTCGGATAACTGAATATCACTGAGGAGCATGGGTTTATCCGAATGCTGAGGCGAATATATTTATATATTCCATACTAAAGTGTGTTTATGTTAATTCAAAAAAAATCGTTATACACGTGTGAATAGCACTGGATTTATAAAAGCGCGCTAACTCAAATAATGAGGTCGTGCTACAAATTATACTGAATGGTGAGTATCGATTGGCCGTCAACTATAAACTATACCGTCTTAGACCTGGATCGCTGCACACAACAGAAATGAATAGTGCTTCTTATCCCTTCGTCTCAGTTCGAATGGTTTGACACATAAATATAGACTTATTATTTGGTAAAATAGCTAATAGCTTAAAGGGGCGTGTACATCTCAAGTGTTTGTCCTGGACAAAAATCACATGACTCCCTACGTATCTGAGTCTCCGTGTTTCCATGTAATAATACCCATGGTGCAATAGATTTGCCGCGCCGAATTCCAATCGAAAAAACGTAATGGCCAACATTTTATGTACGAACGAAATACTAAGGTGTCTAGAATCGTTTCGAAAAGTAGTGTTATGCATTATAATGAAATCAGAATTACAATCTCCTTCAGCATATAATCAACTTTTGGGCGATAATCCTATGTTTAAAACGCACAACAATCGAAATATAAAGCATTTTAGCCCGCATTTTTGCCCCGATTCATGTGATATTCGTATTTTGAACTTTATGTATTTTATTTTCTAAATATCTATGTGTAGTCTTCATTAGCTCAGTCGGCAAAGCGCCGGCTTCATAATCATGAGGTCAGTGGTTCGAATCCTAGGATTGTTATACTTTTTTCTGTTTGTTATTTACACTTTATTTTTAGAAATTGACAGGATTGCATATCGTTCGCAATATTTATTGAATGTTGAATGATATTTTTTTCTTCTTTTGCAATTTCACTGCGATAAGGGACCGTTCATTATTTATGGTGGAGGGGGTTTTGGGTAAAATATAGGGGGGGTCATGTAACTTTCATATGTTGAAATAGGGGGGGTTATGTAACTTTTTATTCTTAAACAGGGGGGGTTGTGTAACTTTTTTAAACTAAGATGGTGGTGATTAGGGTGATTTTAGAGGCTATTTTGGAGTGTAAATGCCAATTTTTTGTGCGCTTCGCGCACATTTTCTCACAACCTTTCAACTTCAAAACATGTAGGCTACTTATGATGACACTACATGTACTTTCGTACAGCAAATCTTATTTGTGCACGCCCTGCTCGGACGATCTGTTGGAAAAACACCTATATAAATGGTTGAAAACATTAGAGCCATAAAAACATGTTAATAGCCTAGGCCTATGTTCCAAAAACCTATTTGATTAAAAACGGTAATTTCTTGCATGCTTTTCACCTCGTCTCACTCTCAGCTCTGCACCAAAGCTCACAAGAATATTTCATACGTTTTTGTCTGGATGTTCTAACTTGTTTTCGGGTTATAAAGACTCACAAAACACCCAAAATGTATAAATATATGACAAATGTTCCGCCTCGCTACGCTCGCAATGTAGTAAGTCATTAAATTATTGGCCGTTCAGAGACACAACCAACGAATCCATGGACAAAAGAAAAATACATCCCCTAAGTATGTGACAAGTTGATTTTGAGGGGGTGGGGGGGGGGGGGGGGGGGGGGTTGTGTAAAAATCTATTGGTTAGTAGGGGGGTCATGTAATTTTCAGTTTCAGCTGTAGGGGGGTTAGGTAATTTTGACATACGAGTCTCGAATTTGTCCCAACCCCCCCTCCACCATAAATAATGAACGGTCCCTAAAGAATACCCTATAAATATATTGTGTTGACTATTCCGTTCAATTGAACTATGGAGACCCTAGCTAGTCTATCAATGAACATGATTTGCAAAGGCCAATTGTTATGTAAATAAGAAGCCAATCGGCTAATATGTCCTTGAATCGATTTTCTTATTTCCTATACGACCGATATTTGTTATTTTGCTGATTTGCTCCAAACTTTTAAAAAAAGAGAGTGGTACCTTCAAAAATACGTTACGCGGTTCACGGCTTTCACGGCCTGGTGTGAGCGACTGTATTTTGGCGTGGATTTGATACCGTGCTCAGTGGCGAACCCAGGGGTTCAGGGGCCGGTGCCCCCCTGAAATATCCCCGTCGGTAAACTTGAGCTTCCGTCGGTACAGTCAGATGCCAACGTTGAGTGAGTCTATTGTATACGAAGAGAATTTATTTTTCCCTTGAAAAGCGGATGTCGATATCGTGCAATTCAATTTATGCCAAAATGTCAGCCTTATACAATGACAACATTAAGGCATTTAAATGTGGTTCAACGTCATGTGACTAGGGGGATATTTCCCGTGGCGCTGACCCCTGTCTCATTAAAAGCTTTAAATTAATAACCTTCCACGATCATCAATTTATTGCTCTTTACATTGAATCCAAACCTAGCTTGCAGCGACACCGTTTTCACATTTAAAATACAATTTAGAAACTGGGTTCAATTTGGCTACATTTCGTCGAATACTCAATAGTTCACCACTAGTTTATTATTATAGAGAACACATAGACATGTCAGTAAGTAGTTATGGCCGAGCGGTTACGAATATGGACTAGTAATCTAATAGATTCTCCCCTCCTCGGTTCGAATCCTGCTGAATACCTTTTTTTAGAAAAAACGATTTAGTCTCTGTGTGTTTGGAAAATGGCGTATATTTTTACCGTAGGTGAATAAAAGTCGTGGCCCTGACCCCTGTCCAAAAATGTATTACAAATAAATATATTTTTGATCAAGTTTAATACGTTAGGAACATTTCTTGTGCATAAAGTTTTTGCTATGACGTCTAAAAATCATCAAAAATACGATGTTTACGATCGCATTGAAAATGCATCTTTATCGACTCAAAGATAGTAACAAAAATCGTGTTTTTTATTAAATCGGAAATGACATCTTACATAAATAGGACTTCCCCTTCAAAATGAGCCTAAGATGATCAAAAATTGATGGAGGCAATCCTTCACAATCGCGAGTTGTAAATGATCCGATATTTATTTGGTTTTTTTTTTAAATCTCACTTCACTGGCGGCCGGGGCGAACATAGACGGTATTTTCATGCCTTGACTTCTGACTGGGTAGATTTGCGATTTCTACCAGGCGATATTTTCAGCTATTGTTGACAATGCCATCGCTAAGAAAATTGGGTCATTTTTGCGATTTTTTTGTCGGTACATCATGACTTTCGTAACTACCCCCCCCCCCCCCCCACCCCCAGTTTCCAAAAGCTGGGTACGCCACTGACTGAGTGCTGAACTCATCATGTTCATTGCTGCTGCGAGCATCTTACTATAAATCTGTGTGGGGTGTGTGTGTTTGTTATCCTTTATGTCTCCGTTAGTTTTGATCAAAGTGGCGCATAATTTGCATGCAATATCGAGGAAATAACGGTGTGTTAAAGTTTATTCCAGTGAAATTGGTTAACAATTTGCTCCAAAAACAGCAAATCACCTCTCAGATTTGGCTCATAAATGCCACTAGAATTGAACAACATTGTGCGTTGCGCGTACTGCCGCGTAATCATACCGTGGTATCGCGTTGCGTGTCGCGTTTTCGCAAATGCTAACTGCTAGCTTCACTGTCTATAATCACTGTCATAATGGTATAATGATATATTACTAAATTCAAGCTATTTCACACGAGCATGTTTCGTCGTTGTTCGCGGAGCTGCGTCCAGATGCCTGAAATGTGCTAACTAACGTGCGTGACGATATCACGATTGACGCGCGGTCATTATTTGAATGTGCCCGGTACGCACCTCTGGGTTTACGCACATACGAATGCACACAAGTTCGCACGCATAGAATGGAGTTGACCATAGCATTATGACACTGACTATACGCTACTTGTACGCAATCCTATTTCAAAATAAAAACAAGGCTCTCCCCTAGTATCAGCGGGCCCAACCGATATTTTAAACCAGCTAATATGCATAAAAATAATATAATTTATTAATATGCACCGAACGCATTGTCAGCTATAACTTGAATTTCATTTAATTCAAATTGGTCATTTCAAACGGGAGATATGTGCACTTTTCCAAGGTACCTCTATGAATGCAAAAGTTTAACTCACGCATTTTGAAATGTCAATCAATGGCGTGTTGGTATTCACAATGCCTACAATGGACAATGGGGTATATTTGGAACACTTTCATGTATAAATTCAAGTATAAAGAAGTAGCTAGTGTACCCATATATGCAATGAAGACATTGGTTAATTTTTAACAAAAGTATTTGTCGTTATTTTCTAAAAACGGGACCTGAATATTTTGACTCACCCTGTATACAAACCAACATCAGATTTGTATTTAGAGAATAAAATATAGTTCTAATACTATATACGATGGTTTTATAATGTAAAGGCTGTACCATGGAGTCGTATATAGCAAAACAGCTAAGAACTATGTTTGATTCTCATTCATATTTAGATTATTGGTTATTTTGGTCTTTAATCAGTTTGTTAGATTTATTTTAACAACAAAAATAATAATCAAACAACATTATTATATATGAGGTTAAAAAAAATTCGCACGGTCAAAAAAAATCGCACAGTACATGTACTATTTTGCCTTTTTTTGACTATTTGGGCTGAATATACCAATATATAACCGCCCGCCATCTCGGTCTTTTATCATTATTTTCCGATTTTTCATTTTTTTCCTCCTTTTTATTTTTTTTAGAGGGGCTGGGGGCGGGGGCACAAATGGGTTTTTTCTGTCAGGGGGGGGGGGGGGGCATTCCCCCCCCCCCCCCTGAGCTACGCCACTCCACTGGCGTCATCGCGTTAGCGTCCCCTACACAAAGTCGCCGCCGTATGCGTTGTGGGTATAACGCAGCGATGACAGGTGCGTGTGTGCTAAATAACGCGATTAATTTGAAGCAGGATGTTGGAAAACAGCTGGATTCGCCGATTTTATAAAGGGGGAAATTTGTTGTTGTTTGTTTAAAATTAATCTAAAAAACTGCGTTATTTTATGATAAAAGATCAAAATAACTAATAACTAATAAACTAAATATTAGAATGAGAATAAAACATAGTTCTTAGCTGTTTGCCTATAGACGATGGTCTTATAATGTATAGGCTGTACCATATTTGTGTCGTCGTGTATTGACGCCTGCGGCGACCATACACAACTCCAAATATGGTACAGCCTATACACTATAAGACCATCGTCTATAGCAAAACAGCTAAGAACTATGTTTTATTCTCTAAACGTACAACAACTTTCCCCTTTATAAAATCGGCGAATCCATCGAGCTGTTTACCAACTTCTTGCTTCGAATTAATTGCGTTCTTTAGCACACACGCATATGGCAACGCTGGGTTACACGCACAACGCATACGCCGGCGACTTTGTGTAGGGGGCGCTAACGCAATGATCATGCGCACTGAATGTATCATTATTCAAACGAATCAAGCCCCGCCCTAAATGTCTCATAATATAAACTGCTCACAAAAAGTATCGAAACACTTAGAAATGATCCAATATATAGCGGCTCGAAAGGGTATGCATTAATCGAAGCAAATAACCAAGTGTATAATATTGTTCTGCGTATTTTGACACCTCGATCGATGAGATACGATGTTGCGGAGCGGAGTTATTGTCATTTCGATGGTCGTGGGTCCAGTTTCAAAAGTGACAATCATCCTATAGAAAGAGGTTTGCATTACTGTTTGGAATGATCAAATTCGTGATTTTCAATAGGGATGAGTGTCACTTTGGAAAGTGGACCCACGATCATTGAAATGACAATAACTCCGCCCCGCAACATCGTATCTCAACGATCGAGGTGTCAAAATACGCAGAACAAAATTATGCACTAGGTTATTTGCTTCGATTAATGCATACCCTTTCGAGCCGTTATGTATTGGATCATTTCTAAGTGTTTCGATACTTTTTGTGAGC
Source organism: Ophiura sarsii (assembly GCA_035610835.1). NCBI lineage: Eukaryota > Metazoa > Echinodermata > Ophiuroidea > Amphilepidida > Ophiuridae > Ophiura > Ophiura sarsii. The sequence goes on along the minus strand of CM069442.1, from coordinate 75,199,065 downwards.
AGTTTATATTGCGTATCGGATGAAAATCAGCAATAAAACACCAATCACAATCCAGTGACATCCAAAACCACACCCACTGTAAACATGGTAAAGAATCTACAATATTGCAATGAAATCAAAGTAAAACAAAGTACACCCTAACACATAAAGAAGTTCGTCACACTTAAGTGATGTGTGACGATCCATTTTTACTCTTCAAATTAAAGGATGTTAATGATTTGAACAACCATAACGAACAACAGTTTATAACAGACGGGAACAATAGCAGACAAGGCATTGAGAGACTATTTATGTTTCTTTCAAACAAGTTTAAAACTTTCCACGCGGCTATTTTAGTTTTACCACACAAAACAGATGTTTCAAAAGCCTTTCCGAAATTTCAAGTAATCTCAAGAATTAGTGAATCAATACAAGGTATATTTGTACTTATTTTAATGTATTTCTTGTGGTGATTCCAAATATTGGGTTATGATGTGCTCAGGACCGGGAGTCAAGACGAGAGAGATTTAGGACAGCGGACAGCATTTTATAATTGCGCTCTTGCAGCGATGAGCATGATGAGTTCAGCACGGTATCAAATCTACGCCAAAATACTGTCGCCCATACCAGGCCGCGTAAGCCGTGAACTGCGTAATGTATTTTTGAAGATACAACTCTCATTTTTGAAGATTGGAGCAAATTACAACTGGTTGAAGGAACTAAAAAAATCGATTCAAGGATATAAGCCGACTGGCTTCTTATTTACATAACAATTGGTCTTTGCAGACCATGTCCATTATAGACGTGCTAGGGACTCCATAGTTCATATGGTTCAATCAACACAATTATATTTACAGGACATTCTTTATCATAGTGAAATTGCAAATGAAAAAAGTATTATTCAACATTCAATAAATATAGCGAACGATTATAAGCAATCCTGTTATTAAAAAAAAAAGAGTGTAATAACAAAAAGAAAAAGACATTTACAAGATTCGAACCACTGACCTCATGATTGTGAAGCCAGCGCTCTACCATTTGAGCTAATGAAAACTATGCATAAAACAGTTTTAAAATAAAATGAGATAGAGTTTAAAATACAAATATCACTGAAATCGGAGGGTAAAATGCTTTATATTTCGATTGTTGTGCGTTTTTATCAAAGGTTATCGCCCAAAAGTTGATTATATGCTGAAGGAGATTGTAATTCTGATTTCATTATTATGCATTGCACTTCTTTTTGAAACTATTCTAGACACAGTTCGTTCGTACAATAATTTCAACATTACCTTTTGTCGATTAAAATTCGCGGCAAATCTATTGCACCATGGGTATTATTACATGGGAATCCGGAGACTCAGATACGTAGGGAGTCATGTGATTTTTGTCCAGGACAAACACTTGAGATGTACACGCCCCTTTAATGGAGCTGTCATCATTTTCTTCGGTAGAAAGGTCACGATTAAGCTGAAAGACGTCATCAACCATTTGTGACGCCCACATCTGACGCTTGCTTGGTAATTTCATGACGCCCCTATCTAACGCCTAATGGCGAACGTCGAGATCCGCAATTGTGAAACATGTGAACGTGATTTAAAAAACGTAACCCCCAGCCCTTCTAAACTTACTCAAACCAGTTCGTAAGAGTCATCATGATGTAGAACGACGCCAGTAAAAATGTGAGATGGAAAAGCGAATAGCTATATATTGTCCCATCTTTCTCGTTGCGTACAAGACCCCAACTACGGCGACGAAGACGTCTCCGATATCTTCGCTCAGCTTGAGAGAAAAACAGAATAACTTGATAAAAAGGGTGGAGTGACTGAATGTGACTTAATCACCGGACACATCAGCTCAACCTAGCATACTATTTAACCTTAATAACATTAAACATGTTAAATCGGGAGCACACACGTCAATATTGTACAAGCACGATGTCAAAAAGGCCAATCGTGATATAATATTGATATTTGAATGGTTTTTACTTTGATTGAACTAAATGTTGGTGTGTGTAGGGCGCTGTACGATTGGTTTCATTACCTTCTTTTTATAGGGCAGCACTATAATAATCCTTCAGCATTTGGTGTAAAACATGATTTTAAATAATAGTAATGTATCAGCGTCCTACTAGTACAAGGCTGCAAGGAACTACATGTATGAAAGACCATTGACTAGGACCCGGTTATTGTAACGTGATTTGAATTGGTCCAAATCTAACGAAAAACGGTCGTAATGAAACTAAACCGGAAGTCGTAAGGAAATGATCTAAATCGGTCTCGGTAAAAGCGAGTATGAAATAAATTCTTGTCTTTACTGAAAACAATAGGCCTAATGTGACAAAACAACTTCAAAAATCGTTATGAAGGGTGCAAATGCGCATGAAATACCGTATGCCATAACTTCGCGTATTCAATTATGGGGAATTATTAAGTAGCTTTTTTAGTGGTATGGCCCCATATCTCTTACCTGGACCAACTCTATCCACCCAACAGTTGCAGAAACCAACCTATGAGATAAAAATGCAGTGCCAAAGGTGATAATAAATTATTGTTATTAAAAAGCATCAAATCACATGTAGAGAGGCTAATTGATCTGGCATGTGTAGCCATTAGTAAACATGTTGAGACAAAATATTGATGAAGTATTTATTCTTTTTGTACTGTAATTATGCTATTGTACAGGGTGAGTCAGAAAGAAGTTTACCCGGATTGGTGATGTTTTAAAAATTAGAAAAATGACACTTGAGAGTTCAGTAAAGCATATATTTAACAAGCATTCTCTCCTGCTTATTAGGAAAAAAGAATGACACAAATTGATCATTGCTAAGAGGAGTTATGCCTATGTTAATAAAGGTACTCATTTTGCAAGCTGTCCACGGAATACTTGACAAAACAAATGTAAAGTAAGCATTTTAGCTTGACAAAACATGAGCGCTTTCAGTAAAACAGGCATAACTTCTCTTAGGAATGATCAATTTAGTGCTTCATTGATTTGCTCTTATAAGCAGCAGAGTATGTTTGGTAAATAAATGCTTTACTGAACTTTTAAGTGTCATTTATTAAAACATCACCAATCTCGGTCAATAGGGAAGTACGCAGCTAAAATGCATACTTTACATTTGTTTGGTCAAGTATTCCGTGGACAGCTTGCAAAATGAGTACCTTTATTAAAATAGACATAACTCCTCTTAGCAATGCTCAATTTGTGTCATTCCTTTTTCCTAATAAGCAGGAGAGAATGCTTGTTAAGTACATGCTTTACTGAACTCTCGAGTGTCATTTGTTTGTTTTTTAAAACACCACCAATCCGGGTAAACTTCTTTCTGACTCACCCTGTAGTGAAATTACATGACATGCGTTTGATTTTTACTGGTAAGTTTGAATGTGTTCAATTTCTTTTCTTTGTTGTTCATATATACAACATAACATAAAAATTAATGGTTAATTTTGGGAAAGCTAGAATCTTGTAATTTAGTACCTCTGCACTCATTGGCACTACAGGGGTGTCCCAAAAAAACCACCGTGCCCGTGTTCACCCTACCTGCGACTATATTAGTCTCAGACCCTACTTATTGACCATGAAGTTCCAAAAGTTGGTGTAACATTCTTATACATATTGAAAGACCAAACGTTTAGCATTCAGATGCCGTTCATTTCATCCAACTTGGCCTCGTCAATCCCGAGATATGATCAATTAACCAAAGCTACCTAAAATCGACGTTGTGCCACATTTACAGAAAGAATGCTTATAAGCGACAAACCGATACTAACTTGTTCTTCCAATGGTCATCAATCCGTCTTGAAACATTGGGGGAGGGTGGAGGCATTCGGTCTGAATTTTTAAAATGTTCAGTTCTGTTTGGCTGCACAGACAGTAGACACTCATTCTATTATTTAAACATATCCAATCGCAATAATAAAAAATGATAATTGCATAACATTTGCTAAGCTCACTCGAACTGGTGGAAGATTTGTATCCGGAGTAAAACTTTCTATTCACAATGATTCATCATTCATTGCAAACTGTAAAGTGGCACAACGTCAATTTTAGGCAGCCCCGGTTAATTAGTCATATCTCAGGACTGACAAAACCAAATCAGATGAAACAAACTGCATCCGAAAGCCAGGCGTTTAGTCTCTCAACATATTTAAGAATGATGCACCAAATTTTAGAACTTCATGGTCAACAAGTTGGGCAAATACTTCCACGTTGTTTTTGGGACACCCCGTATACAGTATTTTGTTATATCCTCCCTCGCTGGACACTGGATGGGGTAGTCAGAGGATCTATAATCAGATCTAATAAAATGCCGTATAATCAAAGGTCAAGAAGAAAGAATCACTGTTTAACGTGCCTGATCTATCCATGATTTTTGAATCTGTGATTTTTTTCTTGGGACCGCGCCGGCTACGCTGGGTACATCATTCATCAGCCTTATCGCTTGGACCTACAATGTATTTATTTCCTACCTCCTCTATTATTCCATCCCGGTCGCTAGCTTTTCTCTCCAGAATCACATCAAATGTTCTCAGACTGCAAATAAAAGTATATTGCATTGTAAAATGAATAACTTGAAAGTATCACAATTTTGCTTATTAAAGTATTAACCATGATAATCGGACTGCAATGTAGTCAAGTTTACCAGATGTATGAATTATTTCCCAATTATACACATGGCATTAGAACTGAGATGAAAAGCTTGTGCACAGTTATGTTTATCTGCAGGGGGCAATGACGATTTTAGCGGGAAGAAAATTCTGAAACAAGTTTTCACACTGGGTCATGCTAAGGAAATGTTATTTGGTGCAACGTTTTTCACTATACGTCTTGTTAAAACAAACAGCAGTATTCCCAGAAAATCAGAATAATTATAAACGTTTTAGGTCAACTGGCTCACGGCTCACGCTAACTTTGTTATGAACCACTGATCACATTAATCATAACACAAAGCCTTTGACATATCCCAATTTGGAACAGATGTATGGGCCCAGGCTTGAACCAGTAACCATAACGTGCACTACATCAACGAAGAGCACTTGCTCAGAATCGTTATGGTTTACATGGTTTACATGGTTTAGGTGTACTTACCAGGCGTATAACACTGTAGCAATCATAAGTAGTGCAGATACACCACCGTTAACTAGATCCCCAATAGTGACGTCATGAAATACTGATACAGTACTAAATGAGTCCGGTTTACAGTCCCTGTAAAACACCGTCGCATTAGCCGGGAGGTCTTGGATGATGCCGGATCCCAAAGTAACGATGGTTGCATTTCGGTTATATTCAACGCTCTCCTGGTCGGTGAGAGCGTCCAGAGGAACTAGGAAGAAAGCAAATTGAGTATAATTGTAAAAAGGAGCTTCAATAAGGATGACAAGGTTTTAATACGAATGTATGTATACGTTTTTACGTGAATTCAAAACATACTTATTCAAAACTAGTTTGTACCTAAACCTACAGACAATCACATGTCACCTCATTATGAAAATATTACCTGTTTTAATATGCTGGGAAAACTACTAGTTTATATGAGTGGTTGACACCTTTCACAAGAATTGTATGTCTGTGATATAATGAGTTTCATTAAGATGTCTCATTTTTCAGTCTGCATACGGAATAGACAATCAATCAATAGTTAGGTCACCCAAGCCCTATATGAAAGCTATGAAGATTGTTAAACGGGGTCAGTCGTCACAAACATGCACAAACACAATAGCCAAACGACCTTGCTTTTGTCAACACTCCCTACACAGAGGACTGCAGTGCAAATCTCTACGATTTTCGCTATGTAATCTCTATGGCGGATTTCATTCCGTTGTATGAAGCTATGATGTTTGCGTGGTCTTCGCTATCTCCAAGCAGATAGAGCAATACGTACATGGACTTTTTTGTAGACGAGGGTTCATTTCATGATTTGGTGAGGTTTAGAATGAGTTAGGATTCCTGTAATTTCGAAGACCACAGATTTTCAAAACGTGAATTTTCCAACATTTTACGACATAAATTTGGTCACAAAACGTGTTTAATACTATACATTTTACCGTTCTGCAGATGCTAATGACCCTCCTCTAAAATTCTACATGATCTTTAACACGTTTCTCAGTTTTTGAGATGCCCAAATAGACCATTTTCCGAAGCTATTTCTAGCAAATATTGTAGTCACTGAGACTCCATTGTTTTCTTGCGTATAACAGAATCTGAAACGCAGCGTGACCTCCCTGCTGGCTGCAATGTCATGTAACGTCACAGCAGGTATGCACACAAAACCTTGCATGCCGGTATGCGCGAGCATTGCCTGCTAAACGAAAGCTTGCCTGCCGGTATGCCTGTCAGTTCGAAGGGTGTGTTGACTATAAACAATACACTAAACCAAACCAGTCATCTGTATACGACAGCAGTGCAACAGTCTACGTGCCCTCATGTATGGAATGGAACCAGGCACTTAACATGCTTAACATTGTTGATCCACAATGAGGTGACATGTGATTGTCTATAGGCTTAGGTACAAACTAGTTTTGAATAAGTATGTTTTGAATTCACGTAAAAAACGTAACTGAACTGCAAAACTATTTTGTTAATGTCAAGTACACCTTTAAGAGCCAAACATTTATTATTACTCTGCTTTTCAATAAAGGATGAATCAGTTTTGGGCTGGCTGATTTTTCTCTAACGAGAAGTCGTGATAACTTTATGATGCAGTTACATTCTTGTTTTGATAATGGCTTCAAATTGTAATGATTTTATCAAATCGGGTCCGAATCCCTCTGACGCCCCCTGTAGGACGCCCCCTGTAGGCCTGTATGAGTATTCAAATATGAAACTTACAAACCAGCTTCCACCCGTCGAAAATGTGTAGCCTATGCTTATTCTGGACATTTCGGAAATTAGAACTTTGAAAGCCTGGTCATTATTCAAAATACTTACATTCAAAAACCGGTTGGATTAATAAAGCTGAGCCAGTTAAGAATATTATATATGCAGAAGCCACTGAAGACTGTAGGATCCCGCCTCTTGAATAAGCTGAGTGTGTAGTAAAATAGAAAAACAAGCACTTATATTACACTGCAAAAACACCGGTGTTAAAAATAACACCAATGGTGTTGTGAGAGGTCCACACCAACACCGGTGTACCGGTGTTAAATTCTTGGTTTTATATCAACACCATGTAGTGTCATTTTAACACTGCAAGTGTGACGAATAACACTGTAAGTGTTAATGTAACACCAAGATAGTGTTGAAATAACACTAATTGGTGTGGACCTCTCAGAACACCGAACAGTATTATTTTTAACACCGGTGTTTTTGCAGTGTACAAATGGGTGGTAGTTGTGCGTGTTTATCATGTTTATGGTCAATAGACTAGTTGCTAGCTAATTTTCTCCGGTTTTGTACTTTCTTAACACCATCAAGCAGTTTCGGGTTACTGAGTGGCGAAACGAGTCCTTGTTGAGGACGCTGAAACAAAATGGCATCCAATATATAACGAAAATCACGGAAGAATCGTTTCATGAACATTTAAGGTAAGACTATTATAATGCGTATGAGGCTACGTATTCAACCAAATAAAGCATTACGGTTGATGATGGAAAATCACAATACATTAAAACTGATACTTGTATTTTCATTGAAAAGGTTAGTTTTCAAATTCAACGCGTTGATACAACGGCTGTAGAATAGGCCTAATATGATTTTAATTCAACGTGTGATTTTTCTCTCGTAATCATATAATGAAAATCCTAGCACTTTAAAAGTATCCAGCATTAATCTGGCAAAAAGGAATTTACGAAGTACGCATCAATTTAGTAATCTTTAACACCATGAACACGGTTCTTTTGCTCAAATCGGTGAATTTATATTTTTAAACTTACCTCGTGGCATACATGGCACCATGGACGCTAAACTGATCACGAGACAAACGCCACCACTGATACCGATATAAATACCATTCCATCTGCATGTATTGGATGTGTTGAAAAGCACCAATATTATGAGTACCATACCACCGGTGATGGCGTAGAAGAAAACAACGATGACGAACACCACTGTAAATTGGCATGAACATTTAGAATTTTTAAACTTTTGTAGATTCAGTCCGCTGGGCTTTAAGGTAAATTTTACTTACAATTTTATGATGACGCCCAAGTATTTAGCATCGCATCCCCTATCAAACAAGTAATCATAGAAAATGGCTACGTGAATCTTGTCAGGGATGGCAACAGTGTCATTGATCTCAATTCAAAAAGGGCCAAAACATTTTTGGTTTTAACCTTTTTTGGTCAACAATTTTAAACTAAAAATGTTTATGATAAACGAAACATTCCTAGAGAAGTGTCTTTAGATGATTTTGGGGCAATTTCGGAATTTTTACAAAAAACTAATTTGGCAAATTTAAACCAAAAAAGCTGACTCATTATCCTTTCCACGAATGTACTTTTATATACATCACATTAATAGTTCAAAAGTTACAGTGCTTGATAAGTTTTATATTTTTGGGGTTAACACCCCTTTAAAAGTCACTTTTAAGTTTATTCCAGAATCTAGCGTACTGATATCGCAGTGCCGTCTTATATACACCTAGCACATAAAGTCCCGGACCAGGTGCTTTGAGGTTAGCTAATTCAAAATAGATAATCGGTACCAAAAATCTTAGATATGGCCATGTGTTGTGAACTGACCACCCAAAAAGGGTGGCGGCGTTGCATTTTTGATGACGAATCATCCAACTCTCTCTATTAACTCAACAACTAAATGTGGTAGAGCTATATAATGGTTTAGGTGTCATTTGAAAGCCTATTTATCTAGCTACACTGTGTGAATAAATCATATATGTCTATAACTGTTTGGCTGAGATATGATTGATTATATTTCAATAGTCAGGGGTGGCGGCAATCTCAATGTACAATCTCTATGGGAATATAGAAAATGTTCCCAATTCTACGTTCAATTTACAATAATTCCTCGTCTCTGTATATGCTGCCCTACCATGACAAAAGGACCCAAGTAACATTTTTGGTGAAATTGAGTTACATAGTGGAGTGGACTAAGTGCACCATGTTACATATATTAAACATGACACTTATGTTCAGAAACCACTAATTAGTGAGTAATTAGCATGTCAAAACGACCCAACTGCATAGTCAATGGCAAAATACCATGACAAAACGACCCAATTGCCTAGATTCTTTTATTGATCAACTTCATACATGTCAAGTGGTGGCACATCATCAGCCATCCATTCAGAGACAAGCTTTTCAAGTGGTTCTATTGTGTTTCCTCATGCAGTATGGTACAAACATGATTTTGCTCTCATTTTATAGATTGTTTTATATTCTATAAGTTTCCAGGCTGTTTCAACAAACGTGTCAACTATTACGTAACAATTGTAATCACTAATCGATTGCATTGTCCTTGGCTGTCTCCCTATCACTACACAGTGAACTTGCCCTAATTCATCGGTTTTACATACATGACTATAACAACAAAATTATTCAACCGATGATAGCAAAAATTATACATTTTTGGAAAGCTCTCAAATAGGGAATTCAAAAATGCCGCTTAATTCAGGATAGGGTGAATAGCCAAAAAAATACATGTGTAAACTCTAATAAATATGAAATGTAAACGTTTGTGCTCATTTACTACCCGATATCGTATATTTCAGCAAGTTATCCTTGACAATCATTATGTTCTGATAGGTAAATTGCATGAGGAACTAATATGCACAGTAAATTGATGATTGGGATAGGAATAAAAAATATTGAGCTTTAATCAAAATATGAAGAAGAAAAAAAAAAAATCGATATTCTTGGAACATTCTGAATCACAACATGTTACCATTAGGTTCTATGCAAATTCCAATCGCATATTTGGTTTCCTTGTGAGATTACCGTTCAGAAAAAATATACTTTTTGTGGGGTAAAACAAGTAGTTATTGCGATATGCTAATTCGAATCTCAGATGGTGTAAAATGTAAAAATCTGGACATGCAACGGGAAGAGTGGCGAGTTCAAAACACATGACCTTATACATTAATTGAGCAAATTTCTTCTCCACAGTTGGATACCTCACTCATTCAACAAAATCAAATGGATACTTTTAAAGTTATGGCGATTTCAATGACCGAGCATAACAACAGCATAGGAAATCATTGATTTGTGTGTGATTACTGTCATCTGTCTGTTATCTGAACGATCCACTGCCTAGGTATCTGGATGAATGGGTCTGGAGTGATTGCGGTATAAAGGGTGTGACTAGCTGTGAAGATCAAATTCTTTTGCTGATTAGCTGTGAGTCTTTACACAAACATTTTTACTGCGTTAGTCACCGAAGTAATATGTTGCATCACCATACGTAGGCCTATACAAAAGCAACCTCAAATTTTTTCTATATTGGTTATAGAAATATTTGTATTGGTTTAATTCAATTATTGGTGCTTGGACGTTTGGTGATGCAAACATTACTTTGGCGACTATCGTATAAGTCTGTTACGTATACAAGTAATTTAGACGTATTAGCTTTACGTTTTGCAGTGCGGTCATCTGGGGGTGGGGGGCACTGACGTTGGAAAAGGGTATAGGTATGTGCCGCGCTGAAGACCCCTTTTTCACCCTCTGCTGATAGCTCTTATGACCCCCTTTTGAGCCTGCATCAGTTCTTAAGACCCCAATTTTAATGAAAATTCAAAAAACGCGAAATTTTGCGTTCCAAAGCCCCAATTCTTAAAATTTTGCGTTCTAAAACCCCCCAAAAAATCAAAAATGTGCGTTCTTGCTAATCAAAATTGAACTATAGGCCAATTCTCGAGACCTACTTTTTTGAAAAAAATCAGTTCCTACGACCCTATTTTTCGTCATAAAATCCACTCAGTTCAGTTCTGTAGCCCCCCTTTTTGAGACCCTGGGCGGCACACCCCTACCCAAAAAAGATTGAGTGCGCCCCCCCCCCCCCCGGAAAGGGGTGGGGGGGGGGGGGGTTGGCCATAATCGAGTTTTATGAAGAGATAACCGCCCTAGTGAAGTATCAGTAAGAGTAAACATCTTCCAGCAAACGTAAATGAAAGTATTTCAATTCAAAGGTGAAGAATCTTACCATGGAAGAAAAGATTGAGGTACTATTTGTGTTCTTTTAAAGATTTCTAGGATTTGTTGATTGAATAGGTTTTTAACTCAAAAATAATTATAGATAGTCAGATAATGCGTGATAAGATCTTACCACAGTACCAGAGACTGGATCCGTCATTGATCTTGGCTGACCTGAAATTGAGTAACAACATCAATCTTTGAACAGTGTCATCAAAACATTTAGATATATTTTATTTTTCCTTGACAGAATAAACGTAGTTGTAAAATCGATACATTTAAATAATGAAACGCTGAGTATATAGTGGCCAATGACGGTTTTTATTTGAGACATGGCATTACTGCATGCAGATTTTGATATGGTTTTTCTATACTGATCTCATTTTATTAATCAATTAATTTGGGATGCTAAATATTATTGAAGAAAAAAACCAACAACTACATGTACTTGAATACTGAGACTAGTATACTAGTCTCAGCTTGAATAATTATATACTTTAAGCACATATTCTCCATCAATGTACTCGAATGTTTACTATTGTGTTCCTTACCAGGATCGATTCCACGACGTGGCTAAATCTATAAGCACCCATAGTTGTAATAGAATAAATATAACCGCGCCGACAAAGCCGACGTACTGGATATTCGTCAGAATAGCAGGAGGAATCCAAAATGTACCGGTAATAAGGCCGACGAGAAGTATTAGTTTGAAAAACCAAAACCTGGTGGGAAAAACGCGGAAAAACACGGATATTATTATTTTTTAAAACATGTGTAGGCCTATACGTTTTTTAGTATATGTAGGCCTACATATAATATCTTAATTGGTATTCCTTTTTGCCCTGGATGAGCCTTGAATGTAGTTTTATATCTACTTTTACACAAATCAGGTCGCAATCGAAAAATTAAACAATATACGTGTATATTCAATTGAATGTTGGCCTTTATGTTTCCATCCCTGTTCAAAACAAGTCACAATCGATCTTCGATGATCATCAAAAATAACTTATTCAAACAAAATGAGTTGATGCTTTTAAAAAGAACCTCACGAGACCCCATGAAACAAATTTTGTAGCAAATGAAACTAAATGATCTTTCTATTTGATATCATTGATGTTGTTGTACAAATCTGAATAAGTCGGGCATCAATGGTTGATTAGCTGTGATTGTTTACACATACATGTAGATTGAAAATGCATAAAAAATCCTTACCTAAAGCAATGCTATTCCATAGAAAAACATAATTTGCTACAACTTTTCTTTGGGTCTGGTCCCTTAAGCCATCATAACTTTTAAAGCATTCACTTAATGTTGATGAAAGAGGTGACGAATTACGGGGAAGCAATTTGCGCACTTAGATTGTTAAGAAAAAGTGAAGGCCCTACTTTAGGTTCCAGTTATTGGTATATATACCAGTATCTCTCAATACTAGAACATAAAATTTGCCAGTATCGCTCGATACTAGTACGATTTTAGTGTTCCAGTATCGGTCGATACTTGAACGTTTATATGTTTCAGTATCGTTCGATACTGGTACACACGCTACCAGTAGCTGTATACAGTAGCAGTATTTGTATCATGACTTTGTACCAGTATCGACCGATGGGTGTTCCAGTATCGGAAGATACTAGTACAGACCAGAATCTGGGACCTAAAGTACACTTAATCATGCTCATTCCGGTTGTTGGTATTGATTATTGATATTGAATTAGATATCATATAAACATCTGGTCAGGAAGTTCCATTAACGAAGGTCACCGGTTCGAATCTGATAGAACATCACGGGTGTATTTGAATCCGTGTATACTTTGATGAAAAAACCAACCCCAAATGATTTCACTTACCCATTGTGTATCCCAGCTCTAAAACTCTTGCTACTCTTTACTCTTACAGTCAGTAACATAAGAATAAGGTAGAAGGCCGCTAAGCCGGTACAAATACGATACACTGCCGTGTAGCCGTACACCTCCCCACAATTGTCACCTATGCCCAAGGTTTGGCAGAATTCTAATAGTCGTGTGGCCTGAATTGTTGAAGAAAAAATTGTTATATTGTTTTCATTAGTTTTTAAATTGCCTATATTGAGTATACAAAGACATTATTCATCATGTTCATATAATCTGATTTAAAAGTTTGATTACAATCATACTAAGCAGTCGATCCCACTATACACTACGCCTGAAACTAACTTATTAATGATCAATTATCCACAAACGACCTTTCAATACTTATTTCTATTCTTCTTTATTCGAACATGACTGATACATCAATGTTTTATAATAAAATATCAAAATAAAATATCAAAAAAGATAATTAATTATGACTAAATTAATTAATTAAGCATTTTGCTTTGAAACATATATAACCCCACTGTCAAAATGTATGAGCTTTTGTCAAAACTTAGGGAATTATTTTTTCATCATGATTCATCAACTATATTGATCACCCAACTTAAAATAAAACGCTAGAGGCAAAAGACTACTTACTTTTGCGATATATTTAAATTCGCGAACATATTGCTGGCTCAAAGTCACGAAAATAAATACCACACATTTTGCAATTTATGTTATATGATAAGTGGTTATCATTTTGACTTAATTACATTATGAAACCACCTTACTGAACATACAGAAGTAGGTTCTCAATTCACAAAAATAACCAATGTTGCCGGATTCGATAGGTTGCCGTTTTTGGCAGTTTGCCCTGACTGATAGTATAGCGTAGTACATTTTTGTACTCATGCCGTTAGGGTTAGGCAATGACATCTCACCGTCCTAAAGTAGGCCCATTTTCAATAGTATCAATTAAAACGCGCTTATATTTTTTTCAGATAATTCCCCTTTGCTAGCATTAACATAAAACCTGGGCAGTGCAGTGATTTGACTTTCAAACTGGCTAGACTGAAAAACATTTGGCGGCCATTTTGGAGTATTTTTCAATGAGATAGCCTATGGTATGTATAGTCCAGTTCATTTTGTCAAATGAATTTATTTCGAATTGAAATACCACACCATGATATCATCGATACATAGAAATCACAAAATTACTATTTATACTCTGAAGTCAAAATCTTATATTTGATCAAAGACATAAACACAATTGTATTACTTTGTGATACATATTGGCATATTTAATCTTATTATATTGTATCTTTATTTTAGAACACACGTCCTCATTTATATTTAAGTTCACAATTTGACCTTAAAAAGTAGGTCAAAAGAAATAATGTTAGGCGTTACCTGTGGTAAAAAAGTTTCGGCTATTGTCTTGGATACCATAACACAAGCAAACGCAACGCCCACAACAAAGAGTACCACGTACAAAACTCGTGTAACGGTAGATTCTCGGCTCTTTGGAATGCAGAAACAGGCCAATGTGGAACGACCAAACCAACAGCTTAACTGCGGAAACATGACATTTTAGAAAACGAAACACAAATCTTGATTATAATATACTAAATTATACTTTAACTAATAGTTTTTACGTAAATTCGCAGTAAAACATGAGAACAAAATGTGGATCATGGTTCAATTAAAGGGGCACTGACTGAGAGATACGTACGGGCGTGCGCCCTCAATTTGCACCTCTGCAAATCTAAGTGTTAATGATTTGAGTAACGGATAATTAACAAAAAAGGTGTTTAAATATGAACTCTTTAACATGTTAACCTACGTATTTTTCAGGCGTTCATCAGGCGTTAATAAGTGAACACTTAATGAAACTTAATGTACTATCTTAGAACATTAACGCGTTCAAGTGTTAATTATCCGTTACTCAAATAATCAACACTTATACTGCCCCACCGCGACAAAAGGAAGTAACTCAATTTTTTTTCTCAAAATTGAGTTCTTTGCATGAATACACTAAAAATAACAATATGGTTGCACACCACCAAATACATCTCCCATAGGGATTCACGTGAAATGCACAATTTTAACATGGATATTTCTCGACGTTATAAGAAACTGGTAACTTGAAATTTGGTTTCAACTTGAAGATGAAAGCCATGACTACTAACTCAACAACTCATATATGGGGGGTAACCGGCATAATTTTGAGCTAGAGCCTTTTCAAAAAGTACGAGTTGAGTTTTCCTGGTCACACGCAATTGTTGATTAAGATTATTGCGTCAGATACCGGAAATGACCTGAACACAAATGTCTCTGTTAAAATATTAAAAAATCATCATTGCATCAATTTTTTTGGACCTGAAGAACAAGAGATGTGTCTGTCAAAATTCACACTATATTAATTTCGCCATAACATGTAGTAAATACCCTAATTTTAAACTGTAATTTACAATAGGTCTCCCGTTTCGGCATAGAAACGGGCCGGTTTTGGACTTTTGCCTCAAAAGGGGTAGGGCCAGACGTTATTTAGTGGTGTGAAACCATATTTATTTATTTTTTATTTATTTATTCATGGTATACAAATGCCAGCAAAACAGCACAGCTAAATTGCCGAATTGGCATACACACAGTTTGGCTCAGTTAAGTCTTCACAAAAAAATCCCGATAAGCATTTGCTTCCTAAAAATGTGTACACGCAAGTATAGGAAATCCTATGAAAAACCACCACAAAAGGAAGCAATGACCAAATTAGTAATCAATTACATTGATTTTTCACATTCTATTGTTTACAAACTCAACACATTGACATGTGTTGATTAGGTATGTGTTATTCATTTGTCAAAACACATATTTAATCCAAATAATTAAAGGATTCATTCATAGATAAATCACGGATATTTCAGTTTTTGCCTTAGGCCTATATCTCAAAACCATCAAAATGGAGTTACTTCCTTTTGTCGCGGTGGGGCAGTATAGATTTGCAGTGTACGTACTATTTAGGCATATATATATTTGCATCTGAAACCGTTTACCTTAATTCGCCGTCTATCAAGTACATGATTTGGTAATTTCGATGTAGGCTACATTAGTCATTACATCGAAATTATCAGCATCACTCGCCACATAAATTGCTTCAACCTAATTTCAATCTAGCACCATCATTCAACCTTTCCCCAATCTTACGAAACCACTATTTAGTTATAGAACTAATAAGTTAAATAAAAATCGAATTAATAATAGGGAATATTAGAGACAATACCTGTGACTGTATACATGTCTTCGGTGTCTTCATGATACTCCCATTAGACTCCGAATTCTATCAGAACGCAACATACAGTCATTTTAAACAAAAACATGCCCATTTACTAAACGGAATATCCATTTCCATTGCTGTATTTCTAAACTGGTTACAATCGGAGTTGTCATAAATTCCTTTTAAAAACGCAGCCCACTTTCGGGCAAAAATAGCACAATTTGATTTCCGTAAACCGCCGGTCCTTCTGTTAAAGTTACCCTAAATTAGCCCAATTGAACACATTCATGTACTTCAATGCATACGCATGGTTTTCACAACAGGAGCCCAATTATGCTTTTAACCGCGAAGTTTAGCAATACCGATGTAGACCCTTTTATGTGTCATTCAATGGCCAATTTGACTGAGATCTGTTCATGAAATTCAATGAACTGAAAACGAACTTGGCTCTGATTTTTGTCGGCTTTCATATAAACGCAACAAAGGGTTTAAATTTGATTGACCTCCGAAGGTATTTGAGGAAAAATGACGTAGCAGTTTTGCTTAAATTTGAACATAAATTGGTAATGAATAATCCTACAGTTCTCCTCATAACCATGATTAGCATAATGAGATTGGTTTCACATACATTTATTTATATGAATGAGGATATGTATGAACTGTATACCAACAAATATTAATATACACACAAGTATAGAACCGTTCCGTATTCAAAGATATTTTGTCATGGTGAGGAGGTACTCTCTTAAATCAAAAGATTGAAAAGTCAATCTTCAAGATTGTGCTGAGGGAAGGATCTTAAAAGATTGAAAATATTCAATCTAATAGAGTGAAATTTCAATATATCGGACTGAAAGTTCACTCTATTAGATTGAACATTTTCAATCTTTTATGAACATTTTCAATCTTTTAAGATCCTTCCCTCAGCACAATCTTCAAGATTGACTTTTCAATCTTTTGATCTTAAGTGAGTACGTTTAGGGAGGCCGTGTCGGGACCGAGATTATATTAGAATTCTTCACAGTTTTCTACACCTTCTTATTTAATACGGTATATTAATTAGATAGGAACCGTCCATTCATGACTTGTAATTACTTCAACAACCTCTGTTTAATAAACCTACATCACAGTGGGTGTAAATATCAACTTATACCGTATTAGTCAATACAATGGTTCTCATTCTTAAAAGAATGCCCATTCCAAGATTTCCACTTGAATTCTTCAGTCCGGTTCATTTGTATTATTTTCTTTCGAGATGAGGATTGTTTTCCCCCACTTTCCAGTCGGTAGGAATTGGAGCAGTTGAGCAGTTCTCCAATGTCGCAGATGGTTCATGCAACAGTCATGTCAGTCATATTATTCTTGGACACTTAGCTTCCATATAAGTACGGTTGGTTCCAGGACCGGGTTACAGGATCACTGGCAATTCTTCACTTATGGAGGTATGCATTCAACTCTGACAGGCTTCTTGGAGGTTTGATCTTAAATTTGGTATAGTGGGTTTCTTTTCATGTTCTTTATATAGGATGGTACTTGTATTCACGTTTCTTGTCATTCCGCTGCGTTACTGAAGGATGAAGATCGGTTTCTTTCTTATTAAGCATGTTTGTGGCAGTTGGCCTGCATTTAAATGAAGGAAAAACAAAAAGCCTCCTTATAAATATTGCAACTTCAGCCAGTGTAAAGACCATCAAAGGAGTAGAGCTGGAAAATGTCTCCAATTTCAATTACTTGGGAGCCTATACGTTCTAGACACATTCCAGGAATTCAAATGCAGGAAAGCACAAGCATGGGTTGCCTGCAATAAACTGCAGAAGATCTGGAAATCTGATCTCGAAAGAACGACAAAAATCAGATTCTTCAAAGCCTGCGTACATAGAAAGCATTTTGTTGTACGGCTTCGAAACATGGACTATCATCAGGAAAATTGAAGACAGAATCAATGGATGTTATACTCAACTGTTACGTAGAATATTTGACATCAGTTGGAGGGATCACATCCCAAACAGCGTGGTATGGCGATATCCCCCCTATAACAGGCCACTGCATGCGAACAACCAACCAGCCTATCTCCCGTCTAATTTTCTGGACCCCTCCTGGTGGGAAAGCTAAAGTTGTTTCTTCCCCAGCAGCAAGGTTTTGAGCTTAACATTTCGCCACCTATAGTAGGTCTACTTACAGGTTTCTGTTTCTGTTTTTCTGTTTCGGTTAAGTCGGTATGCGCAGATAAACTGTACTTCACCAACCGTTCCCTATAACGGAAACTAGTATATATATATATTTCCTGAAACCTAGGAATGGTGTACAGACACAGACCGGGATGATCCCCTACTCTTTACGAAGGAGTCTGTGACCTTTTTAACGTGCTCGGGGATAGCTCTTCCGATACACGGGACCAACATTTCTACGTACCTTCCGAAGCACGATGCGCCATGAACATGCCTACTTCAGTCTGCACGGTCTGAAGGAGGCATGGGGACGAGGCTGTGTTGGTGTATCGTTTTTGAACTCTCACTCATAAACGATCCACCAACAGAAACTACGGTGCGCAGCAGTGTACGACGCTCTAACCGACTGCGCCACCTCGCCCCTTGATAAAAATCAGATTACAATATCATATGTTAGCTAGTGTTGTTTAGATGTACCAGTACCATAGTAATAATGAAAATGGGACAAAAATGATTGCGCGCAAATTTGTTTGTGTGGCATTTTACGTTAAAATTGTCAAATGTTGTATAATTTAGTAAGAAAATGTGCTCGAAGCGCGAAAAAATTGCCTTTTATGCTAATTTTTTTTTAAAACTAAATATAATTTTTTTTGAGGGGTGGGGGTGTGGGGGCACAAAAATATCTTTTGGGGAAATGCCCCCCCCCCCCCCCCCTTGCCCCCTGTAGCGTCGCCACTGGGGAAAAGCAATAAAACAATAAACACGTATAGGGGAATATGGGGCAACTGGTCCGTGGGGCAAGTGGTCCGAAATGAAGAATTTTGTAATTGTATGGGCATACTGCTTTCTTTTGAACAGTACGACTTTTGTTGAAACTTGACATATATCCTTACCTTCTACAATCCAAAACATTTGGAACTTTAGGGTACTTACACATGTGATATTCTCCAGATCTTTTATTTATTATTTTTTATTATTTATTCAACTGGCAAATAACATCAAAATATAAACAACACAATAAAGGAGGTCTGCTGAGCAGCCAGGGAGCACTGAAAGCACAAAAGAGTACTATCACCACAAGGTGCAGTGTTCCCAACTCAGCAGAGCTCTACAAACACCAGAAAATAAAACATACACAGGTATATATATAAATAGACAAAAAATAAAAAATACAATAAGGCAACACACTATACATCATTTTCCTTATAGTGACGTTTAAGATTGGTTTTAAAAACTGGTTTGCTAGATGTGGTGAGAGAGTCTCTAATTGATGATGGAATAGAAGACCATAGAATTGGGAAATTAACCAAGAGGCAAAATTTGTAGGCGTCAGTCTTAGGAGTAATGTATTGCTTAAATGCTAGCTCATTGTATCTAGGATTTATCCGCCACCTGCAAAAAAGAAATACACTGGCATTAGTCAAACAAGAACACGCAAATGAAACGGAAAGGTAAGTCCTTCTGGTTTTCAAGGTTGTGAGATCCAAAGTTTTGAGTCTGTTTTCATATGATTGCTCCCCCCTACGTTGACAAAGAATCATCCTTGATGCCCGATGCTGGATTTGTTCAAGTTTGACAATATTACATTTTTTATACACATTCCAAACAGGTGAGCAAAAGTCAAAAATCGGTAAAATGAGAGACTGATACAGTTTGAGAAGAATATGAGGGTTTTTGCTACCTGCGACAACTCTGATGAAACCTAACAGTTTATTACACTTTTTGACAATGTTGTTAACATGGCAGTTCCAGGAAAGATCGCTGGAAACTGTCACGCCAAGCAATTCGGCTGTCTGTTGTATCAAGATAAGTACCATTAACACTGTAAGATGGAACTGGTTTAAGTCTGCGCCGGGTGATACACATAACTTGACATTTTGTTGGATTCAATTGAAGAGCGTTATTGTTGGACCACCAGTTTAATATGTCTAAATCGGATTGTAAAACAGAAATATCATGGACAGATTTTATTTCCCTAAATATGAACGTGTCATCAGCATAGGTATACATAGAAGAATTGAGATGCAGATGGAGATCGTTTGTATAAATATTAATATATCTTATATCTTTGAAGACACCTCCTTAAGTGACTGATTGAAAATTCACAGATAGTATGGGCGATATATGAAGATGGGTTTAGATCATGTTTAATGTACTTTATATGATTGACAGATATGCAACAGTAAATATATACATGCAGTACAGTCGTCTTAAGATGCTAGGTGCATATTACATTTGATGGGTGCTATTATTGTAGTGTGCTTTAGGAACTTTCCGAAATATGATTAAAACCATAGGTTGTGGTTGAAATGACCCATGGTAAAATGGCGCATATTGCTAACATGGGACATTGGTAGTTTGGATTTGCGATCAATATTATCATTTAAAGAATGCTTCAACTTAAATCATTATCACGGGTATTCATTTGGTAGAGTTATTAGTTTATGAATTTGCAAATAACAAAGTACACCATTTCTTATTTTATCTAAAGACACTCGTCTACTTGTAGGACCCGAAAGCCGTAATATTTGCGAATTCAAAGATACTCGCTGGCTGCAGAAATCTGTGTAATGGCTAAAAACAAAAATGCAGTTTTGCCTTTTTTTGTTGAAATGTTTTGGAGTTATTGATTATTATGACAAACATGACAAATGGTGGTATGTTTTAACACATTTTGGCGTAAAATTTATTACGTCACAGGCGTGTTTGAATAATGTTTCATCTCGACAAAGTGCGAAGTAATTTGTTGGGGCAAGTGGTCCGAAGGGGTATGGGGCAACTGGTCCGCCTGCAAAAACTTAATCAAAATTGTAAAATTCATTGTGAAAATTAGTTGTTAGTTTCAATAAAACATGACTCGGTATTGAAATGTGAATAGATTATGAAATAATTCACATTCTTTCTAGTTCTTAGACATTTTGGGGCATTTTGGGTCTAATACCACTATTTCTGCTATTGAAGGATTACAATAGGCCTATGACATGAAATTGCTTTAGAATGGTTTAAAACCTCGGTATTATGAATTACATCTTTATTATATTTTGAATGGTGTCTGTAAAGGTATTTGCAATGACGAAATATCATGATTTATTTATTTTATCCACTGCTTTACTTTTTGTGTACAGTATATTAACCGTTGGGTCATCATTGTCATATTGACTAACTTCCCCTGTAACACGAAAAGCTGGCTAAATATCAATATGGTTTATTATAAGTACTAAATGATGATTATATGAAGTAAAAAGATCATTAAAGAAAGGGCCAGGGGTATATATAGACAAGTGTATGGGGCATCTGGATATCACAACCATGTAACCATTTAGCTAGGTTCATACCGTTTTATCGAATAAATGTGCAGTCGAAAATTTCGCTTGCTTTGCACACCATTACTGCTATTTACACGTTAACCACGAAAACTGTATAAAACATGGGTTTCATGAAACGTGTATCCTTTTTACACGTTAAATAATATGGAAATGAGTTTGTAAAGAAAATACTGCCATGCCTAGTTTTCGTGTTGTCAATCAATGATTTCTGTGTATTCTAACCGTTGGAACATATATAATAGGACCAGTTGCCCCACTGATGGGGTAACTGGTTCGTACCAGGTAATGTTTTCAGATGGTTATTGGCCTTTTCTTTAGATATTTGTAAACATTGATTATATGTTATATGTTAACAGTTACATGGGTGATACTTTCATAGCAATTCCATAAATATTTACACGAGCTTTAATCTTATATATCATGAAATATGCTTAACCGGACCAGTTGCCCCAACCTCCCCTATGTATACCCGCAACCACAGCTCATAACCCAAAGTTGTATTTTTTTCTCTTCATCCTTTTTCACCCTTTCCCCATACCAATACTTTTTCTTTTTCCACTTGGCATTATTTCCCCAATTCTGCTCATTTTTTCCCGGGAGCCTGCTCCCGCACTTTGTGCAACCCTGTTTCGCTCGCTGTATTACCCAAATGAGCCCCTATATAAATACTAATACTAGGCCTATATGAAAAAGGGGCGTCTTTAAACAGACTGACAACATATTTAACCGGTCAAACGGCACAGTGTTGTAAAGACTCAAGTCAATGACTTGACTTCGACTTCAACAGTCATGCAGCCGCACTCAAAGCCGTTGTTTTTCTAACCCACTCACAGCGACCGGAAGTACTCACCCGTAGCGATACCGCTTCGTAGTTACAAGTTGACCTCATAAGCACGATGTAAATGAGCTCTTTTCATGATTATAATCACACATTTCAAAAACATTTGCCATGAAATTGTAAAATAAAAAGGCATGTGATGCATGTAATATATCTAATATTATCTGTGAACTTCATGACATGTTGTATTTTCAGTGCAAATTATTGCAATCACACAGACCGAATTCAAGAAAAACTTGACGAAACTAAAGCCAAATCCACGGTAAAAAAGTCACTTCTGAAGAATCAGGCACCAATTTTATCCATGGTATCATAAAATTCATAGTCTTTTGTAACTAGAAACATGCTTAAAATATTATAAAATTATTTAGTCCGGTCAAGTGAATGGTTATAATATATAGCTCCTCCAATCTTGTCTCGAGCTAAATTCATTTCGTAGTGTCCATGGGTTGTTGATGAAGTGTTTAAATCTCACGGATATAACTAATTTCGCTTGATAGCTCAGATGGTAAAGCGTTCGCTTGGAGAACGAGAGGCCCGGGGTTCGAAATCGATCCTTCTGCTCTGCACAATTTCATATGATATTTTTTTCTCGTCAAAATCATTTTTCACAATTTCATCATGAATTCGGACGTTTTCATTGCAAAAACCGGTATTTTTTCCCCAAAATTTCAATAATGAATTCAAACGCGGGCGTGAAAATGAAGCGCGGGCGGGTTACGGGAAACTAAAAATCAAGTTGGCGAGGCCTAACGGGGGATCGTAAGTTTCGTTTTCTGACCGAAAATCAGTGAAAATCAGACTCGGTTTTTCTTATCAAAAAAGAAGTCCGGCCACAATGTTTTATTAAATTAAAGCTTAAAATTCCGTTAGTACGGAAATTGCTCTTAAAATATCGTACGAATTTTACTCCGGTCAAGTGAATGGTTACAAGAAGCAAAGTCACGAAAGTTGTTAAATTCTAAAATTAGCGATAAAATCACTGTTTGTGGACCAAATATGTCATATTATAGAGAAAATTACGAACAATCCACATACTTCGCCATCATGGCTGCCAGCTAACCATACCTCAATTAATTCAGGGAAAACATACTTCTCGTAAGGTTTTAGCCCCCGGGGTTTTAGCGCAAGGTTCCGTCGACATCCTGAAATCGATCTTTGCGTGGGTTAGAAATCGGCAAGGTCACTCATTGAAAGCGATACCCGCGTGCTGACTGTCAAAGTCACCATTTTCAAAATAAAATATATATTACCCACTATAATAAATTTAGATCAAAACGGTTTTCTATGCGGAGCACTATTAATGTAGAATAATATTGAGAGTCCTGTTTTAAATCTTGGTTGGAAATCAATGTTCTTTAAGACATGTAAGATTGAGGTTTGCGTCAGGGCAAGGGCGGAAATCCCCGGGGGGGGGGGGGGGTGGGGGGATATATCCACTTTTTGACCTGGGGGGATGGTCAATGTAATCATCCCCCTTGATTTTTCACATCTACCAAACAAAACAAAAAAGGGAAAAAGGAGGGGGGGGGGAAGGAAAAAAGAAAGAAAAAAAGGGAAAAAAGGAGAAAAAAAGGAAAAAGAGAAAGAAAGGCGGGCAGGGAGGCATGCGAGGGACATAAGAACGTTTGGAGTTTATTGTACGTTGGTCAGGATACACACTGTAAAAACAAACGTTTGACTATTTATAAACACTACAACACGTTTATTTGTTGTTGTTTACGTGTAAAGGTATAGGAGGTCGTTTACGATAAACGGGTTGCATAAACGCTACAACGTGTTGATACGTTTATTAACTGTTATCAAAAACGTGTTTATACCAGCATGCAATCATGTGTTTATAATTGCTGGTATAAACACGTTTTTGATAACAGTTAATAAACGTATCAACGCGTTGTAGCGTTTATGCAACCCGTTTATCTTTAACAACCTCCTATACCTTTACACGTAAACAACAACAAATAAACGTGTTGTAGTGTTTATCAATAATATAACGTTTGTTTTTACAGTGCATGCGCGTACGTAGGGGAGATGCGGGAGAGATGAGCCATTTTTTATATTTTGTGTCACCATATGCGGAAGAAAAGTACAAACCTGTAAAAAATTAGTGTAAGATAAACTTTAGAGTGTTGTTTTCGTTGTGAAACAATAACAGTTGGGATAGCAGTTAAGGCTTATTTATACAAAAGGTTTGAAAAAAATTGGTAAAGTGGCTCAACTCTCCCTACAGTATGGGAGAGTTGAGCCACCATTACAGGAGAGTTGAGCCAGCATGATAAGTCAATGGCTGGTGAAAAAAACAAAATCATATTTTTTCAACTTTTGATTTATTAATCCTTAAAGTAAATATGGTGCTCAATTGTTATTATCATGGCGCAAAATAACATTTTCTCTCATTTATTATACATTTTTCACCTTTAGTCCAAAAATCAAAGTGTTACTACATGTTTTCCCTATGCTCAACTCTCCCCATGACCAATGGCTCAACTCTCCTCATGGTGACCATTTTGTAAATAATCCAATCCTGTCTGGTGTAGAACTTTTGGTAGTTTACAATAGTTCTCTAAAATAATGGTCATGTATACCCCCTTCAATAAACAAATTACCGCTATTATATTCTAAGTCTTGCTATGGGAAAAAAGACAAAACATTTTTCCCCCTATTTTTCACTCAAAAGTGAAAAAAATGATTTTGTTTAGGTATCTTTGATACTGAGCACACATGACAGTAGAGTTTAACACTAAGAATGTCGTATTGATGCTATATAACAATATATGCCAATATAAATTTTAGTAAGTTACTACTTTTCGAGTTAAAGGGGGTGGTTCAACTCTCCCGGTGGCTCAACTCTCCCGCATCTCCCCTACGTTGACTAGAATCCATCTTTTGGAGGTAACTAATTAACTTCTTTCTGGCATAGGCCTATCTGCCTATTTAAAAAGCCAATATTGATCAGAAATAAAGTGATTGCTTTTCAATAAAATATTGGTCAAAGTACACACCAAATCGCACCAAATGGGTTCGAAAATTAAAAAAAAAAAAATTCTGAACCAGAATCCCCCTGTTCGAGCTTTTAAACCATCTAGGCTATACTAAAATCAAGAATATATCAGTATAAAAAATGCTCAACTTCTTTCGTACATTGATAAAAAACAAAATATTTATCGAAAATGAAAATGATTGAAAATGAAGCGATGGCTTTTCAATACAATATTGGTCAAAAGTATACACCAGATCACACTAAATGAGTTTGACAATTGAAAAAAAATCTACTTCTGAGGGGGGCACATCCCCCCAGACTCCCCCTGTTGGAGCTTTTAAACCATCTATACTAAAATCAAGAATATATCAGTATAAAAAAATGCTCAACTTCTTTCGTGCATTGATAAAAAACAAAATATTTATTGAAAATGAATTGATGGCTTTTCAATACAATATTGGTCAAAAGTATACACCAGATCACACCAAATGAGTTTGAAAATTGAAACATTTTCTACTTCTGAGGGGAGCACATCCCCCTCAGACTCCCCCCCCCCCCCAAAAAAAAACCCAACAATACCCTTATCATGGCATGCAATGGGTTTTTTGCATTATTTATGATGGGGAAAGGTTTATTTAAACAATAAGCCTACAAATACACTGTACATGTACATGGTATTTCAGTGACATTTCAACAAAATTTTAATTAGAGTTTTAAAAAAACCCTCTTCTACGGCATGCAATGTCATTTTTGGCATTATTTATGATGGGAAAAGGTTTATTTAAAACAAATATGCTATTTAAATAAATATTTCAACAAAATATGCCGTGACCAGGATTCGAACCTGGGTTATCGCGGCCACAACGCGAGGTCCTAACCACTAGACTATCACGGCGGGATGAAAGTTGTCGTGAATGTAATTAGATCTTGAATGACACAATCAAAACCATCATGGTTAAACCAGGGAGGTGGTTAAACTTTGTAAGTTAACAGATCGTGGTAAATGTATCAGATTTTATATTAAGACACAACACACTGAAGAAGTCGACAGGAAACTCCGCGTTAGCTCGGAATGTTGTAATGTTTGTTTGCACACAACACAAGGTTTTGATGAAAACAAAACGTGTGAAATTGAAAACAACACAAAATTCAAAATTAGAAGAGATACAGACAGCTCGTCACCCAATTCTTTTCCATGCTGCCGCTCGTCGTGTCGGTCATTCCCCTTGCAAAAAAACAACAGAATTTGACGGGCCATCCCGTTGGAAAAAGCGTCTATCAACGAACAATTTTGTACCAGTAAAGCCCTGATCGCTGCCTAAATTCAAAACTTAGATTTTGTTGTTGGAAATTAGGTAGGTACCTTCGTATTCGATTATTGTATTCGTGACGTAATATTTAATTATAAATTTAAGCTTACTTCACTTATGACTTATATTATAACATTACATGTATAACATGCTTAAAGGTAGATGACCCGATCACATTTTCGTAACACAGAATTATTTCAAACATACGGAGATTTTCATATCATATGAAAGCTCGTATTTTTCTCATCATCATACTGAAATTTGATGGCCTAAATCGGTATAATTACGGAGAAATCGATGAAATAACGTCGAATTATCGCGAATGGTGGTATACCACCGATATAGTTTGTGTACAACTCAATGGGTACAGTTCACAGCATCTTGTGCGTCTAAAATAAGAACCATTAGAGCTATGCAACTCAAACTTTGGAACACCGACATTTTTAAGGATGACCTTTCATGTAGAATAGAAAACTTCAAGTTGAAAATTGGAAATGTGATCGGGTCATCTACCTTTAATTAAGGCTGGTGTCAACCCTGTTTGGCGCCAAATTTATCAAGCACTGTAACTGTAAAAAATGTTTTTTTCTCAAGAATCTCATTTTTGGCACTTTTTGGTCAATATTTTCAAAGGAAGTGTCTATACAGCCGATCATCGGATGGCCAATGTGTACCAGACTATACAGCCGATCATCGATAGAGGGGGTAAAATCCCTGGTCCTTATCCGCAGTTTTACTTCAACCGATCATATCGGGTAGCCAATGGTACCAGACAATACAACCGATCGTGACTCGCGCGACACTGTTCGGTCATTCAAGAGTCAACTGAGCAAGTGATGTACATGTAGATTTCAAATTGAATAGCACATTGCGACTATAAGACAAGATATTCAACTTGAGATCTATGATCTTCTCATCCAAAGGAACAACAAGATAATTGTTGGCTTCTTGGCACTTCTATACATGTTAGTAAATGATGCTCAACTTTGTCCATTTGGTGCTGGTATGTTGTTTTCTATTGTGTTAGTGTTAATAAAGGATATTTGATTGTATTACCGTCTAGTTATTGCAGTCTTATTATTGAAAAAACAAACACACCCCAACCATTAAAGGTGTGTGACCCGATCCAAAGTCTCCCCCCCCCCCCCCCCCCCCCCCCCTCAACACTTTTCTCTTATCAAAATTGTGATTTGGACAGGGATTGCAGAAAGTGTTTTCTTCCTCAGGAGAATGGAATGTCCTCACTTAAAAGTCCAATTGGATCCTGTACAATTTTAGGGTTTCCTCAATACTTCTTCCTGCTATTTCCTAGGAGCACACGGTGCTCCCCACTCCCGCACATTTTGCATCCCTGATTTTGGTATCGGTAGAAAGCTAGAAAGCAGACTAAGCTCATATTTTTCTCATAGGCTCTCCCTAACCCCTATAAATTATAAAACAATGTTTTTCGGCCGATAAATTATAAAACAATGTTTTTCAACCGATAAACTGATATCGATAAAGATAAACACTGTTTAAGGGACCGTTCATTATTTATGGTGGAGGGGGGGGGGGGGGTAAACTATAGCCTGGGGGTCATGTAACTTTCATGTTGAAATAGGGGGGGGGGGTTATGTAACTTTTTATTCTTAAACAGGGGGGGGGTAAGGGGTTGTGTAAATTTGTTTAAACTATAAAGATGGTGGTGATTGGAATGATTTTAGAGGCTATTTTCGAGTGTAAATGCCATTTTTTTCTGCACTTCGCGCATATTTCCTTAAAACCTATCGACTTCAAAAACTTACTATGAGACGACTTCTGGTCAGCAAATCGTTAATCATCAACGGTCGAGACATTAGAGCCACAGGGTGTATAAGGTTACAAAATCCAATTTCATGATTTAAAAATGTGATTTATTGCATGCTTTTCACCTCATCTCAGCTTTGCACCAATGCTCACCAAAGTAGAACGTTTCACTGGATTACTAGTATACGTTTCTGCTCAGAATGTTCCAACTTGTTCGGGTGATAAAGACTCATAATTTATGCATAAAACCACCCAAAATGTATAAAATATGAAAACAAATTCACACAATAAAAAGAAGGGGCATCATAAAATTATTGGCCGTTCAGATAGGGCACAAACAAAATTTGCCAACGTATCCATGAACAAAATTCCAAAGGTAAAGACAGCCCCTTAAGTATGTGACAAGTTGATTTTTTTCGGGGAGGGGGGGGGGGGGGGGGGTGTAAAAAGCTACTGGTTAGCAGGGGGTCATGTAATTTTTAGTTTCAGCTGTAGGGGGTTAGGTAATTTTAACATACGAGTCTCGAATTTGTCCCAACCGCCCTCCACCATAAATAATGAACGGTCCCTAAGCAAGCTTAATGTATAAGCTTGACGTATAAGCTTGACGTACAAGCTTTAAATGGATGAACTGAGTTTATCGATAAACACTGTTTATCAAATTGAAAAACACTTTTTTTTGCTCGAAAAACAGTATATAGATAAACATTGTTTTTCGCTCGAAAAACAAAGTTTATCATCACTAAACTCAGTTTATCAACTTGAAAAACGGTGTTTATCGATAAACACTGTTTTTCGTTCAAAAAACATAGTTTATCAAATTGAAAAACACTGTTTTTCGTTCAAAAAATATAGTTTATCAAATTAAAAAACACTGTTTTTCAATCGAAAAACAGTGTTTATCGATAAACTTTAACTTAGTTTTTCTCAATAAACTCAGTTTATCTGTCGAAAAACAGTCCTAAATGAAAAGAATGTAGGTACCGTATTATCCCTAATATTAAATATCAATGAACAATCTTTAGTAAACAAAATGAGCATATCATCTCATGGGGGCCCCACTTATCATGCTTATAAATTTCGTATTTGGTGTGATGGGGGATGAATTTACCAATTAAAGCTGTGCGCAGCACTGCCCTCCGCGCTAGCGCGGACAGGGGGGAGTATGAGGGGGATGAGCCCCGCTCACAATTGAAAGAAAAAAAATCAATTTGTTAACCGATTTGGTGCGATCTGGTGTATACTTTTGACCAATATTTTATTGAAAAGCCACCACTTCATTTCCAATAAATATTTTGTTTTTTATCAATGAACAATCTTTAAAAACCAGGGGGGATGATTACATTGACCCCCCCCCCCCCCCCCCCGACTTTTTATTCCATCAAATAAACTTACGCCCTCTGAAATAAAAGGCTGTTCCATCCAATAAACTTAAACGTGTGTGTCCGTACAGGCCATGAAGCACGGACCAAGGAGTTAGGGGGCTATCATTTTCTTCGGGAGGGGGGTCACAAATATGTCAATGGCCGTTGTTAATAAATTTATAACCCCCCTATCCGATACAAAATAATTTTATGACCCCCCCCCCCCCCGGCCTATCGAAGTTAGATTTTTGAATGACTAAAATAGCAAATAATGAAAAATAAACAGGAAAGGTGTTGTAAATATGTACATTTATAATGGATATGCTTAGATGAATGCGCGCAAAGCGCGAAAAAAATTGCTGTTTTGAAATTTTAGAATCTGAATTGCTACACAAAACTATAACCCCCCTATTTTAGATTTTACACAATTATGACCCCCCCACCATATTTGTCCCCCCCCCCACCATATTTGTTCCCCCCCCTCCCGAAGAAAATGAGTCAGGCCTATTCCGGCTGATAGTGATAGCCTTTTTGTTTGCCTCGGCTGTATAGTTTTTCACGAAATAGCTGCCAGATCATCGGCTGTATAGCTTTACACGAAATAGCTAACCGATCATCGGCTGTATATAGCTTTACACGAAATAACTGACCGATCATCGGCTGTATAGCCTCTGCCGAAATAGCTGACCGATCATCGGCTGTATAGCCTCTGCCATTTTCAAAACAAACAAATTTTAAGCCAAAAAAAAAAAATCTCTCCTAGATAATTGACTTTAGATGATTTTGGTGAAATTTTGGAATTTTTAATCAAAAACTGGTATTGTTAGGTTGAAAATTGTTGGTGCCAAAAAGGTGATTTTTGGGCAAAAATGTAAAAATCACTAATTTTAGTAAAATTTGATACCAAAAATGGATTCTCTGACTCATTTCATTACAAAAAATGTATACGTTTATGGGCATAATTCTGTTATACCCTACACCTACATCGGTAGTATGCGTCGTTCTTAAAAATCATGCACTATGAATACCTCTGTGAAGGGTATAACAGAATTACTCCCGTTTATGTACATCACATTTATAATTTAAAAGTTACAGTGCTTGATAAATTTGGCCCAAACAGGGTTGACACCAGCCTTAACTTAGACTAGAGTGACTTAGTCATTGTTAATATTGTTAGCAATTAACAAGCAGTGGCGGCTCGTGGGTGTTTGAAGCTGCGGGGCTAAACGGCGCGCGAGGCGCCGCATTCGCGCTAGCGCGAACAGGTGAATTTGTCGAAAAGGTGAATTCACCATGTCTTACAATACATTGAGTGTCTCTGAGTTTCATAAATTCGATAATTCATGATCTAAACATTCTAAAGAAAGGATACAGTATTTCAAAGATGATAAAAAACAACGGACCAGATCCCATTGATTCTGATGATGAAATAAATTAATGAACTTTGGGTATCGATGGGTGCTAATAGTAGATTCATAAACTCTGGCGTATCGGTTTCGATTTTGGACCTCGTCCATTGGGCGTTAGAGGAACCCATTTTGACCAATGATGAAACAGCGGTACTTGTATAGATGTTATTATTTGCGTTATCCATAATCAAATGCTAGTGTGGCTTTAGTGATTAGTGAATATAGCTGATCATGTAGCTTTACAAATCACGGCAACCAAATACTTAATCCAACAGCTTGAAATATGTTATCCCTTTGGAAGCGGTCACCACAATAATAAAATCGACCATCATCGACCTGATATAATTTTCAAAAGGAAAATGTTATGTTGGTCAACCTAATCATAATTTAGTGAATAATCAAGTTTCACTTTTTATTATTTTCCTTTTTAAAATTTATTATGCACGTGACATATTAAAAGGAAATATTAAACTAAAAACGACCCGTTCTACATATATTCATTATTTTGTGAGAAAAAACAAATTATTCAATCATCATCTTTTGTATAAACATGATAAACCATGTACAAAACCATTTGGCCTACAGTAGATGGAGAAAATGTTACATGTATATCAACCCGGAGATACGGATTATATACGTTACTTTATGTATTTCTGGCTATGAGACCCTCTGAATACCTTTATCAATTTATCTGAATAACAACACATCTTCTTTATCAAAAATATGCGGGCAATTGACAACACCTGTTTGCAGGCAAAGTCAATGCAGATCATTTTGCTGCAAGTTCCCAGTCACTAGGTTTAATAATAGTTGTTCACCCTATCTTTACATAGTGGTGAAGACGTCACAATAGTACAGGCACTGATAATGACAAGGTATTATCCATGCATATTACGATCAAAATTCGAGTCCCTCCCCCTCTTTTGCTTCTGTTACCTCTGACTGAAATGGTGAATCGGCCAATGTCTGCGAATCAACTATAATCATCTGTTTTTTTACACATAATACATGTTATCATTGATGTATTCTAACATCTTGTCAAATACAACGGCAAGCATAATCATCCCATTGATGATGGCAAGAAGTAACTCCTTACGTATTAGTTTCATACTCGGACAGAGAACTGTTATTCAGAGCAATACAAAGGCCTACATTGAATGATACCCTACATGTACAAATACAAACAATGTAATGTACCCAAACTGTAAGTTGATCCAGGCCTGGAAAAAGCACCTGCCTACCTGCCCGTAGCGGGTAGCTTTTGTGTCGGGCAGGTGAAGATGCAAAAGTACCTGACCGACTGGCGAGTAAACAAATTCAAACTCACAGTGTAAGTGAGTTACATTGGCTGGTGGAATTTCTGTTGGGCAGGTATTTTTGTGAGTTACCTGCCCGACTGGCTGCTTGAAAAAAATGAAGTGCCAGCCCTGAATTTTACTGACATGAAGTGAACTCATGGAGTTGATACTTTCTGTAGGAATACAACACTGTATAGAATTAAAGCAATATTAGGCCAAATAATAAAGAACAAGTTTGTCTCAGAAGACCGTGCACGCACATTTTTTGCATGAACTTTTGAGAATGATGTGTGAGCCAAGTTGTGACTGTATGAAATGTGTTTTTTTTTCAATATTAAAACAGTATTTAAGTACCATTATCAGCTTAATTTTCTTGCTTCACAGAGCCCGTATGTTTAAAAAAAAGAGAAAAAGATACTGCATCTCGCATAGCATTTTTCACTATAAAAAAAAAATTGCATTTTGCAAAGCCTTTTTTCAGGTTTCTTTTGAGACAAACTTTTTCTTTTCTTTAAGTGATCTTTTTCAAACCTTTGCGCACAGATTTGTTTCTCTCTAAATGAAGTTTGACTATCAGGAAAGACATTCTTGAATCTTGACTACATCTTGGCCATAGGTATAATTGCTATGTAGTAAGTTCTGACTTCTTCTGGGGAACAATATTACTTGAATTTGTCTTAACACACAGAAACCTGTTAAATGCAAAGGTTAAAAATTGGTCCAATTAGCACTTAAAGGCATATTATGTGATCTTTTCCAGAGAGCGCCCTCTATTCATGATTTTTTTTTAGAAAGTAGATTTTCTTGCAGATTTACATTACTGATCATAAAACGTACATACATTCCAAGTTACAGAGCGATACGATTCCTAATTACCTCAAAATCATGGTTTTAGTAACTTGGAATGTATGTACGATTTATGATCAGAAATGTAAATCTGCAAGAAAATCTGCTTTCAATTTATTTTTCGATGTTGAGGGCGTTCCCTGGAAAGATCACATAATATACCTTTAACTAAGCAACTGATTCATTGGTGACAATACAGCTGTGTATGAGTTATAGTTTTCAAGATATGAGACTTCAAAGAAGGCATTGTTTTGACCTCATTGTGTGTAAACTATACATGGCAGCACCCCCACCCACAGGCCCCCACCTAGTCCACCCCTGACTACCTGTGCATTTAAAGGTACAGCTCAATATGTTATTCTAATGAACTGGGTTTTTTTTATATAAAAGAGGACACAATTAGCATCAAAATGACACCCTACTTAATCCAATAGTTCAAGTACTTTCAAAATAAATTGATATCCTATCACAATTATTTTTGATGTGTAACATTTACAAGTCCCCATATTTATAATACACCAATTCACGACATGACCAACTGTTCTTTAATTTCTACCTGTTTAAATATTTGTATTATAATTAAGGTACCAGCACAAACAGAGTGATGGAAGCATTTACGAGGAAAACTGAGCCCACCCAATCCACACTGTCTGATGTCTCCATGAATGAAATTACACGAGTAGGAGATGCTTCTTATACGTCGCACCTTGCATCCAACTTAAACCAGCAAAGACAAGAAGGTACACTGTGTGATGTCACCATCATTGTGGCCAAACAGCGATTCAAAGCTCATAGAGCTGTGCTGAGTGCAGGCTCCACATATTTTAGAGGTATGTTTGCATCAGGGTTCCAAGAAAGCGACACACCAGAAGTAACCCTTCAAGGCAGGGCAGACATTTTTACCCACATTTTGGAGTTTGTGTACACCGGATACTTCCATCTGTCTGCAGCTAATGCTTGGAGCGTTTTAAAAATGGCAAGTTACATGAACCCAAGCCATTGGTGCGTGTAAAGAGTATTTGTTGCAGCATGTGGACAATGTTACCATAGAGGATACTTATGACATAGTATCATTTGGAGCAGTACAAGATGAGGTGTCCGATATGATACAGCAATTTCAAATAAGACTTCTACATGACTTTCCACATTGTTTCAAAACCATGACTATCCTGGACAAAGCCACCAAAGAGTTTGTTTTGAACTGTTTAGAAGATGAGGACATAGAAACTGATGAAAACACAGAAGAAAAGGTAAGTGTATTGTAGAAAAGTCTTAGAAGAAATCTTCTGTATAATTAATGTCGGTAGTTAGTTCTCAGGGCTGTCAGACACTTTTGCCCAAGGGGTGCGGTTTCACGATTTTTTACCGGAAGTATTAGTATGACGTCAGAGTGTTAGTGCTGCAGCACGCTGACGGCGCGATGCAAGGCGCGATGCCGCGAGCGCCTCTGGCGCGAAGCCAATAACGGGTGGGGTCCAGGGGCCCGCCTTAAGCTCTGAGCATTACAGCAAATTTAGGACACAATTTTCATGTATCTTGCCATCGTTGACCCCATTTTCCATTCATAAAACATGTTGTTTTATGAGTAGTTTTACTATCATTGAAATTTGAAACTAAGAAAAACACAATTTTTACCCTAAAAAAAGAAAGAAAAAAAAGAAGAGATTTTCAAGGGGGGGGGGGGGGGGGGGGGGGTGCGTCCGCACCCAACGCACCCCACCCCCCATCTGACGGCCCTGGTTCTGCTACCTTTCGAAGCCAGCTGCGTCACACATCCATTTTAATTATGCAGTATAATATTAATAATATGTCCCATGACGCATGAATGATGTACATGTATGTATTCTGTCAAATCTTAAGTGCATTCCCCTTGTCTTTACACTTTATCCAAATTCAATGAAGACTGTTGTTCTGATGAGGGGCAGCCTGAACTGAATTTGACTTGATCAGACTATATCGAACCAAAACCAAGTTGTGACATCATGTCCTCTGTATTTGCTGTGCCTATTTTATCTGCTTTAATTTGTGTGCCAATTATTGTGTTTGAGTAATAACTTCTTATTCTGCAGATGCAATTTAATTTAATTAAACATTCACAATTTACAATCTTTTTACATTGCATCTTTCCTGCAGATTCTGCAAGGGGTCTTGAACTGGCTGAAACATGACTGGGAAACGCGCAAGATTCACACAGTTGACCTCGTTCGAAAGATACGTCTTGGATTGATTCCAGAGGGGAGATTGTCTGAGCTATTAGGTGACGAGATTCTTGCCCTTCCAGAGTGTAAGGAGATGTTGGATGAGGTTGACAGGTTGCATGCTAACAAGAAGATTACCGATATCCCATTGAATCAAAGTCATCCAGAGATGTTTGCTACCAGAAATACTATTACGGTAAGTTTTTAAAACACATGCTGAAGCCTGTGAGAGAGGACGGCTGTGGAAAGAAAGAGAGGTGCTTTCAGTAATGCAGTGCCATATAATGATGGTGTTCAGCGGTGATGGCACCCAGGAAGAGTGATTGTCTATACTCTATTTCTCTTCCTCAGGACAGTAATGTAACTTTGTCAAGAGCACGGGGCATTTAACAATTTAGCTTAGTTAGCCTAGTACTATCCAGATATTATACAATAAATTATTACCAATCAAGTGATTCACAATATCTCAAAAGTGTTATAATATCTATAGATCAATTTATTCTGTGCAGTTTTCTTGTAGTTATCACACATAACATAATATTCCACATTTACAATATGGTAGAAAAGAGAAAATAATATTACAAAGTTTCTCTATGCTAATTTTCCTTGAATGTGCCTGGATTGTTATACAAAAGGTTGGTACATACCAAAGAGGTTGTCAAACAATTGTGTTAACTGTGGATGATTTCTTACTTTCCACAATATTTCATAAGAGTCAATGCTATTGTGTTTTAAACACAAAGGGTAAGTGTTAATACTGTCTATACAAGCGACTCTCTAATTTTTGTATTCCTGGCTTCATCAGCGTCTCTCGTCATGGTTCGTCCGACATCGAGTATGGCGATTTATGGCACTCGTCTTTTCGGTCCTTGCATCCGCTCTCGACAAAACCCAAAGAAAAAGGTGACACTGCATTGAATAGAAATGAGTGACCCAAAAAATTTATAGAATTTTGAATCTTAATACCATGACTATTGAAATGTCTTCATAAAGTGTCAGATTCGAAATATATCCCCTTTTTATATTTTGCATGTTTTTCTTACAATAACAACTTCAGGGAAGCAGGTTTTTCATCACCCAACATTTGTTTACAAAATAACATTACTTTTGATAGTGTCACAAACATGAACCTTAATACAAAATTATCAACATTTACAAAGACCCTGTCTTGTTTGAAAATGATACCTTTTCAATGTTTCAAATCTTTAAAATACTCAAATCCATAGTGTTGATGAATCAATTTAAACTGATGGAAGTTTCGATCTTCAAAACTTTATGATACACATCAAGCAAAACATTTTTGATTATGAAATTAGTCTGTATGCAACTGGTATTTTTCAATTAGAAAACCTAGGTGAAATGTCCATACATTTGTGTAAACAAAGCTTATCTCCAACTATACATTTTCTTTCAATGAAAATCCCAAAAGTAATTCCAAATAGATACACCTTTTTTGGTGAAAATACCATTAATATAATAATAATAATAAGCATTTATATAGCGCACTACAAAGAACACAGCGCTTAACAATATGAAACAGCATTAATAGTGTTTAATATATATACAATAAAAATACAAATAACAATATATACACAAGTCATGCAAAGACAAAAAATCAGAACTTTGGAAACAAATGAGTTTTTAACCGGCGTTTGAAGATACAGATGGACGGCGCCTCTCTGATGCTGACCAGGAGCTGATTCCAAAGTCGGGGGCCACATACACGAAAGGAATTATCACCAGCTTGACGTTTAGATCGAGGAACAAAAAGCCTGGTAGCATCAGAAGAGGAGCGAAGTCGGGGTCTACTATCTTCATTTCTACCGTTAGATACATTATACAATTTGAGTACGTTAGTTAGGTAAAGTGAAGCGTGATCGTTAAGACATTTAAAAACATACATCAATACCTTGTAATTGATTCTATCCCTTACGGGTAGCCAATGAAGTGTACACAACAGGTGTGACGAGCTCTGGTCTCGACCTCAGGCAAATACCAGGCGCGCAGCTTCATTTTATAGGCGCTGAAGCCGATTGAGGTCAATTTGCTTGGCTCCATACAGTAACGAATTGGCGTAGTCGATATGGGATAGGACCAGAGCTTGCACAGCATGGTGGCATGCCTCATGTGTTATAAACTTACGTATACGCCACAGATTACGGATGTGAAAATTTACACTCTTACAGATGGCACTAATTTGACCAGACATATTCATGGAGGCATCAAAAATGACACCAAGGTTCTTGACATTGGTGGATGCACGAACAGAAATATTACCAAGCTTAAGTTGAATATCAGGCAATTTATTTAAGACACATGGTGTGGCAATAACAAGAAACTCTGTTTTGTCTTGATTTAACTGCAACATATTTTGATACATCCAGTTGTGTATTTTGGATACACAAGAAGAAAGTTCATTGAAAGCCTGTTCAAGGTCACCAGGAATCTTTGGATTAAACTCACAAAGGAGCTGGGTGTCATCAGCATAAGAATGGAATTCGACATCGTGCTCTCTGATGATATCACCAACTGGATGAGTGTACATAATAAAGGCTTGTGGTCCGACAATCGAACCCTGTGGAACGGAATAATTGAAAATGTGTTGTCTAGACATAGCATTGTTAGTCAACACCCTAGTACTACGGTCTTTAAGATATGATTAGAACCACTGTAAGGCAGCACCAGTGATACCAAAGCGACTTTCAAGTCGATCAATAAGAATACCATGGTCAATGGTGTCGAAGGCGGCACTCAAGTCAAGTACATGTAGTACAAGCAGGACAACCTTATTATCATCAAGGGATTTCAGGATATTACCCCTGACCTGTAACAGAGCGGTTTCTGTTGAGTGTTTAGCCTTGTACGCAGATTGAAATATTTCACCGAGGTTTTGATCACTAACGTTCTGTATCACTTGACTTGAGGCAGCCATTCAAATGTTCTTGTGAACTTGTCCAAAATTTGCACAAAATGGTAGTTTAAAATACACATATGTAAAACAAAAATTATTCTTGTACTTACAATAGTTTCTTCTCTTGCCAACTAACCAACATCGTCATTACAGCTGCAGCGTCGTGGATCATAGCGGTTCACGCCTGCAATTTGCTGCCCTGGTCAAAATCTTAGGAAGCTTTTAAACTTCCACAGACATGTCGTTTCCTGGATCAGAATTGACTTCACACACAATATGTCCAGCCAAATTGTTCTTATTCCATTGAATAAATATTCTGGCACCCGGCTTAAATGGGCTTCTCTCAAGAACTCAAGAACTCAAGCCTTGCGAAACTTAAAGGGCTTAAAGGACTTAAAAGAAATAAAGGACGAAACACCTTTGGTAGTTGCAGAACAAAATAATATGACTTCTTGTCCACTCAGTGCTGGAGTCCAAAGTGGCTAGCAAGCACATGGACTTATGAAAAAACCCAGTTTATTGGAATTTTAACTTATGCATTTATTCATAAAGTGGAACCCAGGTGCAATCTCTCAATAGACTTACTAATTTGCTTTCCATGTACATTAGAATGTTACAAATACAGGTGTTCTCCAGCTGGTGACACTGACCCAGATCATTGAACCCTGGATGTTTTGCCTAGTTGAATTAAACTATACAATGGAACAAAAAAGTGGGTTCCCCATTTATCATACTGCATAATAAGAAATAAGGCTCTTATTTTGCATCCTAATGTGACAAACTTTACCGGCTCAACATTTACATGTCCATGTACACATGCATGTATCTCCCATCTTTCTATGCGCATGTTTATATGCCAGTGCCCCGGGAGAGCACACACATTTTTTCACTGCGATCAATGAAGTGTTGTAGTTGAAATATTGGCGACTTTTGTTGTCTGCTTAGGTATAGACTTAAATTGAAGTTTTACACAGTTCATTGTTAGCAAAATTCACAAAAATTGTGCGTTTTGAAAAGTATAATAAAACTATTTCATGTTTCATTGTTTGTTTCATGCATTGTGAATTAATTTTGTCACTTTCCTAAAATCATTGTTTGTGTCTGATGGACTTGATTTCAAGTTTCAATTCCTTGCATATTTTCGGTAGGCTGTTGAGTTGTTGATCATATCTGCCCACATGACCATATTTTCCTGGGTTACATATTTTGATGGCGCTACATGTATAGTCTGATCCTTTCTCGTCTTTACAATTTACAGCCCATCAATCAATCAATCAATCAATTTCTGATATATTCTGGCAGCTGGTTCCATTGAAGAGGTACGATCAGCAAATGTGATTTGGTGAGTTCACACCTAGTGCAGAAGAGGGGGAACGTATAGGTGTCTGGAACGAGTTTGAACATGGAGCATGTTGAAGAGAAAGTCTTGTGCCTACTGATGGAGGGACTTGTATGTGAGAATCATTATCTATAGAAATCAGAATAGGTTGAAACACAGATAATATTAATATTTTGCCCAAAATGGCCCAATCTTTGCATGTAACACTGATCATAACTCACAGCTCAAGCTTTATATGGACATTTAAGCCAAGGTGTTTTTTTCTTGTAGATAGTCTTATTAGTCTACAATGTAGCTATAGCTATCCTGTTGTCGCTGTCAGTTTTCAAGGTAATGGATATCACTGCAAATTATGAGCGTTTACTTTTGGACAAACTCAAAGTAAACTCAAAGGTAAACGCAATACTAAACACTTGAATGTGAGCCCAACAACTAAGCTGTTTTCCACCCAGCCTCTAATCAATAACTGTCCCATTATATCACAGATGGTTGAAACATCTGTGATTATTTTCACTCACTTTGCGTGCTTTGAGGTCAATTGGGGGCAAAATGCAAGAAACGTTTAGTTTTGCATTTACTTTTGTGTTTAGAATTGCATTTACTTTTTATTTTACTTTTAGTTTGTCCGAAAGTAAATACTCATAATTTGCAGTGTATATAAAAGGTCACATTGAGGTTATCTGGTATCATCCAAAATTGTTGGCATTTGATGAAACATTCTGATGAAATGCCAGCAGTAGGAGGCCCATTGAAAGACATGCTGAGGTTATCCAAGGAAAATTGAGAGATCCAATCATTTTTTTTATGTTGTGCGTTGGCTAGTGCACCATACACAATCACATGGCCAAATGATCAGATCTGCACCTTAACCAAAAGATTCCTAATCTGGTGATGTTATAATTCAATATTCTTATGGTCAACAGGCAATTTGATTGGTTTTCGGCCTGTACGTACTATGAGAGCTATTTGGAGCAGAGCTTAATTAATTTGTATCGTCAGTGCGTATTATCATCATGTTAAGGCTAGATTTGACTTGACTTGAGTTAGATCAAAATGAATATCAGTGTGCCTGATATAATGAAAAGTTACCTGAACAAGACATCGGTTATAATCAGTACCGAGAGAGCTTAAGGGGGGGGGGGGGGGGGTCTATGTTAGTCAGATAGTAAAATTCAGTGCTTCGGACAAAACTGAGATATTAGCACAGTAGGAAACTGCTAAGTCTCTGCTTTAAAATGCTTTTTGTTTGAGGTAAATTGGATTTTCGGTTCTGAAGTTATGGTCGATTGAGTTTCGGGTGTCTCAAAATATCGGTGGTGTTTTGTATACATTTGTATGTAGAAAACGCTCACCCTGCGATTTTAAGCATTTTCAGTTTTAATTATTTTTTGATCAAATAATTGTTACATTTGATCAAATTTATTTATCAAAAATTAAAATAATTAATTGCACATCATAAATCATCAAAATTTCAAAGTCAACGTAATTTCTTATGTATTTCTTTATTTTTCTCACCCGGCTATTTTTAAGCCATTTATCTTTAAAAATCAATAAAAATGCTAATATAATTGCTATTTTCACCCAAAATGGCTCAAAATGTGTCTAAATTCATGCTCTTCCATAATTGAACAACCATTTTTATCCAAAATGTCAACCTTTTTTTTCCTCGCCAATTCTAATATTTTTCATACGTTTTGCACGATATCTCAAAACTAGAAAACACGCAAACTTGCAATATGGGATCCAACATAACTCAAAAACAAAACCTCGTATCAGGGTGATATTTGGAATGGATAATAAGCTTGAATAGAGGAAGAACCCAATGAAGCCGGATTTTCAATTTATCTTTCCAAATTTGAATTATAACGTAAAATTACCTGATTGGTCGGTTCCTGGTTACCATGGCAACCGTATAAAAAATCCGGCTTCATTGGGTTGTGCGCATTGTTTCCATGCATCATCTACCAAAGTATGGTGAACATGCAACATTTAGTTTTCTAGTAAAGTTGGATCCCGTGTTTAGCCAATCAGAGGCCTTGACTGGTTACCATAGCAACCAGATCAAAATAACGCGCATTTTTTGAAACGCTGTTACCTAAGCTTCAATTTGATATATGACTCTAAGGGGTAAACCCACGGTAACATTGAGAAAATCTGTTCCCAAAATTGGTGAAAATAACATAGACCCCCCCTTAAATAGTCTCATGTTTAGTACATGTATATGACTTGGTGTGACTTGAACAAAATGATAGTCTTGACCTGACCCAACCAGTGACTTGACTTGACCTATCAGCTTGAATTGACCTATTAGCTTGACTTGACTTGACCTATTAGCTTGACTTGACAATGACTTGACTTGAAGAGAATTTAGAAAGACTTGACTCAAGTCACCACTGTCAGTGACTTGACTTGTAACTAGAGGTGTAGAGACTTGGTCACAACATTGAATCATGGTGTGGCATGAGTTGTTGGATTTGGCAAGCATATTCAGCTAGAGGATGTGTTATATTATTTCCAGGTAATCACCTTGGTCTCTTGATGCTAATATCTATGATTTCACATCCACTTTTTGCCTACCGTATAGATGAGGTGACCGTTGTTTACATTTAGGACGCCCTCTGTTGATTTGAGACAAAACACACCGGGCAAGAGTTCCTATAGTTTACATAGGCCAGATCAGGTTTTCTAACTAGATTGTGGTGTCACAGCAAATTGTTATCAAAACTGTCTTTAAACTTGCTTAGGAATGCTATAAGCTATCGCATTTCACACAAAAAATTAAAAATAAATGAGTTTTACAATTCATTAGAAAGAAATTTCATGTTGTCTTCATTAACTTTACTGTATATTCTGCCTGGAGGGAATCAACAGAGGGTGTCCCATTTGTAAATACATGACGTCACCGGTCACACCATCTATACGGAAGGCTATCTTATCGGCCTGATCTGGGGATGCAAACACAGGCGTCATGGTGGTACAGAACATGTGAAATGTCCGGTGAAACAGGTGTGTGTTTAGCGGAAGGAATGTATAATTGTACCTCCCCTTTGCGGCTCATTAGGTATTTTTAAGTACATTTTGTGCCGAGATGTGTGAACTTTAGATCTTTATTGTCGATGATAATGTAAGAAAGATGTATTTAACTGAAGTCTTCTCCAGCCGAGTTTGCTTGTTACAGCCTGATAAATGCACACAACTGGTGTTTTTTCTAGGGCTGTAGCAAAGAAAGATATTCCAATTTATTTCTGTACGCTTTGTGGCACAACTGCTTATAAATGCAACCTATATATATATAGAAATCTTGCTGAAACACATGTTATTACGCTTTATTCCTGTTGTAGA
This sequence comes from Ophiura sarsii, assembly GCA_035610835.1. Taxonomy (NCBI): domain Eukaryota; kingdom Metazoa; phylum Echinodermata; class Ophiuroidea; order Amphilepidida; family Ophiuridae; genus Ophiura; species Ophiura sarsii. The sequence continues at coordinate 75,155,788 of CM069442.1, read as the reverse complement.
CTTGATTACATTTGTATTCATTATTATTGAGGTTTGACAGTCCTCCCACCAAACTTGGATCATACATATCGTCGCTGTTCTGACATACCGGCACATCTCTTTACTTATTTCTGTTGTGATGTGCCGGTATGTCAGAACAGCGAAGATATATGCAGCATGGTAACCTTCATGTCAATAGGTCAAAGGTCTCATATATCACTGTCAAATGACATCTGAGGTTAAGTTGTAAAATCAGCTGAAAGCATCAAAATAAATTTTCTTTTCTTTTTCACACAAAGACCGATTGCAACCGAACTTGGATCATATAGATCTGTCAATCTGTTAGCATTGAAAACAATTTATCATCTCCGGTAAACCTCCCATTTGGAATTCCACAAGGCTCTGTGTTAGGCCCTTTATTTTTCACCATTTATGCTTCTCCAGTTGTTAATATTGATCGTAAACATAACTTAGCTGTACATACATACGCCGATGATACCCAACTTTATTTGTCGTTTTGTGTTAATGATGCTGCTGAGGAAAGCTTAGCCCATCAGCGTATTGAACTGTGTATTTCTGATATTGGACTATGGATGTCAAAAAACAAACTGAAATTGAATGATAGCAAAACGGAACTGCTTATTATATCTTCAAAAAAATGCTCAAAATAAGATCCAGAATAAGAATATTCGGTTCCTAAACTATTTCTGCCTCTACCCATGTTCGCAATTTGGGAATATATCTTGATTCTATATGTTATCAATGGAGAACCATGTCAAAAAGATGTGTCATACTCAATCAGCATATTTCCAAATTAGAAATCTCAGTTACATAAGAAAACTTCTCTCTAACTAAGGATACAGCAGAAATACTATTGCATGCTTTTGTAACGTCGTGCCTGGACAACGGAAATGCTTTACTAAATGGAATTACTGAACAGCAACTCAAGAAACTGCAACGTATACAGAACTCAGCTGCTCTCGTTTTAACAAAGACTCGCAAATAAATTTGATCATATTACACCTACTCTACGGAGTCTTCACTGGTTACCTGTTCGCGATCGTATCAAATATAAAACTCTACTTCTGACATGGAAAGGTTTAGATAATATGGCACCTAATTCTTCACTGACCTTCTCTCTCCATATACTCTTACTTGCAGTCTGAGGTCGTCAGAAAAGTGCTTATACTGTCAGTTCCACGAACAACATCCTCTTTCGGAGATCGTGCTTTTTTTACCGTTGCTCCAAAACTTTGGAAATCTACCTATCGATGTTCGTCAGTCAAAATCTCTCCTCCGGTTTAAATCAGGACTCAAACCACTCTTATTCAATGCTGCTTATATGACTGCAAATTTCAACTGTTTTGATTTTTACATTTGTTTGCCATGCTATTGTTATTGTTTTTTATTCAATTTGTAATTGTAATTGTTTTTTGTCATATTTCTTGCACATAAAATTTGGTTTGTTTTTTGTTCAGCACAAGATTGTTACAGATCATGTTTTTTCTGTGATTTCTACTTTACTGTATTGTTTTTCTTGTTTGTTCATTGCGCCTTGGATTAGAACTTGTTTCTAGATAAATGGCGCATTATACATGCTTATTTATTATTATGTTATTATTATTATGGAACACAGCTAACACTTTTATGAAATTGTGCTGAAGTGCTCATAAACAAGCCAATCTGCAATTTTCAACAAATTGGATGTCTTTGGGTGTAATGGGTGACATTGTTCAAAATTTTAAATAATGCAAAAATCTTTGAGTGAGAGCAGCTCCAAATGTTTTCTTAACACATTTATACACCTATCAGTTGTAAGACGCACTATACGACCCCCGGGAGAGGTGCGTCGTGGGTGCGTCGTTTACCAATAATTTTTGACGGAGGGTACGTCAGTGGCAGCCTTTGGTCCGTAAAAAAAATGACGGAGGGTGCGTCAAGGTCCGTCACTTTACATGGGTGCGTCACAGTGTACATCTGTTTACGAACAATAAAATACGACCATTAAATATACGCTATAGGCCTACTATACCACATAACTCCTTGATACCGCCAACCAGGCTCTACTTTAATACCGCAAACATCACTCCGATATTTTATACGGCATGTTCTAAAATGCCTGAAATCACTCGATCATCGCCAATTGCAATACAAGAGAGTGGCAAACAAAACAAAAAACAAGGAACCGACAGTAGACCGACCGAGAACCTTTCATTTTTAGAGTAGTATCACGTATAAGATAGGGATCAGCATGGCGCTCTTCCACACAAGCGCAGAACAATCTAACAACACAGAGGTCGGAATTGAATTTGGTCGGGGATGTGCGGCAGGAGATTCAAATAAAAAACATACCCATTTCTAAGGGTGATTTGTGGAAAAACGGTACCCATTTCTAAGGATTTTGCTTCATTTATAGACCCCGTTCGCAAATGAATGTGGAATGTTCTCGAAATTGTTTCATCCTCATCCTGACGTTTATGATAATCAGTTAAATATTTTATGAATTTTAGACCAGTCAGACATTATTGTGCATATAAAAGTTCTCCTCTTGGTTCCGTCCATCCCGGTCCCGGTCCGGGTCTATATATTCGAGGGCCAGGGTTGACAACATCGAATAAGGGCAGATCCCCCGTGAATCAAAAGTAGTTTCATTTTCAGTAGTCATCATGTTTTATCCAGTTTAGTCAACGATATCTGACGGCGGGGTGCGTCGTCATGGTCCGTCAGAATCCACCAATGGTGCGTCCAAAAATTGACTGAGGGTGCGTATTTGGATGGCAATGGTCCGTCGTTTTTTTGACACAGGGTGCGTCATGGTACATGAGAAGTTGACGCACCTCGGTAAAGTGACGCACCACTCCCGGGGGTCGTATAGTGCGTCTTACAACTGATAGGTGTATTACACTATGTGTATCTTCTAAGATCAGGAGTGCCCACCCCTGATTGTAAACAACATTAAAATAACATAGAACCAACTGATTTCGTCAAGGTAGGCATTGCATCATTGATGCCCTCGTTTGTGAGAGGAATACGAGTAGATACTGTACTTCTCTGTTGTTGAATGAACAATCCACAGGACAAGCAGTTTATTACGATGACACACAATTTACAGAAAACAAAAAGCCACAATGGAAAACACTACCCAAGTTTGCAACAATTGAAGGAGATCCTCTTTCTGGCAGTTCAGCCATTGTTGCAAGAGGTCAACTGTATTTATCTGGGCTCTCTGATCATAATATTTCCAGATTTGTACGTTACAACACTGAAACTAACAGATGGGATATACTTGCATCTATGTTTGCTAACCATGTGCCATGCTGCATGGTTGAATTGCATGGTTAGATCTATGCGTTAAGTGGGGAAAGGAATGTAAGTCCACCTGAAGATGGGATTGATGATAGTGACGACATCTATGTGGAAAGATACAACATCAAAGCTAATTGAATGGGAGTGTGTTAGCCCTTTAGATTCCGTTGGGTTTTTTGGTGACACAACAGCTGTGGTGTTTCAGGGCAAGATACTGATATCAAGCATCTACCAAGGAAAAGGAGTAGATGATTATTTTATCATATTCCAGTTATATAATCCAGCCAGCAATACATGGCACATTGTTCATAGCTACACTTGCCAGTCATCTTGTACACCACTCCTTATCGTTCATAAGCCTACATGCTACCTTGTGTTAAAATGCAAACGTAAGGTTTACAAGCTTAATTGTAGTTTTGACAATGATCCCCCAACTCTGTGTCTTGGAGAAGAAATCCAGCAAAATCCAGCAATTACTAAATATCATGGTGCATTTGCCATTGACAGTGACATATTTGTCAACGTTAATAGATGTGTTTATAAACAGACAACCAAAAGCCAAGGAGATCTGAGTTTTTTAGATGGTATGAACCGTATGATAATAACATACATGTACTATCCGGTTGTATATTTCACATTTGACAAACAAGTATCCCTTTTGGCTTGAACAAAGCCCTGATCCCCAGCTAAATAAGTACAAAGGCATGCACATAAAAGATGTTTTTGAGAAAATATTATAATATCTTTTTGGGAAGGGATTTATTTTAGATCATGTCATATGTGTTTGAAAAATTTAATTTCAGATGCATCTAAATAATAATCCAAAATATAAGTCAATTTGTTGACAACGTGCCTTAAACTGTTCTTTGTAGTTTGTACAGGGTGTCCCAAAGCCAGGTCCCAAAGGTTTCGAAACCATTTTAACTATTTGTATCTCTCTTAGAATAAGTTGCAGTACCACATATAAAATGTATTTGAAAAGAGAAAACTTGTAGAATCATTTCGGTACCAAACATGACTCCTTTTTGAAGCCCCTCAATAAAACACGCTGAAAGGGTTGGCCACATAACTAAAATACCATAACATTGTTCGATTTGCTGGTAGCACTGTATAAGTCACTGTAATCACATGCAGCGTGTTCCTCACATTTTAATTCATATGGGAGTTGTTCAAAAAAGGTTTCACTCATTAAATAATGCGCACAGCATTAATAATGTTTATAATAAGGAGTATATCAATCTGTTCCGTTTTCGCAACTTTGACTTTATTCAGCTCATTTATATTTAAATTGTCTTTTAAATGTCAGGGTTTTCTTGAAAATTCAAAATACCTGCTCTGAAAATTACCATGTTTTAGGCATTTATAAGGACTGCATATCCTTATAGGATGTTGCATTGGTGAATATAACAATTGATTATTAAAAAACTGAATGTTTCAGAGAAGGCATAGATGAGAGAGAATTTTCCCATAGCGCAATAATAGCAGTAATGAGCTCATGAATATTAATGAGGCAAATGTCTATGGGATTTTACTGTGTAGATTTTGACTTGTCTTGATTTATTGAGTTTTGTATGAAATGTGATGATCGTAACATGCAACAAACAAGAATTTATGAAGAAGAACTATAATAATGAACACATGCAACATCGTTACTAGTGCAAATATTGAATAGTTTGTTTATAGAAGATAGATTTTCTAGGATCGATATAGTCACTGCGCAAGGAGATTAGACCGGTGTACATACATTAGCCTACTGTGGAATTTTGAATTTTAAAATTGGACGTTTCTGGCAGAAAATATGAAACTCATAACATTATTAACCATGTTCGGCACAAAGCTAAAAAAATTGGTAATTAATATACAGGTTATCTTCTTTGTCTTATTTTGATTTCCACTACAAAATTAATATATACCAATTAACAACTGTTGGTGATAAAGCAATATTTGAATGGGGCAAAAGAATTGTTTGGCTTGAGTGATTTATTTATATTATACTTTCTGAAGCAGCCGTTTTGATGTTTGGTGTCAGCTTTATCAATTGAAATATGCTGAAAGTGTAAAACAGGTTTTCGTACATTTTTTATGTCATGCCATATTAGAACGGATACAGATATTTTGATGAAATTAACAGAGTATGAAACATATTCCCTATTATATCGCAGGCATATGTTGTGATGATGGAGTCAACTTAACATGACTTGGACTTCTCACTATTTTGATGATTTGACTTGAATCGAGTCACTTAGTGTACCGATTGGACTGGCGACATGGTTTCAAAATATTTGAAATGGCTTGACTTGACTCAAGTCACTTTCCAAAAGGTTTAATTTGACTTGAGTCTGATGCAAGCCCAAGCCTCCACATATTAGTCTTGACCAGGAGCTACCGGTTACTATTTTGACAAAAAATGGCTCCTGGTCCTATATATAGTTTACTGTGCAAAGTTTGGGAAAACACCAGGAGCCAGAACTTGGTAACCAGTGGGTAAAAAACTCTGGGTGCCTGCTTATTTGGAGGCTTGTGCAAATTGGCTTGAGTATAAATGTAAGTCTAAACACAGTTTGACTGTCAAAACGAATATAATTTATGCCTACAATGTATAAGCTATAACGAAAAGTGACCTGAAAAAGACATTACAGGCAATAATCAGTACCTGTGAATAGTCTCATGTTCAGTATGACTTGGTGTGACCTGAACAATAGTATAGAGTTGACTTGACCCAGCCAATAACTGGACTTGACTTATTGGCATGACTTGACCTGAAGAAACAAATTACTCAAGTCACCACTGTTTATGACTTGACTCGTAACTTGAAGTGTATAGACACTGCCTCAAGGTGTGAAATTGAGGCGTCAGATTTGATAAGCACTCAATACTCATCTAGATGATGTGCTAAAATATTTTCAGGTTATCAATTTGGTCTATTGAGGCTGTTAACCATGATTTGATATCCACTTTTTGTGCGAGGAATTCAAGGGAATACTGTCCTTCCAACTCAAAAATCCATCCTTTAATGTCTTCTCATTGCAGACTCTTCTGATGTTGAATGAACAATCCACAGGTCAAGCAGTTTTTTACGATGACACAGAATTTAAAGACAACAATAAGCCGCAATGGAAAACACTACCCAAGTTTGCAACAATTGAAGGGGATGAAGACACTGGCAGTTCAACTATTGTTGCAAGAGGTCAATTGTATTTAGCTGGGCTCTATGATCATAATGCTTCCGGATTTGCACGCTACAGCACTGAAACTAACAGATGGGATAAACTTGCATCTACGTTTGTTGACCATATGCCATGCTGCATGGTTGAATTGTATGGTTATATCTATGCTTTAGGTGGGGAGAGACACGTTGGCCCACCTGAAGATATGATTGCTGATAATGAAGACAGCTATGTGGAAAGATATAACATTAAGGCTAATAAATGGGAGTGTGTTAGCCCTTTAGATTCGGTTGGTTACTTTTGTGACACAACAGCTGTGGTGTTTCAAGGCAAGATACTGATATCAAGCATCAAATATGGAGAAGGAGTAGATGATGATTGCTCTATCATATTCCAGTTATATAATCCAGCTAACAATACATGGCACGCTGTTCATATGGACAAGTGTCAGCTCAATTGTAATCCACTCCTTACCGTTCATAAGTCTGCATGCTACCATGTGTTTCAAAATGGAAAAGAATATAAGGTTTACAAGCTTAATTGTAGTTTTGACAACGATCCTCCAACTCTGTGTCTTGGAGAAGAAATCCTGCAAAATCCAGCTATTACTAAATATCTCGGAGCATTTGCCATTGAAAGTGACATATTTGTCAATGTTAATGGATGTGTTTATAAACAGACAACCAAAAGCCAAGGAGATCTGAGTTTATTAGATGGTATGATAAGAACATACTATCCGGTTGTATATTTCACATTTGACAAACGAGTATATATCCCTTTTGGCTTGAACAAAGCCCTGATCCCCAGCTAAATAAGTACAAAGGCATGCACATTAAATGTGTTGTTGAGAAACTATTATATTATCTTCTGGAAGGGATTTATTAGATTGTGTCATTGAAAAATTATTCAGATGCATCTAAATATGCTCCACAATATAAATGAATTTGTTGACAGCGCCTTAAACTGTTCTTTGTAGTTTGTACAGGGTGTCCCAACAGTTTTGAAACCATCTTAAAGATTTTCATATATTTGCGGTAATGTAGTATCAGTATCAGTATCGGTTCTGTACATGTACAGGTGGGTTTTGGGGTCCAAAATGTCAAAATTTTTATTCATTTTTGTCCTGAAAGCACTATCCAAGTAAACTGTTATTGTTTTATATGATTTTATAATATTACAGATGATTCTGAACAAGTTTAGTATTGTTTTATTCATTTCCTGCAAAAAAAATATCAATATTTTGTGTGTTACCCCCGGAATGGCCAGGGTCAGCGGTACACATTGCCTGGCGCGGGCAGGGTTCAAAGGGTTAAAGGTTGATGGCAGGTGATGACAGTGTAGTAGGTTCCTTAGTATGAGATTTCACACTAAGAAATTATAATGGCTTATGGTATACGAGGGGCATTCAGTAAATAATGAAAGTGATCATGGTATGGGATGCATGAGTGATTCTATTGAGGGATAATGTGATCAATACAAAGTATGAACCTTTGTCTTTCAAACAATACACTTTTGGAATGTTAGATACCTTTGGTTATGTAATGTCATTAACATAAACACAATAGGTTTCAGACACTGACTGAAATCTGTCAATTATTTGGCTGGATATGTAATATGTTGAAAATGGGTTGATCGATACATTTGCGTATATCTCGGCAATGCAAGCATAAAAACAGATAACACTTGGCACATAGTTAGAACACACACTTATCTCCGCTTGACATTATTTTTTAGACCTGAATTCCTTAATGCAAATAAGAAGGGACCATCTCAAATGCGCTTTTATTTAGCAAAATCCGCAATAATATACCTTTGAAAACAACAAAGGATAAAGAACAATGGAGGGATTATAATTTAGTAAATTTGTGTGGGATGTAAAGCAATACTAGTGGGGATTTCAGAAGGAGCTGTTCATAAAATTTCCTCAAACCATTGAAATTATGTGACGATTACTTTAACAATACATATATAGTAGCTCTAAAGATAACAGTAATAAGAGAGGTTGTGGCAGCCATCTTTGATTGATACATTCATGTATATCTTTATTTTGACTATCACAATATTTAAACACATTGATTTAAGCATTTTTAATTATTTCTGATTAGAATTTGAAGGCACAGTAAGCTTTTATCTGGTAAATTTCTTGATTTTAGCCATTTGTGGCCCTGTTCAAAATGATCTGCCGTCTGCGCATGCGCATATTTTCTGCAGGTTTCATGCGAATAAGTTCAGAAAATTAGTTAACTATCATATGGAATCTCCCAAACTGGTTAATTGCTTGGATTTTTCATAAATTGTTTGATTTTCCGCAATATTAGTGATTCGCTGACTGGGCATTTTTCAATGAAAATTGGCTATTTGAAATACTGATATTTGTATACTTTTTATTCGATTGCCTCTCCTTACTTTTTACTCATATACTACATACATCAAATTACACAGGGATTTAAGTTATTGTCTTTTTATCATACTTACGTGAAAAAAAATGGGATTTACCTGCTTCTGGTGTCATGTTATGCAATCTTCTTATCACATGTTTCATACAAATAATTCAAATTTCCCGCCAAATAACTGATTAAGTAGTGTCCCAAGTGTACTTACTTTGAGACAATGCTATGACGTCATAGTTCACACTCAGCGTCCGAATTAAGGAAACAAATCTGGTTGCCCGCCGGGCAACCAAGCAGGAAATTACGGTTGCCCGGCAGATTTTTTGGTTGCCCGTTCTGTAAAATATTTAAATGCATGTGTTAAGTGTTTAACTTCTTGTAAAAAAATTGGTTGCCCACCGGGCAACCAAATAAGTACATGTTGGTTGCCCGGTGCTAATTTTGGGTGTCCCGGGCAACCGGGCAACCACTTAACGCGAACGCTGTTCACACTTATAAATCCAAAACTGTACTGTTTGAAAGATAAAGGTTCATACTTTGTATTGATCACATTATCCCCTCAATAGAATCACTCATGCATCCCATACCATGATCACTTTCATTATTTACTGAATGCCCCTCGTATATACAAACATCTTTATGAATAAAAGTAAGCAATTACTTGCTAGTAAATGGTCAGACTAGTTAAGTAAAAGCAATTGCTTGAATTTTTAAGTAAATGGTCGCGGGATTACCGTTTACTTATTAACATATAAATAAAGACGACCTTTTACTAGTGTCCTGTAGCATTTACTTGAAGTTTTACAAGATACTACATGAGCTTGCGCTATTACTTAAACAACAGTTTTGCATTCATGGTGTACGTGTTGTCATCATGGCGCTATTCATGAATGTAAGAACACATGCTAAGGTGTATCAGATGAGAATGAAGTCAATCCTGCCACTAATCATCGACTCTCTGAATTTATTAAGGAGACTTTCCTGCCAGAAAATAATGAGACTCGTGGTGGATGTTTGTCGCCAGTTGAACGTAGGGAAACGACTCTACGGTACTAATAGCGGATCCTGGTTTTCAGACATCGGCTGTGAAGGTGATAACTCGGTCTACAGCATCCGTCTTCTTTTTCACCTTCGACTTCATATTGGCAACCTTCTTTACGATTTCCTTTTCATCCATCGATTTCCCTGTATTGGTAGCAATGGTTTGTCTTGTTTTTTAAGTGCATTTGACTTCGTGTCTTTGGTACCTGGTAGCTGGCTCTTATCGATGAAGATAGGGTAATCTTTAACTAATGGAAACTAGCGTTGAGCGTTAGTTTATTCACATTACCCTTCTCATCATTGCCACTGCCATCATCAAAATCTTTAGTCCTATTCATGGTGAGAAATTAGTAGGCCTATACTAATCCATAGCAACAGTGGCGTACCCAGAGGGGGGCCCGGTGGCCCCCCTGAAATAACCCCATCGGTACAAACGAGCCTCCGTCGGTACATTTCTGATGATGACCATGAGGGTTTTTTTCTGCCGATTTTGAGGACAACGTCACTCCTACCCCCCCCTACTTATCAAGATTTCAGCTGCTGACGGAGAAAAAAATTGGCAACTTTAACAAAAAAAATTGGAGTATGTAAAAACAATTGTCGGTACATCATGCCTTTCGTCGGTACAACTATGTCGTGCCCCCCCCCCCCCCCCCCCCCAGTTTCCAAAAGCTGGGTACGCCACTGCCTAGCAACACAATTTATTTAATTATTTTAAGTGTGTGTTTTCTTTCTTTAGATTAAATTGAAGTGGAAACTGCAACGTGCATTTAAATTACTCGCTATTGATCTAATAAAAAGTCCATGTTCATTTGAATACCCCGCTATTGCTATACTCCTGATTATATACCCCGCTATTGTGCTATCCTCCGACCATTTACTTATCCGATCAAGTAAAAGGTGTTTAGTCAAAGTAAAAGATTATTTATAGAGATTTAAGCAATTGCTCGAGCCTGATCTTTTACTTATCGACCTTTTGCTAATGCTGGACCTTTTACTTTTACTTGATAAGCGATTGCTAGTTTTTATTTATACGGCTCAATGTCAGTACATCGCCATATTTTGAGTATATTTTTCAAATAAAATAGCTTAGGCAAACTTGTAGAAAGAGCTATCTGATTTATATGGATTTGATCTGAATTTCTGTTAGACCATTAGTTATTAGCAATCTCATTAAACTTCATCCAGTATTTGTCCTGGTGTCCAAGCAGTCAGTGGCAGCACCAGTATCATACATTTAGGGGGGGGGGGGGGCAAGAACAAATTTAGGGGGGGGGGGAGGGGCAAGAATTAAAAACATGTGCACATTTTTTTGCCATTTTACGCTAAAACTGTCAAATTCAGTATAATTTTAACTAATTTGGTAAGAAAATTGCAAAATTTGGTCTAATCATACCTAATATGGTGATAAAATATGCGCTCAGCGCGCCAACATTTGATATTTATGCTATTTTGATATATATATATATATTTTTTTTGGGGGGGGGGGGGGGGCAGGACTATGTTTGGGTGGGGAGGGGGCATGCCCCCCCCCCCCCACCTCCATGGCGCCGTCACTGCTACCCAGATAACATAACAATATTGGCCCAATATTGGCCCAATATTGATTTTTCATTGGCCCAATATTGGCTTACAATATTGGCATAATATTATTTGGCCATTGGCCCAATATTGGCACTCGCCAATGAGTGCCAATATTGGGCCAATACTGGGCCAATATTGGCATTTGCCAATGAGTGCCAATATTGGGCCAATACTGGGCCAATATAACATAACAATATTGGCCCAATATTGATTTTTCATTGGCCCAATATTGGCATAATATTATTTGGCCATTGGCCCAAGCTTGGCTCAATATTGGCACTCGCCAATGAGTGCCAATATTGAGCCAATATTGGGCGATCTTGGAGAAATGTTTGGTAGAAAGAATTCTATCTTTATATTGTTTTACTTCCCCTAAAGAGGAATGAGCTGATCCCGGGCCAACCCGTGGCCAGAACCAACTTTGGAATAGGGAAAGCCCAAGGACAAGGGAAAAAATCTTCAAGGGACAGGACAAGGCACAATATCCTAGCCAAAAGGCCGCGGGAAGGCAGCGATAACTTTTAACAGCGGCCGCAATTTTTAGACCGCGTCAGAATTTGTATATCAAATCAATGGTGTCATTTTCCGCCCCTGTGCCCATTATTGGACCAATATTGGTTGCCAACATGATGCCAATTGAAGAGCGCCAATGTAAAACCAATATTGGTCCAAAGTCACTTTCCAAAAGGTTTAATTTGACTTGAGTCTGATGCAAACCCAAGCCTCCACATTAGCAGGTCTTGACCAGGAGCTACCGGTTACTATTTTGACAAAAAATGGCTCCTGGTCCTATATATATAGTTTACTGTGCAAAGTTTGGAAAACATCAGATAATGGCTGCTCAACATGGACTTTCATTTCGCGACGCATGTTTTTTGCGGAATTTCGGCGACCCCCCTAAATTTAAAATTGCCGCTACGAAAAAACGAAACGGAATTAGGATCTCAAAATTTCAGGTTTTTCATCTCATCAATATCTACCAGGATATGAAATATGAACAAAATCTTTGATGGTGATCCATTTGTTGAGTTGGGGTGGAATGACCCCTGTGTGAACATTAGCAAATCATCTGCAAGGATGTGGTCAAATAAAACAGTTATCCTAACTTAATTATTAACTGTATTAGTTGTTAAACTTGTAGTCACTCGTCACTTTCTTTAAAAAATGTTATTTTACAGCAGCAATCATGCTATAGACCTGACCAAAGTGAGTAAAACGCTGTATGATAAATGTGCCTGTAATTTAAAATCGAGTGATATAATTATTACGAAAACACAGACCTTATTTAGATACACACCTTAAGATACTCGGGGGGGGGGGGGGGGGGGGGGGGAGGGAGGGTGGAAGTTTTTTGAAGAAAAAAACTTTGCCCACTATCCAAGGAAAAAACCACTTTGCCCACCAACCAGGAAGAAAATAAAGTTGACCCACTGCTGAGTAAAAAAAAGAGGAAAAATCTGACTCACCAAACTCAATGTAAAGAAAAACATTAAAACCTAATAATAAAAAATAAAAAACTTTGCCGCCTTTTCCAACAAAAAAACCAACAACTTCAGCGGCAAAAAAAATAAATGTTGCTGTCTTTGGGGCAAAATTGTTCGCTTTTCCGCCCGACCGCCCCTGAAAATCAAATGGTGCGTCCCTTACAATTTACTATTATCATTGTTGGTGATGGGTAAGTTGAAAGTGCATATTTTGCTTAATGTAGTAAATAAATTATATTGAAGTGTTTTGTTTCTTCTTGATTTCAACCTGGTGGGTTTCTCTTAGGATGAATGATGTGTTGTTGATCCGTTAATATACACAATAAGGCAAATGTGATGTCAGCATGCAATGCCTATACATTTAAATCATCCTTTCTTCGTTAAATTGTTGTCCACATGCAGATGAATTACATGCAGACACATTTACAAACGCTTTAGTTACCTTTTGTGAGGTTTTAATATGAAGCACATTAATGAGAGATTATATTAGTGCAGCCGGTTTAGATGTATGTATGCATTATAGGTTCTTTAATGACAGAAAAGATCCCGTGTTCGATCTATTGTTTGATAATTGTATTTTATTTGCAATTTTGGGTACATGCACAAATACTTTATCCTCATCATCAAGCCACAGAGGATCTCATTCCTGCGTGTATACATTGTAAACGCTGCTCAAAAAGAAAGTGTCCACTTTTTACGAGGGGCCTTGTGTTTAATCCTCAGGACCCTAAATAGATTTAGTGTTTTGTTTACGTTCTTTTCATAGGTATAGGGTTTTAAGTGCAACAATGGAAACTGCATCTTTTTTTATTCAAATGCCCTACCCACTGTTTCATCAATATTGGTGCTATTGTGACAAATGAGGTGTCAAAATGCGTGGGAGGAAATGCCTGTTCTTTGGCACTTGTTTAATTTATTTAGGGTCCTTATAATTGAACACAGGGCGCCTCGAAAAGAGTGGATACTTTATTTTTGTGCAGTGTTTATCGTGTTGAAATAACATGGGAAAACTCATTGAATCTTGTTGAAATAACATGGGAAAACTCATTTAAAGGTACACGTAGGCCCGATTTTCAACTTGATGTTTTCTATTCTTCATGAAGGGTCATCCTTAAAATAGTCGTATTCCAAAGTTTGCGTTGCATAACTTCAATGGTTCTTATTTTAGAAGTACAAGGTGACATGAAATCTGCTCACTGAGTACTACACGACTGGCCGGGTGGTTAACCACCTTTGGCAGTAATTCACTGCATTTTGGCCTATTCATGGGCCAAACATTTGACAGAAATAATGAGAAACATATGGGTATATCTTCTGATATCAAAATATGTTGCCCTTTGAATGAATTGGGTTCTTGTTGTTAAATTGTCTTTTGTTGAATGATACGCGATTGTATGGAAAAGGAATGGCAAACTCTCTGATGACTTCAGCTAGGCTTCTTACCATGAACACCCTCTCTAATGTAAATTTAGGCCTCACCCCCACCATGGATGTCTGTCTTGTTTTGAAAATGTAGGCCCAATGAACATTTTGTGAAACCTCTTCAAAAGGTCTGGTTCAAATCATGTTACAAACATCTTTATATTCAATTCTGCTTGGCTACACAGACACTCATTCTAATGTTAAATATATTCAATCTCAAAACAAAAATGTTATTTTGCATAACACTTGTGAAGGGCAATCATACAGGTGGAAGATTTATCTTAGTAGTAAACCTTTGAAACTGTAAAAGTGGCACAACATCAATTTTGGATAGCTTTAATTAATTGGCCATATCTAAAAGCCAGGTGTTTAGTCTTTTCATATGTATATAAATCGTACACCAAATGTTAGAACTTCATGGTCAATGAGTTGGTTAAACATGTGCACCTTTTTAGGCCCTTTTTTTTGGGGGGGGGGGGGGCTGTCAACCTAAAAACATGAAAGTAAACATTTTTGGAAAGGAAATGTGTCGGAGAATACATTTTTGGTATCAAATTTCACTAATGTGACCAAAATGTGACCAAAAAACAACAACACTTTTTTTAGCTCAAAATTTACTACATTCGTAGTAAATTCAGTTGTTGGTAAAAAATGCTGAAATTGCACCAAAATTATCTAAAGACACATCCCCAGGGACTTTTTTATTTTAGTTTTGACATACATATGCTTAGTTTCTAAAATTGTGCCCAAAAAGTGCCAACTATTTGATATATTACCTCCAAAATCACATGTCAAAAGTGACTTTTTAAAAATCAGAATTTTTAGTGATATTTTATGCCAGAAATGGATTCTCCAACTCATTTCCTTTCCAAAAATGTATACTTTTATATACATCATATTAATAGTTCACGTTTTTAGAGTTGACAGTCCCCATAACTACCGGGTTCACAAGTTTTACCATCACCCTAATTCATAGGAATTCACCGCAACCAAAAAACTTGTTTTTTTAACTTGGTTTTTTGGTCCAATTTAACAACAATGCATGCGTTGCACTTGTCTGTTGTGTGCAATTTTTCGAGCATGGAGTTTATTCTACGAAATAACTTTATGTTTGGTCAAACTAAGTTCATTTAAAAGTTTTGTTTACATTTATGATTTAGGTTCTCTTTCTTATTTGAATAGTTAACAATAATTACGTCATAGCAAAGAACGCTGTTTTTAAACTTAGATTTGGCAGTTTGTTTTTGGTTGTGCAGTTTTGGCAGTTGGTTTTTGGTTGTGCAGTTTTGGTACACATGGTTTGAGGTTGGTACATTAGGATCCCAGCGAATCAGATTCGATGACTGTCGCATTATTGGTGATTTGTTTCGTGTATTTGCTTAATTACTATTGTAATGGATCCCAGTGTTAGCGATGTGTCTTTTATCATGGATAGTACGATGGTAATATTTATTCAAATTTGATTTCTTTGGTATTTCTACACGTGTTTACTACAAAGAGTTATTACATTGTTGTGGTGACAAATTATAATAGTGTAACAGGCAGCGAATATGGTTTGATTCAAAATGTGAAATCATATCCATCAAATCAAATCGGGTCACATTTTAAGGTATCCATCATCTTTTAGCCTAAATCAGCAGCGGAAAAAAATCCTTCGAATTTTCAATGCAAACGTCATTTGTTCCTTCAAATGCGGTTCCATTAAATGCGATTTTTTTTGTTGCGGTTTTACCGGTTAATTACACGGACCTTATAGTAGGTATAGCACATTCGCTACACTAGGGTCTGCCACACAGAGTGTGTGCACACTCAGGTGAATTTACTTGTTTTCAGGCAAAACTTAATGGACTGGTTTGAAAAAACTTAATAATTTATAAATGTACACTCTTCACCATTAATTAGATTGATCTCTTCTCTATCTGAATCTGAAGTTTGGTGATTATTCTACACCTGGAAGTGGTTTTTTTAAAAAAATCTTTGCAAGTACTTTTTATGCCACACACTTGGGTCCCATTGACAGCCCACACTAAGCAATGCAGCTCAGCATTGAAAAACACCCATACCAATAATGTTTGGGAATTTGCTCTAAATTTTGATATAATTGCCCGATTTGACAATTTGAAGGCCCAATTTGAAAGGTAGAAGGTACCAGATGCTAGTAAAAACTCTCTACTTTTGGCTGATATGCTTAGTTTGTATATCCATTGAATGCATCACACCAGAAAAAGACCCCAAAACACAGAATAAGCTTGTTATGGTAGCTTACTGCAGACCTCTCCACAGCAATTGCACTGATCGATAGCAACATACTGGAAATGGCTAGAGAATATGTTCAGGAATAAACTTATGTAAACAAAATGCGAGTCAAACTGATATGACGCTACTTGTACTACCTCGTATACACATAAACTAATAATCACAACGTAGAAATGTAGTATGTTTCACTAATTCCTTGGATTTATTTCGATCACACTATAACTTTACACGTTCATGTATAACTATCCTACGCAAACGGGAGACGACAAATGGCCCTGATTGCTAGTATGACGTTGTGATTTATACATAATTATTTGAAGGTGTTTCTAGACTACCCATAATTAAATTCAGGAAAGAGCGACACAACATACACCCTCCCTTTTGAAATTGACCCCTGACAATTATCTAGTTTAACCTCATGTAAGATTGTCATAACTCCAGAATATATAACAAGAGTTATGATAACCTATGCCAATAGCCTACCATATGAAATAACATATCAAATAATATCACACTAGGTGTCCCATGACAAACCTCTCCTGTATTAATATCGCAGATAAAATACAAGAAACGTTTACCATATGAATTGCCCAAAATCTTAAATTACACCTTAAATTAACAATCTTCTGTGCTGGCCAGTAGACAGATATCAATGACACCATCGATGTTCCCCCGATGTGGCGCTGTCGGTTTTACTGTTGACGACTGAAGACGCTGACGACGACGACCGATGACGATGCGACGGCTAACGACACTGGCGACGGTCGATACGGCGATGCCTGGAACGCTGCTGTCGACTGCTGCTGACGTTGACGATGGCTGATGTCACTGGTGATGTCATCCTGACGAGTGTGGTTCTTTTTGTCGTATATAACGGTATTATAATTGAGAATGATTCCATTATTTGAAACTATATCAATTCATTTGTTTTTTGACATCCATATCAATGTATACATCCGACGAAAATTCCATGCTGATGACATCAGCTACTAAATATTCATGACGTTATATAAACGACGTCATATTAAATTCGAGATAATGCCGACCACGACAATATAATTAATTATTTCAGACATTATAACATTGTCTGTAATGATATATTTTACGACAGAATCCACACTAGGGAAATATCAGGGAAGAAGAACGACGCGACGACTATAGACGGAATTGCAGCATTTTACCATTTCTGTGCTGGTTTCGTTAGTGTCCAATAAGAAGAAACTCGCACACCCACTTGACTTCTGATCGTCTTGATGATACCCTTTTCCGAAGTGTATTTGTCCTGCAACAAAACTCAAAAACAGAAATGTGCATGCCATGAGTAAAGAACTTACATAAATAATACACCTTATTTTAATATTCACCAACACTGTATACATTTTGGTGTTTAAACAAACATTCAACATATCCAATAACATAATTTTGTTGTATCCAACGTCAACACAAACATGAGAATAATTCCTACGTCCTTCTCATCTATATTAACCAATAACACAACATACACCACTTCTCGATACACATTATAGTATACATATATAGTATACACTTCTTCTCACGCTGATTCTATCTGGCTTTTCCAGTTATCCTGACTGGATTCAAACGCAAGAATTCTACTGCTGCCTCATTCAAATTTTCCTCGGGTTCCCAAGTATTTCTTGAGTTTGGAAAATTTACCCACTTGATTAGATATTCTAATCGTTCATCTCTGTATCGTCCACGAATTATTTTCTCTACTTCATAATTACGAGGCTCTTTCTGCACCACAGCAGGCATACCAGGAATAAGCACGAGAAGAAAGGGCTAATTGTTAACACACACATATGCCGTATTTATCCCGTATTGATCACCGCGCATAGCCCTCAATGAATGTAAAGGAATGTTAATGGATGGGGAGAACATGGACAGATTAACCAAATCTTCTCGTGCTGTGTATTGGAAATGCGACTTTTGAAAATGGGATATTTTCCTTTAAATGGTGCTAATCATGGTTTATCTTTGTTGTTAGGCGGCAAATTTGGTATCAAATTATGCCTAAAAGATTCATCTAAATGCCTATCTAGCCTGTTTGGTCAAAAACAAATCAAAAGTTACTCAAAATGACATAAACAAAGTGGTATACTTTCTTTTGTTGAACCCTTTAGATCAAGTACATGGGTAGGTGATTGCAGTGTAGTCCATTTCTATAGTGAGATGTCACATTACGGAATTATTTAGCTTATGAAATAGCCCAACATATCTATATGTATAATCGCCATATTGTGAGTATATTTTTCAACTAAAACAGCAAAGGCAAACTTATCGAAAGAGCTGTCTGATTGTGGATTTGATCTGAATTTCACTTTGATCACTAGTTAATAGAGTTATTAGCAATCTCATTACGCGTTATCCAGTATCATTTTACCATGATGATAGTGTATTCACTTCCATTATACACTTAAATTGCAGTATACAAATGCTCGGTTCTCATAGACTGCATTATTCACTGTTACAGTAACAACCACGCCTACTTGAGGCTTGGCATTATACATACACATGTAGAAAGATGGGAGATACGTGGGAGTGCATAAATGTTGCATCATTGTCTAGGGAGATACATGTACGTGGGAGTGCATAAATGTTGCATCATTGTCTAGAGAAAGTGAAAAACCCATATCGCTGCATTTACAAAATGAGGTATAAAATTCAATCCAGTTTTGTTCAATTCCATTTGACAGAATCTAATTCAAAACAATATACACAGTTTCTTTTCCCATAGCAGAATACTTAATACTAGCAGCTATAGCTATCTGCTAATGCTAGCCGATAGTTAGCTGCGATGGTTATCGAGCAGAGTTAGCCACTCGTTAGCTGCTAATATAATCACATGCAAATTAGTTTAGTAGCGGCTACTGTTTATGCAAATTTAGTCAAATTAGTTCCTAGCCATCTGATAGTATTAGCGGCTACTGTTTTCCTGCTAGCAAGTTGCTACCGTTTCTTGCTAGCCAGACGCTAGTATTAGCAGCTAGCCGCTAGTGCTAGCGGCTAATACTAGCAGCTAGCGGCTTGTTAGCCGCTAATAGAATCACATAATTAGTTACTAGCAGCTAGTGTTTTCCTGATTCTCTTGTTTTGGTATTTCCAAGCATGCACTATTTATTCCTGGGGACACTTCCACAGAAGTGCTGCTTGGTTATCATAATAATTCACGTTCAAATGTCCACATCGCAACCATACCATAAAGATAACAAATTGGTTGAAAGAACTTGGTAATATCCACCACAAATGCTCACATGATCAAAACACAGCAATTAATCCACCAGCTTCCACCATCATATTTGAAATGGCAGTTGAAAGTCATGTGACTGTATGCAAATTACCAATATTATCAAAACTAGCAGCTAGCTGCTACCATACTGCTATGTATATTTTGAAGACTATACGTTTGCTGCTATCGTTCTGCTACTATTAGCAGCTAGCTGCTACCATACTGCTATGTATATTTTGAAGACTAAGTTTGCTGCTATCTTCCTGCTATGTATATTTTGAAGACTAAGTTTGCTGCTATCATTCTGCTTCTATTAGCAGCTAGCTGCTACTCTACTAGCTAGCTGCTACCATACTGCTATAGTAGCAGAATGCAAGCGGCTAGCCGCTATTTCCTGATAGGTCCAAAATCATTAGCAGCTAACGATCGGCTAACTAGCGGCTAGTTAGCTGCTACTATTTTATTTTGCTATGTTAGCCGATGGGAACTTTAACATTGTTACCATCATAATAGTAAAATTACCAATTGTAGTCAAGGGCAGATGACCCCAACCAGACAGTATAACTAAATGCATTATGATACAAAATGTATACATATGGGTAGAGGGCGCCCTGAAAGAAGGACGCATTATTTGTTCATTACACCTGACTGTGAATCCAGTAGTAAGGATTCCACATAAATACGGCAGGCACAATTATTCCCATGGGAAATAGTACCTTGTCATTCACTGACTGGGCATTTGTTAATGAAAATAGTCTGTTTGATATACTGATATTTTTATACTTTTTCAGCGCGCTTTAGCGCGTCTGTATGATACCACTTTACCATACCTGTACTGATACATGGTCATTGTGCTCGTTGCAGAGATCAACTTAATTGCTAGCAAGGTCACATCATGGATATATTGCATTTGGCACTCTAAGCATAGTGTGAAAAAATGTCAACCGAAACGTCAAGTAAACTTGGATTGTGTTGGTTCAGCCTTAAAGTGTACACCGCTGGCACCCAACGCTGACATCCAATCACATATCAGGATACTTACTGGTTATATGCTAATTTTCCCTACACTGCTATGACATAATGCAGGCATGCATTACATGTAGACATATGGCTTAGGCCGGCTAACTTGTGTATCAATACCTCTTTGCTCAAATAGTTCTCCCATTGTAAGTTGATACATGCCTGGAATGTAGGTCATATCAAATTAGTATCACAATTGACCCTAAAGACGGCATCTGGTCTAATGGAAAGTACACCAATGACAGATTTATCCTAAACACTGAAAAGTGATAGGGACATAAAAGAGTGATTGTTACAGAGTCCGTCGTCAATCATCAACTTTTAATTTTGGGATTGTATATCCGTGTATCGGGTTAAAACTATACTGTCCTTATTCGAACCTCCTTATCCTACAAAGTAAAATGGATGGAACACTATTATCTATGATACTTAGCCCAGTTTGCATTAGAACTTTCTTTCTTTGCAGTCAATATGCTATACACATCTGAACAATACTCATACTCCCATGGATATTAATATCGAAAACAGTATACAATGTATGTAGTGTAACCCCTGTCAAACCAAGGAGTTGTTATAGTTAACTTTATTTGATCTTGGTCAAACACACTACACACAAAGTGAACTCCAATACGGTTAATAGGTCAACTGGTAATAGTGACAGACATACACGTTGTGGATGGCTAGTTACCAGTGAACTACCGTATAGGGTGTGTACAAAATGCAATATGTATTTTCATAGAACCATTACATTCAAAGTACAGAACTGCAGCAGGTTTTCCAGCTGTATAAATTCATGAAATGAATGTATTTATTCATATTAATTATAAATTAACTAAATAATAAATGTATTAATCATTAAGTTTATTAATTATTAAAATAGTTCTTGAATGAAATTAATTAATATTAATGTATGAATTAATTACATGGACTGTATGTATAAAATCATATTATTAATTAACTTAACAAATTAAGTAATAAATAATAAATAGTTAATAAGTTAATAAGCTAATAAGTTAATAAGCTAATTAGTTAATAAGTTAATAAGTTTATAAGTTTATAAGTTAATAAGTGTATAAGTTAATAAATTAATATATTAATATATTAATAAATTATTACATTAAACTCATCAATTTAAGTAATTACCTTATTTAAAAGTAAGCCCCCCAAACAAACATAGAAATAATAATCAATAATAATAACAATAGAAATCAACAACTACAATAGCATGAAAATGTTGAACATGTTGAAGAAGATTCGTGGACCTCTAATTTGGTCACCCGGGCATCTCAGCAGCATGGCAAAACAAATGAAGCAGTTCAGTGAAAAACGTTACATGACTTTGATGTGATAGTTCTGTTTTTAAAGGTGGATGTTCGGATCACCCTTTTTTACCCATCAACATATTTTGATATCAGAAGAAACTCCATATTTTTCTCATTTCTCTGAAAATGTTTGAAATGTTTGATATGTTCCATGTATGCATTATAATAGCCCAAAATGCAGTGAGTTATTGATAAAGGTGGTTAAAGGTAGACGTTCTGATTGCTTGCCCGATTTTCAACTTGTTGTTTTCTATTTTACATGAAAGGTCAAGGATACACCAAAAACAGAGGCCCGATTCAGTGAGAAACCAAAACCATCATGGTAACGGTCAGTTTGTGTACTCAATGGACATATTTCATGGCACCTGATGCTTCTATGATAAGAACTATTGGAGTTATCCAACTCAAACTGTGAATTACAAATATGTTAAGGATGACTCTTAGTAAATCATGCCAATTGTGACAATATTTTGTGTATTTGGGCCGATGGCCTCATGTACTTGGAAATAAAACTAAACTAAACTAGTCATGTATTATAGAACACATCAAATTGAAAACCGGGCCAGATATCGGAACACCATTAACATACATGTTGCAAGGTGTGATTGGTAACACCTTTCACTTCTCATAAAGGGGCACTAAGAGATGTGTTGGAGGCTGCACCCTCAATTATGATAAAAACTGGGATTAGTATATTTTTATAATTGTATTACATGTATGAACTTACACCTATAAGGATTAAGAAAAATCAGCCCTCTTTGTACAAGAAAACGTCGATTCAAAAATGCTCGTAGAGCCGCAACGAGCATTTATTTTACGTCCGACAGTATCCCCCTGCAGTACGCGTGATACATAACGCGAACCATATTTACATAGAGGGCGTTTTTCAATAAATAGTGATGATATTGTTTTTAATCAAGTTTTGCTGTGTTTTTGTTAGTAGAAACAACAATAATGGCAATTTTTAATGTTCATCTTGAATTCTGAAGTAAATTTTTAAACATTTAAATTTTTTCTTCATCCTTAAATGTACACCCCTTCTGAGCGCTGTTTGTCTTTTTTAAGACTCTTCTTGTTTAATTTTAATTTTTAATTGTTTCTCCTTACTTTTCCCTGTTATACTACATATTTCAAATTACACAATTTTGAAAGTTATTGTCTTAGATATCATAATTATGCAAATTCAAATTGGGATTTACCTTTTTCTGGTGTAATACCGGTGATACACTTTTACTTAAAATCTACCTGTCCATAACATTCTCATTATGATCGTCTTTAGCTTTTCTCCCGGAGCTTTTCGGGGAAAAGTCACTTTGAAGTAATCTTTTGAATAGCATCAAATTTATCAACAATAACCCTATTGTACCGATCATCATTGAATAATACCACAGGACCACTATTCGCTCTCGATCACCAATCAAAAATATTATTATCGAAACGAACGATGGCATTCGGTTCAAGATAAATGTAAGAAGGTTGACGATGTTGTTGATTTTAAAGTATACCGAAGTCTTAGAGACGTCATACATTAGAAGAAGTGTTCGCACATGCAGAAAAATACTATTGAGCTCAACTGTTAGACCCATGATGCCATAACCTAAAAATTCATGTCGCCAGATAAACACTAATGCGAGGAACCCGCACTGCAAATAGAAAATACAAAGGAATAAATCTAGATCAGTAATGAAATCATATAAAACCCTACAAAGTTGGATTTGTCCTGTTTTTGATTGCGCACAGTTAAAGGTAGATGACCCGATCACATTTTCGTAACACAGAATTATTTCAAACATATGGAGATTTTCATATCATATGAAAGCTCGTATTTTTCTCATCATCATACTGAAATTTGACGGCCTAAATCGGTATAATTACGGAGAAATCGATGAAATAACGTCGAATTACCGCGAATGGTGGTAACCACCGATATATTTTGTGTACTACTCAATGGGTACAGTTCACAGCATCTTGTGCGTCTAAAATAAGAACCATTAGAGCTATGCAACTCAAACTTTGGAACACGACTTTTTTAAGGATGACCTTTCATGTAGAATAGAAAACTTCAAGTTGAAAATCGGAACATCTACCTTTAAGGGGGGACTTAAGGAAGTTTTTGATTTGATTTTTTGAATTTTGTGAGTGCTGTAATTATTGAACTATTAATCAAATGTATATAAAAGTATACATTTTTGGAAAGGAAATGGATCAGAGAATCGAAATTTGGCGTCGATTTTGACCAAAAAAGGAGATTTTTTGAGAAAATCACAAAATTCACTTTTTTGACCCAATTTTTTTTGAACAAAGCTAACAAAAAATAATTTTGAGTAAAAAATGGCCAAATTTGGATTCTCTGATCCATTTCCTTTCCAAAAATGTATACTTTTATATACATTTGAGCCATGGTTCAATAATTACAGCACTAACAAAATTCAACAAAAAACTTCCTTAAGTCCCCCTTAACTGTTGATATCCAGGTGTATGAATTTGAGACAAACCACTGAATTGACAACGTCTTACAACATGTACAAAAGACCCACATCCTAACTGACGCGACGAAACAGTTCAAATATTTGATCTATAGAATATAAACTTTATACTTCGGTGATGTGACAATGGTTGATTAAAATCGGCTAGATTGCCTAACTGAATTTGAAAACTAAAGAATAAATGACTGATGTGATAATACTTACTATGAAATGATGAATAAGAAGAGGCCAAACAAGCTTTAGAGGCTTGTTTTTGGAGAGATCAATTGAGTCATAGATGGCATAACCTGAAATAAATTTAAAAAGAAATCATTAATTTTTACAAAAGATAATTAATCCTAGAGGAATGACGTATTTAAATTGTTATAATTTTTCTTATACGAACCTTTTTACTAAAGCAGCCGATTTATGGAAATAGCACAAAATATGACTTTCCTGGAAAGATCTGAGATCGATGCATGACGTAATTGAAATTTACAATTCAGATCTATGTACAATTGTAGATGCTGTAGGGGAGGATGGGGCAACTGGTCCGGTTAAGCATATTTCATGATATAAAAGCTTAAAGCTCGTCAAATTTATGGAATTGCTATAAAAATATCACCCATGTAACTGTTTACATATAACATAATCAATGTTAAAAAATATCCAAACAAAAGGCCAATTACCACTAACTAAAAACTTTACTTGGCACGGACCAGTTACCCCATCATTGGGGCAACTGGTCCTATATGTTCCAACGGTTAGAATACACAGAAATCATTGATTGACAACAAGGTAACTAGGCAGTCTTTTCTTTACAAACTCATTTCCATATTATTTAACGTGTAAAAAGGATACAGGTCTCATGAAACCCATGTTTTATACAGTTTTCGTGGTAAACGTGTAAAAAGCAGCAATACTAATGGTGTACAAAGCAAGCGCAATTTTCGACTGCACGTTTATTAGATAAGACGGTATGAACCTAGTTAAATGGTTACATGGTTGTGATATTCAGACGCCCCATACATTTGTCTATATATACCCTTTTCTTTAATGATTTTATTTATTTCATATAATCATCATTTAGTACTTATAATAAACCATCTTGATGTTTAGGCAGCTTTTCATGTTACAGGGGAAGTTAGTCAATATGACAATGATGACCCAACGGTTAATATATACAAAAAGCAGTGGATAAAATACATGAATGAAATATAATGAATGTGAATTATTTCATATTCTATTCACATTTCAATACCGAGTCATGTTTTATTGACACTAACAACTAATTTTCAAAATGAATTTTACAATTTTGATTACGTTTTTGCAGGCGGACCAGTTGCCCCATACCCCTTCGGACCACTTGCCCCAACAAATGACGTAGCACTTTGTCGAGATGAAACATTATTCAAACACGTCTGTGACGTAATACATTTTACGCCAAAATGTTTTAAAACATACCACCATTTGTCATAATAATCAATAACTCCAATACATTTCAGAAAAAAGGCAACACTGCATTTTTGTTTTTAGCCATTACACAGATTTCTGTAGCCAGCGAGTATCTTTAAATTCGCAAATATTACGGCGTTCGGGTCCTACAAGTAGACGAGTGTCTTTAGATAAAATAAGAAATGGTGTACTTTGTTATTTGCAAATTCATAAACTAATAACTCTACCAAATGAATACCCGTGATAATGATTTGAGTTGAAGCATTCTTTAAATGATAATATTGATCGGAAATCAAAACCACCAATGTCCCAAGTTAGCAATAATATGCGCTATTTTACGGTCATTTCAACGACAACCTATGGTTTTAATCATATTTCGGAAAGTACCTAAGCACACTACAATATAGCACCCATCAAATGCAATATGCACCTAGAATCTTAAGATGACTGTACTGCATGTATATATTTACTGTTGCATATCTGTCAATCATATAAAGTACATTAAACATGATCTAAATCCATCTTCATAAATCGCCCATACTATCTGTGAAATTTCAATCAGTCAATCAAGGAGTTGGCTTCAAAGATCTGGAGAAAAATCACATGTGTAAATACCCTAAAGTTCCAAATGTTTTGGATTGTAGAAGGTAAGGATATGTGTAAAGTATCAACAAAAGTCGTACTGTTCAAACGAAAAGCAGTATGCCCATACAATTACAAAATCCTTCATTTCGGACCACTTGCCCCACGGTCCAGTTGCCCCATATTCCCCTACTGTAGTATAGATATGATCAAGTAATAGCAAGAATTGTTATTGGACTTCTCAAATGTGACGAAAGAAATGCAAACAATTATCATTTGGGAGACAATAAAGACACCAAATGTCATTGAATTTTTTCATCTGTTCATATAGGGTCATTATAAAGCAAATATTTTCTTTAAAGAAACGTATAGATTGATAATTAAATACATTACCTATTGTAATTCCATGTGTAAACTCTCCAAGTGTTGTATAGTTATTTACTAAATCCGACCATAGTTCTGGTAAGCTTGAAATAAAATAAAAATAGATTAGATTGATTAAACTAACTATGAAGAAACATGTTAATAACATCTGTCGGAATGCAACTCACGCCATCAGAAGTATCGGAAGGATCAGACATTATCTCGACCAGGATACAACTGAAAAACTAGTTCACGCTTATGTCACCTCACGTTTAGATCATTGCAATTCCCTTCTCTACGGTCTCCCAGACTCTGAAATCATGAAGCTGCAAAGAATCCAGAATACTGCGGCAAGACTGGTGACACGTACTAAGAAATATGACAGCATATCTGAGATCATGATCGGTCTTCACTGGCTTTCCATCCGCCAAAGAATAGCATTCAAGATCAACCTGCTCACTTACAAGTGTCTCAATGGACTTGCACCTTCATATTTGTCGGACCTCATCACTCGCTACACTCCTAGTCGGTCACTCCGTTCTTCTTCCCAGAACTTGATCAAACCCCCTTCACTTCGACCACGTACTACCTACGGACGCCGATCCTTCATAGAGGCCACTCATACAGAATGGAACAATTTACCTATGCATGTCAGGGCTGCATCTTCCATAGACATTTTTAAGAAAAAATTGAAAACTCATCTTTTTACGCAGCAGTTATTGTCTATGTAGATAATGGGAGACAATTTTATCGGACTCTTTTATATATATATACTTGTTCATGCTTTTTAACCATTTTTATACTGCCTTTTGTGTGATAAATTGCTCTTTTTATTATGTTTTGTGCAATAGTAATGCTGCTACTTTGGTATTTTTAACTTTGTAAAGCGCCCTGAGACCTTGGTTACGGGCGCTTAATAAGAACTGTTTATTATTATTATTAAAATGTGAATACATACATCATGAAAAAGGAATGGTTATGACTCTATTTCTAGATGCTATTGAGATTCCAAGGAAAGGTCTGGAGAACATCCATTAGCTGACATGCTAAGTTGACTTTACAATATACACTGCCGCGCAAAAGTATTTCTCCCCCTGAAAGTATTAAACCATCAGACCCAATTACCTTTTCATTGTGTTCATTGTACATTTTATACCAATAAATTTATGTTTCATATTCATGATTTTAAAGCATTACAATTCATGATTAGGTCGTCCGTAGGAGAGAGACCTTATGGCTGCATCCTTCGTCTGTCTGTCAGATGTGTGTCAACAATTGGTACACAGCGTTTTGGTACACACTTTTTGTCTTGTTCATTTCTTTTCCATACAATGACCAATTGCAACCATTATTATGTTTTGAGGTGTCCAAGTGTGGTATAATATTGGATGACTCGAGGGCGATACAGTGAAAATTGGTTAAGCCTTTCGAAGGCGAAACCAATTTTCACTGTAGGCCTATTGCCCGAAAAAGGAATCCAATATTTACATTATTATGTTTTGAGAATCTGACTCTAATTAAAGATGGGACATCTATGCTTGTTAAATAAATGCACAGTAATTTATATGAAATAGGATAGCCATAAAATCCTATGAAGTATAGATGAGGTGACAGGTGACGTCACACCGGGCAAAACGTGGCTAGTTGCTATTGTTCTTTGCCCGGCAGTTTGCGCGCGCATCATGTTTTGTTTAGGACCCGTGCTTTTAAAACTCGCCCCAAAGCATTATAAAGGGCAATACGGCATAGCGGACAGTGTTGTGGTCATATGCTGTTCCCTCAAGCGTGTATCGACAGTCCAGTCCCTTCGCCCGTTGCGTTTGTTGTTAAACATTGGATGTAAACAACGGTCACCTCATCTATAGGCTATATAGGCCTAGTCACGCTAGCATCATGTCATTACCAGGGCTCTCTTTTAAATTCAAAGTGAGGTGACTGTTGCAGTTTTGCATCTGTGTTACATTGCAATATACCCAAAAGTAATGTTAACGCATCGATAAATAAGACATTGGCTCATTTTGAATGGTAAATCATGAGGCTAGACTTAGGCCTGCACACATATCAGAAATAAGCTTGTTTAGGGTGTATTTTGTTCTGGAACTACAACAAGAAAACTGTAAAATGCTATCAAAATGTGTTTTAAATGACTTACTATTGTTAGAATGAAAGTTCATCTGTGTTGGTGATAAATAATATGAAGTTAAACTTTCGATCTGAACACAAGAAATATTTACCTGGAATTTTCAGGTGTTACTACACCTTTCATCAGCAGACTAATGACTCGACTTGACCTTTTGGAGGTGTGACGTCAGAATCGGGTCATAGACTCTTGGTAATTTGTACAAAGACGGGGGCAGGTACAAATTACCAAGAGTCTATGACCCGATTCTGACGTCACACCTCCAAAAGGTCAAGTCGAGTCATTAGTCTGCTGATGAAAGGTGTAGTAACACCTGAAATTCCAGGTAAATATTTCTTGTGTTGAGATCGAAAGTTTAACTTCATATTACTTACTATTGTTATTTGATTCTTTCATTGGAATGTGTAAACATGGACATATTGAGGGAATTTACGTTTAAAAATGCCAGCACAAAAATCGGAAATAAAAATAAGAGGTTTACTTTTAGGCCTAGTAAAAAGGCTATAAATTATCCTTAAACCCACTATCAAAAGACCAAAAGTACAATATTTGTAGCCAAAGAGTATTTCACACTGTTTGTATTAATTAACCTGATCCATGTTTATTTTATTTACCCTTTTCATGAGTAATTCTGATGAAAACTTCTCTTCACACAAAATGTTACCACAGTGTCGGCCATCTTGTTAAGTTGTTGTTTACTTTTTCACAGGATGTATGGACTATTCCATTGTGTTACATAGGGGTTATATTATATTGACGGTAGGGGCTAATCGACTAGTAAAGAAGATAGGTTTTCAACATGTTTCACATCCAAAAATACCAAAATTATCTTGTTAAAAATATATCAATCATCATATTTTTGTTTCTTTATAGAAAATATACAAATATGGCAATTATTTATCCGGCGTCAGTTATGAAAAGTTCCAACTACAAATTACAGCTTCACACCCTTCAAATGTATGGGTCAATCCAGCAAAAACATTGAACCAATCAAAAGCTCTTATTCCAAACTGTCCAATACAGTTAAACAAAAATCGGTTGACCGATTTTTAAACTTACAAATACAGTCCAATACATGACTAACTCGAGTTCAAAGCTCTGTGTAAATGAATAGGACGGAAGATTCTCAAAACATAATAATGGATAATATTGGATCCAAAACAATAATGATACAATTGGATGATTTACGCCCAATATGTATCTGTCTCGCTATGAGTTTTAAAATATTGGGCTCGACTGCGTCTCTCCCAATATTTTTAAAAACTCATAGCTCGACCAATACATATGGGCTCAATCTATCCAATTTTATACCAAACTTGGGTCATAGATGCAATATGGAAAACTTCATATGTTAATGAGGTCAAAGGTCACATACCAAGGTCAAAGGTCATTTGAGGTCAAGATGTAAAATTTGGTACACACTTTTTGTCTTTTCCATTTCTTTTCCATACAATGACCAATTGCAACCAAACGTACTTGGGTCATAGATGCAACATGGAAACCTTCATATGTTAATGAGGTCAAAGGTCACATACCAAGGTCAAAGGTCATCTGAGGTCAAGATGTAAAATTGGCTGCATATGTAAAATTGATTACATTTAAACGGATGAAGTACAATTGCAACTGACAATTTTAGACTGCAAAAATGTGCTGATTTCAAATCCGGATGATGCCAAATTGTCATCCTTGAGCGTTTCTAGATATTTGGACCTGAATAACATTATCTTTTAAATAGAAAACATTAAAACACAACCCGTTTTACAATGTAAAGGTCACTCATGATCGTTTTATATAGCAGATGGAATGTTTGACGATCCTTAGCATGCTTATAGTGATGTATGCTCATGTGGATGAAGTTCTAAAAATGGGGTTGAATTACCTCCCCCTCACCCTGTACAAATTCATGTTACTCGATTTAGTCTTTAAACGTCACTGAGAACAAAAGCAAGTGACTGATTTTATGATTATGCATAACTCTCTGCACGATGATGCTCTTAATAGAAGGCTGACACAGATTAGTTACAGGTCGCAACCCAGTACCGGTGTATTGAGCAAGAATGCTATCTTCCTGGGATAGTATCTTTGGGCGCAAAATTGTGTGAGTTTCAACCGTATACACTGTGTAATTCTTTTCTAAAGACAGCTCGTATCCAGTTTCTTGGCATCATCGCGTGTGTTGGCGTTATGAATGTGAGCGATGCGGACTTTATATTTAACCATGAATACCGTAAGTATAGTACATTGTATTATCAGGGAGTTTAATAATAGTAATGGTATTGTATGGGAAGATTGGCTTCAAATTCGAATCAGACAAAGAAGATCTGACATACATAATCAACAAATCGGGCTTCAATTTGATATAGGCTCCTAATAATAATATAAATAAGCTTTAGGTTTTAATTTAAAATTTGGTAACAATTTGTATGACAATTTGCAAACATTGCAAATGCAAGTCCAATGAATGCCAATACTATTATACTAGCCTAGTACAGGAAACCCATACGTTGGTGGTTTGTTTTTCTTCTTCCCATAGTATGGGGACAGATAGTGAAACATGCAAAATACCCTATGATGAATAATACCAACTGATGACAAATATCCAAGTATGATTTGTTGTACTAATACTACTAATACTAGCCTGCCCTAGGGGATGACAATGTCATGATAGGGCCTAGTACTTACTAAGTTTATATTTGGCTGTAGTGATGTAAGCATGTATAGGTCGGGGCGGACCTACGTCATGCTGGTGAAAATAATCAAATGCCAGTGAAAAC
The DNA here is from genome assembly GCA_035610835.1 of Ophiura sarsii. Lineage (NCBI taxonomy): Eukaryota > Metazoa > Echinodermata > Ophiuroidea > Amphilepidida > Ophiuridae > Ophiura > Ophiura sarsii. Next base: position 75,123,791 of record CM069442.1, on the reverse strand, counting down.
AAATTGCGCAGAATTAAGGCAACCGCACATTGCGACTACTGCGAATCAAGTGTTGAGTGCGTGCATCACTAGTTGCCAAGCAAATTTGCTAAAAATAATTCAAGTCCGCCCTTGCCTTATGATACTTACTACTTCTACCAATTGCATTACATAACGTGCACGCCTACATGTACTCCAGGCGTTGGCGTTTATAACACACAAGCGTTGAATGAAAGATGTCGGAACATGCATACTACGTGTGGGTCAAAGCTGCACCGGTTAAAGGGACATTAAGTGGGGTTGAAAATTTTAAATGTTTAAAAATTTACGTTTTCTTGTACAAAGAGAGCTGATTTTTCTTAATCCTTATAGGTGTAAATTCATACATGTAATACAATTATAAAAATAAACTAATCTCAGTTTTTATCATAATTGAGGGCGCTGCCTCCAACACATCTCTTAGTGTCCCTTTAAGTTACGTCACTGTCCAAAGGAATCCAAATAGAATATGGCCTACATGGCTATAAGTTAACGTAAAACCAACAATAAACATGATAAACGACTACCGTACTTCAAGTATCCCGGGTCTGTATCTGTATTCATAGCTCTGTGGTAGAGCTAGAGCTATGGAATGAAAGTATGAGTTGACGTCACGGATGTTTTGATGTTTTAATCAATATTTTTGCACTTTTCTGAATAAAATTAGTCAAACTTTTGCTTCACATATTGGTTAACTGGGCAAAGATGGGGTCAAATTTGCCAAATTTACGAGAAACACCAAGAAATGAGGGGTAACAAGACCCTGTAGAACGATCATGTGAAATCCCTCCGAATACAGAGAGAGAATACCGTACTGAGAGAGTGAAGGTCCAGTTCTACTGGGTGAGGGGGGAGGCACGTGCTAGGAGAGCCCTCCCCAAGGCCTTGAAACGGCAGAAAACCTACATACACTACAGGAGTCGCTTCCTCACAGGGCTAGAAATTTGGTGAAAATCTGATTCTCAATTGATTCTCGTGGACAGGTTTGCGAGAGTCTTAATTGGATTCTCCCAAATTGAAAAGATTGCACATAAAATCAATTGACGGGAATCTTGGATTCTCGTAAAATGGGGTTGCGAGAATCTGTTTGGATTAATTGGATTCTCTCGGTGCCCCCGGGTAAAAAGCCTGGCTATGCTACCAACATGGGACCGTTGAATTACGGGACAAAAATGATTTAAAATCATCTTCAGGATCTTCTTAACCCTAACCCTACTGCATCTTAACAAAATCATTGCCAGAAACCTCCACGCACGTGCTGCTGCATTGACTCAATTACGTCACCTACCACAGGCATGTGTGGGCTGGAAATTGCTGCCCGCATATGCGCTGGGAGCTTAGTTAAATCGGTAGGGGGACAGACTTTGGTGTGGATGGTCTCATGCAGGCCCGTAACTAGGGGGGGGGGCGGACGTCCCCACCCCCAAATCTGAAAAAAATCCTCTTTTTTTTGTACCAATGTACTTTTTTTGGTACCGATGTACCTTTTTTGGGTACCAATGTACCTTTTTTTGTCACTAATGTACCTTTTTTTGTGAAAACGCCCCCCACCTACCCCATTTTCCCGATAAACACCCCATTTCCCATTTTGAAAAGCGTTTTTTCGTGCCGTTTGGGACTAAAACATGTCCTAACCCCCCCCCCCCCCCCCCCCCCCCAACCCCCTTTTTCCTCTCCCCCGATACGAACAAAAACATAGCCGCGAGAGTTAGGGTTAAGAAATCCATATTGGGTCATTCCATGCCAAATCAAAAAAATTGTTGAAAATCTTGGCTGGGCACCAGGGGCGTAACAGAGGTTGGTTGTCACTCAGGGGGGGGGGGGCACAGCCAAAATAAATCCTAGTTAGAATAACTCCGCGCCAGAATTTTTCGTAAAAGGTTGCCCCAAAATCAGCCAGTCACCTCGTGAATTTCACGTAAGTGTGGGGGGGGGGGTAGGTCAAAAAAAATTGCACGGTCACAAAAATTTCGCACGGTTACAAAATTTCGCACGGTCACAAAATTTCGCAGTACAAAAAGCACAACAGTCAACAATTTGTTGACTGATTGTTGACTGTTGTGCTTTTTGTAGTCTGCGAAATTTCTTTCTTTCACTTTTTTTAATTTTATTTCTTTCCCCTTTTTTCTCCTTTTCCCTTTTTTTTCCTCCCTTTTTCCTTTGACTCTCTCTTTTCTTTCCCTTTCCCCCTTCTTTTCCTCTTTTCCCTTCCACCATTTTTCCTGGTGGGTAAGTTTGAATTTCCTGCTGAGTACCTTCAGGGGAGGGGGGGGGGGGGGCACTGTGCCCCCCCCCCCCCCCCCCCCCCCCCCCCCCCCGACTGGTATGCCACTGCTGGTCATCCTCTCAGATTTGGCTGAAAATCATTTCTAGAGTACATCTATACATCAAATGAACACAAGCAAAAAACAAGCGCTCAACTCTAAGCGGATTTGGAAATACGGCCCGTTGAAATTTGACACCGACGCCCCCTTTTTGGCATCCTGAGTCGCGTTGTGAAATGAATTGAATTTTGAATCGTGCATATCTTAACTTTGGTAAAAGATACAAAGCTGAAAATTGCTACCTACATGTAGGTTGACTTCTACCCAAATAACCAGAAAATGACATCAGAAACAGTGTATCACATCAACTTATTGTGTTATAGGTCTACGAACATGCCTTCATTTTGCAGAAAATTGAATATATTTTATTTTTACACCCCCCTAAAACATGGAAATAGGATTTTATTTTATTTTTACACCCCCTAAAACACGGAAATAGGATTTTCAGCCAAATCTGAGAGGGTGACCAACCAACCCATTTGTTGATTTAGCATGAAATGACCCTAATACAAATTATACGTATAGTAATCAGTAAAGGTGATTAAAGCAAATGAATAAACAACATCAGAAATTTGAGGAGTATCAATAATCAATCCACGCATAACACCTGAATTGAGATGGTGAATCCATCTTTTGCAAGGATTCTAGCAAAACTTTTGATAAACTTGTAAATCTTCCATTTGATCCTACATGTATTCCCTCCTGGGTATGCCACATGTGACTGTTTTGAATTGTTCATTTTTATACTGCATGCATGTGAATGCGGCAAAATGCCCCATGGTTGCTTACTAATTGAATTTAATGCATGCCTGTGAATTTAATGTGTGCCTGTGGATATTGCTTGCAGTTACATGTAACACTACACCGTTTTAGGTGTCTGACCAGCCCAGATTTTGTGATATTCTGATTTTTTTTTTGAAGATATATATTCTAAATTTATGTAAAATCATGTTTGGCCGTACATTTTTTTTCACAAATCTGATTTTTTGCAGATTTTGGTGACATTTTAGGGAAGAAAAACCTGACCGACTGACCCTACTTCACAGGTCCGTCCGCCCGTAAAACAGAGTGTGTTTTTTGTCGCCTTATGTGCCTGTGGTTATTTAATGGATGCAGGCAGGCCTCGAAATAAGTAGGGTCCTGCTGTGATCAAAAACCCTAAACAAATGGTGAGGACCCTTGACTCTTCTATCATAGGGGTCCTTGATCCGGACCCACACAAATTAAATACAGAAAATTGTGTGCATTTCACCGTCTACATGAAAGATGTTGCTGATAAGAGATGTTTTATGACAATTACAGAATAAAGCCTGCAACATGATGATTAGATGCAAAGTCTCTTATTAAAATGTAACGCTAAATTAACTTATCCTATGTTTTTGGACCCTTGGAATTTCAGGAATTTCATTTCATGCCTGCGTTTATTTATTGCCTGTGGGTATGAAATGCTTGCGGGTATGGAATGCCTGCGGGTATGAAATGGTATGAAATGCCTGCGTGTATGAAATGCCTGCGGGTATGGAATGCCTGCCGGCAGGGCCGTAAACAGGAATTTTTAGGGGGGCATATTTTTTGAAAAAGGTACATCGGTACAACAAAAAATCGTAAAAGGTTGCCCAAAATTTTATTTTTAGCCATCTCACAACATTTTGAGAGGGGGATGGGCCTGCCTTGGGTATCAAATGCCTGTGGATAGGCAGGATTTGAAGATGTGGGAGTGTAAATGTGTATAAATTCAAAAAACTGGGAGTGTAAATTTAAGAATTTGTGTACAAAGTATAGGCCATGTGGACAAAAACTGGGAGTGTAAAAACTGTGAATTTACAAAAGTGGGAGTGTAAAACACTCCCTACACGGCTGGCTGCCTAAGCCCTTGAATTGCCAGCTAGCTCAGGGTTAGATGTTCGTCAAAGGTGGCGATCGAGAATCCATTTAGATTCTTGTCAGGATATTGATTCTCCTTCATTCAAATAGTGGTGTTAGAAAGATCTACGAGAATCAACATGGATTCTCGCAACTTTTCCGTCTACGCGAGAAAGGATTAGCGGATTCTTCTCGAATTTCTGACCCTGCGGCGCAGAAGGTATTAAATGTTAGGCGTTGGGCTGGTATCTTTCAAAAGATTCTATTAAAATCTTGAAATAAATTATTTTCAATCAAAGCTAATTATTAATCACCATATTTGTTCTTACTTATTTGTTCTTTTCAGGGAATCTGCATGTATCTCATTCTCATACATGTACTTGGACTATGATGACAATATTAAGGAACATCAGAAAAAACAAGGCTTTTATTTTTGTTGTGTGGTATTTGTGGCCAACATTAAACTTGAGGCCGTACCATAACAATGGTTAATAATGAAGGTATGTTGTGATGCAATACTGGTGTTTATGTTGTTGAGGCTAAGTTATAAGCCTGCATTCGGGTTGGTAACGTTTACTGTAACCTGTCCCACTACATGTAGCTGGTTGGGGAAAAAATTGATGGTTTCAAGTCAATGTAAACATTCTATATTTTGATTTTAATGCCTGCCTATAAATAAAGTACTTTACAAAATCATGAATGTGCCCTTCTTACGTTGAAATGACGCGCCATTGATATGTTACGTTGAAATGGCGCGCCATTGATATTTATAGGTAGGGTTCGGCAGAATCTTAGATATTTTAGGGCAAAAACCGTGAGCAGTTTGTGTAAAATCCGTGATTAGTGTGACTTTGAGCAAAACCGATATCAAACCGTGGGAAATGACACGTGAAATCCGCACGTTCACATTTTAAGGCACTCAATTACAAATATCTATTACTCAGGGACATTTAATAGTATATAAATAAGTGTTAGATTGTCCAGAATAAAAATGCGAGGAAAAAACAAAAAAAAACAAGGAAAGGGCGATATACAAAAAATCACACAGTGTAGTTCTTAAAAAGCCTCAATTCGGATAATTTGTGATTCTTGTTATCAAATAAAACTGAAACTGAAGGCTGAACTAGCATTTCCGAGATTTTACAGTGCAATTTCCCAAATCCATGATCAAGTATGAAATCCGTGAATTATGCCATGAAATCTGTGTTCACGGATTCTGCTGAACCCTATATGCCTACATTTTTGTAGTTCATTCTATCCAGTATAGGTTGCAATGCGAATGATCCGTCTCCCAAATGCCATAGAATTTTCTTGAAGACCACAAAACCCCTCAAGGAAAACAAGGTGTGACATGGTTCTGTTCTGTTACTAGATACACAAAGTTGTCAGAAAGTGTCATGCAATTTATTATTGATGTGGGCTATTTGGGGGGGGGGGGGGGTGGGGGTCATAACTTCATATAATTTCGAACACCGATAAAATGATGGCCTCATACAGCATTCACATTGATCCCATTTTTGAAAAAAATATTGATTTTTGAACCAATTAATTTGGTTTTGGTTGCAAACCCCATATTCAATTCATCCAGTGTTAGAAATGATCTGAAACTTTGACCTAAATATGATCCTAGATAAAACTTATATCAATCTGCAAAACCATTAACTGTTTGAATGGATACATCTGCTTGTTCTTTTCTTTTTGTTAAAACAGGAACTGTGGCAATATTGATCTATGACTGCCGTTGAAGCTTTTTAGCCATCCAACTTTTACTGCATTAGCCAGACAAAAAAGAGAGATCACAATAATGCATGTGACTGTAAGTAATAATAATACAATGACTATATAGGCTAAAGATTTACGTCCTTTAATGTTGAGGGTAGAGAGCAAGAAGGTCTCAACTCATGAAGAAAACAAACATGGCACCAAAGTAATCATTATATTTATATGGCACATATTATCATGGAGTTTGGGTTTTGATTAGTAATCTGTCAAAATACCGAAATGAAATTCAGTCAGTAGCGTAGCCAGAGTCACTTGTCAATGGGGGCAAAGGGTATTGTTTTCCCCGGTGAACACCATTTCAACCCAGTGGCGTAGCCAGGATTTTCATGTAACTTTTTGAGTCGAGTAAATGACAAGCTGGCTTACTAATTTGCCTGTATTCCTTTCTGTCCCTTTTCTTTCCCTTTTTGTCTCATTTCCCGGTCAATTTTTTCAGGGGGTGGGGACACTTTCCCCCTTGCTCCCCCTGGTTATGCTACTGGGGGCTGCACCTGGCTATCAATTCAGTTGAATTGTGCCTATTTGGTTGCATTGCAGATGATTGCTCCCATTTGTCCAGCGCATATGTCTAGGAATATTTTAATATTAATTTAATACCTGAATTATGACCAGAGTCATGTAAATATTCAAACTAATTTGGGCCGATGTTTTCGAGTACATATAATTGGGAAAATGGTACAAAGTCATTTTGGAATTGCAGAGTATTCCTGGTTTAAGGGCCTGATCAGGACAAAACAAAAAGAAGAGAATTGTCCCTCTCCCCTTCCCGATCATGAAATGCAGTACTTTTCCTTTTAATATCGGTAGCGTAGCCATCCAGGTAGATCGACGTTTAGGGGTACTAATTGTTCTATATGTGTGACTTTTCAATAAACATGCAAAATGTTGAAACAATTCTTTTAATATTTCCGTAATCGCTACATCATGCATATCACATGATTATAAATTAAGATTATTTTGAGCATATATTACGCCATTTAGGGGTGCATTATTGATTTAGGGTAGGGTTTGTATGTGTTACGGCTTACGCCATTTAGGGGTATCAAAATAGTGTTCTGGTTTACGCCATTTAGGGTCCTATTTTTGTTGATACACCCTGTATGTGGACAGTAAACAGATGGATGCTACAGCTAATTATATGAGTTAATTCATGTAAAAGATAATTTATATAATTGTATTCAATATTTCAGGTACTGACAGTGCAGTGCTGCAGAAGCATGAGAAACTTACAACATGCAAGTGGAAGAAATATCTAGGATGCATTTGGAATTATGGCTGCCTAGCTCATTCACCCAGCTACCCAATAGAACATCCCCATGGTGCTGCTACTGTGATACTATGGTGCTTATTCAGTCAAGCATGACATATAGTGTTCTTCTGGCATTTGCAGCAGGTTTACAATACAACCCAACTTGTACAGTGGGGACTATGTTGTTAAATGTTATTTAATGCTATGTTTATTCTTCAAGCGCCAAAATGAACTAATGACTGGAGCATGCAGAAGGCTCTATTTATACTTTCTTAATACACACACAGAGAACGTAGTGCAAATATGAGAATGGACTAGCACTGAGAACATTTAAAGCATTATGGAAGTGTATAGTGAGAGCTTGTAGGCCTAAGACTTGAAAGTAGGAGTGCAAGGGGTTATTTATGCTAAGAGTGCCATGATAATGTGATGAGTGGATGCATGCTGGCCTATTCACAGTAGAATGTGAGAACAAGAGCAGTACCCTGGCTCTCAAGGGTGACCAGGGAACCCTCTCCCATCAATACCACCATGTATTGAAATTGGTAGAGAATTCAAAAAACCATTCTAAGATTGCTTCCAGTAAATTTGCAGAATCACAAGTTGATTTTTGTAGAAAATCTGCAGAACACACTATTTGACTGGAGAAGAATCCAAAGATTCAAAATTCTTAGCATAATTAATCTCCCAAGGATTCTCAAAACATTGGATGAATTTCAACACCTTATGGCCATAGGGTAAACGGCCACACGTTTTAAGGTGGGAACCTCTTTCGTGACACACTTAAAATTTCTTTAAAACTATGTCTTTGTGCATTTAAAATACTGTAGCTGGAAGTATAGACCATACCCCAGCCAAACTATACTTTTTTGGAAAGGAAATTGTCCAGGGATTCCAAAATATGACACTATTTTTATGATAGGGGCAAATCCTAAAATGTTGTATTCAAAAGAAGTGAAGAATTTTGCCAAAAAAGTGTGTTGTATAAATGTTCCAGATTTTCATTCTGTTTTCTTAATACATGAAATTACATGCCAGATTCGGATTCCTCAAGCCAAGACCTTTCCAAATATGTATAGTTTATTGGGGTTCACATCTATGCTTCATAGGGAAAAAACTGGGGTGAAAATTGACATTATCTGAAACTGAGATTGGAAATGAAATTGGAACTTTGTTCAGCCATAACATTGTGAGCCCTGCCACAACCATTATACCATTTTTGAATGCTGTGAAGAAAAAGCCTATATGTAAATGCAGTAATGGAAATACCCACATGACTGTCAACCCGAGCATGTGTGTCGCAGCTATATTTATTAATACTAAAATTGAGTATTGTATGTACTGATCATAACAGTAGTATAGCTTTATTCCGTAATAATAAGAGCAATTAAAATCATGTCTTGGCCAGTTAACCCCTCGCTAGTCTAGTGGTTGACTTACACGCTTTACAATGCAGAGGTCCATGGTTCAATTCCCACTTAGGACCACTCTGTCAACTGTTTCATTTCTTTTATAAATGTTGGGTTAGAACATAAAGGATAACCGTCGATGGTTAGAAATATTCTTAGTCCACAAATCCTAGTTAACCCCGGGTGGAAAGTCATGTGGGTATTTCCACCGCTGCGTGTAAATATGTATACTTACTTATTTTAGGGTTCAATGTATACTTTTTGAATTACACAAATTTGAGTGTGCAAAGAAATATCATTTGACATTTTGGGCATGTCAGGATTGAGGTCCACATCTTACATTGCTTGGCAAAATAGTCTGTTGTTCTTTTATTTGTCTTTAATTATTAGTTTAAAAAATAATTATTCATGCTCATGATAGCAGGTCTCCTATATGTAGGTAAATGGCATGTTTCAAGATCCTAGACTATATAATCCAGCATAATTTGAATTTGAGATGCACATTTTTAGAGTTTTCCATAGACTTTTAGACCAGTGGTGTGTAGCCAGCTTTTTGAAACGAGGGGCGGTGGAGTAGCTGAGTTTACACCTATTTTGGCACGAATGAGGTACATTTTGGCTCTAAACAAGCTTGTACCAAAGAATATTGCATTTATGGGACATACATGTATACGCGCGCGTAGTGCGCGAACAAGTTTCATCAGTGTACTTTTGACCATCATAATTCCATGATTCCTCTGGTCAAATAAACCGACAGTGCCAATCTCAACTGTCGGCGATCGCCCCCTCTGGTTAAGCCACTGACAGGGAGGGGGCAAGGCATAGTTGTACCGACGAAAGGCATGATGTACCGACAAAAAAAAATAGTAAAGGTTTTATCCCATTTTTTCTTTCAGTCAGCTCAAAAACTTGATAAGTGGGGGAGGGGGGAAGGGGGTATTATGTTGTGGGTATACTCAGATTTGGTTTAGTTAGGGGTGAGGGTGCTGCTGGTGATTCAAAACCCCTACCCATTGCTAAGGGTGATTTAGGAAATAACGGTACCCATTTCTAAGGATTTTGCTTCATTAGAGACCCAATTATCTCATTTTTTTTTTCTCGAAAAAAACCCCCATTTGTAACAAGTGGCCCCATTATTAGGGATTTTCCAGCACAAATCATACCCTATGTTTCGGGATTTTTTGCATAAAAAGCGATCCATTATAGAGCGGAACATCCCGTATACCTAATTAGGCGAGAACCCCCCTCCCCCGGCCCTTATCGTTTTCAAAATGTCATGATTTGATTCGGAGTAGACCCAAGTTTGTGAGTACCACCAGTGGCGTACCCAGGAGGGAGGGGGGGGGGGGTCCAGTGCCCCCCTGAAATAACCCCGTCGGTAAACACGACCCCCCCCCCCCCCCCCACTTATCAAAAGTTAAAAATTGACATCATGAAATAAGTTTTGAAAGAGCAATAAGAACATCAATTATCAGTAATGACAATTCTGTGTGCGTGGCATAATAAAAAGAGGTTTTTGTTTCATTTCAATTTTGGAATATAGCTGGCAGTATGTAGTTTTTATTGCAATTATAACTTCTTTTGACTTGTCTTTGACCAGGCATGCCAGGGATACACTTTAACCTTAAATAGCGTTGTCTCAGTTATGTAGACATGGAATTAAACATCCAAAGCAGAATCGGAATTTGAAGATACAGTGGAAATCATTAGCACAAACTATGTTAAAACAATATATTCCTAATAATGCAAACAAAAATGTTGAGGTCTGAAGCTTACATTTTCCAAAATAGCTTATTGACAACACACATGTGTGTTAACTCTTTAAAGGCATATTATGCAATCATTTCCCGGGGAGACTCTCTATCCTCGATTCTTGTTTATGCCGATTTTCTTGCAGATTTACATTTTGATCATGAATATTAAATATATTCCATGATTTAAGTAATGGGAATCATATCGCCCCATAATTCAGAATTTATTTATGATCAGATATGTAAATCTGCAAGAAAATCTGCTTTCAGAAATAAATCAAGGATAGAGGGCGTCTCCTGAGAAGCTAGCACAATAACGTAATTTGTGATGCCCCAGCAAAATTGTGAGAACAAAATTCCACTGTACCATTTTGTGGCGTCAAAATGTCTTGTGTTGCTGCATCTTCATTCTTCATGCAAATAAACAACATCTTTTCATCAAATTTGGGGTTACCATATTGTGACTGAACCCTCAACTTGCTGATTTGTTTATATTTGTAATGTGTCCTGAAGATAAAGTTATATTGGTATTCTACTCATTCCAATGTGTTTACATAATAAAAGCAATATTCAATTATCAGTGTAAAATGTGCTCTCCATCAGGTCATTAAAGAAAACAAAACATAAAATGAATGTGTTGTTAGCTGTTTCTATCTGTGTAATATGCTAGATGAATATTCATCTTTGGGCAAGAGGGAGAGGACACACTGTACTTACACGTTCTGGGCTTATAAGCCCAGAACGTTTAAGGCTTTTAAGCCTTAAAAGGCTCGTCCTGAATTACTACATGAGTGGAATAATAATAATAATAATAATATGCAGTGCTTAATATAGCGCTACTCCAAAAGAAAATGATCATAGCGCTTTACAATTACATAAATAAAATACAAATACAAGGCAAATACATAATACACAATGCAACAAGAAATATATCAACAACATAATATGACAGCCTAGAAAATGCCAGTCTTGAGGCGACTTTTAAAGATTGTAGCAGTGGGAGATGAGCGGATAGCAAGAGGGATATTATTCCAGAGTGTTGGACCATGCACACTGAATGATCTGGCACCATACTTTCTGCTGCTCCTGGGGATATCAAGGCGGAGAGTATCCATCGATGATCGGAGCCCCTTCCTGGATGGAATGAATAAGGAGATGGAGTCAGAGAGGTAGATTGGTGCAAGATCATTCAGAGATTTGTAGATGTACAGAAGTGTCTTGAATATAATACGCTTGTCAATTGGAAGCCAGTGGAGAGTGGATAAAAGTTGAGATGAGGAATGTCTCCTGGGGACTCTGAAAATTATCCGGGCGGCTTGAGAATTAAGGGAAGATAAATCAAGCAAGGGTAGACTAATCCGAATGTTGTTGGCTCCAAAGCGGTGTATTTAAGAAAAAATAACTGAAACCAAACTTTGTACAGACACTAAAAAGTCTCCTCCACCTTTTTATCTATTTGGCACTTTTTGCTACCCATCTTTATACGTGTACCCATATTCATTTATTGCCTAAATGGGACATTGTTTTGGATATTTTTGACAACTTCAAATTGTTGTAATTTGATAAACTTCAAATTGTTGTAATTTGATATAAAACACATATCAAAACTGAACATAGGCCCAATATTGGAGAATTCCAGTACCCCTGTCCACATCCCAAGTTATGACCCACAAAATCTGGGCACTTTTTCAGACTTAAATGATTCCATATAATAAATGTATGGATTCAAATCTCCAATCTTTGTTGTATTTTCATTTAGAGTCAGTAATTCCAAATTTTCTCCATGTGGATGTTTACATCTTGGGGTCTGGCTCAGGTGCACTTCCCAATTGCAACTCTGGTCCAAGGGGACGTGGGAGTGTAGTGGGGACATACAAAAAACATGATACCCCACGTTGCAATCGATAAGTGTAAAAAGTTACAGATTAATCAACATCTTAGACCAGTGGCGGATCCAGGATTGAAATTTACGGGGGGCTGACACCAACAAAAATCGTAAAAGGGCCCCAATTTTTTTTTGCCGTCAGCTCGTGAAATTCTGCTAAGTGGGGGGGGGGGGGGGGGGGGGGGGGGGTGGTAGCGATGTGGTTGTCCCAAAACCGGCAAAAAAAATCGCAGGGTACAAGTGGCAAACCACCGGAACCTACTATGTCTCTGAAAAAGGTAAAGTGGTACACAAAAAAGGTATATTGTCAAATTTCAAAGCCCCCCCCCCCTGTATCCGCCACTGTAGACAAACACTCAACACAACAGAAAAAAAAGTCCCACAAAAGGGATAAGAAATGGTCCCGACTCTGAATAGGGGACATTAAAACGGCTCCAATTTGTTTATGCGCCACGCTTCGCACAAAACAATTAAGATTTGTCACACTTCGTGCGCAGTCGAACCTTTGGTGCCTGAAAGTCTATTTTGAATTTCCCATTACCCGCCCGCTTCACTTTTTTTTCACCCGTGTTTTTTTAGCAATTTCACACATATTTTTCACTTTGTAAAATATGAAACTGGGAACTATGCTCAAAAGTAGGGTGTTTTATTGTAAATGCCTTTCGTTAAGCCCCCGTATCAATATGGGTAGATCAAACATTTGCATTATACATATCAATAATGAAATCTGATCAAATAATGAAAAAGTCCCCTCATCACTCGGCAAAAAAAAAGTAACAGCAAACTTGTTATTGACTTTCATTAGCCATTGCTCAGTAACTTGGACAAGTGAATCATGAATAAGAAATTAACCCCAAAAGGGGGTCAAGAAAGCAAAAAAAAGTTGTCAAGGAGATAAAAATGTCAGGCTCACACCAAAGTATTTATAAACACTGCATTAGCGGGTTGAAGAGGTGCACTGGCTTTAGGACATGTTTTTTAGCATTCACATATTTGAGCTGGTGAAAACGTAGTGATTAATACGCTATGTATGTTGGTTGAGCATTTGAGGCTCATTTTGAGCTAATGTTTAAGGTTGGGTGTAGGTTGCTTCATCAGCTGCATTTATAGTCAACCCCCTTTAAAGGCATATTATGTGATCTTTTCCAGATAGCGCCCTCTATTCACTACTTTTTTTAGAAAGTAGATTTTCCTGCAGATTTACATTTCTGATCATAAATCATACATGCATTCCAAATTACAGAGCGATACGATTCCTAATTACCTCAAAATCATGGTTTTAGAGTGAATTTAGAGTAAAAATATAAACTGTCGGAGTTATCCGACAGTTTATTTTCACTCTAAAATCATAATTTTGAAGTAATTAAGAATCGTATCGCCCTGTAACTTGGAATGTATGTACGATTTATGATCAGAAATGTAAATCTGCAACAAAATCTACTTTTCTTTTTCGATGTTGAGGGCGTTCCCTGGAAAGATCACATAATATACCTTTAATATTCGATCTGAAGAACATCCTTTAAAATAACCTGAAACCTCTTTCAAATATAACCTAAGTAACCTAAATTCATGTCATATTAGTGTCAAAATATCCCTTGTACTATGCGCGCAGGTTTTCTACGAACAGATAATGGGGTAAATGGTGACTTGAATTGGCATAGTGTAGGAAACCCATTATATTGGTGTTTATTGAACATGCAAAATACTTGTACTAGAATGTGCATATAGGAATGTCCAATAGCAATGTAGGCAGATTCATGCACCACACTATTGAGGGCGTGCTCTGAAATATGTATTTTGACAGACGACGGTGGACACGAACGGCTGTTATTTGTGAATTTCCGTTTGTTTTCATTTAACAATGAAATTTAATTATAGTAGGCCTACCCCATAAAATTCATCACACGTTGGAACTAAATTGTTTCCTAAAACTGCTGGACCTTGAGTTGGATATAACCAACTCCAGTGTCAGTATCATTTTTTGAATTTAAACCGTTGTTAAGCCCCATTCATCCCATTCACTTGATCACGTAACCTCATTCGCATATTTTAACCTGAATATTTGTGAATACGCCCGTGCAGGCTGCGCCCGTGGCCAGCATCGTCTGTATTTTGAGTGACCACTTGTGTCTCACCACCCTCTGACGTGCCAGCCAGTTCCCACTGCGTCAACGAGGGGTTCTTGAAGCGCTTTGCTTGGCGTTTTGATAATGTTTCGGCGTAATCCAAGAGGCGCGGCCTGATAGCAGCAGGATTTGAAAGGATTTTAGTGACCTTGACTATTAAAATGGACAATTTCGGACAGTTCCACTCTCTCATCGAGTGTTCACTGTTATTATATTCAGTTGTTGATACTTATTTGAGCGCAGTGCAATCGCTGGTTTGATCGCTATAAGGCCATTACTGAATTTACTTAGAAAAAGGACCGTTTCTGTATAAGCAGAATGGAAAACAATGGTATTCAACTTCCTTGTGTTAATCACGGTTCATTTATTCAACAAAATTCATTCAATGTTTAACTTTTAAAATTAAAAAAGGGGGTAAAATTATTATTTGTAATTAGCATATATTCGGTACATGTCTTACTTGTACATGGTCACAATAATATATGGCTCCAAATTGCTCATTAAAATTGGGTCAGATCTGCGAAAGAAAATTTACGATAACTTTGGTTCCAAGAATCCCCTGACCATGGGAGACCTATCATTTCAAAGGGTTGTTCAAGCTCTTTAAAATGAGATATGAATCAACATAGATGTACTAGTAGTAGTCGTCAGTGTGGACGGACGTGTTGTGATCGAGCTCTCCATCGCGATAGATCAGCATGCATAGCCATACCGTAGCATAGCGTAGCATGCTAGCAGGAAATGCCTGCTTTTTAACTTGTATTTATGCATCTTTTGACTTTAAGTTCTTCATTTTGGATAGTTTTATGGAATTCTTCCTCGCAACTCGGTGCAATACTGCACATTTTATCATCATCGACTAGTAACTTCATGTTTTTAAATTTGATGTTTTCGCGCCAAGTCAGCACTCAGCGTCGGCCATTTTTAAAATTCCATCATCGTGACTTTTAAAGTGGATTTGTTCAGTGGATTTATGTTTAACTTTTACTTTTACGAGTGTGTAATACTTCTTATTCTATACGTACGCGTCTGGTTTATACCATCACCTATTGGATTTTTTAATCGTGAACTTGTAAGTTGGGATTTTAACGTTTTTACTACATCCTGTGGCTTTTAAAATGGATCATCGTGGGGGTTTATTCTTCACACTATTAACCGGATTCGGGATTCTCGTCTTCAAAAGTACCATTGATGCCCATCACCTTGAGTTACCACACCTTCAATTCAGTGAACACTGGACTACCCCGACTACCACCAAGAATTGTACCACAGAGGATCGGGTGAGTTTGTTCCGTTTTGCTTTGAATTCATCAACACAAGTGTACAACAAGAAAAAACTGACAATGTTCAAGTCAAGACCAATGACATACGTCCTCTTCATGCTAATTTTTGCCAATGACATCGCCCTAAACCCAGGCCCATACCAGCCTAAATATCCATGTAGTATATGCAAAAAAGCTGCCAAATATGGCCAACAAGCTATTGAATGTGATGACTGTAGCCAATGGTTTCACAGGTCCTGCATTGAAATGAATGAAGAAATTTACAGGGTGTTGGTAGACCACCCATCATATTCGTGGTCATGTTGCAACTGTGGTATAGCTAACTTTAATTCCTCCTTTTTCACATCGAGCATTGAACTGTCAAACAGTTATGACCCCCTCAGTGACGAACTGGATTCGCTAAATGTCTCAAATTTGGACGAAGTGGGTAGCCCAAAAACATCTACGCCAAATAAAGCCAGGAATGGGGATTCCAAACCTAACAAAGCCAAGTCAAATCATCAATCTCACAAAAAACGCAAGTACCGCCAGGAAAAACTGAAAATCCTTAACATCAACTGTCAAAGTGTTAAGGCCAAAATGGCAAATTTCCAAGCCTTGATAACTACTGAAGACCCGGACATCATAGTGGGAACCGAGTCGTGGTTAAATTCAAACATTGCCTCTGGCGAAATATTTCCGCCATCTTTTCAGATATTCAGAAAAGATCGCATCACTGACTCCCATGGGGGTGTATTCATTGCTGTCAAGAACAATTATATTGCTTCTGAAGTCAAAGAACTGGACACCAACTGTGAAATAATATGGATCAGCATTCTTATAAAGGGACTCAAAACTGTTTACGTAGGGGCATTTTATAGATCGCAAACAACTGACGTTAATTATCTTGCTGAACTCGACTTATCACTCTCAAAAATTCCAATCTCAGCACCCATCTGGCTGCTGGGTGATTTTAATCTCCCTGACATAAATTGGATAACAAATACCTTCACTCCGGGCGGTCGATACCCAGCATGCAGTAAGAAAATGTTGGACATTGCGGACGACTACAACTTGACCCAAATTATTGATAAACCTACAAGGGACAAGAACATTCTTGATTTGTGTTTTGTCACCAATCCATCGCTTGTTGCAGACCAACAGGTTCTCGCCGGGATCAGCGATCATGATGTTGTGATGGTAGAAGCCAAATTTGCTACCAAGTCAATAAAACCTCCCCGCAGGAAGATTTTTCTCTACCATAAAGCCAACTTTAATGCTGCCGCTGAAGACCTGCTGAAATTCAACGAGAAATTGACCAATGCTTATATTGCTTCTGCAAGTACAAACACACTGTGGACTGATCTCCAAGCAGTTCTTCAAAGAACCATCAACAAGCATGTACCCTCAAAAATGAGCTCGACGAGGTTCAACCTACCCTGGGTGGACCAATCAACCAGGCGTTCTATTCGCAGAAAACAGAGACTTTACAACAAAGCTAGAAACTCCGGTTCCCCCGAGGATTGGCTGAAGTTCAAGTCCTCACGACGCTCCATCGATCGTGGAATTAAAAAAGCACATCGGACGTACATGAATGAGGTCATTGGAGAGAGTCTGAAAAGCGATAACACTAAACCATTTTGGAAATACATAAAGTCCACTAGTCAAGAAGTTTTCGGTATATCCAACCTCTCTTCTATGGGTCACATGGTATCACTTGCCACAGAAAAGGCGCAAGCTCTCAACACTCAATTTTGCTCAGTCTTCACTAAGGAAAATCTGCACAACATCCCGCAAATGACGCCCAACAGCATCCCGGACTTACCCAAACTCATCATTAACACCAAAGGGGTAGAAAAGCTTCTCACAGATATACAACCTAAGAAAGCTGCTGGACCGGATCAAATCCCGGCAAGAGTACTCAAAAGCTGTGCAAAAAGCCTAGCACCCATCCTGCAGAAGATCTTTCAAAAATCCGTTGATACTGGTGAACTTCCGGACGAATGGCTCAAGGCCAACGTCATCCCGATCTACAAGAAAGGAGACCGCACAAACCCAGCAAACTACCGACCAATTTCACTCACCTCAATCCCATGTAAAATCTTGGAACACATTATTCATCGCCACATCATGGATCACCTGGACAAACACAAAGTCTTATCAAACCATCAACACGGCTTCCGCCAAGGAAGATCATGCGACTCTCAACTATCAGGCCTAATCGACGATTTAACCAAGATCCTTGACAACAGGAGCCAAGTAGATTTAATCATATTGGACTTCAGCAAGGCCTTCGACACAGTTCCCCACCAGAGGCTTCTACAAAAACTCAAAAATGTCGGCATAAATACCAGCCTGCTGGACTGGATTGATCACTTCCTCACATCAAGACACCAACAAGTCCAGCTAGAGGGAGCATCCTCGCGAGAATCGCCAGTAACATCAGGTGTACCTCAGGGGACTGTGTTGGGGCCTTTGCTTTTCCTACTATATATTAACGATTTGCCTGATACCGTGTCATCCAAAGTAAGGCTGTTTGCAGATGACTGCATATTATACAGAGAAATACGTCACCAAGACGACAGCAAACTCCTTCAACGCGACATTGACTCACTCTGCCAATGGGAAAAGACCTGGCAAATGGCGTTTAACTCGACCAAGTGTTACTCCATGCATGTCACACACAAAACCAAGCCCCTCACTTTTAACTACAGCATGAATGACACCGTTCTCCAGACTGTTGACCACCAACCATACCTGGGAGTAAATATAAGCAGAAACCTCGACTGGGCCTGCCACATCAAGCACGTTACCAACAAAGCAAACAAAGTGCTAGGACTCTTGAGAAGGAACATCTACTCGTGTAGCAAAACAGTGAAAGAGACCGCCTACAAAACTCTTGTGCGTCCAAGATTAGAATACTGCTCAACCGTATGGGACCCCCACCATGAAAACAACAAGGCCTCCCTCGAGAAAATCCAACGCCGCGCAGCTCGGTTCGTCCTCCGTGACTACAGTAGAAGATCAAGCGTCACTAAAATGCTCAACGACCTCAAATGGGAAACCCTTGAAGACCGTCGTACCAAGTCCCGACTAATAGCCATTTTTAAAGAAGTACACAAAATATTACCATCAAATGTAACTCCGCACCGAAACCAGGGAACCCGCGTCACTAGAAATCTCACCGGACCTCATCTACTCGAGATGCCACCTTTCAACAAAATATGTTATCAACACTCCTTCTACCCGAAATCAATCCGCGAATGGAATCTCCTACCACCAAACATCCGGTCAATAACAGACATTTCTGCCTTCAAAAGCGCACTCTCTCAAATTGACATTAAAGAACACGTAAACAGAGCTCACTTCAAAAACTGATCACACCATCCACCACACTGACCTATGCGTTATAACAGCCCTATGGCTGTGTTTGCATAGTATCAAGCAGAAGCAGAAGCAGAAACATATTCTGAGCATGTCCAATTTTTCATCAAATAAGCTTAACCCATTCACATTTTGACTTTTGTCATCTCCTTTCAACAGCAATTAGCCTTCGGAAAAAGGTATAAATAATAAATAGCGAGAAAATAAATACAAACAACAAAAATCTCTCAGAATTTGGGAACATTTTCATCTTCTTAATGACGAATAAAGATAAAGAATTCCGAGAAACACAGTTATTTCCCTGCTTTGTTTATATAATTAGCGGCCAATGTTTTTAAATATGGGAGCACTGTACCAAATCAATGCGCAATTCGTGTAATCCTATAATAGTTCCGGAAAAGCACGAAGACTAGGCTTGTAAATGTGAGGTTTTCTGGCAATTTGTTTCTCCGGGGATGGTATGTTTGTATTTAAATGAACGAATGGGACCTACCCGTTGCACCTACAATGATAAAATACGATATTTTTAATTTATCGACCTAAATAGTGCCCAGGGCGTAAGCACCTTCCTAAATGGTGAACAGGCATGCCAGAAAACGTGAAAAAGTGAGGGCGCTATGTGCAGGTCCGTAGCGGAAAATTTAGCTTAATAACCCCTCATGAAACAAGGCTTAAATTAAAGTTGAGATGTTACTGAAAATGGTCATAGGTGACAAGTATGCCATCAATGTAACCGGAGGGTAGAAAAGGTGTCTTGAAATATGGCACTTTTACACGTATTTCAATGAGAGAGTTATTTGGTGTAGTGCTCCCATCTACACGCTCGTTTACAAACAACCTGTATGCCTAACACGACGTGCACGACGTTTTCCCGACCAAGACTAGTATTAATTAACGGCCGCCAAATAATACTAGTTTTGTGCAACCAAAACTAGTAGTTTTGAGAAAGATACTAGTTTTGCACAACCAAAAGTAGTATCTTTCGCAAAACTACTAGTTTTGGGTGGTATTTTTCGCCCAAAAATGTAGTTTTGCGAAAGATACTACTTTTGCGCGCAGCACCGGTTGAGATTGTATTGCAAACAAATGCCATAGTTTATATTAATCTTGCCACAATTGACAGTGTACATTTTGCCATTAAACAAGCTTCTAAATGATAAATCAGGGAGAAGTGATCTAGCCTCATTTATTTGCTGATAGGCCTTCCACCAGTACTGCCCCCCTTTAGTTCCGTCATTTGGGATGACCCCTCATGAAAAAGGCAAGGTCGAATTTAGCACAGCTTACATTGTGCATACTCAATTATTTTACAGAATAACTTTTTGTAGTCTTTAGACTCGTTTCACCAAACACATTGACGCAATATCGTCTTCAAGAAGTTCCAGTAGGCCTACAATTCTTGGTCATTAGGCCTACATGTAGTTATCTTTGAAATGATTCTGTCGGTCCATGATGACCTTCGACATACTTTTTCCTTAGTTTTTATCTGGCAAAGTCGTGTATTGTCAAATCACTGTATTAATGGGATTGTGGATTTAACAGCCAGATTGCAGAGACTGTTTAGCCTTTCTTCAGTCACAGTGTCGACCGGACTGAGTATTTTATCAATTTATGTTTAAGGCGTGAGAATGGTCGTTCCCCTTCACAATCTGTAGAGGTTTCGCAAGATACTTTCTGTTCTGTATGCAATATCCACTGAGAAATTACTAATTGAAGATGCTTTTGTCCGATACCGGGTTTTAGTTGGTTCAAGATATCATATAATAAGCGATTTATTTAAACAGCGTCAATTAATCTTCAAGGTTTTCATTCATGTCATCTGAGTTGGAAACTAATTGTTGTACTTACTAATTTGGTCAGTGTCTAATGTTGGCAATATATTTTCCTTCTAATCCCCCCCCCCCCCCCCCCCCCCGGGGGTCTGGGCCCATCTGGCCCAATGGTAAATCCGGCCATGGAATACCTTTATCTCTAATTTTACAAATGACAACATAAATTCTCTTACCATAGGAATGACAATGTTCCCATTAAAATAGCATGTACGAGTGAACCAACTGTGTTCCGCCACTTATGCAGCTGATCAGTGCCAACATACTTCTGCGGAACAGGAATCCAGCCAGTGTTTAGAAAAGAGTTGAGATGTGTGAAACCCATGAATGAAGCAACAGCGGTGGCAATGCCTAATAGTGAGAACATTATTCACTTTTGGTTTGTAAATTATAATGCTGTATGTAGAACTTTAGAAAGTTATGAAACGTTCTCTAGTTGAAATAACCAAAACCACCAGCCTAACTGTAGTAGAACTATATACAACGTAGCCTAACCTTTGACGTGCATTGTCTCCGATCTAAATGACTACACCGTAATACCCGCAGACAATGACATCATGGGCAATACCACAAGCGTCAGTCATCTGGAACGAAACCGGTTTATAATATTTGAACACAATGCCAGGTCGAATTTTGTAGTAAACGGGATAAGGCTGATGTTAATGACCCAAGTCATTTTCATGTGAATCTAAAGTAAGAAATGATATTTCCTTTCTCAACAAGTGATCTAAGATAAGAACACAATTTATACTTCATCCACTAAACCATGTTTTAAAGCATATTGCAAAAAGGGTGACCATCCGAAAAACAGGGTGTCACAAAAGGCAAATTTTGCATTCGCCAGACAAGCTGTCAAATGCATAGTTGATGGGCAAAAATAATCTAAAAGTGATCGGAACAACCATGGTATCTGTTCACCTGAACATCACTATCACAAGATGTTACTGTGATATCGGTCTTTTACTCTTCCTACACCACATCTTTGGAACTCGCTGCCCAGATTACATCAGAACTATGTAGTGCAAGACAGATTCTTTTAAAAACATGTTTGGCAATTTTGCATTCGATTGTTTTTATGTGTTGTTGTTTTATTATTTTGTTTCATTTTTGTAAAGTGAGAGTGCCTTTGTAAAGTGATTGAGTGCAGAGTTGTACACTATAATAAGCTATCAACAGGATGTTACGTTTTACGTTACCCCACGTCACGTACATAACATTACCATACATGTATATAAGTGCTCAACAAAAGAAAGTCACACACTTTGTTTATGTCCCATAGACTCATAGAGTAACTTCCAATTATTTTTTGACCAAGCAGGCTAAAAAGACATTTGAATGGATCTTTTAGGCACAATCTGGTACCAAACTTGCCATCAAGCAACAAAGATAAGCCATGATTAGCACCATTTAATGAAAATCTGTGCTGTTTCCAAATTCACATTTTCAGCAAACTACGCGAGGAAAAAAGACCACATGTTACCTGTTCACAATCAAATAGCCCGCTCGCTCAGGCACGAACCAATGCAGTTGCACTGTGATCCCTTTCATTCCCGGCCATTCAAGTGCCACACGCAGCATTTCCTCGCCACTTGCGTGCGTTGAAAATGCGAATTTGGAAACGTCACAGATTTTTATTAAATGGTGTTAATAATGGTTTATCTTTGTTGTTTTGTGGCATGTTTGGTACCAAATTGTTCGGAAAAGATTCATCTAAATGTCTATCAAGCCTTTACTTAAAAGTTCGACATTTCAATGATAGTTTTGGTGGTTTGATTTTATATTATTCTGCAGGCTCTGCTTATGGTTAGAGGAGATGTTGCATATTACGATGATTCGGGCAAACATAAACCAAGATGGAAGATACTTTCCAAGTTTCCAGCACCACATGATGTTTTGAATTGTGATTACCCTGACGAAATAGACATTCCCACCCTTACTGTCAAAACCGGTCATCTTTATGCTGCTGGTTTGCCATTACACTCGAACTCAGAAGGTGGATCGTTTTCACGTTACAATACAGAAACTTATGATTGGGATGATCTAGATGAAATGCTATTAACGGCTTACGACTTTTTCATGGTTGAATTAGATGGCTGTATCTATACTATTGCTGGAAATATCGAAAATGATGGAAATTATGGAGAGCGTTTTAAAGATGTGGCAAAGTACATTATTGCTACAAACGTGTGGGAAGAAATTAGCAGTATGAAGGAAGGTATTAGGGTAGATTTTGAAAGCGATGCAGTCTGGAGTTCAGCGATAGTGTTTGATCATAAGATTCTTGTATCGAGCTCGCTTACTACTCAAGAAAATCCAACAGAAGATTTGTTGATTATCGAAATGTATGATCCAGCGACCAACGTATGGCATGTTGTACTCAGAGAAAAGTGCCCAAAAGATGCACAGGCAATACTGACTCTCCAACAAAACATTTGCTACCTTCTATTACAGCCTTGCGTCAGCGATAGTATAGTTAGCCGCCCCACAGTGCACAGGCTAAATTGTGATTTGAATGCCGATCTACCAAAAGTTTTCCTCGAAGAAGTGATACAAAATCTTCTCATGACCAATAATAACATTGGAGCATTTTGCATTGATGGCGATGTATTTGTCAATATCTGGAACTCCGTCTATCATTTGATAACTGATGGACAAAATGAAGTTGATCTCAGTCGTTGGTCTGATATCATACCAGATCCAAAGAAGCCGTTTAGTCCAGTCTGTTTCACATTTGACAAGCGGTTGTGCTCATAGATCTATACAATAGTTTGGTTCTTGTGCTGAAACTAGGAACAAGTCAGCTTCTGCAGATGCTTGTCTATAATTCTTTTACGCGCACACTGTATGGATGATACATGATGTATAACACTGTTTGGCCTTCCACGCCGGCGTGGGTTCGATCCCCGACCTCACCTCGCCACATTTGGTGCATTTGTTTGAACCTTGTTGTGACAATTTAGCTCCCTATCGTTTTAATATTCCAATAACAATATACATTGTCGTGCTTGTCAATCTTTTATTTACAATTTGGAAAGTTAGAGTGAAAGTTCATCTGTGTTTGTCATCAAATAATTTTAAATTGATCTTTCCTTCTCAACACAAGATAATAATAACCTGACATTTCAGGTGTTCTACACCTTTCATTAGCAGACTAATGACTCGAACTGACGGTCGTGACCTTTCAGAATGTGACATCAGAATCGGGTCAAAGACTATCGGTAATCGGTATCGGCCTATATCAGAGAAACCGAATGCTCATCAAAACCAGTTTTTAGAGCACAGACGTCCTAGTTCCACCTCGTCCGAGCCTCCGAGGTATCCCAACACATCCATATTGAGTCTCCGGGACATCGTGTGGACTTGGATAAAGTACAGATATTGGATAAGGATCCTCGTTGGTTCGAGAGAGGGTCAAGGGGCCAATTTACATCAGAGCCAACCAACCATCCATCACTCAGCCATATCAACATAGACGGGGGCCATACCGATTAGGGAAGACATCAAAACTCGACCGCCCGTTGCCGCCGGTTACGGTCGGTTCCGCCAGGTTCTTTCAGGTCAAAGGTTTTACTGGTATATGAATATTCACGCATGCAACACTGAACAACCGCCGGTTGACTTAATGCTGTAACCAGACCAATTTACACTATCAATCTGTTACTTTGCGGTCATAATAGCTCTCTCTATAATCGTTCTATAAAAAAACAACCATTCATATACTTTCGGGATTGATTTTAAAAAGTTGATTGAGCTATAAACAGATTGAAAAAGCCAACCCCAGCGAAAATCAATAGCTGTATTGTACTGGTTGTCAACTGAGACTTGAGAACACATTACTTCAAGACTTTATTGCTCACGCGTGTGACGAGGCAGTATCAACCGGTCGTGTTCACCAGAGTGTAACTATTTGACCTCATTGTGTGTGTATATTATAACAGACGACACGTTTTGTGAGAACCGGGCGGAACCGGCGGTCAACGGGCGGTCGAGTTTTGACGTGATCCCTTACTGAGCATGCTCAGAGAATGGCCCGATTCTGACGTCACATTTCCTGAAACCCCTCACCAGCCAGATCGTTTGGGAATATCCAAAAGGTTGAGTTTCCTCCATATTAATTCTATTTTATCTGTCATCAAGTGAACAGGTGTAAGCTAGTTCACCTTGGGTGAACTGGCCAGAGTGGACCTTTGCCTTAAGTTCACGAGTCGTGACCTTCACGACCTTCAGTTCGAGTCATTAGTCTGCTGATGAATGGTGACGTGTAGCAACACCCGAGGTTATTATTATCTTGTGTTGAGAACGATAAAGAACTTGGAAAATTGTTTATAATAGGCCAATAAAAAAGAGCAACGAGTAGAATGGCGATCATTTGTTTAGTTTTAAAGGCAGATGAAGTACTGAGGTATTAAATTAATGTTCAATAATCATGACATCTGAAGTTGGTTATACAGGGTGTCCCAAAAGTCTATGCACGACTTTGAAGCTTTGTATTTCACAAAATATAAGTCGTATTGAAAATATGAATACATATTTAGAAAGAGGAGATGTGGGAAATAATGTTGATACCAAACATTGGAGTAACATCTGTTTGTAATGCCACCCTAGAAGTAAAATATGTAATACTGCAAAAATGTAATTTTATACTTCGGAGGAATAAATCCATACCTATTGAATTTAACAAAAATACGAGTAGAGTTGGTTACACGGAACCGTCAATTGTAATATTTAAAATTTACATTACAGTGATATCATCATAATAACAAACTATATCACACATAATTTCCGTTTCTATAGTGAAATCTAATTTAAATGTTTTCCATGTATACAGAGACGTGTGCTAATGCAAAAACACAGACCTAAACAATTGAATAACGTAACAGAAAAGTGAACACAAACATCACACAGCTGTCAATCATGTTAAAATTTAAACTTAGCGGATTATTTTAATGCTGCTTGAAGGCTTCATCGAAGGATGTTTTACCCCTTTAGAATATGTTCCTGTGTTCAAAAATGTATCCACTAACTTCAGCATGGATATTCTTCCTGGTGCGCGTTTCACTTTGAAATGTTTTCTGAACTTTTGTTGAGTAAGTTGAACTGAATGTGTTTCAGCGTAGAACCATACAATTTGTATTCGCTTATCTATGCTGTAAACCATCTTGAATGAAGACTTTTGCTGTGCAATGTTGTCTATTACGCTTATTTATGTTGTGAGTGACCGAGTTTGGTATTAAATAACTTTAATGTTGCAAGGTAAGCAGTGAACTGTGACTAATGTGCAACGTTGCTTTCATACCGTTAATTTATGCGCACCTTTAGCAACAATGTGTGGTACTTGGTATAGGTTGGTCTGGCACACGGCCAATGACTTTCAACCAGTTTTATAATGTTGTGGGTTCACCAATAGGGTTGTGTTTGGTATCAAATTAATTTCCCAAATCTCGTCTATTAAAATATGGTTAAATTTATACTATATGATTTATATTTTATGAGATATGACTCTTCAAAAACGTACATAGACTTTTGGGACACCCTGTATATTATCCAGTTGTATACTTACGTTACAATTGTGTACAAATATGTTGGTACATAAAAAATATCTCGATCGGATTAAATAGAAGAAATGACTCCTTCTTGTTATTATTCGATGTTTTGATATAGTTATGACTATATTGATTACCTTGTAAATTACTTTTAAAAACCTCACATGTTACCCGTAGTTGTTGAAGGCTAACCCATTGTAATTTTGGTTTTGCTGGCATCTGATAAAGTCCGAGCTGTACACAGGAGATTGTGATTTAAATGGTGAATATCCCTTGCACATTATATTATTTATTATCATGTTACTCTTATCACCTCGGCTCATTTAAGTACTTTTAACATATTATTATTTCATAAAATAATAATACCGATCACGTGTAGCCTATGTGTTTGTAATCCTATTTATTCATTAGTGTTTTTGCTATTTACAAATGTTTGTAATCATTATATGCAGCGATTATACAATCTAAAACCATCTCTACAATCGATACTAACAACCTTCGGCCCGGTACGAAGTATCAAGTGGAGAGGATGTCTGGAATAGCTCAATAGCTGGGTGTAGTGTCGTACAGACTCCTTCAGCAGCGTGCTACATACTACTTACAATGGAAAGTGAAGTCACGATATATCTTGTAATCGAGCTCTGCAGAATCGCTTGATACTCGCCTCAGATAGGTTACGTATCTGTTAAGATGGGAAGAAAATCAGA
This sequence comes from Ophiura sarsii, assembly GCA_035610835.1. NCBI lineage: Eukaryota > Metazoa > Echinodermata > Ophiuroidea > Amphilepidida > Ophiuridae > Ophiura > Ophiura sarsii. The sequence goes on along the minus strand of CM069442.1, from coordinate 75,096,659 downwards.
ACTGACTAAATGGTGCATATTGGTTTCTAACCGAAATGGACAAAATTACATGTCCTTATATTGCCCAACTCGCATTGAACATATGAAATTCCAATCTTACCTCTCAGTATACCTCGTAAAAACACAGTCACCGCGCCTTTGATTTTAATTTGTGTTATTAGAAATGTTACGTTATCAAGTTAGTTTTTAATTTATTTCCACGGGTCTTGATTCTCGAAATCTTTTGTTATCATATCAGATTATGTGTAAACGCTTTTCAACTTTGTGCCGTAGACTTTACAAATATTTGTATGAATTGAAGTAAAGTAACCTATTATTATACCTAATTTGCCTAAGGCAATTGGTAGGTATATGTTCCCGAACCTTTTCATGGTAATAACTCTACCATACTTGCTGTTACGCCGTTTTGTAATGGGAGGGTAGTACAATACTCACTTTCCGGTTAGATCAGGAAGGAGTTCACCATTTTTGGTAAACTGAACGACACCCCACACGAACAACATGTCATCTTCGATTACTTCATATCCCTCTATATCTATCTTGACATGTTCCTCGCCCATGTTGTTGAACCAAGCGATGTAATCCTTCATAATTTCTGAAATTTAGAGGAATATACCAAGCCAATTTTTTTAATTTGTTCTCGGAATGTGTTAAGGGTATCAGTTATAGCTTTACTTCACGTCGCACATGACTTTTATACTACCGGTACTACTTAAATTTCTTGAACTGTGTATTTAAGGAGCGACATGTCGGCTCATGAATTGCTGCGGCAGTTTTCAACCAACGGCACACCAAAGAAACATGTCAATTTACTAATATCCATTTCGGAAAATGGGAATATAGGAGACCCTAACTTGTGCCCTCTTTATTTATTTTTATTCTTTCTTCTTTTCCATCTTTCTTTTTTACTTGCCATTTCTTGCCCCTATAAATAATTTGAATGATTGATTGAGAGATTGATAGATTATTAATTAATTATTAAAATTAATTAGGATAAAACATATCATATGAAAATATTATAAATGTATTGATATGCAATGTAAACATGATGAAACTATGTGAAACGTGAAAATTATGTGAACATGTATAAATATGCAGCAATTGAAATACCCACATGCCTTTCCACCCGGGGTTGACTAGGATTTGTTGACTTAGACAATGTTCTAACCCAACGTTTACAAAACAACACAAAATCAGTTGAAAAAGTGGTCCTAGTGGGAATCGAACCATGGACCTCTGCATTGTAATGCGTGTAAGTCAATCACTAGACTAGCGAGGGGTGAACTGGCCAATACATGATTTTAATTGCTCTTATTATTACGGCATAAAGCTATACTACTGTTATCATCAGTACATACAATAGTATTATAGCTGCGACACCCATGTTCGTCAACCATGGGTTGACAGTCATGTGGGTATTTCCATTACTGCGTATATTTAATATGATGAATGTATACATATTCAAAAGCATATACAAATATGTTATAAATGTAATGATGTACAATGTAAACATTATGAAACTGTATGAAATGTGAATAATTATGTGAACATTGAAAGTAATATACAATAAAAGATTTTAAAAAAATTAGGATAAAACAACGTGGGGAAAGCGAAGGCGTCCACCTTCCCAACCCTGGCTACTTTGATGATTGATTGAATAAACGTGGATGTACCAATGACTAATCCTGAGCGACTAATGACTAACCTTCATTATTCAGGGCTTTTGCCCGGCCTTCCTCGTAATACACGGCATCGTCTGTGTATCCATTCGCCATTGCCGCAGCATCACGATTCTGGAGATTTGTAGCCCATCCAGACGCCAATTTCATCACGAATTTATTGACATTTTCCTTGTGGCTATTTGGTATCGAAGGGATCCAAGCCTCGGGGAGACCTTACACAATAGGTTATATATAAAAGGATTATTTTTACATGTGTGTAAATGCCTTGGGGAACTAGGAACTAGGACTTGTCAATCGTATTAAACTTAATACCGCAAACAGGTAAGCCCTAAGCCCATACCGAGTCGCGAACTTGAAGCGAGCGATGCAAACTCCGAGACGAAGTTTGATTTTTCCTTCTTGTAAATTGATGAGTTGGACACAAAGCAAATTTATGTAAGGCCATTGTTTGCAATTGATATTGGTTTGATGCAGTTAATATATTTCAATATGGTAGCAGGGTACTTGAACAACGTCAGTTTTTAAACAGCGTTATACGGTGTAGCTTTCAATGAACAGGTGACAAAGTTCTTCTTTTGGTTGAGCGCGAAATAGTGGTGAATTTGGCACATTTTGTATATGACCTCCCCGTTGGAAAGAGGAACACGTCAGCTTTTCATTTATTTGAAACATATGAATTATACACGAATTGTTCTTAAGCGGTGTATAATTTTAAAAAAAATCACATGGCTGAAATCAGACCTAAGTATCATTGTATAATTCTTGTTATGGGAATGTCCATGCTATATGGAATGTCCATAAAGTTTACTGCCGTGAGTTTGACACACAGTTTGCCATACAAGTCACGGGACAAGTCATAAGCTCACATTTTATACTATGGTGTGATATATTAGAACGAGAGTGATGGTACGTGTTTACTTTCTGCTTGCTGCCAACTAGGATATTAAAGACAATCTAAGATTACTTACCATCAGAAAGGCTTCCCACAGTGGTCATGACAGTAAGAGATGCAAAAATAAGGCCAATTATGAGAGATCTTGTATCGGTCATCTTGGATTCCTTTTGAGATGCACCGCACAGATCACCCGATGATATACTTATCAACAGTGATCAAGATCTTTATAATTTCACTGTAGTAGTACTCGCCTATTCATATTAATATCAAGATAGTATTCGTTTTAAAATCTGAAGTTATGGGTGGTTAAGTTTTTATTCAGGGTGGAGAGAGACTTCAAGAAAAAAAGGCATCGAATTAGAAGATTCAATATAGAACAACAATATAAAGAGTTGCTGTTATATTCATTAAGGATAAAATGAAAACGACTGAGAAACACAATTTTGGTTTAAGACCTGGAAGCATATTCCGGAATCGTGCACTAATCACTTGCTAAGTAGTTTGAATTTACACGTGAAAGTCAAAAGTCGTATATATATTTGTAATTACCTTCTGACACACCCTGTGCATGAATAATTCTTATGGTCATCTCATTATAGGCTTGGCTGGGTTATGTGCTAATTATATGTATGCTGTATCCATTAGGCGACGAAAAAATGACAGAATTGCCGACGCCTTATCTTGACTTTGGTCCGTTGATTTATTAATATCATGAATAGTGGGAGTGCCGCACCACCTATATATATGATAACCACAAATGATGGGCTCATGTTAGCCACGTCGATTACTTTTGAAAAGTAAAAGAATATTAACTAAGGGCTCATGCCCTTTCTCTCAATCGATCTAAGCACGGATATAGCGCGATCATAGCGCGATCCTTTTTTCTGTTGTTAAAATAGTCGGTGATTAACACCCCGCTGAGCCGCCTCTCTAGTCTTATCTCGCGTTAACAATAGAACTATTGTAGTACTGTCGACGGCTCAATTAGTGAACCAGACAGAGGAAAGCGCGAAGAAGGATCTGGTTTTCTGTAAGAAATACCAAATCTGACCAGTGATTAATATCACCCGACCCCCGCTGTGATGTAAAGAGCGATCCATTTGCCAGATTGTCCACTTGACGGGTTTCTATATACGAGGGTCATTCAATAAGTTCTACCTCCTACTTCATAACTTTATTATTACTGGCTTGAGTATAAATATAAGTCTAAACACAGTTTGACAGTCAAAACGAATATGGGCAATTCCATGGATTGGTGATATGACCTGAAAATTTTAAATTCAATTTGGATGCTTATTACCCATTTATTGTATATATCCTTGTAGGTATATGGGACAATCAAATGTTTGAATGATTTGTTTGTAAATTTCAAGAAATGATCGTCAGAAGTTGGAGAAAATTTTTTTTATAAAAAAAAAAGTGAAAATGTGTGTTCAGGTTATGTTGACCTCTTACATTTAATATTAACTGTAAATATAAATATTTGTTGATTTCTGAAATGCATATTACCTTAGTTTCAAGTTACCAACTATGAAAAATACCTATGCATTGACTCAAGTTGGGAGGAATCTCCTGTGTGTCCGGTGGTAGTTAGAAATGTATAACGTGAGTAAGGATAAACATCAAATAGTTGTCCTACTCAATTGTTTCTTGCTTTTAAATTTTGCCAAATGGAATAATAATCATACTCCAGGTACTTAATTTGAAAACAGGAAATATAATGGGCTATGTGTAGTTTTATTAAAATGGCAGAGGTTTAAAAACTGTAACGTGAATAACAATTGTAACATGAGTAACAAAAATGTAACGTGAGTAACGGCCTAAAATGCATTGTAGCAATAAGAAATGGATCTGTTTTTGCTTTTACTGTACTTAGTTTTATTCATTTATCAGTCTTATGTCAGTCTAGCACTTCCATCACTTCGTACGCACTATTTCTAGGGGTCATTATGTGTCGTTCCAAGTTTTTCAACAAGTAAAACAGTAACTTTGTCCTCTGAAAGTCACTTTTGAAGGAAAATATTTAATTTTGTTGGTTACAAAGTGTTAAATATACATGCATAGCTTATGTACACAAATATTGTAGAGCATTTTCTGCATATTTCTTGCGTTCATCGTTCTTAAGTTCAAAAATATTGATTTTGCGCAAAGGTGCTGAATTCGGCAACCTTGATAACTATGGTGTAATTCATCAATTATATGCAATTATTTTCACCTAACACTTGTAAAACATAATGTTAAGTTTCAAAAAAGAAAATAGCTCTCAAATTGTTTCTGTTTAAATGCAAAATGATACCATTTTCATCAAGATATTGTTGATGTAACAGGTAGAGAGTTTGCAAAACGTCCTGTGAACTTGTGGGGCGGTCATAATTTACTGTTTGGAGACATAATAAAATTTTGGGAAATTGAATACATCATGTCAAGACTATTTCATAACATTTTGAGCCAATCTGCATGAGCTATATAAATACAATTTGAATTTGCAAAAACAAGTAACGTGAGTAACGTAACGTGAGTAACAGCTATTTTGGTCAATTTTTTGAAAAGTGATTGTCTAATCAGATTATTTTCACCTTGCATTTGTAGATCTCAATGTTAGCTTTATCAACCATGTTAAACTTGTTTCCAAAAATATCCTGTATGAGGACACTTTGTGAATGAAGGCTTGTTGCCATTTTATGATGTCAAATCAAATGTAACGTGAGTAACAAAAGTGTTTTCCTTCTCACTCGCAAGTCATGTCTTGTATTGCAATTCTAATTGCATATAAAGTTAGTGCTGGGTCTTGTGTAACTACTCCAGAAAAAAATGATTCTGTCAAGCTTGTTCTTCTAAAAAATATGGCACTTCCAAAAGAATAACGTAGCGAAAAAGCGTAACGCAGCCCTCAAATTAAGAAATGGAAAGGGCAATGCAATTTCAGGCAGTTTGAAAGGGGCACCAAGGCAATTATGTACTTTTCAATGGAGTAAAAACAGCCAGAAGTTGATGGCATCGAGGCAACTAGGTGGAGCACCGACGGCAATTGCCTTCGGTTAATTTGAGGGCTGGCGTAACGTGAGTAACATGGAATAGCCCATATAATGTATGCCTATAAGCTATAACGAAAACCTGATAAAGACATTACAGGCAATAACGAGTACCTGTGAATAGTCTCATGTTCAGTATGACTTGGTGTGACTTGAACAATATTAATATAGAGTTGACTTGACCCAGCCAATGGACTTGACCTATTGGCATGACTAGACCTGAAGAATAAATTAGAAAGGCTTTACTCAAGTCACCACTGTCAATGACTTGACTTGTACCTCGAGGTGTATACACATGCCTCAAGGTGTGGAATTGAGGTGTCGGCTTTGGCAATGCCCTTAATACTCATCTAGATGATGTGTTAACAAATTTCCAGGTAATCAATTTGGTCTATTGAGGCTGTTAACTATGATTTGATATCCACTTTTTGTACGAGGAATTCAAGGGAATACTGTCCTTCCAACTCAAAATATCCATCCTCCAATGTCTTCTCATTGCAGACTCTTCTGATGTTGAATGAACACTCCACAGGCCAAGCAGTTTTTTACGATGTCACAGAATTTAAAGACAACAAAAGCCGCAATGGAAAACACTACCCAAGTTTGCAACAATTGAAGGGGATGGAGATACTGGCACTGGCAGTTCAACTATTGTTGCAAGAGGTCAATTGTATTTAGCTGGGCTCTATGATCGTAATGCTTCCGGATTTGCACGCTACAACACTGAAACTAACAGATGGGATAAACTTGCATCTACGTATGTTGACCATATACCATGCTGCATGGTTGAATTGTATGGTTATATCTATGCTTTAGGTGGGGAGAGACAAGTTGGCCCACCTGAAGATATGATTGATGATAATGAAGACAGCTATGTGGAAAGATATAACATTAAGGCTAATAAATGGGAGTGTGTTAGCCCTTTAGATTCGGTTGGTGTTTTTTGTGAGACAACCGCTGTGGTGTTTCAGGGCAAGATACTGATATCAAGCATCAAATATGGAGAAGGAGTAGATGATTGCTCTATCATATTCCAGTTATATAATTCAGCCAGCAATACATGGCACGCTGTTCATAAGGACAAGGACAAGTGTCAGCTCGATTGTAATCCACTCCTTACTGTTCATAAGTCTGCATGCTACCATGTGTTTCAAAACGGAAAAGAATATAAGGTTTACAAGCTTAATTGTAATTTTGACAATGATTCTCCAACTCTGTGTCTTGGAGAAGAAATCCAGCAAAATCCAGCAATTACTAAATATCTCGGAGCATTTGCCATTGAAAGTGACATATTTGTCAACGTTAAAGGCATATTATGTGATCTTTTCCAGAGAGCGCCCTCTATTCATATTTTTTTTTAGAAAGTAGATTTTCTTGCAGATTTACATTTCCGATCATAAATCATACATACATTCCAAGTTACAGAGCGATACGATCCCTAATTACCTCAAAATCATGGTTTTAGAGTGAATTTAGAGTGAAAAATATAAACTGTCGGAATTCCGACAGTTTATTTTCACTCTAAAACCATGATTTTGAAGTAATTAAAAATCGTATCGCCCTGTAACTTGGAATGTATGCATGATTTATGATCAGAAATGTAAATCTGCAAGAAAATCTGCTTTCTATTTTTTTTTCGATGTCGAGGGCGTTCCCTGGAAAGATCACATAATATACCTTTAATAGATGTGTTTATAAACAGACAATCGAAAGCCAAGGAGATCTGAGTTTATTAAATGGTATGATAGGTACATGGTTTAATCCGGTTGTATATTTCACATTTGACAAACGCAGATATGGCTTGAACAAAGCCCTGCTCTATGGCCCTGATCCTGATCCCTCGATCCTGAACAAGTAGAAAGGCATGCACCTGGGGGGATTACTTTCGCCAAAATCGTACGTGGATGTGCCTGCCGGACTCCGAAAATGTGACTTTCTCTATACCTATTTTTTGGCCAATTTCCCACCCATCAATATACCAATTTTGTAAGAAAAGCACCCAATTTTGCACAAATTGGGTGCTTTTACAACAAATGTCTCAAAATACACCCAATTTATGCCAATTGGGCGCTTTGGTCTGTGATGAAAACCACCCCATCGCTATACCAATTTTTGCGAAAAAGCACCCCAAAAGGCAGGCACATATGCGTATACCAAATCAATGTGAGAATATATGTGTGGTTGAGAACATGTAATTTCTTGAAGAGATTTATTTGTATTGTGTCTTGTGTGTCATTGAAAAATAGATTTTCAGATCAAATATGCTCCGAAATTTAAGTCAATTTGTTGAGTGTGGTCTTCAAGAGTCTATTGATTGATCTTTTCCACATACAAGACCATGGAGTCAGCTTCTTCCTTTTCTGCCAGAGTGTCCAGCGATTCCCAATCTGCAATCTCAAGTTTCCAATACAGGGTGAATCAAAAAAATTAGGACTCTGTTTCATGACGGTGTAATTCTTGTTGTAATCATTGGACCATTAATTATTATGATATCCTGAAAATATGAGATCAATCCGATGAAAAATATAAAAACTAGCATACTTTTCGTAAACCATGTCATTTACTGGTTTGTATAATGGGATCTACATGTACAGACCACTACATAACATGGTTTACGTTTCAATACGTTACAATAATTGTAAACAACATAGTAAATCTATCAGACCCCTCCTGCCAGTCTTAAAGAAGTAGAGAATCGCACCACTACATAACATGGTTTACGTTTCAATACGTTACAATAATTGTAAACAACATAGTAAATCTATCAGACCCCTCCTGCCAGTCTTCAAGAAGTAGAGAATCGCAACAGGGAAGAGGTCATGGCCGCACGTCGCAACCGAGGAATGGTTCGCAGAGCAGTGGCACCATTCAACGTAATGGTGGACATGTCGAATGACGACTATGATTGCCTGAAATATGCTTTCCTACTGGAACTTTCTCCTCAGAAAGAACACTGGACATTTTTTATCTGACACAATAATTAATGTCGCAGCTGTTTTGTCTTCAAAAGAGAGACTTCTCTACTTTTTTAGGTTGTCAAAACATGAATTATGTATGCAACAACATTTATGTGCAATCAACCTATTAATATGAAATATTGTTTGACACGTGCAATTATGGATCATTGATCTTAACTTTCTTAATTTTTAACTCAATGAATCATCTACAATGGGTTCGAGAACTGTTTAAGAAGATTTGTTTTAATTTGCACAGAATATGCATGCATCTGATTTGTGGATTATTTAGCCAGTATTGATTTGTGCCAGGATTAAATGGATTACCAAACTACCAGTAATCTTTCATTCTTTCAATCTATCATTGACTGATAGATTATTTACTATGTTTATAACTATTGTAACGTATTGAACATTAACCATGTTATTTACTGGTGGTCTGTACATGTAGATCCCATTGTACAAACCAGTAAATGACATGGTTTACGCAAAGTATGCTAGTTTTCTTATTTTTAAACGGATTAATCTCATATTTTCAGGAGTTTAGAACAATTAATTGGGCTTTACATAGAGACTAAATTGGTTATTATAACAAGAATTACACCGTCATGAAACAGAGTCCTAATTTTTTTGATTCACCCTGTACAGATGTTCGTTATTGGTTATAGTACATGTAAAGTCTTGGCACTTAAAAACCGACTGTTTTCCTCTTGATGTCTATAACTTTTCAACTCATAAAATTATCTAATTAAAATGTGCAGTGTCTGTAATACATTTTGTAAAATAGTATCATAGATCAAGTACATGGGTAATAGGTGATTGCAGTGTAGTCCATTTCTATAGTGAGATGTCACATTACGGAAAATATATAGCTTATGAAATAGCCCAACATATTTATATGTATAATCGCCATATTGTGAGTATATTTTTCAACTAAAACAGCAAAGGCAAACTTATCGAAAGAACTGTCTGATTGAGGATTTGATCTGAATTTCAGTTTGATCACTAGTTAATAGATTTATTAGCAATCTCATTACGCGTTATCCAGTATCATTTTACCATGATGATAGTCTATTCACTTCCATGATACACTTATATTGCAGTATACAAATGCTCGGTTCTCTTAGACTGCATTATTCACTGTTACAGTAACAACCACGCCTACTCGAGGCTTGGTATTATACATACACATGTAGAAAGATAGGAGATACGTGGGAGTGCATAAATGTTGCATCATTGTCTAGGGAGCACATCCCTTAGAGAGGAATTATTTTCAAGACGCCCTCGTTTGACTTAATTTGCGTGTTGCTTTACTTTTAAAAAAAAAAGTGATTCTAAGCGGATTCGAACCAGCAGCAGCACAGCAATATTTGCATTCATAGACAGCGCTCTTATCGATTGAGCTACGGAGGGAACTGCCAGAGGAGCGCAAGATTATAATCTATAGGTATTACATTCTCAAAATCGATTACTGGTGTCACTATAATAGACGATTTAGTTAACCGATTTTAACGATCTATACATAAAATTGCTGAGAAATCGACGAAGCTCAACGCATGGTAATACATGAAAATTAAATCTGATGAAGACAAATTAGGAAAGTTTAAGCAGCTGCTGTATTTCTTCTGATGAGCAATTCTCCACGAAAATGTTTAGCGTTGAAGTTCAGTATTTTCTTCATCCAATGCGTCAATGATCTAAGATCTATCATTGGTGAATTCTCTAATTTAATGTCACCTTTCATTGTTTCAACATCTGTAGCGACCTATGTTTATACATGTAGGCCTGTGGTCGTATATATTGTCAATCCATGAATAACGCCACCAGGCTAACACAGCTGAAGTTGTTTGTGATAAAAAAATCAACAGAGGGCGGTTGCTATTATGTCCCAAATTTCAAATTTCTAAGGGATGTGGGAGATACATGTACGTGGGAGTGCATAAATGTTGTATCATTGTCTAGAGAAAGTGAATAAACCATATCCCTGCATTTACAAAATGAGGTATTAAATTCCATCCAGTTTTGTTTAATTCCGTTTGACAGAATCTAATTCAAAAGAATATACAGTTTCTTTTCCCATAGCAGAAAACTTGATACTAGCAGCTATAGCTATCTGCTAATGCTAGCCGATAAGTTAGCTGCTATGGTTATCGAGCAGAGTTAGCTGCTCGTTAGCTGCTAATATAATCACATGCAAATTAGTTTAGTACTGTTTATGCAAATTTATTCAAATTAGCTCCTAGCCATCTGATAGTATTAACGGCTTGTTAGCCGCTAGTATTAGCAGCTGCTACTGTTTTCCTGCTAGCAAGTTGCTACAGTTTCTTGCTAGGCAGCCGCTAGTGCTAGCGGCTTATACTAGCAGCTAGCGGCTAGCGGCTTGTTAGCCGCTAATAGAATCACATGCAAATTAGTAACTAGCAGCTAGCGTTTTCCTGATCCTCTTGTTTTGGTATTTCCAATCATGCACTATTTATTTCTGGGGACAGTTTATTTCTGGGGAAGTGCTGTTTGGTTATCATAATAATTCACGTTCAAATGTCCACATCGCAACGGTGTCAGTTAGCTAAGCACCTTCCTTGATTCACATCCCTTAGAAATTTGAAATTTGGGACATAATAGCTACCGCCCTCTGTTGATTTTTTTATCACAAACAACTTCAGCTGTGTTGGCCTGGTGGCGTTATTCATGGATTGACAATATATACGACCACAGGCCTACATGTATAAACATAGGTCGCTACAGATGTTGAAACAATGAAAGGTGACATTAAATTAGAGAATTCACCAATGATAGATCTTAGATCATTGACGCATTGGATGAAGAAAATACTGAACTTCAACGCTAAACATTTTCGTGGAGAATTGCTCATCAGAAGAAATACAGCAGCTGCTTAAACTTTCCTAATTTGTCTTCATCAGATTTAATTTTCATGTATTACCATGCGTTGAGCTTCGTCGATTTCTCAGCAATTTTATGTATAGATCGTTAAAATCGGTTAACTAAATCGTCTATTATAGTGACACCAGTAATCGATTTTGAGAATGTAATACCTATAGATTATAATCTTGCGCTCCTCTGGCAGTTCCCTCCGTAGCTCAATCGATAAGAGCGCTGTCTATGAATGCAAATATTGCTGTGCTGCTGCTGGTTCGAATCCGCTTAGAATCACTTTTTTTTATAAAGTAAAGCAACACGCAAGTCAAACGAGGGCGTCTTGAAAATAATTCCTCTCTAAGGGATGTGGATTGTACTGTTGACTTCCCAGACTGTACTGTTGACTTCTTAGATAAGCTTGACAATATGTTCCAAAAGTGTAATAACATTTATGATGATGTATATATTTTAGGGGATTTTAACTTAGATCAAGCAAAAACATGTAATTTAAGGAAAGTAACAAGTTTAGCAAATAATTCACACATGAAACAAATCATTAAAGATTATACAAGGATAGCAGTAAATAGTAAAACTAAAATTGATCTAATATTTGTGTCTAAGCCAGAACTTGTTAAATCATGTGGTGTTCACAGTTTAGGACTCAGTGACCACTCATTAACATATGTTGTAAGGAAATGTAATCAACTTAAACTTCCTCCAAGAGTTGTTAAATCTAGATGTTTTAAAAACTTCAATGAACTTGAATTTATCAATACTATCAAGAATATTAATTGGGATAATATATGCTCTAATAACAGTGTTAATGATGCGCTTCACCAATGGCAGAGTCTTTTTACTGAAGCATGCGATAAGCATGCACCATTTAAAGAGAAAAAAATTAAAAGTTGTCTACCTGAGTGGATTAATGGGGACTTTTTAAAACTAAGTAAAGACAGGGATTACTATTTTGCAATGGCGCATAAAACTAATAGTCAAGAAGATTGGAATAAAGCTAAATCACTCAGGAATAAAGTAAACAATATGAGATATTATTTGAAAAAGAACTATTGTAATGATGCCATAACCAGTATATGCATGATAGTAAAAAATTATGGAAAACAATTAAGAAAATTGTACCTAACAAAAAATCAGTTGTGCCTACATCAATTTCTAACAAAGAGGGTAAATGTTCTGGCAATAATAAAGACATGGCAGATGAATTTAATAAGTATTTTACTTCAATTGGTGATAAACTAGGCAGTAAATTCAATGAGCATAATAATGTAAAATGTCCTTGTAATAGTGCATGTTCAAGTGACAACTGTATTGGTATTGACAATAATTTTAAATTTGGTACAATTTCAGCTGAGTTTGTCTTTAAACATATAAATAATAACATGCAAAATAGTAAATCACCAGGACTAGATCAGTTCAATGTCAGGTTGTTGAAATTGGCTGTGCCCTTCATTTCAAATTGCATTGCTCATATCTGCAACCTGTCTCTGAATGATTCTACTTTCCCTGATGGTTGGAAGAAAGCTAAGGTGACACCAATATTCAAATCAGGTGACAAAACAGACGTAGGTAACTATAGGCCCATCTCAGTATTACCAATTGTTTCTAAAATCATTGAAAGGGCTGTTCATGATCAATTATATGTTTACCTAACAAATGCAGGTTTACTTTCAAATGCTCAATCTGGATTTCGGCCCAAACATTCCACTTCCACTACTCTTCTTGATGTACAAGATTTCATTTTGAAAAATATGGATGATGGATATGCTACTGGTGTAATATTTATTGATTTAAAAAAAGCATTTGACACTGTAAATCATGAAATTCTTCTTACGAAACTTAAGCATTACGGTATTAATAATAATGAACTCTTATGGTTTGAGTCATATTTAAGCAACAGATTACAGACAGTAAATGTAAATTCAAGTTTATCTGATTTCAAACCTATTAACATAGGTATTCCTCAGGGTTCTATCTTAGGCCCATTACTCTTCATAATTTTTGTTAATTGTTTACCTGAAGCTGTAGATGGATGTAAGACTGTAATGTATGCTGATGATACTTCATTAATGTATAAAGCTAACAACGTGTGTGATCTTCAAATTCAATTAGAATCATGCCTAAATAAAGTAGCTGACTGGTTCAAAGCTAATAAACTTACTCTGAATGTTGACAAGACTAAGTTCATGATATTTGGTACTAACAAAATGCTCGAGAGGTTCCAAGATATTAAACTAACTTACAATAATTTAAATATTGAAAGAGTAGATGAATTTAAGTACCTGGGTGTAAAGTTAGACAGCAACCTGTCTTGGTCGGCTCATGTTGATTATTTATGTAAAAATGTCAGTAAAAGAACTGGTATCATCAAACGTATGAAACATTTTCTTCCATATCAGACTATTGTAATGCTATCAAATGCTCTTGTTATTCCTCACTTTGATTATGGAAGCACTGTTTGGTCAAACTTTTCTGCTGAGTTTCATAACAAATTACAGGTACTTCATAATAACTTAGCTAGGATAATTCTATCAGCTGATATTAGAACACCAACAAATGATATGATGGATATACTTAAATGGGTTAAACTTGATAAAAGATGGCATAATCACCTAACTCTTATTGTGTATAAATGTTTGAGAAATTTAAGTCCATCATACATATCTGCCCAATTTGAATTTGTTCATAACAGCCATTCACATCTTACAAGAAATCACACCAGTAATACATTGGCTGTGCCGAAATTTAAATCCAATTCAGGCTTGCGCACATTTCATGTTAGGGCAGCCTATGCCTGGAATAGTCTACCAGCAGCAGTCAGAATTGAACTGGAGAACATGACCGTGCACCAATTTAAGTCTAAGATTAACGGACTCTAATTGTGTGCAAAGTACTTCTTAATTATATCATATTATTTTGCTATTTCTGTTTGATTCATGTATTGCCCACAGAAAAGTTTGAGAGACAAAAACACCGATCTGGTATTGGTAGCATTTTGGCTGCCTACCACAACTCTTTCATCATTTAATTATATCATTCCGTATAAACTCTTTGATCATTCATATCTATCATTCAGTATCATATTTAAATTTGCATACAATGATGCACCATTGTGATGAGAAGAACAGTGATTGCAATGCCAACCTACCATTAAGTAAGGATGGACTTTAGCATATAAATGACGGAAATTGTTGTTGGACACCAAGATTTAACCTTGTCACTGAACTTTTATAAATTGATCATGAATTGCCATACTTTAATACTTCAACCTACCATTAAGTAAGGCTGGACTTTAGCATATAACTGACAGACATTTTTGGACACCAAGATTTAACGTTGTCACTGAACTTTTTAAAATTAATCATGAAAACCTGTATCATGAATTGCCATACTTTAATACTTCAAGCTACCATTAAGTAAGGATGGACTTTAGCATATAAATGACAGAAATTTTTGGACACCAAGATTTAACCTTGTCACTGAACTTTTTTAAATTGATCATGAAAACATGTATCATGAATTGCCATACTTTAATACTTTAATTTATAACCCAAATTTATTCTTGTTATTGAGCCAGCCTAACATAGACAAAGGCCGGACGGCGATTACATATAAATGACGACGCCCATTTTAATTCATTGAATTAGTCTTCATTTTCATAACACTTCTCCTAGGACTTTCACTCCTGCCACTTTATATTGTCCCCTGTATGGGATTTTTCTTGAAAATGCTAATTTAATTAGGCAAAAGTAATAATTTTAGACAATTATTTTTCCACGGAAACGAAAACTGCCCAACCTGCGTTGCGAAATCGCACCATTACAAACAACCTTTAGTTTTTTCATTCATTTTGATAGTCCTCACTCCACGTCATTTACAACTGAGGGTCACACCCGACCCTATGTCTTCAAAGAGAACTGAGGGTACCTCCCGCCCTAATTTAATAGGGTGGTGGGTGGGTTTTTACAACCAAACCTCCATTCAACCAAAGTTGTCCACAACTTTGATAGTCCTGGCCACACATCATATATGTGCACCGAGGGGCACACCCGACCCTACGTCTCAAAGGAACTGAGGGTACCTCCCACCTCGAGTGTGGTGGGTGGGTTTTTACTAACCGGACAATTATGATAGTCCTGACCCCCATCCTTTATTAATTGAGGGTTACACCCGACCCCACGTCTCTATAACGGACTGAGGGTACCTCCCGCCTTATAATAATAAGCCGGTGGGTGGGTTTTTACAACCAAACCTCCCATTTCCTTTCCAACAACATTTCCTTATTTTCTATCAATTTTAATAGACCCGACTTGAGGGTACACACATTCCCCATGTCTTAAAACGGAACTGCAACTAATAGGGTGGTGGGTGGGTTTTTTCTCCACCGGACCTCCGTTGTTGAAGGCAGCCAAAAAAGCGAATGAAAAGAAAAGCGGACAGATCGAGATCGGGCGATCGAAAACGCGGGAAAAAACCGGAAATAGAAAGCAACAACCCGCGAAAAAGTTTAAAGGCCCAATCCAGCAAGGATGAAACTTTCAGCTGGCAACACTGTTCGCCTTCGCATGCACATCGGAAAACTTAATTGCCCACAGAAAAGTTTGAGAGACAAAAACACCGATCTGGTATTGGTAGCATTTTGGCTGCCTACCACAACTCTTTCATCATTTAATTATATCATTCCGTATAAACTCTTTGATCATTCATATCTATCATTCAGTATCATATTTAAATTTGCATACAATGATGCACCATTGTGATGAGAAGAACAGTGATTGCAATGCCAACCTACCATTAAGTAAGGATGGACTTTAGCATATAAATGACGGAAATTGTTGTTGGACACCAAGATTTAACCTTGTCACTGAACTTTTATAAATTGATCATGAATTGCCATACTTTAATACTTCAACCTACCATTAAGTAAGGCTGGACTTTAGCATATAACTGACAGACATTTTTGGACACCAAGATTTAACGTTGTCACTGAACTTTTTAAAATTAATCCTGAAAACCTGTATCATGAATTGCCATACTTTAATACTTCAACCTACCATTAAGTAAGGATGGACTTTAGCATATAAATGACAGAAATTTTTGGACACCAAGATTTAACCTTGTCACTGAACTTTTTTAAATTGATCATGAAAACATGTATCATGAATTGCCATACTTTAATACTTTAATTTATAACCCAAATTTATTCTTGTTATTGAGCCAGCCTAACATAGACAAAGGCCGGACGGCGATTACATATAAATGACGACGCCCATTTTAATTCATTTGAATTAGTCTTCATTTTCATAACACTTCTCCTAGGACTTTCACTCCTGCCACTTTATGTTGTCCCCTGTATGGGATTTTTCTTGAAAATGCTAATTTAATTAGACAAAAGTAATAATTTTATATTTAGACAATTATTTTTCCACGGAAACGAAAACTGCCAACCAAGGAACTCATTAAGGTACTTGCCCCAAAACAAAGAACAAAATATATATATATTACTATATTGGCATAAATATTATTATATCTATATATATCACCAGACCCCATTCTAAAAACTGCCCTACCCTCCTCGGTGAGGTGCAGGCCGTCTCTCTTAATCAACCCAAAATCATTAGCCGAAATGGCTCTGGCGTGGATAATAAAACCGCCATTGATCATAGCGTGAATGGCCTTATGAGCCTGCGAGTTCATAACATTAACGATCCGCCTTCCCACCCCAGGTCTACGCTCCCCATAGAAAAAACAACCGAGGTATGATGTCAGACCAAATAATGCGGGTATGTGGCAGAAGATGGCGGATACATGAGAAAAAGACTGAATAACCCTGTTGAATAGCCTTGAATACCTTGTTTGTATACCCATTAAGATATGTTTAATACATTCCTAAACACGGCCTACTGTTTGCATTCATGTTTTCCTTGATTTTACCTGAAGGTAAAAGTAACTCGTGATTAAATAATAACCTTAGGCAGTGTAAATGAGGTGACCGTTGTTTGCATCAGCAGTGTTTACAAATTGATTAGCGCCTGGTCTAAAGACATGCTAGAGATACTAGTCCATGACTACTACTGCATACATACTATTCGAAAGCAAAACACACATCACTGAGCGCCAAATTTAACAGCACATGCCCTTATGGTGCGTACGCCTACTGCCGGGCAACCAGATTTAGGTAAGTAATGACCAATCAAGTGTGAATTAAAGCACCAATAAAACTCTGAGACCAGTGAATTCTGATTGACAGATCCATGCAATAGTTACCATAAATTGTTCATTATTAATTATTCAAATAATGTAAATTAAAAACAGAATTGAACGCCAAAGACCAAACCGTTTAAGCGTAAACATGCCCCTCCCCCGCATGACAACAGGAGATTACCATGACATAAAATTGATCAATGATTTACCGAGTTACCGCGCCCAAGAATTCGAAACTATCACTTTTCATGGCAAAAATGTAAGTATTTACAGCGGATGAGCGCCAGCGACCCTTTCCATTATGTGCTCGATTGGAATACCACCTAAAGCTGCCGAAGTCGCTGCTCCTATTCTAAAACTATGTGGACTGAAATCATCCAGCGGCAACTCAATGGATTGTTATTAATAAGTTATTTTATTAACATTACTGTTATTATTAATATTATTATCATGCCGAAGTCGCTGCTCCTATTCTAAAACTATGTGGACTGAAATCATCCAGCGGCAACTCAACGGATTGTTATTAATAAGTTATAATAAACTTATATAGATTATTATTATTATTATTATTATTATTTTTTTTTTTATTATCCTTATTGTTATTATTATTATTAGTTTTTTAATTTTTTTTAATTTTTTTTTTTCCAAATTGCAATGGATATTTAGTATACATAATGTGAACATGATGTGCCTCGTCCTCAATCAATTGTTATAGATAATCCATTTAAGTTAACACATTAATAGTCCTTGTGATAGACAAAATTCTATTTTAATAAATAATATATAACCAAGAGATTGAACTATGGTTATGTTATCCCTTTTTAAAATAATGCATCAGTTGTTAATAGACCATCAATTTTGTTAAATTGAATAGTCATGAATAGTACATGTGATAGACATAAATATATTATAACAAATCAAATATTCCAAGTGATTAAACTAGGTTAAGTTAACCATTTACAACAATTAAAATGTGCCCAGTGCCTCATCCTCATACACAATTAAAAATGCTACAGCAAATCACGGGGTCGATAATGGCAAATTAAGGGAGGGGGCATACCAAACAGAACGAGTCGAGATATTATTTTCGAACGAGGACCCGACAATAAGTGAAAACTGTAGTTTCAATATGGACATGACACCTAAATTCCAAACGTTGTTCAACTGACAAATTTGATACACAATAAAGGATACAACTCCAAACTTGTATGCACTAAAACAATTATAGAAGTTTTGATCATATGCATATTAAGATTTGCCTAGTTATTTAGAGTGCCGCGCCTTTACATATATTTCAAAGAGTAATGCAACCATTGTAAACTCCAAGAAAATAAGAGCGCTGATATAAAGGAGAGGTATTAAATTGATAAATACCCATTATATGCACAATCATTAAATATTAAAAATAGATGTTAGAACGATTTATAATGAACAATATTTCCTACGACGATGGTCACAGCTTTTTCATTATGAAATGTAAAAATGCCCAGAGTGTAAAACCTGATGACATGAATGACCTGTATTATTCAATCAAGCCCTGTTATCATTGTTACTTATTGATCATATAACAGAATAGAGCTGTATAAACAAGCTAAACAGATAGGTTTGACGAGCTCCGAGCTCCATGGACGAGTAATTCATACGCATTCACTTGAATGGTTTAGCCATATAGTGAGATTACTACCCACCGGATTTGCTGAAAAGGTTTAGTTATTTGATGTGTAACGCATGACGATGAAAGCGTGTCCACAAACCATGCAGTAATACAAAAACAGTAAACAGCTGAAAAGCATGGCTACGACTTTGAGCTTGGAGATATGAAAACAGCTGCATCAATCCTGGACTAGACTTTGTAACGAATCCTGGACTAGACTTTGTAACGAAACCTTTCCGACTAGGAGACACGATTTATGATACCAGCCATTTTAACCAGAGTACTGATACGAATAAAATTAATCCCGGATCAATTGCACTTGATGATGATTTATCAAGACATTTGCTTTGATATTGACTTGGCTGGATAAAAGTGCTGTAGGCCATCAGAGAGCAAACCAGGGCGGACTAAGCATGTAAAACATATTAAACTGCAGACAGGGAACACAAGTAAAATCAGTAAAATGTGCCATGGTAGTTGTAAATTAATTCACTTATTCACTTATACCCTGCCGTTGAATTTATATACATTGTGTTATCACCTGATCAGTTAAACGTCAGAAGTAATTGGAAACCATGGAACCACATTCATGAGTATAATTATGACAGGATTTATTTGACTAATTTGAAAACGTTCAGCGACAGAGCAAACTCTACCCACATACCGACGGCAACGTCAAAATCAGTCTAATATTGCAACGATATCCCCCATGATAATCTATTTCAAGGAATTCCGATGATGAATGTTTAAAAACTACGAGTAACATTTAAACATGATTTCTGATGATAAACAAATGACACGGTAACCAAAATACTACAAAAAGATTGTCTCAAAACCACCCCGATATGAACCGCACGATATAAATAGCGCCCTCAGTTACTATTATGACCAGATAGCAAAATAGCGAGAAAGTAAATACGAGCTATAAATTAATAATAATCTAAAGACGTTGAGCAGATTAGACTTTATATCGTCGAGCACGTAAATCGATAGATAGATAACTCTCGAGTGCCTGACTTTAGTTCACAATTATAAGTTAATAGCAAACTAAATTGAAGAGGATAGACCGTAATTTAAAACTTTAAAAAGCCCACTGCAACACATAATAACCGGTCAACTACATCAAATCCTAAATCGATAATGACAGCATCTTATTGATATTCTGGTAAGACCTGGTTTAGAGCCAAAACCTATAGACATGTTGAATGGAGGCAGATTCATATAATCTATAATTATTTTAAACCTCTGAATGACCCACCTCAACCTTTAATTTATGAATATAATGATTTGCGCCTACTAACATTGGTATGAACAACAACCGTAAAGCCTTGTAAAATATCCTGCATAACCATAACCGAGAAGTACAATGTAATATAAACAACCCTATACTCTATCGTGCGCAATTTCTTGATACATTTAGCATGAATGAATATGCCTGGCCGCGGAACGAGATCAACAACATCGATCGCGGCGAACCAAAAAAATAGCCCCTGGATTAGCCGGGATTTTACTTTAAAAAACCTTTCGTACGCTCCCGATCGATATTCAACAAACAGCTAAGCATGCGGAAATGACCTAGTATAACAATGAAAGCTTTGCATAAATATATCGAGTGCAGGGCCGTAAGACACTTTTTTCAAAGGGGGGGCGTTTTCCAAAAAAAATCACGGAAGATTTTTTTGAGTCAAATATGCGCGCGTAGCGTGCGAAAATTTTCGAATTTGCACCTATTTTTTGCACGATCGAGGTACATTTTGGCTCTAAACAAGATTGTAGCAAAGAATATTGCATTTTGGGAAGACAAATGCGCGCGTAGCGCGCGAAATTTTTTCATCTGTGTACAAATTTTCCGGGGAAGATTTTCAAAGGGGGGGCGATCGCCACCATCGCCCCCCCCCTTCCTACGGGCCTGGAGTGAAAGCAAAATATTGACACGAACTGTACACATTTGCGTGTTTAGGCCTACCATGTTTACAGAACGATTAAGTAACATAATTCTCACCTAGCTAGTTGTAAATAATACCTGTAATAGGCCCTACTGCACGCTCCTGCCGAATAGATTCGGCCATTGACGCATAACCCTTGCAGCCCGGTTGAAAAAACACAGAGAAAACTACGTGATCCATCTTCCCACTTCAATATCGCGTTTCTATGACACGATCAATTCCGATCGGAACCGAAATCCAACCAAAATACTATTATTAAAGTACTTAACGTTTCGACGATGAACCGTAAATCACTGACAGTTTATCGCCGCCCTATGATGATCAGGGCTCAAATTACATCTGGCCGCGATGCCCTCGGATCAGTAAAAAATTCACGGCCATAATGGCCGTGCCCTATTTTTAACAGAGGCCGTGTGTGCCCTTGGTTTGGCCTTGGTGCCCCAGAACATGGCCTCGGTGCCCTTCGAAATGGTATATTCTTAAGGCCAAAGTGGCCGTGCCCCTAAAATGACGAAATTTGAGGCCTGATGATGATACAACGAGTCAAAAGTACACGCAAAGACGAGTGCACGGAAGAAGAAAAGACTTGGCTGGATTGAAATTGAGAATAAAACACTGATGATTGATGTCAATGACGTTTCCTCTGTGTGTTTTTCTCCACCGGACCTCCGTTGTTGAAGGCAGCCAAAAAAGCGAATGAAAAGAAAAGCGGACAGATCGAGATCGGGCGATCGAAAACGCGGGAAAAACTCCGGAAATAGAAAGCAACAACCCGCGAAAAAGTTTAAAGGCCCAATCCAGCAAGGATGAAACTTTCAGCTGGCAACACTGTTCTCCTTCGCATGCACATCGGAAAACTTAATTATGTGTAAATAGTTTAACATATCTTTGTAAATACTGTATTATTTTCTGTCTGATGAGGGCCTGCTTGGAAAGCAGTGCTTGACACTGAAGCTGTTTACCCTCAATAAAGAAAGATTAAACAACAAACAATAAACCATGATCCATAAATACCATAAAGATAACAAATTGGTTGAAAGGACTTGGTAATATCCACCACAAATGCTCACGTGATCAAAACACAGCAATTAATCCACCAGCTTCCACCATCATATTTGAAATGGCAGTTGGAAGTCATGTGACTGTATGCAAATTACCAATATTATCAATATTATCAATAATAGCAGCTAGTTGCTACCATACTGCTATGTATATTTTGAAGACTATACGTTTGCTGCTATCGTTCTGCTACTATTAGCAGCTAGCTGCTACCATACTGCTATGTATATTTTGAAGACTAAGTTTGCTGCTATCTTCCTTTTTCATTCATTCATTCATAAAAGGTTTATTAAAAACTGTTCTTGCAGCAAATACAAAGTAGCTGAATTACAACAATTTTACATATAAAAATACAATGATTAAAGGAAACAATATAATCTACTAAAATTAATTACATGAACCCAATCTTCACACTCACCGAATACCACTAAAAACAACCAACACTCAAAAACATCCACACACACACACATCCAACACCCCCTACCATTCAGACTCGGCTCATTCATTCATTCATGACTGGTTAATTAACATTGATATAGCAATGATACATACAATAAAAATACATTATAGTTATAATATAAAAGACCATTAGATTATAAAATCCTGCTATGTATATTTTGAAGACTAAGTTTGCTGCTATCATTCTGCTTCTATTAGCAGCTAGCTGCTACTCTACTAGCTAGCTGCTACCATACTGCTATAGTAGCAGAATGCAAGCGGCTAGCCGCTATTTCTTGATAGGTCCAAAATCATTAGCAGCTAACGATCGGCTAACTAGCGGCTAGTTAGCTGCTGCTATTTTATTTTGCTATGTTAGCCGATGGGAACTTTAACATTGTTACCATCATAATAGTAAAATTACCAATTGTAGTCAAGGGCAGATGACCCCAACCAGACAGTATAACTATGCATTATGATACAAAATGTATACATGTGTAGAGGGCGCCCTGAAAGAAGGACGCATTATTTGTTCATTACACCTGACTGTGAATCCAGTAGTAAGGATTCCACATAAATACGGCAGGCACAATTATTCCCATGGGAAATAGTACCTTGTCATTCACTGACTGGGCATTTGTTAATGAAAATAGTCTGTTTGAAATACTGATATTTTTATACTTTTTTAATTTTAATTTTTAATTGTTTCTCCTTACAATTTTGAAAGTTATTGTCTTAGATATCATAATTATGCAAATTCAAATTGGGATTTACCTTTTTCTGGTGTAATACCGGTGATACACTTTTACTTAAAATCTACCTGTCCATAACATTCTCATTATGATCGTCTTTAGCTTTTCTCCCGGAGCTTTTCGGGGAAAAGTCACTTTGAAGTAATCTTTTGAATAGCATCAAATTTATCAACAATAACCCTATTGTACCGATCATCATTGAATAATACCACAGGACCACTATTCACTCTCGATCACCAATCAAAAATATTATTATCGAAACGAACGATGGCATTCGGTTCAAGATAAATGTAAGAAGGTTGACGATGTTGTTGATTTTAAAGTATACCGAAGTCTTAGAGACGTCATACATTAGAAGAAGTGTTCGCACATGCAGAAAAATACTATTGAGCTCAACTGTTAGACCAATGATGCCATAACCTAAAAATTCATGTCGCCAGATAAACACTAATGCGAGGAACCCGCACTGCAAATAGAAAATACAAAGTAATGAATCTAGATCAGTAATGAAATCATATAAAACCCTAACAAGTTGGATTTGTCTTGTTTGGTTGATTGCGCACAGTTAACTGTTGATATCCAGGTGTATGAATTTGAGACAAACCACTGAATTGACAACGTCTTACAACATGTACAAAAGACCACATTCTACCTACTGAAACGACGATACAGTTCGAATATTTGATCTATAGAATATAAACTTCATACTTCGGTGATGTGACAATGGTTGATTAAAATCGGCTAGATTGCCTAACTGAATTTGAAAACTAAAGAATAAATGACTGATGTGATAATACTTACTATGAAATGATGAATAAGAAGAGGCCAAACAATCTTTAGAGGCTTGTTTTTGGAGAGATCAATTGAGTCGTAAATGACATAACCTGAAATAAATTTAAAAATAAAATCATTAATTTTTACAAAAGTTAATTAATCCTAGAGGAATGACGTATTTAAATTGTTATAATTTGTCTTATACGAACCTTTTCACTAAGGCAGGCGATTTATGGAAATAGCACAAAATATGACTTTCCTGGAAAGATCTGAGATCGATGCATGACGTAATTGAAATTTACAATTCAGATCTATGTACAATTGTACATGCTGTACTGTAGTATAGATATGATCAAGTAATAGCAAGAATTGTTATTGGACTTCTCAAATGTGACGAAAGAAATGCAAACAATTATCATTTGGGAGACAATAAAGACACAAAATGTCATTGAATTTCTTCATCTGTTCATATAGGGTCATTATAAAGCAAATATTTTCTTTAACGAGAAGTAGATTGACAATTGAATACATTACCTATTGTAATTCCATGTGTAAACTCTCCAAGTGTTGTATAGTTGTTTACTAAATCCGACCATAGTTCTGGTAAGCTTGAAATAAAAATAAAAGTAGATTAGATTGATTAAAATGTGATTAGATACATCATACATTATGAAAAAGGAATGGTTATGACTCTATTTCTAAACTCCTCACAAAAAGTATCGAAACACCTTACACATCACTGACACATGATCCAATAATTAACGGTCCGAAAGGGTATAAATTAATAAAAGTCAATAATCCAGTGCATAATTTTGTTCTGCGTATTTTGACACCTCGATTGTTGAAATGTTGCGGAGCGGAGTTATTGTCATTTCAATGGACGTACGTGCAGTTCCAAAGTGACAATCATGGTCAATACCACAAGGCAAATTTTTTTTTGTTATGTTGTCCTCCACAGCTTTCAGAGAGGAGGGCGGGCGGGCGGATTTTTTATTTTTTTATTTTTTATTTTTTATTTTATTTTACCAGCGGAAGCTCAAAGTTCAGCCAACAAGAAGTTGAAATCACTTTGAGAGTCGCACATATATGTTATAAACACTTAATTTAATATTCAATGCCATTTAATCTGTTTAAAAAAAAAAATCTGAAAAAAAAATCTGAAAAAAAAATTCTGATTTTTTAAAAAAACAAATGAAAAAAACAACAACCCCGGAGCGGCCCTATATCCGGAGCGGGCGGTCGAGGACAACATAAGAATTTTTGTTGTTGGCCCAAGCGTCAGTCATCTGGAACGAAACCGGTTTATATTATTTGAACACAATGCCAGGTCGAATTTTGTAGTAAACGCGTATAAGGCTATAAATGTTAATGACCCAAGTCATATTCATGTGAATCTAAAGTAAGAAATGAGATTTCCTTTCTCAACAAGTGATCTAAGATAAGAACACAATTTATACTTCATCCACTAAACCATGTTTTAAAGCATATTGCAAAAAGCGTGACCATCCGAAAAACAGGGTGTCACAAAAGGCAAATTTTGCATTCGCCAGACAAGCTGTCAAATGCATAGTTGATGGGCAAAAATAATCTAAAAGTGATCGGAACAACCATGGTATCTGTTCACCTGAACATCACTATCACAAGATGTTACTGTTTGCATTTGTGGACATCGATCTTTTACTCTTCCTACACCACATCTTTGGAACTCGCTGCCCAGATTACATCAGAACTATGTAGTGCAAGACAGATTCTTTTAAAAACTTACCGTTGTTGTTGAAACATGTTTGGCAATTTTGCATTCGATTGTTTTTATGTGTTGCTGTTTTATTATTTTGTTTCATTTTTGTAAAGTGAGAGTGCCTTTGTAAAGTGATAGAGTGCAGAGTTGTACACTATAATAAGCTATCAACAGGATGTTACGTTTTACGTTACCCCACGTCACATACATAACATTACCATACATGTATATAAAGTGCTCAACAAAAGAAAGTCACACACTTTGTTTATGTCTCATAGACTCATAAAGTAACTTCCAATTATTTTTTGACCAAGCAGGCTAAAAAGACATTTGAATGGATCTTTTAGGCACAATCTGGTACCAAACTTGCCATCAAGCAATGATTAGCACCATTTAATGAAAATCTGTGCTGTTTCCAAATTCACATTTTCAGCAAACTACGCGAGGAAAAAGGGCCACATGTTACCTGTTCACAATCAAATAGCCCGCTCGCTCAGGCACGAACCCCTTTTATTCCCGGCCATTCAAGTGCCACACGCAGCATTTCCTCGCCACTTGCGTGCGTTGAAAATGCGAATTTGGAAACGTCACAGTTTTTTATTAAATGGTGTTAAAAATGGTTTATCTTTGTTGTTTTGTGGCATGTCTGGTACCAAATTGTTCCGAAAAGATTCATCTAAATGTCTATCTAGCCGTTACTTAAAGGTTCGACATTTCAATGATAGTTTTGGTGATTTGATTTTATATTATTCTGCAGGCTCTGCTTATGGTTAGAGGAGATGTTGCATATTACGATGATTCGGGCAAACATAAACCAAGATGGAAGACACTTTCCAAGTTTCCAGCACCACAACATGTTTTGAATTGTGATTACCCTGAGGAAATGGACATTCCCACTCTTGCTGTCAAAACCGGTCATCTTTATGCTGCTGGTTTACCATTACACACGAACTCACAAGGTGGATCGTTTTTTCACGCTACAATGCAGAAACATATGATTGGGATGATCTAGAGGAAATGCTATTAACGGCTTTCGGCTTTTTCATGGTTGAATTAGATGGCTGTATCTATACTATTGCTGGAAATATCGAAGATGATGGAAATTATGGAGGGTGTTTTAAAGATGTGGCAAAGTACAACATTGCTACAAACGTGTGGGAAGAAATTAGCAGTATGAAGGAAGGTATTAGGATAGTTTTTGAAAACGATGCAGTCTGGAGTACAGCGATAGTGTTTGATCATAAGATTCTTGTATCGAGCTCGCTTACTACTCAAGAAAATCCAACAGAAGATTTGTTGATTATCGAAATGTATGATCCAGCGACCAACGTATGGCATGTTGTACTCAGAAAAAAGTGCCCAAGAGATGCACAAGCAATACTGACTGTCCAACGAAACATTTGTTACCCTTCTATTACAGCCTTGCGTCAGAGATAGTATAGTTAGCCGCCCCACAGTGCACAGGCTAAATTGTGATTTGAATGCCGATTTACCAAAGGCTTTCCTCGAAGAAGTGATACAAAATCTTCCAATGACCAATAATAACATTGGAGCATTTTGCATTGATGGCGATGTATTTGTCAATATCTGGCACTTCGTCTATCATTTGACAACTGGTGGACAAAATGAAGTTGATCTCAGTCGTTGGTCTGATATCATACCAGATCCAAAGAATCCGTTTAGTCCAGTCTGTTTCACATTTGACAAGCGGTTGTGCTCATAGATCTATACAATAGTTTGGTTCTTGTGCTGAAACTAGGAATAAGCCAGCTTCTGCAGATGTTTGTCTAATTCTTTTACGCGCACACTGTATGGACAGTACAAGTTGTATAACACTATTTAAGCCTTCCACGCCGGCGTCCTGGGTTCGATCCCCGCCCTCACCTCCCCACATTTGGTGCATTCTTGTAACATATTCCAATAACAATATACAATGTCGTGCTTGTCAATCTTTTATTTACAATTTGGAAAGTTAGAGTGAAAGTTCATCTGTGTTTGTAATCAAATAATTTTAAATTGGTCTTTCCTTCTCAACACAAGATAATAATTACCTGGAATTTCAGGTGTTCTACACCTTTCATTAGCAGACTAATGACTCGAACTGACGGTCGTGACCTTTCAGAATGTAACATCAGAATCGGATCATAGACTATCGATAATCGGTATCGGCTTATATCAGAGAAACCGAATGCCCATTAAGACCAGTTTTTAGAGCACAGACGTCCTAGTTCCATCTCGTCCGAGGTATCCCAACACATCCATATTGAGTCTCCGGGATACCGTGTGGACTTGGATAAAGTACAGATCTTGGATAAGGATCCTCGTTGGTTCGAGAGAGGGGTCAAGGGGCTAATTTACATCAGAGCCAACCAACCATCACTCAACCATATCAACAAAGAAGAGGGCCATACCGATTATCGAGAGAATGACCCGATTCTGACGTCACATTTCCTTAAAGCTTTACCAGCCAGATCATTTGGGAATATCCCAAGGTTGAATTTTCTCCAGCTTAACTCTATTTCATCTGTCACCAAGTGAACAGGTGTAAGCTAGTTCACCTCGGGTGAACTGACCAGAGTCGAATTTTTGTCTTTAAGTTCACGAGTCGTGACCTTCACGACCGTCAATTGGAGTCATTAGTCTGCTGGTGAATGGTTTCGTGTAGCAACACCTGAAAATCCGAGGTAATTATTATCTTGTGTTGAGAACGATAGATCAATATTAAATAACTTAGAAAATTGTTTATAATAGGCCAATAAAGAAGAGCAACGACTAGAATGGCGATAATTTGTTTAGTTATAAATTCAAAGGCAGATGAAGTATAGGCCCTACTGAGGTAAATTAATGTTCAATGATCATGACATCTGGAGTTGGTTATGTATTATCAGTTGTATTTGTTACAATTGTGTACAAATATGCTGGTACATAAAAATATCTCGGATTAAATAGAAGAAAATACTCCCATCTTGTTATTATTCGATATTTTGGATATATTTTGGATTATATTGATTACCTGGTAAATTACTAACCGCACATGAAACCCGCTAACTTTGTAATTTTGATTTTGCTGGCATCTGAAAAAGTCCGAGCTGTACACAGGAGATTGTGATTTAAATGGTGAATATCCCTTGCACATAATATTATTTATTATCATGTTACTCTTATCACCTCGGCTAATTGAAGTACTTTTAACATATGATTGATGAATTTCTGTATATCTAGTCCAAGGAAAACCACTTACTTGTGGACGTTTCGGAAACAAGCTGTTTCCTTTATCAACACTTGATGTGGAGTGATGTCGATCTGCTGTTTACAACACGTGATATTAGTTGCTTAGTTGCAGTGATGCTAGATGATGTATCAGCAATCAGTATCGTCAAACACGTGTCTCAGATTGTATTGCCCTCGTCTCTGTTCATTGTCTTGCCCTGCTTTCTAATAGCGATTGCCTCTTTGATCCAGCGTTTGTATCGATTAGCCTCTCTGCCTACGATCCCTGCCTCCTCCAAATCTTTGAGAGCATCTTTTATTTTAGACTCTTCTTCCTCCTTGTCAACGTCTTCTGTTACAATCTTATCTTTGTGGTCAAGGAGGGTGCGTATAACACCCAGTTTTTGATGAAGTGGATGGTGCGACTTGAAGTTCAAGATGAGTTGCCTTTCGATAAACCAGAAGTTTGAGGGTGCCAATTTGAGGGTATACAATCTGAGTCACGTGTTTAACGATCTACTGATTGCTGATAAATCATCTATCATCACTGCAACTAAGCAACCAATATCACGTGTGTAAACAGCAGATCGTCATCACTCCACATCAAGTGTTGATATAAAAGGAAACAGTTTGTTTCCGAAATGTCCACAAGTAAGTCCTGATGAACTTTATCAAGAATACTTTTCACATATTATTTCATAAAAGAATAATACCGATCACGTGTATATGTTTGTAATCCTATTTATTCATCAGTATTTTTGCTATTTACAAATGTTGGTAATCATTATATGCAGCGATTATACCATCTAAAACCATCTCTACAATCTAATCGATACTAACGACCTTCGCCCGGGACGAAGTATCAAGTGGAAAGGATGTCTGGAATAGTTCAATAGCTGGGTGTAGTGTCGTGCAGACTCCTTCAGCAGCGTGCTACATACTACTTGCAATGGAAAGTGAAGTCACGATATATCTTGTAATCCAGCTCTGCCGAATCGCTTGATACTCGCCTCAGATAGGTTACGTATCTGTTAAAATGGGAAGAAAATCAGAATTGACTAAATGGAGCATATTGGTTTCTAACCGAAATGAACACAATTACATGTTCTTATATTGCCCAACCCGCATTGAACATATGAAATTCCAGTAATCTCCTCGTAAAAACACAGTAACAGCGCCTTTGATTTTAATTTGTGTTATTAGAAATGTTACGTTATCAAGTTAGTGTTTAATGTATTTCCACGGGTCTTGAAAGCCACTTCGTGTTATCCGAAATATTTTGTTATCATATCAGATTTTGTGTAAACACGTTTCAACTTTGCGCCGCAGACTTTACAAATATTTGTTTGAATTGAAGTAACGTAACCTATAATTATACCTAATTTGCCTAAAGGCAATTGGTAGGTATTTGTTCTCTAAACCTGTTCATGGTAATAACTCTACCAGACTCACTGTTATGCCGTTTTGTTATTTATGTTAATTAGGAAAAAACAATCGCTTCATTTACAAAATGAGGTATAAAATTCAATCCAGTTTTGTTCAATTCCATTTGACAGAATCTAATTCAAAACAATATACACAGTTTCTTTTCCCATAGCAGAAAACTTGATACTAGCAGCTATAGCTATCTGCTAATGCTAGCCGATAGTTAGCTGCTATGGTTATCGAGCAGAGTTAGCCGCTCGTTAGCTGCTAATATAATCACATGCAAATTAGTTTAGTAGCGGCTACTGTTTATGCAAATTTATTCAAATTAGTTCCTAGCCATCTGATAGTATTAGCGCTAGCTGCTACTGTTTTCCTGCTAGCAAGTTGCTACCGTTTCTTGCTAGCCAGACGCTAGTATTAGCAGCTAGCCGCTAGTGGTAGCGGCTAATACTAGCAGCTAGCAGCTAGCGGCTTGTTAGCCGCTAATAGAATCACATGCAAATTAGTTACTAGCAGCTAGTGTTTTCCTGATCCTCTTGTTTTGGTATTTCCAAGCATGCACTATTTATTCCTGGTGACACTTCCACCGAAGTGCTGTTTGGTTATCATAATAATTCACGTTCAAATGTCCACATCGCAACGGTGTCAGTTAGCTAAACACCTTCCTTGATAAACCATGATCCATAAATACCATAAAGATAACAAATTGGTTGAAAGAACTTGGTAATATCCACCACAAATGCTCACATGATCAAAACACAGCAATTAATCCATCAGCTTCCACCATCATATTTGAAATGGCAGTTGGAAGTCATGTGACTGTATGCAAATTACCAATATTATCAAAACTAGCAGCTAGCTGCTACCATACTGCTATGTATATTTTGAAGACTATACGTTTGCTGCTATCGTTCTGCTACTATTAGCAGCTAGCTGCTACCATACTGCTATGTATATTTTGAAGACTATAAAAGTTTGCTGCTATCTTCCTGCTATGTATATTTTGAAGACTAAATTTGCTGCTATCATTCTGCTTCTATTAGCAGCTAGCTGCTACTCTACTAGCTAGAAGTTAGCAGCTAGCTGCTACCATACTGCTATAGTAGCAGAATGCAAGCGGCTAGCCGCTATTTCCTGATAGGTCCAAAATCATTAGCAGCTAACGATCGGCTAACTAGCGGCTAGTTAGCTGCTACTATTTTTTTTTGCTATGTTAGCCGATGGGAACTTTGACATTGTCACCATCATAATAGTAAAATTACCAATTGTAGTCAAGGGCAGATGACCCCAACCAGACAGTATAACTAAATGCATTATGATACAAAATGTATACATGGAAAGAGGGCGCCCTGAAAGAAGGACGCATTATTTGTTCATTACTGTGAATCCAGTGGTAAGGATTCCACATAAATACGGCAGGCACAATTATTTCCATGGGAAATAGTACCTTGTCATTCACTGACTGGGCATTTGTTAATGAAAATAGTTTGTTTGAAATACTGATATTTTTATAATTTTTTAATTTTTTAATTTTTAATTGTTTCTCCTTACTTTTTCCTGTTATACTACATATTTCAAATTACACAATTTTGAAAGTTATTGTCTTAGATATCATAATTAGGCAAATTCAAATTGGGATTTACCTTTTTCTGGTGTAATACCGGTGATACACTTTTACTTAAATCTATCTGTCCATAACATTCTCATTATGATCGTCTTTAGCTTTTCTCCCGGAGCTTTTCGGGGAAAAGTCACTTTGAAGTAATCTTTTGAATAGCATCAAATTTATCAACAATAACCCTATTGTACCGATCATCATTGAATAATACCACAGGACCACTATTCGCTCTCGATCACCAATCAAAAATATTATTATCGAAACGAACGATGGCATTCGGTTCAAGATAAATGTAAGAAGGTTGACGATGTTGTTGATTTTAAAGTATACCGAAGTCTTGGAGACGTCATACATTAGAAGAAGTGTTCGCACATGCAGAAAAATACTATTGAGCTCTACTGTTAGACCCATGATGCCATAACCTAAAAATTCATGTCGCCAGATAAACACTAATGCGAGGAACCCGCACTGCAAATAGAAAATACAAAGTAATGAATCTAGATCAGTAATGAAATCATATAAAACCCTACAAAGTTGGATTTGTCTTTGTTTGGTTGATTGCGCACAGTTAACTGTTGATATCCAGGTGTATGAATTTGAGACAAACCACTGAATTGACAACGTCTTACAACATGTACAAAAGACCCACATTCTACCTACTGAAACGACGATACAGTTCGAATATTTGATCTATAGAATATAAACTTTATACTTCGGTGATGTGACAATGGTTGATTAAAATCGGCTAGATTGCCTAACTGAATTTGAAAACTAAAGAATAAATGACTGATGTGATAATACTCACTATGAAATGATGAATAAGAAGAGGCCAAACAAGCTTTAGAGGCTTGTTTTTGGAGAGATCAATTGAGTCGTAAATGGCATAACCTGAAATAAATTTAAAAAGAAATCATTAATTTTTACAAAAGATAATTAATCCTAGAGGAATGACGTATTTAAATTGTTATAATTTGTCTTATACGAACCTTTTTACTAAGGCAGCCGTTTTATGGAAATAGCACAAAATATGACTTTCCTGGAAAGATCTGAGATCGATGCATGACGTAATTGAAATTTACAATTCAGATCTATGTACAATTGTACATGCTGTACTGTAGTATAGATATGATCAAGTAATAGCAAGAATTGTTATTAGACTTCTCAAATGTGACGAAAGAAATGCAAACAATTATCATTTGGGAGACAATAAAGACACAAAATGTCATTGAATTTCTTCATCTGTTCATATAGGGTCATTATAAAGCAAATATTTTCTTTAAAGAAACGTAGATTGACTATTAAATACATTACCTATTGTAATTCCATGTGTAAACTCTCCAAGTGTTGTATAGTTATTTACTAAATCCGACCATAGTTCTGGTAAGCTTAAAATAAAAATAGATTAGATTGATTAAAATGTGAATACATACATCATGAAAAAGGAATGGTTAACTGACATGCTAAGTTGACTTTACAATATACACTGCCGCGCAAAAGTATTTCTCCCCTGAAAGTATTAAACCATCAGACCCAATTACCTTTTCATTGTGTTCATTGTACATTTTATACCAATAAATTCATGTTTCAGATTCATGATTTAAAAGCATTACAATTCATGATTAGGTCGTCCGTAGGAGAGAGACCTTATGGCTGCATCCTTCGTCTGTCTGTCAGATGTCTGTCAACAATTGGTACACACTTTTGGTACACACTTTTTGTCGTGTTCATTTCTTTTCTACAATGACCAATTGCAACCATTATTATGTTTTGAGTGCCCAAGTGTGGTATAATATTGGATGACTTGAGGGCGATACGGTGAAAATTGGTTAAGCCTTGAAAAAAAAAATTGGACGAGCTGAAGGCGAGTCCGGTTTTTTTTCTCAAGGCGAAACCAATTTTCACTGTATCGCCCGAAAAAGGAATCCAATATTAACATTATTATGTTTGAGAATCTGACTCTTATCAAATGCACAGTAATTTATATGAAATAGGATAGCCATCCATTTGTCGAAAATCCTATGAAGTATAGCCTAGGCTAGGCCTAGGTCACACTAGCATCATATCATCACCTAGGGCTCTCTTTTAAATTCAAAGTGGGTGACTGTTGCAGTTTTGCATCTGTGTTACATTGCAATATACCCCAAAAGTAACGCTAATGCATTAATAAATAAGACACTGGTTCATTTTGAATGGTAAATCATGAGCATAGTTCTAGGCCTGCACACATATCAGAAATAAGCTTATTTAGGGTGTATTTTCGTCTGGAATTACAACAACAACAAACTGTAAAATGCTATCAAAATGTGTTTTAAATGACTTACTATATCATCGTTATTTGGTTTTTTCATTGGAATGTGTAAACATGGAAATATTGAGGGAATTTACGTCTAAAAATGCCAGCACAAAAATCGGAAATAGGCCTAGTAAAATTTAAAAAGGCTATAAATTCTCCTTAAACCCACTATCAAAACACCAAAAGTACAATATTTGTAACCAAAGAGTATTTCACACTGTTTGTATTAATTAACCTGATCCATGTTTATTTTATTTACCCTTTTCATGAGTAATTCTGATGGAAACTTCTCTCCACACAAAATGTTACCACAGTGTCGGCCATCTTGTTAAGTTGTTGTTTACTTTTTTCACAGGATGTATGGTTATATTATATTGACGGTAGGGGCTAATTGAATAGTAAAGAAGATAGGTTTTCGACATGTTTCACATCCAAAAATACCAAAATTATCTGGTTAAAAATATATCAATCATATTTTTGTTTCTTTATAGAAAATATACAAATATGGCAATTATTTATCCGGCGTCAGTTATGAAAAGTTCCAAGTACAAATTACAGCTTCACACCCTTCAAATGTATGGGTCAATCCAGCAAAAACATTGAACCAATCAAAAGCTCTTATTCCAAACTGTCCAATACAGTAAAAAAATAAAAATCGGTTTACCGATTTTTAAACTTACAAATACAGTCTAATACATGACTAACTCGAGTTCAAAGCTCTGTGTAAATGAATAGGACGGAAGATTCTCAAAACATAATAATGGATAATATTGGATCCAAAACAATAATGATACAATTAGATGATTTACGCCCAATATGTATTGGTCTCGCTATGAGTGTTAAAATATTGGGCTCGACTGCGTCTCTCCCAATATTTTTAAAAACTCATAGCTCGACCAATACATATGGGCTCAATCTATCCAATTTTATACCAAACTTGGGTCATAGATGCAACATGGAAACCTTCATATGTTAATGAGGTCAAAGGTCATTTGAGGTCAATATGTAAAATTTGGTACACACTTTTTGTCTTTTCCATTTCTTTTCAATACAATGACCAATTGCAACCAAAGTACTTGGGTCATAGATGCAACATGGAAACCTTCATATGTTAATAAGGTCAAAGGTCACATACCAAGGTCAAAGGTCATCTGAGGTCAAGATGTAAAATTGGCTGCATATGTAAAATTGATTACATTTAAACGGATGAAGTACAATTGCAACCAAACTACCCATATAAACGGACGACCTATTTGGGACCGCTGTCCCTATTTTTTGACACATTTTTTGACAATTTAAGACTGCAAAAATGTGCTGATTTCAAATCCAGATGATGCCAAATTGTCATTCTTGAGCGTTTCTAGATATTTAGACCTGAATAACATTATCTTTTAAATAAACAAGGTCTTCTAAAAAACTGGGTGGACAAGTGTCAAAAGGATGAGAAGACTTGGAATGGATCTGTTGACTTTTGTGGAAGTCGGCAAGAGGATCACTAGTGTGTTGTTTCTGGAAGGAAATCACCGAGACGTTATGTGAGCGATATATGTGGTAAAGTTTATGGGGATTTTTTTTATTTTTAAAAATCATAATTTATAATTTAAATTAAATTCCAATGTTGATTAATTACGAGAAAAACGTAATTTATGACAAATTCAAAAGTGCAACAAAATAACTTGGTTTTCCCGGGGCGCAAGGATAATTATTATTAATACTTTATATTAAATACTAGTCAATCGTTATGTAAAAATAAATCACGAACATCACAAACAACACAACACAACAGCCGAATCAAAAAAAGAAAATAATGACATTAAATAAAATGCTCCTCAGCTGAGTCGAACGACGCGACGTATCTTATTTATGACAAATTTTGTAAAAATAACATTAAATAAAGTGCTCAATCGTACCCCAAAAAGTCTCGTTAATAAAACAAACTAATGATATAATTTGTAATTAATTAATATAATGGAACATCAAAAAGTACCAATGTATTATACAAAAAAATATATGGCTCCACGCGGATTTGACCCGGGATTCTCCGCGTGATAGGCAATGATTTCAGCCACTACACCACACATTCTCATTACTTTCAATTGAGTTACAATGAATATACATCATTCAGACTCTTTGGGTTTATCCACTCAATAAACTAAATCGAAAATTAAATGTGATATTTATTATTTAAAGGCTACATTGTCAATTAGAGCGCCATTTTATTTACGGTAATAGACATATTTAATATAAAATATAATAAAAATATTAATTTCGCACTGAATAACTGAATTTGGAGGTATTTTCGGTTTTATTACGACCACTTCTGGAAGCTATGGTGGCCAAGTTAACTTGTCCACCAAAAACATTAAAACACAACCCGTTTTTAATACAATGTAAAGGTCATTCATGATCGTTGTATATAGCAGATGGAATGTTTGACGATCCTTAGCATGCTTAGTGATGTATGCTCATGTGGATGAAGTTCTAAAAATGGGGTTGAATTACCTCCCCCTCACCCTGTACACATTCATGTTACTCGATTTAGTCTTTAAACGTCACTGAGAACAAAAGCAAGTGACTGATTTTATGATTATGCATAACTCTCTGCAAGATGATGCTCTTAATATCAGGCTGACACCAGATTAGTTACAGGTCGCAACCCAGTACCGGTTGAGATTGTATTGCAAACAAATGCTATTTTATATTAATCTTGCCCTAATTGACCGTGTACATTTTGCCATCAAACAAGCTTCTAAAATGATAAATCAGGGAGAAGTGATCTAGTCTCATTTAATTTTCTTGAAAGGCCTTCCACCAGAACTGCCTCCCCCTAATAGTTCCGCCATTAGGGATGACCCCTCTCGTGCGGAACATGTGATGATCTGTCACTTAAAGACAGGTATTCAGGGTTACCACAGTATTATTACATGAAAAAGGGAAGGTCGAATTTAGCACAGCTTACATTGTGCATACTAAATTATTTTACAGAATAACTTTTTGTAGTCTTTAGACTCGTTTCACCAAACACATTGACGCAATATCGTCTTCAAGAAGTTCCAGTAGGCCTATGCAGAGACTGTTTAGCCTTTCTTGAGTCACAGTGTCGACCGGACTGAGTATTTTATCAATTTATGTTTGAGTGAGAATGGTCGTTCCCCTTCACAATCTCTAGAGGTTTCGTAAGATCTGTTCTGTATGCAATATCCACTGAGAAATTACTGATTGAAGATGCTTTTGTCAGATACCGGGTTTTAGTTGGTTCAAGATATCATATCATAAGCGATTTATTTAAACAGCGTCAATCAATCTTCAAGGTTTTCATTCATGTCATCTGAGCTTGGAAACTAATTGTTGTACTTACTAATTTGGTCAGTGTCTAGTGTTGGCAATATATTTTCCTTCTAACCCCCCCCCCCCCCCCCCCCCCCCCGGGGGTCTGGGCCCATCTGGCCCAATGGTAAATCCGGCCATGGCAATACCTTTATCTCTAATTTTACAAATGACAACATAAATTCTCTTACCATAGGAATGACAATGTTCCCATTAAAATAGCATGTACGAGTGAACCAACTGTGTTCCGCCACTTATGCAGCTGATCAGTGCCAGCATACTTCTGCGGAACAGGAATCCAGCCAGCGTTTAGAAAAGAGTTGAGATGTGTGAAACCCATGAATGAAGCAACAGCGGTGGCAATGCCTAATAGTGAGAACATTATTCACTTTTGGTTTGTAAATTATAATGTTGTATGTAGAACTTTAGAAAGTTATGAAACGTTGTTCTCTAGTTGAAATAACCAAAACCACCAGCTTAACTGTAGTAGAACTACAACGTAGCCTAACCATTGACGTGCATTGTCTCCGATCTAAATGACTACACCGTAATACCAGCAGACAATGACATCATGGTCAATACCACAAGCGTCAGTCATCTGGAACGAAACCGGTTTATATCATTTGAACACAATGCCAGGTCGAATTTTGTAGTAAACGGGACAAGGCTGAATGTTAATGACCCAAGTCATATTCATGTGAATCTAAAGTAAGAAATTCCTTTCTCAACAAGTGATCTAAGGGAGCAGTTCCATTTATACGCGATAAATTTATCGCGACTGTATCGGGGCCTGATATGTTTTGGACCCGATGTTTTTCAAGTTGATTCCCGATAAAATAGACATCGGGGCCCGATACGAGGCCTCTGCCATACCCTGGGGTATGTTTAGCAAATAGAGCGGGACATTGTTTAGCAAATACACGAGGATAATACAATTTACGTTAAACATCCATAATCAATAACATTATCTCTAAAAACATGAAATGCTGAATTTGTACCTTACAACTAGAATAAATAGCCCGAAGCTCTATTTACATACCGACCACTTATCTTTCGTTATATTTAAACAAGCGGTAATACGCTACTCGATAAATAATCCTTTGCTTCTCGCAACTGTACGCGATAAAAATCTCATCGGGGCCTGATAAAAAACTCATCGGGGCCCGGAACATTCTCGCAATTTTTATCGCGTACAAATGGAACTGCTCCCTAAGATAACACAATTTATACTTCATCCACTAAACCATGTTTTAAAGCATATTGCAAAAAGCGTGACCATCCGAAAAACAGGGTGTCACAAAAGCCACATTTTGCATTCGCTAGACAAGCTCTCAAATGCATAGTTGATGGGCAAAAATAATCTAAAAGTGATCGGAACAATCACGATATCTGTTCACCTGAACGTCACTATCACAAGATGTTACTGTTTGCATTTGCGGACATCGGTCTTTTACTCTTCCTACACCACATCTTTGGAACTCGCTGCCCAGATTACATCAGAACTACGAGGGTCATTCAATAAGTTCTACCTCCTACCTCATGACTTTATTATTATATGAGCCAGTCTTATCAAATATCACACGATTGTAGCTTGAAACCTCCAAATCTAATGTAAATTGATCTGAGTACTGGTTGTACTTTTCCGGACATGCAGTGAACCAAACCTCGATTTAGTGTGACGGAAACGGATGAAAAACAGCAACATATCGCCGAAATGCTTTTCAATTGGCCTATTGTAAGAGGCAAAACATACCTATCGGTCAATTATAACCGTTCTAAATGTCAGATATCTCTTAAACAGACTGTAAACAATAAAGTTGACTGATTGGTTTGGAAAAACATGCCGTTTGATTAGCCAGATCCAGGTCAGGACAACCATTGAGTTTACCCCTTCCCTAGAGAACCCTGTAAAAGTCATATTTGTCTTTCATGATAACTAAGCGATATTCAATATATC
Source organism: Ophiura sarsii (assembly GCA_035610835.1). Taxonomy (NCBI): domain Eukaryota; kingdom Metazoa; phylum Echinodermata; class Ophiuroidea; order Amphilepidida; family Ophiuridae; genus Ophiura; species Ophiura sarsii. The sequence continues at coordinate 75,056,806 of CM069442.1, read as the reverse complement.
GAACTAAATGGAGGGATTTAAAGTCTGTCAACGCGATAATTTTCTATCATTGACTACCTGATTGAATATTCTGAAGGTTGCACATAAGTAAAACTCATAAAGTGACTATTATGATCAAGGTTTAACATTCGAGGCATCATTGTGGCATTGTTGTAACAACGAAAATTTGACTGATGGCAGTATTCTGGTATGCCAAAGGCATAGCAATGCATTTGAGTTGATAGTACACTATTTGCAAGCCTACAAGAGTTGATATTGTTTGCAATCTTATCTATATATGATAATACTGTAATATATTCAGATATCACTCATTCATTTCCATTTTCAGTATTTAAATCATGCTCTTATATCTAACCATACAATACGAAAAAACACCCGAAAACATGTGTATGTTTTTAAGGTAATTTTCTGTGTCCGTTGTCCAAAATCTCTGGCTTTGACCGCGTCATAACAAAAGTAAAGCAGATATCAATTATCATTTACTACACATTTGTAGCTATGATTCAGAGCTAAAATCATGACAAATGTCATGAGCTTGACATTAATATTAGCGATGTTATGAGGGAGGAGGTAGAACTTATTGAATGACCCTCGTATGTAGTGCAAGACAGATTCTTTTAAAAACTTACCGTTGTTGTTGTTGGCAATTTTGCATTCGATTGTTTTTATGTGTTGTTGTTTTATTATTTTGTTTCATTTTTGTAAAGTGAGAGTGCCTTTGTAAAGTGATAGAATGCAGAGTTGTAGACTATAATAAGCTATCAACAGGATGTTACGTTTTACGTCACCCCACGTCACATACATAACATTACCATACATGTATATAAAGTGCTCAACAAAAGAAAGTCACACACTTTGTTTATGTCCCATAGACTCATAGAGTAACTTCCAATTATTTTTTGACCAAGCAGGCTAAAAAGACATTTGAATGGATCTTTTAGGCACAATCTGGTACCAAACTTGCCATCAAGCAACAAAGATAAGCCATGATTAGCACCATTTAATGAAAATCTGTGCTCTTTCCAAATTCACATTTTCAGCAAACTACGCGAGGAAAAAAGACCACATGTAATGTTACCTGTTCACAATCAAATAGCCCGCTCGCTCAGGCACGAACCAACGCAGTTGCACTGTGATCCCTTTTATTCCCGGCCATTCAAGTGCCACATGCAGCATTTCCTCGCCACTTGCGTGCGTTGAAAATGCGAATTTGGAAACGTCACAGATTTTTATTAAATGGTGTTAATAATGGTTTATCTTTATTGGTTTGTGGCATGTTTATAGTACCAAATTGTTCCGAAAAGATTCATCTAAATGTCTATTTAGCCTTCAGTTAAAGGTCGACATTTCAATGATAGTTTTGGTGGTTTGATTTTATATTATTCTGCAGGCTCTGCTTATGGTTAAAGGAGATGTTGCATATTACGATGATTCGGGCAAACATAAACCAAGATGGAAGATACTTTCCAAGTTTCCAGCACCACAACATGTTTTGAATTGTGATTACCCTGAGGAAATAGACATCCCCACCCTTGCTGTCAAAACCGGTCATCTTTATGCTGCTGGTTTACCATTACACACGAACTCACAAGGTGGATCGTTTTCACGCTACAATGCAGAAACATATGATTGGGATGATCTAGAGGAAATGCTATTAACTGCTGTCAACTTTTTCATGGTTGAATTAGATGGCTGTATCTATACTATTGCTGGAAATATCGAAGATGATGGAAATTATGAAGGGTGTTTTAAAGATGTGGCAAAGTACAACATTGCTACAAACGTGTGGGAAGAAATTAGCAGTATGAAGGAAGGTATTAGGATAGTTTTTGAAAGCGATGCAGTCTGGAGTACAGCGATAGTGTTTGATCATAAGATTCTTGTATCGAGTTCGCTTACTACTCAAGAAAATCCAACAGAAGATTTGTTGATTATCGAAATGTATGATCCAGCGACCAACGTATGGCATGTTGTACTCAGAGAAAAGTGCCCAAAAGATGCACAGGCAATACTGACTGTCCAACAAAACATTTGCTACCTTCTATTACAGCCTTGCGTCAGCGATAGTATAGTTAGCCGCCCCACAGTGCACAGGCTAAATTGTGATTTGAATGCCGATCTACCAAAAGTTTTCCTCGAAGAAGTGATACAAAATCTTCTCATGACCAATAATAACATTGGAGCATTTTGCATTGATGGCGATGTATTTGTCAATATCTGGAACTCCGTCTATCATTTGACAACTGATGGACAAAATGAAGTTGATCTCAGTCGTTGGTCTGATATCATACCAGATCCAAAGAAGCCGTTTAGTCCAGTCTGTTTCACATTTGACAAGCGGCTGTGCTCATAGATCTATACAATAGTTTGGTTCTTGTGCTGAAACTAGGAACAAGTCAGCTTCTGCAGATGCTTGTCTATAATTCTTTTACGCGCACACTGTATGGATGATACATGATGTATAACACTGTTTGGCCTTCCACGCCGGCGTGGGTTCGATCCCCGACCTCACCTCGCCACATTTGGTGCATTTGTTTGAACCTTGTTGTGACAATTTAGCTCCCTATCGTTTTAATATTCCAATAACAATATACATTGTCGTGCTTGTCAATCTTTTATTTACAATTTGGAAAGTTAGAGTGAAAGTTCATCTGTGTTTGTCATCAAATAATTTTAAATTGATCTTTCCTTCTCAACACAAGATAATAATAACCTGACATTTCAGGTGTTCTACACCTTTCATTAGCAGACTAATGACTCGAACTGACGGTCGTGACCTTTCAGAATGTGACATCAGAATCGGGTCAAAGACTATCGGTAATCGGTATCGGCCTATATCAGAGAAACCGAATGCTCATCAAAACCAGTTTTTAGAGCACAGACGTCCTAGTTCTACCTCGTCCGAGCCTCCGAGGTATCCCAACACATCCATATTGAGTCTCCGGGACATCGTGTGGACTTGGATAAAGTACAGATATTGGATAAGGATCCTCGTTGGTTCGAGAGAGGGTCAAGGGGCCAATTTACATCAGAGCCAACCAACCATCCATCACTCAGCCATATCAACATAGACGGGGGCCATACCGATTAGGGAAGACATCAAAACTCGACCGCCCGTTGACCGCCGGTTACGGTCGGTTCCGCCAGGTTCTTTCAGGTCAAATGTTTTACTGGTATATGAATATTCACGCATGCAACACTGAACAACCGCCGGTTGACTTAATGCTGTAACCAGACCAATTTACACTATCAATCTGTTACTTTGCGGTCATAATAGCTCTCTCTATAATCGTTCTATAAAAAAACAACCATTCATATACTTTCGGGATTGATTTAAAAAAGTTAATTGAGCTATAAACAGATTGAAAAAGCCAACCCCAGCGAAAATCAATAGCTGTATTGTACTGGTTGTCAACTGAGACTTGAGAACACATTACTTCAAGACTTTATTGCTCACGCGTGTGACGAGGCAGTATCAACCGGTCGTGTTCACCAGAGTGTAACTATTTGACCTCATTGTGTGTGTATATTATAACAGACGACACGTTTTGTGAGAACCGGGCGGAACCGGCGGTCAACGGGCGGTCGAGTTTTGACGTGATCCCTTACTGAGCATGCTCAGAGAATGGCCCGATTCTGACGTCACATTTCCTGAAACCCCTCACCAGCCATATCGTTTGGGAATATCCAAAAGGTTGAGTTTCCTCCATATTAATTCTATTTTATCTGTCATCAAGTGAACAGGTGTAAGCTAGTTCACCTTGGGTGAACTGGCCAGAGTGGACCTTTGCCTTAAGTTCACGAGTCGTGACCTTCACGACCTTCAGTTCGAGTCATTAGTCTGCTGATGAATGGTGACGTGTAGCAACACCCGAGGTTATTATTATCTTGTGTTGAGAACGATAAAGAACTTGGAAAATTGTTTATAATAGGCCAATAAAAAAGAGCAACGAGTAGAATGGCGATCATTTGTTTAGTTTTAAAGGCAGATGAAGTACTGAGGTATTAAATTATAATGTTCAATAATCATGACATCTGAAGTTGGTTATATATTATCCAGTTGTATACTTACGTTACAATTGTGTACAAATATGTTGGTACATAAAAAATATCTCGATCGGATTAAATAGAAGAAATGACTCCTTCTTGTTATTATTCGATGTTTTGATATAGTTATGACTATATTGATTACCTTGTAAATTACTTTTAAAAACCTCACATGTTACCCGTAGTTGTTGAAGGCTAACCCATTGTAATTTTGGTTTTGCTGGCATCTGATAAAGTTCGAGCTGTACACAGGAGATTGTGATTTAAATGGTGAATATCCCTTGCACATTATATTATTTATTATCATGTTACTCTTATCACCTCGGCTCATTTAAGTACTTTTAACATATTATTATTTCATAAAATAATAATACCGATCACGTGTAGCCTATATGTTTGTAATCCTATTTATTCATTAGTGTTTTTGCTATTTACAAATGTTTGTAATCATTATATGCAGCGATTATACAATCTAAAACCATCTCTACAATCGATACTAACAACCTTCGGCCCGGTACGAAGTATCAAGTGGAGAGGATGTCTGGAATAGTGCATTAGCTGGGTGTAGTGTCGTACAGACTCCTTCAGCAGCGTGCTACATACTACTTACAATGGAAAGTGAAGTCACGATATATCTTGTAATCGAGCTCTGCAGAATCGCTTGATACTCGCCTCAGATAGGTTACGTATCTGTTAAGATGGGAAGAAAATCAGAACTGACTAAATGGTGCATATTGGTTTCTAACCGAAATGGACAAAATTACATGTCCTTATATTGCCCAACTCGCATTGAACATATGAAATTCCAATCTTACCTCTCAGTATACCTCGTAAAAACACAGTCACCGCGCCTTTGATTTTAATTTGTGTTATTAGAAATGTTACGTTATCAAGTTAGTTTTTAATTTATTTCCACGGGTCTTGATTCTCGAAATCTTTTGTTATCATATCAGATTTTGTGTAAACGCTTTTCAACTTTGTGCCGTAGACTTTACAAATATTTGTATGAATTGAAGTAAAGTAACCTATTATTATACCTAATTTGCCTAAGGCAATTGGTAGGTATATGTTCCCGAACCTTTTCATGGTAATAACTCTACCATACTTGCTGTTACGCCGTTTTGTAATGGGAGGGTAGTACAATACTCACTTTCCGGTTAGATCAGGAAGGAGTTCACCATTTTTGGTAAACTGAACGACACCCCACACGAACAACATGTCATCTTCGATTACTTCATATCCCTCTATATCTATCTTGACATGTTCCTCGCCCATGTTGTTGAACCAAGCGATGTAATCCTTCATAATTTCTGAAATTTAGAGGAATATACCAAGCCAATTTTTTTAATTTGTTCTCGGAATGTGTTAAGGGTATCAGTTATAGCTTTACTTCACGTCGCACATGACTTTTATACTACCGGTACTACTTAAATTTCTTGAACTGTGTATTTAAGGAGCGACATGTCGGCTCATGAATTGCTGCGGCAGTTTTCAACCAACGGCACACCAAAGAAACATGTCAATTTACTAATATCCATTTCGGAAAATGGGAATATAGGAGACCCTAACTTGTGCCCTCTTTATTTATTTTTATTCTTTCTTCTTTTCCATCTTTCTTTTTTACTTGCCATTTCTTGCCCCTATAAATAATTTGAATGGTTGATTGAGAGATTGATAGATTATTAATTAATTATTAAAATTAATTAGGATAAAACATATCATATGAAAATATTATAAATGTATTGATATGCAATGTAAACATGATGAAACTATGTGAAACGTGAAAATTATGTGAACATGTATAAATATGCAGCAATTGAAATACCCACATGCCTTTCCACCCGGGGTTGACTAGGATTTGTTGACTTAGACAATGTTCTAACCCAACGTTTACAAAACAACACAAAATCAGTTGAAAAAGTGGTCCTAGTGGGAATCGAACCATGGACCTCTGCATTGTAATGCGTGTAAGTCAATCACTAGACTAGCGAGGGGTGAACTGGCCAATACATGATTTTAATTGCTCTTATTATTACGGCATAAAGCTATACTACTGTTATCATCAGTACATACAATAGTATTATAGCTGCGACACCCATGTTCGTCAACCATGGGTTGACAGTCATGTGGGTATTTCCATTACTGCGTATATTTAATATGATGAATGTATACATATTCAAAAGCATATACAAATATGTTATAAATGTAATGATGTACAATGTAAACATTATGAAACTGTATGAAATGTGAATAATTATGTGAACATTGAAAGTAATATACAATAAAAGATTTAAAAAAAATTAGGATAAAACAACGTGGGGAAAGCGAAGGCGTCCACCTTCCCAACCCTGGCTACTTTGATGATTGATTGAATAAACGTGGATGTACCAATGACTAATCCTGAGCGACTAATGACTAACCTTCATTATTCAGGGCTTTTGCCCGGCCTTCCTCGTAATACACGGCATCGTCTGTGTATCCATTCGCCATTGCCGCAGCATCACGATTCTGGAGATTTGTAGCCCATCCAGACGCCAATTTCATCACGAATTTATTGACATTTTCCTTGTGGCTATTTGGTATCGAAGGGATCCAAGCCTCGGGGAGACCTTACACAATAGGTTATATATAAAAGGATTATTTTTACATGTGTGTAAATGCCTTGGGGAACTAGGAACTAGGACTTGTCAATCGTATTAAAGGGGCGTGTACATCTCAAGTGTTTGTCCTGGACAAAAATCACATGACTCGCTTCGCTCCCAAGTCCTGGCGTGCCCGGCAAAAAGCCCATGATGCAATTCTTAGTCGTAAAAGATGTGCACATAAATCGACAAAATGCTGTACGAACGAAATATAATATATCTAGAATTGTTTCAAAAAGTAGTGTTATTCGTTACATTTAAATCAGAATTACATTCTTTAACAGTAAATAAACAACTTTTGAGCGAGAAACTATCTTGAAACTGCAAAGATTAAGAAATATAAAGCATTTTAAACATCTAATTTATAGAAGAGTGGTATGTTGAACCATATTACTTTTGTTTGTTATCGAGTTCTCATAGCGCATGGTTGGCTCAGCGGTAGAGCATTGGACTAGTAATCCGGAGGTCGTGGGTTCGAATCCTATCACGGCTTGACATTTTATTTTAATCGTTTATATACATTTTTTAAATTAGTTTTCGATATTATTCATCATTTCGTATAATCATTCATTATTGTTCTATTATAGTTTATTTTGGAATGTGGAATTATTTACGATTTCATTTTAATTTTCCACTGACTGGTTAGTGTGCATGGCATCATGAAAGGTGACATGTACCGCGGTATACCACCGCACTGTCCTACTCATGCAACAGGCCAATACAATAGAAACTCGTTGTGTGTTATTATCGATTGAGCTAAACTTGTAAAGTAAATGCCAGCCGTTATGTAATACAAATCAATGTGCCTGTATTATTATTATTGAAATAAATACACCACCATTTGTAGTTTCTGAGTAATATATTTAAAACTCACCTAGGACGGTTCACGGATTTCGCGGCTCGAAAAGGATGTTTGAATTTGATCTCAATATAATATAATCCAAGCTGCTATAGGCAAAAGCTATATACAAATGACCGTGCAGCTATTTCGTGAAAAGCTATACAGCCGATGATCCAGCAGCAACCCTTACCCTAATCCTAACCCCAACCCTAACTCTAACTCTTACCCTAACCCTAAGGCCAACAAAAGGTAGGGTCGGGAGTGTTAAAATATCTTGGGGTTTTTTATACGGATATTGTATTTGGGAATTTAAATTCGGCATGGATACTGTGTCCAAACACAAAACACATCGCTTTGACAATAAAAGTTAGGACATGTTTTAGTCCCAAACGGCCCGAAAAAACGCTTTTCAAAATGGGAAATGGGGTGTTTTTCGGAAAATTGGGGTAGGTGGGGGGGCGTTTTCACAAAAAAAGGTACATTAGTAACAAAAAAAGGTACATTGGTACCAAAAAAAGGTACATTGGTACAAAAAAAAGGTACATTGGTACAAAAAAAGGTACATTGGTACAAAAAAAAGGACTTTTTCAGATTCCGCCCCCCCCCCGCCCCCCCCCCCTAGTTACGGGCCTGAGGTCGCCGCCATTATTACAGAAAGCGAAAGAACGTTGTGTTGAAGTTTTGTTAGAAATATAAACGTGAGAGTATTACTAAACCTATTTTTCCTGTACTAACTACCCCAACTTTTTATACTATGTTGAAATTAATATTCATGCCGTTGAGCAACATTTTGGGAACAAATAACTAGATTTCTTCATATTTTCTTACAGTATAAAAAATCATCACTTGCACGTGCGAACAATTTTCATTAAGTCCTTTTAATAGTCCCCGCGGGTGCCAAGTTCACGCAATAAACATCATGTTACACGAGATTGCGCATTGGGGGATGGTGTTATAAAGACCAGATTGAATATGTCATACGAAATCAGGAATAAAACGGTCCGTTTGGCCGTTCAAATTGCTAAAAATGTTGTTTTAAAAAAATAATCGAAAAGAAAGAAAAAAAATACGGTCGGCACCACAGGTACACGGTCGGTCGGACGTGGACAAACAAACAATTTATTTTTCTTGGCCTAACCCTACCTTACCCAACCCTAACCCTAACTAACCATAAGGCTAACCCTAACCCTAACCCTATAACCCTAACCCTTACCCTTACCCTTACCTTTACCCTTACCCTTACCCTTACCCTGACCATAACCCTACCTAACCATTACCCTTACCCTAACTATAGGTTGTACAGTCTGGTACCATAGGTTGTATAGTCTGGTGAAGCAATTGGCTACCCGATGATAGGTCGTATAGTCACTTCCATATAATAAACAGTGGTAGATTTGTCAAGCAATTGAAGCAACGGTGTGTGGTTAGTCCACTGTTAAGTTGCGATTTTGTCTCAAAACAGAATGAACATATAAAATGGCGATACATTCTTAGTTTTTACTCAAACCCTGGTATTTCAAATTTGGGCATCGATGGGTATATATCATTTTGTGACAGCCTGTGTATGAATAAATGCACCAAATTGGAAACACACAATTTTGCGCATTTGACTTATGTTTTCTGAACACTTTGGAATACGTTTCATTTATGTAATGTTAGCCTAACACTGAAGTGTTGACAATTTCTTTTGCAAAAACCCACATGAATGGAATCTGAAGAATGAGCACGTGTTTACCATGTTTGAAAGTGATTTCAATGTGTATTGTTTTGAGTTATACAATCAAACATTTTATAGCTCATGGGGCCTCAGAAATTGTTAATGTTAAAAACTTATTTTACAACTTATTGAGCCACTTGCTGGCGCACCCGCTACGACGGTCGCCTTTATCATGTTTATAATGTTGAGTTTAAACATAAAACTAGTCGGCATACCCACCTGTGATCTTTTCCAGGGGACGCCCTCAATCCTGGAAAAATTAGAAGCAGATTTTCTTGCAGATTTACTTTTCTGATCATAAATCATGAATATATTCCAAGGTACAGAGTGATACGATTCCTAATAACCTCAAAATCATAGTTTTAGAGTGAATTTAGAGTAAAATTTAAAATAAAAAAGATTGTACCGCTCGGTACAATCTATTTTCAAACCATGCATGATTTTGAAGTAATTAGAAATCGTATCGATCTGTAACTTAGAAGATCTTTATGATTTATGATCAAAAATGCAAATCTGCAAGAAAATCTGGTTTCATAGTAAAATCAATGATAGAGGGCGCTACTTGGAAAAGATCACATAATATGCCTTTAAGTCTCACAGTGTTTCACAGTACAAATAAAATATCTGTTTCACCTGTGGTATGATGTGGTCAAGACGAGAGAGAGAGATTTTGGACAGCGAAAACGGAAAATTACCCTCAAAATGTATACAGTCATGTTTTTGCTGTTTTTCTCCGTATTGTATCGATAGATCTAAGACTGCGATTTCAACACAGAAAATGGAATTACTGTTGGATTATATCTAAATATAATATGGAACGATCATATTGCAAGAGTTAAAGGTTTTGTACTTGCAGATAGCATACTAAAGTAATATGAACTCTTTTAGCATATCTGGAATATTTCTAATCGGTCACATTCATTGTAAAATGTATGTCATAGTGATGCCTCTTATGTTAAATCTTTAGAATCTTTATGAGTTTCTGTGTGTGCAACCTTCAGAATAACCAATCAGATAGTCAACCGTACAGAAAATCAATTCGTGAAGAGACTTGAATCATCTTCAGTTAGTCCTGTAATTGATATATCTCAGTTCAAAAACAAACTACTTTTGCAGTATTTCTTATAGGGTAAAGCTTAATGGTTGTCTTGACCTGGATCTGGATAATCAAAATGCAATTTAATATCAAATTCTATTGTTTGCAGTCTGTGAAGTGAAAGAGATATCTGAAATTTAGACCGGTTATATTTGACCTTATTTCACAGAAATTCACACTAAATGGAAATTTGGTTTTCACTGAACATATGGTACTGATATCAATATACTTGTAGCTGAGATTCAAAGCTACAATTACGGAATATTGCGTAACACTTTCCACGCGGCTATTGGTTTTACCATATAAAAACAGATGTTCAGAAATCTTTCCCAATCTATCTCAAGGATTACTGAACCAATACGAGGCATGTTTGTATTTATTTCAATGCATTTCACATGCTGATTCCAAGTATGGTTATGAAATTTAACAATTTTGACAACAGTTTGAGACATTTTAGAATGTCGTCTGACGCCTGCCACGTGGAAAGTGTTAAAACTGGCTTATATAATAGAAAAGGTAGTTGGCAAAAAAGGAACAATAGCGTAACCTACAATTTTTCCTGATCTTTGTACCATTGAAATTGACACAAGAGAACTGTAGTTAATCTCGGGGGAAAAATACCTTTACTTTTGACATGTTTGACATTGCTGAAAACTGACGTCATGAAAATAATGTTCACTATTGCAAACTATATGCAGCGGGATATACATGTACATTGTAAATTATCAGGTGATGTATGTATTAGACCAATAATATGGACAACATCTAATTCATTTGTTCTTGTGGAAAATTAACACAAACGAATAGGCCTATCCTCGCATATAATTTTATTTGTTCAAAATGTGTATAATGTTTTCTCATTTAAGAAACCATGAAATTGTGAATAAAAGGTCCGAAAAGGTCATCGACCCGGGCAGTGACTTGTATCTGTTTTATTTACAGTCAAGGTTTAAATAAAATAAAATTCCGAACAACTCGTATCATTTTATTTTAGTTATATCGAAATAACCATAATGAGCACTATATCTGTATAGTTGCGTTCAATTAGATTATAGTCGATATGACACTCAAGTCAAGTCTAACATTTTTATTTATTTTATGCTCACGTGATCCTAAAGCAATTAAGCTTGGTTGCAAAAATTGTCAATTTAGGCAAATCTGATAATTTTCACGAATTCAAAATAGTTCCATTAAAACGTTACGCCAGCATTTTATAATTACGCTTTCGCAGCAATGAGCATGATGAGTTCAGCACGGTATCAAATCCATGCCAAAACTGTCGCCCAAATCAGGCCGTGAAAGCCGTGAACCGCGTAATGTACTTTTGAAGATACAACTCTCTTTTCTGAATTGTGAAGCAAATTACAAATATCGGTAGTGTAGGAAATAGGAAAATCGATTCAAGGACATAAGCCGACTGGCTTCTTATTTACATAACAATTGGCCTTTGCATATCATGTTCATAGACTAGCTAGGGCCATTCAATGTAGGCCTACGGAGTAGTAAACACAATTATATTTATTTTATATTCGCAGTGAAATTGCAAAAGAAAAAAAGTATCATATTTAACATTCAATAAATATAGCGAACGATAAGCAGTCCTGTCAATTTATAAAAACAAACAGTGTAATAACAAAACAAAACAGAAAAGAAAAACCCCATCCCCTGGACTCGAACCACTGACCTCATGATTGTAAAGCCGGCGCTTTGACGATTGAGCTAATGAAGGCTATATATAAATGTTATGAAGAAAAGCATTACATAGAGTTCAAAATACAAATATCTCTTAAATCGGAGGCTAAAATGCTTTATATTTCGATTGGTGTGCATTTTTAACATGGGTTATCGCCCAAAAGTTGATTTTATGCTGAAGGAGATTGTAATTCTAATTTCATTATAATGCATAACACTATTTTTTGAAACGATTCTAGACACCTATTTCGTTCGTAAATAAATTTCACCATTACGTTTGATCGATTAAAATTCGCGGCGAATCTATTGCACCATGGGTATTATTACTTGGAAACACGGAGACTCAGATACATAGGGAGTCATGTGACTTTTGTCCAGGACAAACACTTGAGATGTACACGCCCCTTTAAACTTAATACCGCAAACAGGTATTAAGCCCTAAGCCCATACCGAGTCGCGAACTTGAAGCGAGCGATGCAAACTCCGAGACGAAGTTTGATTTTTCCTTCTTGTAAATTGATGAGTTGGACACAAAGCAAATTTATGTAAGGCCATTGTTTGCAATTGATATTGGTTTGATGCAGTTAATATATTTCAATATGGTAGCAGGGTACTTGAACAACGTCAGTTTTTAAACAGCGTTATACGGTGTAGCTTTCAATGAACAGGTGACAGAGTTCTTCTTTTGGTTGAGCGCGAAATAGTGGTGAATTTGGCACATTTTGTATATGACCTCCCCGTTGGAAAGAGGAACACGTCAGCTTTTCATTTATTTGAAACATGAATTATACACGAATTGTTCTTAAGCGGTGTATAATTTAAAAAAAATCACATGGCTGAAATCAGACCTAAGTATCATTGTATAATTCTTGTTATGGGAATGTCCATGCTATATGGAATGTCCATAAAGTTTACTGCCGTGAGTTTGACACACAGTTTGCCATACAAGTCACGGGACAAGTCATAAGCTCACATTTTATACTATGGTGTGATATATTAGAACGAGAGTGATGGTACGTGTTTACTTTGTGCTTGCTGCCAACTAGGATATTAAAGACAATCTAAGATTACTTACCATCAGAAAGGCTTCCCACAGTGGTCATGACAGTAAGAGATGCAAAAATAAGGCCAATTATGAGAGATCTTGTATCGGTCATCTTGGATTCCTTTTGAGATGCACCGCACAGATCACCCGATGATATACTTATCAACAGTGATCAAGATATTTATAATTTCACTGTAGTAGTACTCGCCTATTCATAATTATTAATATCAAGATAGTATTCGTTTTAAAATCTGAAGTTATGGGTGGTTAAGTTTTTATTCAGGGTGGAGAGAGACTTCAAGAAAAAAAGGCATCGAATTAGAAGATTCAATATAGAACAACAATATAAAGAGTTGCTGTTATATTCATTAAGGATAAAATGAAAACGACTGAGAAACACAATTTTGGTTTAAGACCTGGAAGCATATTCCGGAATCGTGCACTAATCACTTGCTAAGTAGTTTGAATTTACACGTGAAAGTCAAACGTCGTATATTTTTAAATACCTTCTGACACACCCTGTGCATGAATAATTCTTATGGTCATCTCATTATAGGCTTGGCTGGGTTATGTGCTAATTATATGTATGCTGTATCCATTAGGCGACCAAAAATGACAGAATTGCCGACGCCTTATCTTGACTTTGGTCCGTTGATTTATTAATATCATGAATAGTGGGAGTGGCGCACCACCTATATAATATGATAACCACAAATGATGGTCTCATGTTAGCCACGTCGATTACTTTTGAAGTAAAAGAGGATTAACTAAGGGCTCATGCCCTTTCTCTCAACCCATCTAAGCACGGATATAGCGCGATCCTTTTTTCTATTGTTAAAAGAGTCGGTGATTAACACCCCGCTGAGCCGCCTCTCTAGTCTTATCTCGCGTTAACAATAGAACTATTGTAGTACTGTCGACGCTCAATTAGTGAACCAGACAGAGGAAAGCGCGAAGAAGGATCTGGTTTTCTTTAACAGTTTAAGAAATACCAAATCTGACCAGTGATTATTGTCACCCGACCCCCGCTGTGATGTAAAGAGCGATCCATTTGCCAGATTGTACACTTGTCTTGTTTCTAGTACACTTGCCAAGTTGTAATAGATTGATGATATACTGATCAGACATGGTGTGATTAGCTCCGCAAAAAACACCAACATTTTACCTTTACCAACACATATGCACGAGATCTGATAATCTACGCTTCATATTATCAAGTCTAGTGTGACGACATGTCTGGCAAGGGCTCCAAACTTTCTTTTCGTGGAAGAAATAACCAGGCAGAAAATGTGGACTTACCAGAACCAGAATCTCCAAAAACGCTACAACAAACGCGGAGCTTCTCCCCGACGGGAACCTCCAGTGACATGGCGTCCAAGCTGCAGTCCGCCATCATGACCGATGATAAGATCATACAATCTATCACCGGTGCTATCATTGACGCTATAGTGACGACTCCTGACCTAATTAGTGGAGTAATTAGTGCCATATGTACCAGTAACAAGTTCATTGCAGCCATCATTGAAAAACTGCTAGAGAAGGTAGTTCCTGAACTGGAAAAAAATGTGTCCTACGATAACACCATGGCATCAGCCAAATCAGCAGAAATAACCAAGCAACAGGATCAAATCCGCCATGATTTCGTCACACTGGAAAACAAACAGGATGAACTTGAGCAGTACTCAAGACGTAATTGTCTACTTATCCATGGCTTAAGTGAATCAGCTGATGAAGATACCACAACGAAAGCAATAGATACCATCAACAACACTACGCACCTAAACCCACCAATCCATGCCAACGACATCGATCGCTCCCATCATCTTGGCAAGCGCCGGATTGCAGCATCTATGCATGGTGATTGGTGACTTCATCATTGTGAAGTTCATTTCCTATAGTGGACGTCATGCAGTCTCCAGGTCCAAGAGAGAGCTTAAAGGAACCGGCATCCTGGTAACGGAAAATCTGACTGTAACCCGACTGTAACCCGACAACAACTGCTACGCAAGGCGTCTGAGAAAGAGTCTGTGGAAGCGACGTGGACTATCGACCCGGGCTATCGACTGATCGACGGACGGATTTACTGTCTGCTAAGGATGATTCAAGAACAGTGATTACAACTTCAGAAGAGCTTACGCGTATTAAATAAGAACACTATCAACTTCTCTGACTTATGGATTTACATGTATACGTAAATGTTTTTGTACATTATTGATTGCAGTATGATTGTGTTTCTCCACAAATACTTTGTTTAAATCATGTGACTGGCGCCGCTGATGAAACATCCATCTTCTTTGTTTGTTTGAGGTGTCAAAATCACCGTAATTAAATTTTCCGTCTCCTGGTATTTTCATGTTAAGAATATGAGTAACAATTTAAAAATTATAGGTGCTTTTACAACAGCCGAGTTACTTTTTTTGCTGTCTTTACAATAAACTCCATATAATTCAAAATGATAATGTTTCCGAGTCCGAGTGACACTCAATAGAAATCTTGTCACAATTATCAAAGATAAAATAATATTTGAAATAAAAGGTGTCCCCTATTATACTACAGATGGTGTTTCCACCATCTGTGATTATACCACATGTATCTGACAATTGGATATACACTTTTGCGTTAGGATGGTAGGGTTGGCAATTTGCATATGGTCACGCGTTATGAGCTCGCCTCCCAATTGGGTGGTGCTGTTACACTTTTTAGTTTCATGCTGTCATATTCCTTAAATATTTCTAAAACCAAAAAGCTATCTCAACACATTTGGTATCATTTTAAAGCCCCAATAACAAGCTATCTGCCTGCAAAATGGCATTGGTATATCTAATACAGAAGGGGAGATACCGCTGTTTGAAGTTGTTTCAAGTTGAAATGGAGATAATCCCATGCTTTTTTTTTTTTTACAATATCTAGTCATCCCCTGATGTTACAAACACCATTCTGGTCCCATTTTAAAGGATATTTAGTAGTCTTTAAGTATGTGGTAATTCAACAGACTTGTCAACTATTTGTAACAACTAATTAATTATGGATAAGACCATGATCATCAGCTTTCTTCCCACAGTCAACTACTGTCAATATGAATAATCAGTCTCAATTTACCGGATTTATAAAAATGACTATAACAGAAAAAGTGTTCAACCTATGATAGCAAAAGTATAAATTTTTGGAAAGTTTGTAACTAGAGAAATTCAGAAATGCAGTTTAGATAAGGAACCGGTACATCCTTAAAATATATTTCTGATATGATCTATACATCGAAATTAAACAGATTTTCAAATTCATGAAACTTACACGAACAGTTGCAAATTAAGCAATTGCAAATTAAGCTTTATGATTTCAGGTGGTAGTTAGCACATGTGCCTATTATATGAAAAATCCAACTTCTGAAAAAAATCGAGGGCCCTTTAACGCTTCTATTTAGTTTTAAGTACAATTATTTAAAGGGGCACTGAGAGATACGTATGGGAGTGCGCCCTCAATTTTTCTGGAAATCATGTTTTTTGCGCATACGTCATACCTTTTCACAATTGGGTAATTTCGATGTACATCACATCGAAATTATCAGTCTCCACATAACTTGCTTCAACCAAATTTCAATCTAGCTCCATTATTCAACCGTTTCCCCATAAATCATTACACTTCAGGGTTCCTACCTACCTTATCTATTGAAACAATTCCTTTTTACTAAATTTCATTTTTCTCGCCAATCTCTCAATGCACCTTTAGCTACAAAAATGCACACGTTCATGTTTAAATCTATTATATATTTCGACATCTTAAAATAATGTAAAATTGTCGACACCACCGTTGATTTATTACAACCAACCAAACAAATCTACATTACGGAGGTGGGTGAGGAAAGAAAGTATATAGTGTAGATGAAACTTGCCAAAGTTATTCCACTTCATAAAAAGAAAAGCAGGCTTGATGCTGGAAACTAAAAACCAGTTAGTAATCTTTCTGTTGTTTCCAAAATTGGAGAAAAGGCAGTAATTGTTCTTCAATTAAACAAATATCTGGTTGATAATACCATGGAAGAGTTCCATGATAATATTATTATATACCAATTTCAATCGGGCTTCAGGGGACCGTATACAACCGACACCTGCCTTATTGACAAGATCAAAAGCAAACTGATTCTGGCTACAACACTGGCATGATTTTATTGGAAATCCAAATGGCATTCGACAGTGTAGACCACCAGATTGTGTGCAATAAACTGTCCGCTATGGGAGTTCAATCTACCACTTGGTTCCACTCATGATTGTGAATATAAAAGGTGTTGAATCTGATCCTCTTGCCATAACATGCGGGGTTCCTCAAGGCAGTATCTTGGGGCCTCTTTCGTTTTTTATGTTAATGATATGCCTAACTCTATGAACTGCTTAATGTTACAATATGCTGATGATAGTGCTCTAAAACTTTCCAATAAAGATCCTGAGAAAATCGGTTATGCTCTTCGCACAAACCTAGAAAGTTGCAACAAAATGGTTGATTAAAAACAAATTGTCGTTACATACGGGCATAACTGAACTGATTCTCTTTGGGACGAAGCGCAGACTAAACAATTATACTGATTTTTCTATTGTTCTTCATGATGGTCAAGTTATTAAGTTTAAAAAATCGGTGATTTACCTTGGTCTTATATTAAACCAATAATTAACTATGTTGAGACAGTGAACAAATTGCTCTCAACATAGTAAAAAAGGGGAATTCTCTGCTGAAATTCCTATTCAGGCAGGCAATTCTTTTAAACCAAAAATTAAAACATTAAACAAATGATTTGCTCAGCTCTTGTATTATGCCTTTTTGATTACTCTATCTCATCATGGTATGGTGGCATTTTTAAGTATCATGTTCATAGATTGCTATGTGCTCAAAACAACGTCATCAGATTTATCAGATTCATGTATCATAATAACCATGCGGATTTTCAAACATTGAACACATTGAATATCAGTATCAGAGCTGAGCAGCTTCGTTTAAACCACGTTTTTAATATATTTAATGATACCTGTCCATATGAAAGATAACTTTATCAAACTGTCGAGTTTGCATCATTATAATACAAGGGGGAGTGAATATAATTTTCATGTTCAAAAAATTACTGTACGCTTATCTGTATTTTAAAGTTTTATGTATATCGGGTGCAATACTTCTTTTAGATGATAATAATACAAGGTGAGTCAAATTATTCAGGTCCCGATTTTACCAATTTTTTAAACCAGTTAATATGCAAAAATTAATTAATCTATTGATAAACACCGTAGTTATAACCAATTTCCAAAAGTCTGTGAAATTGAATCTGTTCCAAATTCCAAGGTACCTCTATCATGTCTATCATGTCTATAAATGTAAAAGTTTAACGCACACATTTTGAATGGCGTGCTGGTATTCGCAATGCCTATACAATGGCACATTTTGAATACTTTGGATTTCGCGCTTTTTTGTTAATATGTTGTAATTATGGCCTTGAATAAGGTATTGTCTTGGGCATTTCACCAAGTATGAAGAAGTCTTCCTACTCCAATTTTTAACAAGAAGTGTTTTTCCTGATTTTCTAAAAACGGGACCTGAACATATTGACTCACCTTTATAAAATCAAATCAAATCATCCTAAGCTCTCTGGCCAATTCATAGCCAAAATATTAAAATGCAACTTTCCCGCTATAAATCATTTCCCCCTGGACCCGGTGTATATTTTATATACAATGCAATATGAGCCTGCATCATGATGGGCTAGGCTCAGTTGTAGGCTGAGTCTCGAGTTCTAATATTTTCTCAGACTTGGCAATTCATCGCGGGCCCCAGCTGGGGCCCAGCTTGGCTCCAACGCCCGTGATTTGCCCACTTCAGCCCACGAAATCCCAGCTGGGGCCATCGCGGTTTTGTCCGCGGGGCCCAGCATCGCCCAGCACCGCCAAGCATCGTCCAGCTGGGCGATGCTGGGGGAAATGTTCGAGGGCTAGCCCTAGCTGGGTAAATCACGGGTAAATCACGGGTAAATCATGGGTAAATTGCGGGTAAATCACGGGGCCCAGCTGGGCAAGCCCAGCATCGCCCACCAGGGGCCCAGCTGGGCGATGCTGGGGGAAATGGAAATGTTCGCGGGCTAGCCCAGCTGGGTAAATCGCGGGTAAATCACGGGGCCCAGCTAGGCAAGCCCAGCATCGCCCAGTTGGGACCCAGTTGGGACCCAGCTGGGACCCAGCTGGGCGATCCTGAGGAGAAATGTTCGCGGGCTTGCCCAGCTGGGTAAATCACGGGTAAATCACGGGGCTCAGCTGGGCAAGCCCATGAACACTGTGTTTTACTTCAGTGAAATTCCAGTAGACTGTTGAATCCACCATAAATACACTGTTAAACGCTGTTTAAACATTTTAAACAACCCAAGTTAACTATAGTGAATCGCTCAATTTTGTTTAACATTTTAAACAACAAAACAATTGCTCAAATTTTAAACAAGTTAATTAAATGTTGAGCAACAACGTTGAGCGATGCATTGGTTAACTTTTGTTGTTTAAAATTGTTAAACTGGGTTTTAACAGTGTATAGGCGCTAAGCTGGATACAGAGCTATACAAATCATGATCAATTTTACACTTTATTCCATTTTGTGTGTAGGCCTACATAGTGTTTAATTAAAATCTAAAGCTAACATCGTTTCCCTGACGCATTCAATACTGAAACTTTGTTCCTCTCTTCGATTTTCCTATTTATTTAATTAGAAACACAAAATGCATAATGTCATATAATATTTTCATACAATGTACAATTTAACATACTTTGTTTTGGTCTTATTTTATTACTTTTTGACAGGCCTAGTGAAAGTTCATCCAATCATTATTTTTTTAAATGAGTCATTTTTCGACCTTGGATCTTCTTAAAGTAAAGAAAAAAAATTAAATTGCAATCTATATTCGTTTGTGGAAAATCAATGAGTGCATCATAACCCTATAAACTATCTGATTATTCAAAAATATGTCGACCTTTTTACGAACCCTAGAATTTGAGGAGGGAGTGCCGAGTGGGATGAGAAACACAATTACTTATAAGAAGAAACATACAACCTTATGCGGGATACGATACTTCACGTATTACTTAAGGTTATGATTAAGATTTGTATTCTACATTTACTTGTAACAGTCGATACATAAAACTCATATTTCTGGTTTAAAGATGAATGTTTTTTCACCAAGTAGATGTGAAATTAAGTTAAGTAATAATGTATAAGAGTAAATTACATTACAATGAATTGATGAATATTAATGTAAAACCAGTGCATAAACACATAACAGTGGTCAAAAGGCGAGGGTTATTGCGCCTGCCCATAATATAATATACAATACTAGTATGTGACCCGTCACATCAAAATGGACATGTTGAAGACACGACTCCAATTTGAGTTACACATATCAGCTGAAAGAGCACATTCTAAGCTTTAAAATGATACCATCTGAGAGGTGAGAAATACTTGACTTTGGTATATTAAATTGTTGTGTAGTGTAATACCCGTTTTATACCAGTTATACCCCTTCCCTTCCCTCCAGGCTCCAGCTCTTGAACTTATTATTGGATTGACACTGTATATGTTTTCAAAAATCTTAAAATCTTAGGGAAGCACCCATGTTAGGGAAAACAAGGGGGTGAATTTTGCTATCTTGAACATCACTGTTTGGTCCAATATCAATATCATGATCGAACATTTTAACAAATTTGTGTTGTCTTTTTTTAGGAAAATTGTATTCTTACCGGGGGGAAAGGGTCCATATAGGAGCATGTACGAATTACCCCCCCCCCCCCCCCCCCTTCTACACACCGTCTCACTGTCAGACGTGAGAAATACTTGACTTTGGTCATATTAAATTGTTATGTAGTGTATGTAAACCCAAAATCTTAAAATCTTAGGGGTGCTGCGCACTCCCTGCGAACTTATTATTGGACTGACACTGACACTGACACTGACACTGTATATTTTTCTAAAGTCTCAAAATATAGGGGGTGCTTAATTACACCCCCATACACACCGTCTCACTGTCAGAGGTGAGAAATACATGACTTGAGTGGACCTTTGCCTTTAAGTTCGTGACCTTCACGACCGTCAGTTCGAGTCATTAGTCTGCTGATGAATGGTGACGTGTAGCAACACCTGAAAATCCTAGGTAATTATCATCTTTTATTGAGAACGATAGATCAATATTAAATAACTTGGAAAATTGTTTATAATAGGCCAATAAAGAAGAGCAACGACTAGAATGGCGATAATTTGTTTAGTTTTAAATTCAAAGGCAGATGAAGTACTGCGGTAAATAAATGTTCAATGATCATGACATCTGAAGTTGGTTATGTATTATCAGTTGTATTTGTTACAATTGTGTACAAATATGTTGGCACATACAAAATATCTCGGATTAAATAGAAGAAATTACTCCATCTTGTTATTATTCGATATTTTGGATAGTTTAAATGACTATATTGATTACCTGGTAAATTACTTTAAAAAACCGCACGTAACCCGTAGTTGTTGAAGGCTAACCCATTGTAATTTTGATTTTGCTGGCATCTTAAAAAGTCCGAGCTGTACACAGGAGATTGTGATTTAAATGGTGAATATCCCTTGCACATTATATTATTTATTATCATCATGATCATGTTACTCTTATCACCTCGGCTCATTTAACTACTTTTAACATAGTATTTCATAAAAGAATAATACCGATCACGTGTATGTGTTTGTAATCCTATTTATTATTTATTTTTGCTATTTACAAATGTTGGTAATCATTATATGCAGCGATTATGCCATCTAAAACCATCTCTACAATCTAATCGATACTAACGACCTTCGCCCGGGACGAAGTATCAAGTGGAAAGGATGTCTGGAATAGCTCAATAGCTGGGTGTAGTGTCGTGCAGACTCCTTCAGCAGCGTGCTACATACTACTTCTTGCAATGGAAAGTGAAGTCACGATATATCTTGTAATCCAGCTCTGCCGAATCGCTTGATAATCGCCTCAGATAGGTTACGTATCTGTTAAGATGGGAAGAAAATCAGAACTGACTAAATGGAGCATATTGGTTTCTAACCGAAATGAACACAATTACTTGTCCTTATAATTATTGCCCAACCCGCATTGAAAATATGAAATTCCAGTAATTTCCTCGTAAAAACACAGTAACCACGCCTTTGATTTGTGTTATTAGAAATGTTACGTTATCAAGTAAGTTTTTAATGTATTTCCATGGGTCTTGAAAGCCACTTTGTGTTATCCGAAATCTATTGTTATCATATCAGATTTTGTTTAAACGCGTTTCAACTTTGCGCCGTATACTTTACAAATATTTATTTGAATTGAAGTAAAGTAACCTATAATTATACCTAATTTGCCTAAGGCAATTGGCATGATTGGTTAGTATTTGTTCTCTAAACCTGTTCATGGTAATAACTCTACCAGACTTGCTGTTATGCCATTTTGTTATGGGAGGGCAGTACACTACTCACTTTCCGGTTAGATCAGGAAGGAGTGCACCATTTTTAGTCCTAGTCTTTGTCAAAGACGCCTCTCGAGTGCGGAGCGCCGAAGGCTCGAGGGCTTAGCGAAGCGAGGAATACATTAACATTTTGCTTTTTGTATTACACAAATTTGATAGAGGGCGCTCACACTGTTTACCGCCACAAAGCCTTGATAAAAAGCTAGCTAGTTTGACACACATTTTGCCATACAAGTCACGGGAAAAGTCATAAACTCACATTCAATAATATGGTGTGATATCAGAACGAGAGCGATGGTACGTGTTAACTTTGTGCTTGCTGTCAACTAGGATATTAAAGACAATCTAAGATTACTTACCATCAGAAAGGCTTCCCACAATAAGAGTTGCAAAAATAAGGCCAATTATGAGAGATCTTGTATCGGTCATCTTAGATTCCTTTTGAGATGCACCGCACAGATCACCCGATGATATACTTTATAAGTCAAAATGTCACTGTAATACATTATTACTAGCCTATTCATATTAGTATAAAGATAGTATTCGTTTTAAAATCTGAAGTTATGGGTGGTTGAGTTTTTATTTAGGGTGATGACAAGAAGAAAAAGGCATCGAAATAGAGGATTCAATATACACTGAAAACCTAAACAGGTCGCCTGACTAACTTAAAGCTAGTCCAGATGGTGTCCATTACTGCTGGACTAGCTTTAAACTCGACTAGCTTGATGTTAGTCCGTCCTAAGCTGGACTAGTTTAGGCTAGTCGCTCGACTAGCTTTAAGTTAGTCCAGATGGTGTCCATTCTGACTAACGTATCGTAAGGTTAGTCCGGCTTGGCTCGACTAACGTAAGGTTAGTCCAGCTCAAACCATATAAAGTGCTCAACAAAAGAAAGTCGTACACTTTGTTTAGGTCATTTAAAGTTACTTTCGATTATGTTTTTACCAAACAGGCTAGATAGACATTTGGATGAAACTTTTAGGCACATTTTGATACCAAACATAACACATAGCAACAAAGATAAACCATGATTAGCGCCATTTAAAGAAAATTAGTCACTTTTCAAGTCTCATTTTCAATACACTACGCGCGCGGGAGGAAAATGGGTGTGTGTGAGGTTCACTCCGTGTGTGACACTGTTATAACCAGGATTGACTGGCGGGCAATCGATCACGTGCACAGTGCAGCCGTTTCTCCATTCCATATAAATCCCTTTACATTCATATCCCTCACCCATGCATGACACTTTGAATTTGAATTAGCTCGCCCATTGAGGGGAAATTCGCAGCGATCAGCACGGGACTAATACGGCGTATGTGCTTGTTAACAATTGGTGTTTTCTTCCGCGTAGTGTATGTGAATATGGTGCTAATCATGGTTTATCTTTGTTGTTAGGTGTTATGTTTGGTATCAAAATGTGCCAAAAAGATTCATTCAAATGTCTATCTAGCCTGTTTGGTAAAAAAAATAATTGCAAGTTACTTTAAATGACCTAAACAAAGTGTACGACTTGCTTTTGTTGAGCACTTTAGTAGATCCCGCCTGACTCAAATTGTTCACGTTGCGTAGCAGTACTTGGTTTCGCCACGGGTGATTGCTCTGTTGTCTGTTCGCGCTACCGTCGTTCTTTACAGTTAGTTTTTTCTTACTCCGAGTCGTCATTCCAAACAAAATGTAGCATAAAATAGGCTACAGATGTTGGCAAACACTATGATGTACACAATTATGGCCACACAATGAAATAACTACGGCAAATTACGTCTGGATTGGCTAGCAAAACCGGACCGGCGATGAGATACGTCTTATCCGCATGCCGCCATTGATATTTTATCTCAGTGCCTTGACAAACCTAAAGCTAGTCCAGCCAGCTTGACTAACCTAAAGCTAGTCAAGTCAGCTTGTTTAATAAGCTAGTCCAGCCACAGACAAGTCCAGCAGAACAAATCAAGCTAGTGAGGCTGAGCCGGACTAACCTTAAGCTAGTCAAGTTGGTCATAACCTATCCAGCAGGCTTGACTAACTTGCTTGACTAGTTTAAGCTAGTCCAGCAGGCTTGACTAACCTGCTCGACTAGTTTAAAGTTAGTCCAGCCTGTGTCTGACTAGTTTAAGTTTTCAGTGTAGAACATTCAATGCCGCGTGTCTTTTAGTCCCAAAACGGAATAAAGCACATAGGCCCACAGCACCTTTAGCAAGACACTTAGTTGTCAGATTTTAATAAGATATACTTTCCTAGTTTGGAAATTTATCATTTTAAATGTCGGATAAAGAGCCAGCTTTTATCGAGTTTCAATCGGACGCTTTTCCTGTTTGACATAGAATCATCAATGATATATTTTGTGAGATATTGACACAATATAGTAGAATTTCATTCAATGTTGTTTGATTTAACAACACATAATAAGCTTTGCCACGACAGAGATATTGTCGGGCACATGCCTTTCATTTTGATTTTCTTTTAAAATCAACCACTGCTTAGTTAGGATTTACACTAAGTTATGTCGGAAACAGTATTATGAGCAATTTTTGATTTGGACGGTCCGAAAGCAGTTACGGTCACGCGTTATGAACTCGCCTCCCAATAGGGTGGTGCTGTTACATTTTTTAGTTTCATGCTGTCATATTCCTCAAACATTTTTAAAACCACAAAAGCTATCTCAACAAATTTGGTATCATTTTAAAGCCCTAATAACGAGCTATCTGTCTGCTAAATGGCATTGGTATAGCTAATACAGAAGGAGAGATACAGCTGTTTGAAGTTTGGGGACCAGGGGTGGTGCTGGAAGGGGTGCCGCCGGAAGGGGTGCCGCCTGTACATACTCAATGAGGATAACCCATGCTTTATTCTTTTTACAATAACTAGTCATCCCGTAATGTTACAAACACCATTCTGGTCCCATTTTAAAGGATATTTAGTAGTCTTTAAGTATGTGGTTCAACAGACTTGTCAACTATTTGTAACAACTAATTAATTATGGATAAGACCATGATCATCAGCTTTCTTCCTATTCGCTACACAGTCAACATGAATAATCAGCCTCAATTTACCGGATTTATAAAAATGACTATAACAGAAAGAGTTTTCAACCTATGATAGCAAAAGTATACATTTTTGGAAAGCTTGTAACTAGGGGAATTCAGAAATGCAGTTTAGATCAGGGAAGGGTTTATCCTAAACAAATATTTCTGAAAATTCTAAAAATATATAAAATAAAAATATTGGAGATATTCACTAGCCGGTATAATTACCATAATGACGTAGTAACTTTGACAATCAAATATCATCTAATGGGTAATTTCATGAGGAATTCAAATATGTAAACTAAATAATGATAGGGGTAGGTATAAACAAATATATGGATCTCAAATTAAAAATTAAAAAACTCTGATATTTTCCCGAACATTTCCGATCATACCATTTTAGGTCTTGGTCATACTATAATTTCAATGGCATATTTGGTTTCCTCATGCAATTTCCCTTCAGGAAATGTATACTTTTACTACCTCAGGGGGGTATACGAGCAAATATAAATGTGTAAAGTTAAAATCAGGTCGCCAAAAGCTAAAATCCCTGTGTAACGCGAAAGATGGCGAGCTTAAAAACATGACCTTACCCTTGATACCCTCCCACTTTTTAGAAAGAATGCATGAATAATTCATTTGGTCATCTCATGAAAGGCTTGGCTGGATTATGATAATGTGCTAATTATCTGCATGCTATATCCATTAGGAGACGAAAAAAATGTTCTACGGGCGCGACCCGAATGACCCATATTTTAAAAAAAATGGCTTTTTTATTTTTAAAAACCTTTTACTGTACAAATGAATGTCAACCCATATTTCGGATTGTTTGTGGAAATTGTGTTTAGTTTGTCCAAAATTCTAAAAGATTAAAAGATTTTATTAATGTTTAATGTCATTTTTAAGGGGGAAAGGACGACCGACCGACCCAACGTGAGAGGGCCGTTTGGCTGTAGAGGACAGATCTGTTGATCTTAACTGTGGTCAATCGATTTATTAATATCATGAATAGTGGGAGTGGAGCACCACCTAAAACTATGATAACCACAACTTATTGTCTTATGTTAGTTAGCCGGCTCGATTACTTTTGAAAAGCAAAAGAAGCTTAACTAAAGCCCTTTTACAATCAAATTAATAAGTTTCCTAACATAAATGGTTTGAATTTCAAAGCATAGTCGGTTTGTATTGGTATGAGTCGCGCCTACAATATAGAATATGTAAAATATAATGAATCTAACATCCAGATGGTTGATACTGGTGGAAAAGTAACTTTTTAGTAGTTAAGTGTTATTTGAGACATGAAGCCATGGTTCTAGATTATTTCTCATGGTTATGGCTTTATCTCACGCTCCATATAATACAACCTCACCATGATTCCGTTTAGCAACCTAGAAACCCTGTCAGAACAATAGGACAATTATAAGAAAGACCAGCATCAAGTGTATAATTGTTATATGAAGAAATTGTCTTTTATTAAACGCCATGCTGTTTCAATCATAAAAGAGAGATGAGTATTTTTAATATTAGATCTAATAATTTTTATCATATAAGTTCATTATCCCAACTATCAATATAAGCAATGGATACCACTGGCCTTAACCCAGGAAAAGCTAGTAGTATTCTAACATGAGTTAGATCAAGTGGAAAGGATAGGTGGGCTAGTTCGATAGCCGGGTAGTATCGTGCAGAATTCTTTAGCTGGGAGTGACCACATGGTACGTGCAATGAAAAGTGAAGTCACGGTATATCTTGTAGTCGAGCTCCTCCGAATCACTTGATACTCGTTTCAGGTAGGTAACATATCTGTTAAAATTTGGGAAGAATGATCAGAAATAGAAATGATTCATGGAATAGTTTCATCAGGAATTCAGAAGAACATGATAATAATTTTCGTTAGAAAATTCCAATTAGGAAACTTACTTAATTTTCCATACGGGTTTCAACAACACATCGGTTGGCTAGTGTTTCTAGTCTGTTTCTTGATGAAGCCCTCTGGATCACTGAGTCAAATCTGCTCTTAAAACGTGTGGGTACCCGGATTGGTCTTTCAATAAAGTCAAGAAACAAATGTCGAAACCCAAAGCCAAAGTCAACAAAAATACGAATGCCTCGGACAAAAAAATCGGTAACTTCGGTCACTCTCCCATACATCCAAGTTGTCACTGAACCGGTTCAGAGGATACTGCGCAAACATCAGCTCGGCAGTCAAACCACACACTAGTCTCAAAAAAATCCTCGTCCACCCCAAAGACAAACTTTCTAACGAGGATAAGGCTGGGGTCGTGTATGAGATCCCGTGTGCCAACTGCGAAAAGACTTATATCGGTGAAACCGGCAGAAAATTCGACACACGCAAGAAGGAGCACAAAACGGAAGCGGATAAAATGGGCGCTCAGAAATACACTCGGTCCACAAGAAAAGAATCCGAGAACACAGAACTCAAGTCCTCAATAGCCGAACACGTAGTGAAAGAGAACCACGTCATTAAATGGGATGACTCAAAGATCATTGCCAGAGATGATACCAGAAATACTAGATGGATACGCGAATCAATTTGGATTCGTAGAAAAGGAGGCGTAGACCAACATAAGCACCTAATAATGAATGGCGACGAGGGGGCTTACCAACTCAGTCATCTTTACGACTCAGTGATCCATGATGACGTCATCAAGAAACAGACTAGAAACACTAGCTCTGGATCAAACACAATCCACTGAGGAAGACAACCGATGTGTTGTTGAAACCCGTATGGAAAATTAAGTAAGTTTCCTAATTGGAATTTTCTAACGAAAATTATTATTATATAGAAATGATTCATATTGTGGTTTTCTCCAGAAATGTAAAAAACTTCCTTTTTTTATAAGATTACTGAAAATATCAAATTAAATGTAATCTTTCAATTCCAGCTTGTAATGTACAGCGACTTGCACGCGTTAGATTAACATCAAACGCATTATTACGCAGATGCGTGCTTAATTTATTATAGCTTTAAAAGTAAGGACTTAGTGGTCCTACGTGGCCTACTCACTTTCCGTTCAGATCAGCGGGTGAATCATCACCTTTCTTGTATTCAAGGACTCCCCACACAAGCAGCACTTCATCTCCCATTGCTTCATATCCTTCTATTTCTATCATCACGTTATCATCACCCATGTCCTTGAACCAGGTGATGTAGTTATTCATAATTTCTAGAATATAAACAACACAGCTACAGTTATGTTTTCAAACTTGTTACTTATCCGAATGCTAAGGTCGGCTATCGGGCTTATGGTCGACTATATTACTGGGCGTTACCTTTGGTCTGACAATTGAACTCTTTGGATGAGTTGTTATCATTGTTATGCATGAAGCGGGACGCCTGATATTTTTACAACGCGAACGGGATCCTACATGGGCAATATCTTGTTCTTGAAATTAACATATCAAGATAAAATAACCAATGACATTATTGCGCAACTAAATTCCGCTTTTTACAGTAGTTTAGTTCCCAAATTTATTTCCCATTGCCTTTCCCAATTCTAATCATTCTCAAAATTATTTCCAAGTACAGATACCCGAAACCAATTAAAAAAGTATCGTTATATTTCCCTAACCATTTAACTATTCGGATTTAGACATGTTATAAGAATAACAAAACCACCGCCAATCGAAGTTCGACATAATGTAAGAGATTTACAAAAAATATAAAATAGAGTTTGGATAATCATTAGATAGCAAATAAACATCAGTCTGAGTGTTGCAGAGAAATATAACATGTATTCGGTAGGTTTCAAACGCATCAACCGTGATTTCAAATCGAATGCACTAAATGTGCCCACAAAATATTCAATTGTATGTAGGACACAGGTAGTACATGTACCATTCTCCCTCTAATTTATACTTTATATACGAGGGGCAGTCAATAAATAATGAAAGTGATCATGGTATGGGATGCATGAGTGATTCTATTGAGGGGATAACGTGATCAATACAAAGTATGAACCTTTGTCTTTCAAACAATACAGTTTTGGATTTGTAAGTGTGAACTATGACGTCATAGCATTGTCTCAAAGTAAGTACACTTGGGACACTGCTAAATCAGTTATTTGGCGGGAAATTTGAATTATTTTTATGAAACACGTGGTAAGAAGATTGCATAACAAGACATCAGAAGCAGGTAAATCCCGATTTTTTTCTCTCGCATAAATATGATACAAAAGACAATAACTTTAATCCCTGTGTAAATTGGAATGTGTAGTATAAAAGGAAAAAGTAAGGAGAAGCAATTGAATAAAAGGTATACAAATATCAGTATTTCAAATAGCTAATTTTCATTTAAAAATGCCCAGTCAGTGAATCACTAATATTGCGGAAAATCAAACAATTTAGGAAAAATTCAAGCAATTAACCAGTTTGGAAGATTCCATATGATAGTTAACTAATTATCTGAACTTATTCGCATGAAACCTGCAGAAAAAATGCGCATGCGCAGACGGCAGATAATTTTGAAACGGGCCCAAAATGGCTAAAATCATGAAATTTACCAGATAAAAGCTTACTGTGCCTTCAAATTCTAATCAGAAATAATGAAAATTGCTTAAATCAATGTGTAAAAATATTGTGATAGTCAAAATGAAGATACTATACATGAATGTATCAATCAAAGATGGCTGCCACAACCTCTCTTATTACTGTTATCTTTAGAGCTACTAGATATGTATTGTGTAAGTAATCGTCATATAGTTTCAATGGTTTGAGGAAATTTTATGAACAGCTCCTTTTGAAATCCCCACTATTATTGCTTTATATCCCACAACAATTTATTAAATTATAATCCCTCCATTGTTCTTTATCCTTTGTTGTTTTCTAAGGTATATTATTGCGGATTTTGCTAAATAAAAGCGTATTTGAGATGGTCCCTTCTTGTTCGTATTAAGGCATTCAGATCTAAAAAAGAGTGTCAAACAGAGATAAGTGTGTATTCTAACTATGTGCCAAGTGTTATCTGTTTTTATGCTTGCATTGCCGAGATATACGCAAATGTATCAATCAACCCATATTCAACATGTTACA
The DNA here is from genome assembly GCA_035610835.1 of Ophiura sarsii. Classification (NCBI taxonomy): domain Eukaryota; kingdom Metazoa; phylum Echinodermata; class Ophiuroidea; order Amphilepidida; family Ophiuridae; genus Ophiura; species Ophiura sarsii. Next base: position 75,026,164 of record CM069442.1, on the reverse strand, counting down.
TATCCAGCCAAATAATTGACAGATTTCAGTCAGTGTCTGAAACCTATTGTGTTTATGTTAATGACGTTACATAACCAAAGGTATCTAACAATCCAAAAGTGTATTGTTTGAAAGACAAAGGTTCATACTTTGTATTGATCACATTATCCCCTCAATAGAATCACTCATGCATTCCATACCATGATCACTTTCATTATTTATTGACTGCCCCTCGTATAGGCCAAAATATCAAATCAAACTGGATTTTTGTGTTTCTGAAGACTAACCCTATACACTTTATCTGGTTGACGAATTCAGTCAACTGAATGCTTTTGACTAAATGACCGTTGGTGGACCAATGACTACTTCTAAGAGAATAATGACTAACCTTTTTTATTGTTTGCACTAGACCGGCCTTCCTCGTAATAGACGGCATCGTCTGTGTATCCATTCGCTATTCCCGCAGCATCACGATTCTTGAGATATGTAGCCCATCCATTAGCCAATTTGATTACGAATTTCTCGACATCTTTGTTGTGATATTGTGGCACCGACCGGACATAAACTTCAGGTTCACCTGGTTTATGATTAAGAAAAACAGTCATAAACGCATTTGGTTGTGAGCTTTCTAAAGAATCGAACCAAAAATCGCATACCTTACCATACCACGTACAGGAACAAAACCAACCCTCTGAATAAGCCATGACATTTTGTCTTTTTTATTAACAAAATACTTGCTGTGTTTTCAAAACATGTTTTATGTTCAAAACATATCAAATACATTTCTATTATTATAAAACACGAGACACGAAATTCTACATTCGCTCAAATTCATATATATGTGTACTATATATATTATATATTATTAAAGTAACAGCACTTTGAAACTGCGAAAGGTAATATTGCACTCTGCAGGGTGCCGGTCCCAGAAAACCTACAACTTATTTTGAAGGAGCTGTATTTTTACTTTTACACAACGGATTACAATTGTGTTTGCACATTCTGAACACCTTATAATCTCTACTTGTTTATTTATGACATAAAATCCAAGATGTCACGATCGGTTTTCCAATTACGTATGTCAACGAATGGTATGTCAGAAACGAGTTCAACCGAGTTCACAGAAATCACCAGTGTTGCAGCGTGGTTGACCACTCGATATCGTTTGACCCACAGCAACGATTTGTAAATAAATTATATTTATTTATGTGCAATATTGAATAATAAATATATATTTTATTAACATTGTTGGTACTTCGATATTTTCCAAATTTAAGATAATAATGATTTTAAGACAATCGGTCGAGTGCACCAATGGCGGGTAGCTGAAGAATAGAGCTACCTCGCTATTAACTGAGGCGTAACCCAAAATGTTGAGAGCGCCAATGCGGGGTAAGCTACTAGGCTAGTAACTGGCGGGTTATTTACGCTAAATCTTACACCTCACCGGACCCAAGAGTAAGTTGGAGCATAACAGTTTATGCTGTAACTAAACGACAATTTCTTATTTGCCCGATGGACGATAACATAGATATGATGATCAGTGGGAGAATTGTATCATGCAATTTATTATCAACTTGTGTATAATAATTATACTCAATGATACATTTAAGACCAAGTTATTATAAAATATTTTAAAACTATCCACAATCATGCATACACAGTTGTAAAATTAGTTCAAACAATCAAGCATCCAATCAATCAATCAATCAATCAATCAATCAATCAACCAATAATTATTTAATTAATTAATAAATAAATAAATAAAATAATAGAAATCAAATAAATAAACAAATTCATAACAAAGTAAATAAAAAGATGAATACAAAATAAAAATACATAGGCCTACACATTAATTTTTGAAAGAATGGTAATAAACTTTGAAATTTTCGAATACAAAAATTGGCGTCATATTCACAGATTTCGGACGTGGTGTGACGTGTTGCATTATTCATATTATTTAAATCAACGCTTGACGTAGCGACTGACGACACGTTTTTACGGAACACCATTCGTGTCAATATGATTGCTGTTTGATACATGTACACATATTTGACGCATGCGACAATTAATTTTGTAAGGGGCGATGCTGATTAATGTGGATATTTACCTCGCTAGTTACTATGCTGGTGTTACTCGCCAGTTATGCTCTAAGAATTACATCGTTAGTAAGTTACGCTACAGTTAGAGCATAACTACTGGGGAGGTGTTTACCTCCCTATTAAGTTACGCTAGTTTGGTGCACTCGGCCGTAAAGTCTAATGAGTTCGTCGCTGTTCTGACATACCGGCACATCATTTTACTTAATTCTGTTGTGATGTGCCCGTATGTCAGAACAGCGACGAGTTGTAACACCAAAAGAACATACATAACTGCTTAGACCGATACACATAATTTGTTACGATTTGAACAAGCGTTTTTGTGTTTGCTTTGGGAAATTGAAAAGAAAATACTGGGTGTTGCTTCTTCACCAATTATATATACAGAATACAGAAATGTGGATGAGCAGACTTTCTACGGTTCATATTGAGTTGAGTCATAGGTAAAAGTAACGGTACAATTTCTGTCAAATTGGTTGAACTGGTTTTTGATAGATCTCTTTGATTTAATTTTAAAAAACAAATTTTACAATGTAAATACATGTAAATGAGGAATATTATAAAATTCTGAATTTTATATAACCACGAAATATTTGACTTACCAGATACTGGTGGAGTTTCTTACAAAATTGGTAACATTAAATAGTCCCATACTTTTAAACCACATAAAACTGAGTATACGACGCTCGATTTTGCTTGAGGAAATGATTTCATTCTTTAGGCAAAGTAGTGGCAAAGCCAGGGAGGTGGGGTTGGGGGAGGGGCAAGGGAGGGCGATCGCTCCACCAATATCTTCAGTCTGTCGGTAGAGATTGGCACTATCGGTTCATTTGACAAGGGGAATCATGGAATTATGACGGTCATTATTAGTACAAAGATAGGAATTCTTCTCGCGCTACGCGGGCATATGTTCATTTAACTCGATCATGGCAAGTAGTTAGTCTATGATCATGGCAACATAAGTGTAAAAGCGCAAAACGCGCATTTATTTACTTAGTAAGGTCTTTTCAATTCACTTTTATTTCTTGCCCCTACAACATGAAAACCTAGCTACGCCATGCCACAGTGGCGTAGCTAGGTTTTTCATATGGTGGGGGTGGGGGGGGGGGGGGGGGGGGGGGCAAGAAATGAAAGTGAACCGACAAGATTTTTTCGACAGAAAAATCTTGAAAATTTGCGATTTTACATTGTTTTTGCTATGAATGAGGTACATTTCGGCTTTGAAGAAGCTTCTACCAAAAAAACCAAAAAAAAAAAAAATCCATTTTGGGGAGAGAAACATTTCTATCCGCAAAGTATGTTGGAACGAGGCAGGGCACATACTCCAGTTTGGGGTGGGAGGATTTGGGGATACGTCATCGATGATCCACGCAACCGTCCTCAAATGCCGGTGCCAGTTTGTGCCATTTTGTTCAAGTAATCTCTGACAATTTTAGCTAAAACGTGAGAATTTGTGAATTAACTCCATTTTTGACAATATGCCTATATTGACAACCTCTTACCCAAATTCGCGTTGATAAAAAAAAATAGAAAGGAACAATAATTTAGATTAGTAGACAATAGAATATTTTGTTTCTTTCAAACAAGTTTAACACACACACTTTTTTGCACTTTGTCAAAAAGGTGATGAATAAAGTCCGATATTCACGATCTAAAATTCAACTGAAAGGGTCCACAGGGTGTTAAAAATGATCAAAAACAACGGACCTAATCTCATTGATAACAAATGATAACAAATAACTAAGGAACTTTGGTCATTATAAGTACTCTCCTCTTGGGGCATTGAAACCAAACGGCTAAATGTGTGCCCAGGAATGTGTGCACGGGAGATTTAGAGCTTACCGTCTGGGGAAGCACTTGCAAAAGCACCACTAACAGTTAGTACACCAAAAATGCACAGAAACACAGACTTCATCATGATCTCTCCTCCTCTTTTACCTGGAGAAAAACATAATACCAGTGCATGGTGTGTAAGACATGTACGTACATCAGTGACAAATCACGTCGACATACAATGAAAAACAAAAACTCATACGAAATGTGTTAAGATCTGCATATTTAACGCGTTTAGAATTAATCATTTAACTTTCTAAAAACTAGGCCAGATCTGTCCTTTTACACTTTTTACAATGTAAATGTTTCAATTGATGCCAATTGTTTTGGTGTTCTTATTGTTTTCAGTCACTCTCTAAACATGCTGAGAGCATCTTCTTGCACAATAATCTAACATACCTTATAATACGTACGTCAACGTCGATATCAGTTTTTAATCTGACACTTCAGTCTTCTGCTTCAAAATGGTATCTGATATCGACTCTATGGCCGGGGCTGTGTATTTATGGCTTTTTGCACGACCCGTTTCGATTTGCTCTGTAACATTTTATTCTTAACTCGGGGGAACTCACTATATTCAATATAGTATAATGTGCCTGCTGCCAATAAAACCCTGTTTCCACCGAAGTCCGTCACTCCGATGACCGAATTATTTTCAGCAGTTTAGGGGTTTACACTCAATATACAATAAACTCCTTATAATTTAAAATGACAATGTTTCCGAGTCCGAGTGACACTCAATAGAAATCTTGTCACAATTATCAAAGATAAAATAATAATTTAAATAAAAGGTGTCCCCTATTATACTACAGATGGTGTTTCCAACATCTGTGATTATACCACATGTATCTGACAATTGGATATACGCTTTTACCATTTTGCGTTAGGATGGTAGGGTTGGCAATTTGCATATGGTCACGCGTTATGAGCTCGCCTCCCAATTGGGTGGTGCTGTTACACTTTTTAGTTTCATGCTGTCATATTCCTTAAATATTTCTAAAACTACAAAGCTATCTCAACAAATTTGGTATCATTTTAAAGCCCTAATAACAAGCTATCTGCCTGCAAAATGGCATTGGTATATCTAATACAGAAGGGGAGATACAGCTGTTTGAAGTTTGGAGACCATGGAGTGGTGCCGGAAGGGGTGCCGCCTGTACAAACTCAGTGGCGATAATCCCATGCTTTGCTCTTTTTACAATATCTAGTCATGTTACAAACACCATTCTGGTCCCATTTTAAAGAATATTTAGTAGTCTTTAAGTATGTGGTTCAACAGACTTGTCAACTATTTGTAACAACTAAATTCATTATGAATAAGACCATGATCATCAGCTTTCTTCCCACAGTCAACTACTGTCAACATGAATAATCAGTCTCAATTTACCGGATTTATAAAAATGACTATAACAGAAAAAGTTTTCAACCTATGATACCAAAATATAAATTTTTGGAAAGTTTATAACTAGAGGAATTCAGAAATGCAGTTAGATCAGGGAAGGGTACATCCTTAAAAAAATATTTCTGATATGATCTTTACATCGAAATTAAACAGACTTTCAAATTCATGAAACTTACACGAACAGTTGCAAATCAAGCTTATGATTTCAGGTAACATGTGTAACGCATTATACGTAGCCTATTATATGAAAAACCCAACTTCTGAAAAAATCAAGGGCCCTTTAACGCTTTTATTTCGTTTTAAGTACAATTATTTAAAGGGCCACTGAGAGATACGTATGGGAGTGCGCCCTCAATTTTTCTGGAAATATTGTTTTTTGCACCTACGTCATACTTTTTCACAATTTGGTAATTTCGATGTACATCACATCGAAATTATCAGTCTCCACATAACTTTCTTCAACCAAATTTTAATCTAGCGCCATTATTCAACCGTTTCCCCATAAATCATTACACTTCAGGGTTCCTACCTACCTTATCTATTGAAACAATTCCTTTTTACCAAATTTTATTTTTCTCGCCTTTCTCTCAATGCACCTTTAACTATACAAAAATGTACACGTTCATGCATGTGTCATGTTTAAATCTATTATATTTCGACATCTTAAAATAATGTAAAATTGTCGACACCACCGTTGATTTATTACAACCAGCCAAACAAATCTACATTACGGAGGTGGGTGAGGAAAGAAAGTATACAGTATAGTGTAGATGAAACTTGCCAAAGTTATTCCACTTCATAAAAGAAAAGCAGGCTTGATGCTGGAAACTACAGACCAGTTAGTAATCTTTCTGTTGTTTCCAAAATTTGAGAAAAGGCAGTATTTGTTCTTCAATTTAACAAATATCTGGTTGATAATACCATTGAAGATCATATTATTATAATATACCGATTTCAATCGGGCTTCAGGGGACCGTATTCAACCGACACCTGCCATATTCATTGACAAGATCATATTAGAAAGCAAGCTGATTCTGGCTACAACACTGGCATGATTTTATTGGAAATCCAAATGGCATTCCACAGTGTAGACCACCAGATTGTGTGCTATAAACTGTCCCCTATGGGAGTTCAATCTACCGCTTGGTTCCACTCATATTATGATTGTGAATATAAAAGGTGTTGAATCTGATCCTCTTGCCATAACATGCGGTGTTCCTCAAGGCAGTATCTTGGGGCCTCTTTTGTTTTTATGCTATGTTAACGAAATGCCTAACTCTATAAACTGCTTAATGTTACAATATGCTGATGATAGTGCTCTAATATTTTCCAATAAAGATCCAGAGAAAATCGGTTATGGTCTTCGCACAAACCTAGAATGTTGCAACAATTAAGTGGTTGATTGAAAACAAATTGTCATTACATACGGGCAAAACTGAACTGATTCTCTTTGGGACGAAGCGCAGACTAAACAATTATACAGATTTTACTATTGTTCTTCATGATGGTCAATTTATTAAGTAAACTAAATCGGTGATTTACCTTGGTCTTATACTAAACCAATATCTTGACAGTGAACAAATTGCTCTCAACATAGTAAAAAAGGTGAATTCTCGGCTGAAATTCCTATTCAGGCAGGCAATTCTTTTAAACCAAAACATTAAAAAAAATGATTTGCTCAGCTCTTGTATTATGCCTTTTTAATTACTCTATCTCATCATGGTATGGTGGCATTTCTAAGTATCATGTTCATAGACTGCAATGTGCTCAAAACAAAGTCATCAGATTTATCCTTATAGGATTCCATGTATAATAATAACCATGCGGAGTTTTGAACACATTGAATACCAGAGCTGAGCAGCTTCGTTTAAACCACGTTTTTAATATATTTAATGATACCTGTCCATATGAAAGATAACTTTATCAAACTGTCGAGTTTGCATCATTTATAATACAAGGGGGAGTGAATATAATTTTCAAAAAATTACTGTACGCTTATCTGTATGTTAAAGTTTTATGTATCGTGTGCAATACTTCTTTTAGATGATAATACAGGGTGAGTCAAAATATTCAGGTCCCGATTTTACCAATTTTTTAAACCAGTAGATATGCAAAAATTAATTAATCTATTGATAAACACAGTAAGAACGCATTGTTAGCTATAACTAATTTCCAAAAGTCTGTGAAATTTAATCTGTTCCAAATTCCAAGGTACCTCTATCATATCTATCATGTCTATAAATGTAAAAGTTTAACGCACACATTTTGAATGGCGTGTTGGTATTCACAATGCCTATACAATGGAAAACACTTTGGATGTCTCGCTTTTTCGTTGATATGTTGTAATTATGGCAATAAGGTATTGTCTTGGGCATTTCACCAAGTATGAAGAAGTATTCCTACTCCATATATAAACAAACATTGGCAATTTTTTAAAAAGAAGTGCTTTTCCTGATTTTCTAAAAACGGGACCTGAACATATTGACTCACCCTGTATGCTGAATAAAATAAAATAAAATCATCCTAAGCTCTCTGGCCAATTCATAGCCAAAATATTAAAATGCAACTTTCCCGGTATATATAAATCATTTCTGCCTGGACCTAGTATCTTTTATATACAATATGAGCATACATCATGATGGGCTAGGCTCAGTTGTAGGCTGAGTCTCGAGTTTTAATATTTTCTCAGACTTTGTTAAAACATAAATACTGGAAAGCAATGGTTAAACATAGATCTATGGTAAAACCACCGCAATGAATTTTACGATTCATTGTTTGCACCTGGATAAAAGGTTTATCGTCGTGAACCAGTAAAAGATTTATTGAATTGAGAATTTATGGTACACCGGATAAATTTGATTGCCATTTGGGAAGCGAATAGTCGTGTCGCTATGGTATAGTGCAGGGATCAAATTAACATATAATTTCCATATCTCATAATACGATGAATTTCTGACACAGTAAGCCTACAGTGCAACAGAGCATAAATTAACAAATATTGAATTATAAATATAGTGCTTCCTGAGTGTTGTACAACCATGAACATTTCAATCATAAGTATGTGTATTATATATAATCAAAACAGCTTTGTTTTAAAGTAGGGGGCCTACTCTTTTGTGTCCTTATATGATTATCAGCATTGTTACATTTCTTATTAAACCTGATTTCGGATTGGCCAATACTTGATTATCCATACACGCTAATCCAACCAACTACTGGCTACCTGCTTTCATGGCCTTACATATTTAAACATTTTATTATTTAGACTTAGTGCAGGCCTTTATGGTACATGTTTGTACAGGCTTGAATGTCAGCACATGTTCACCTAAAGTAACATACACCATTATGCTTTAAAACCCTTGACTGCACAATGATGAATGGCGTTTCAAATTTCTTGTAGCGCGAATTTCAAAACATTGGTCCCTTAGCATGTCCTTGAATATTCCTTCCATTGTTTCCGTGCATGGCTGGACAACTATCAATAGACTTTTGCCAAGTCTGTGCACAGTTGTATGAAATATATTGTTATCGTAAGAAAATGTTGCAAAATTAATGGATCTAAAGTTTTGATTAATATTAAAGAAAAAGAAAAATGAAATTGAGAAATGTGTCATGACCATTTTATTAAGCATAATTTAAGGATTAATTTGAAACCTTGCATAACTTAATTGGGCAAATAAAAGTGGTTAAAATGATTCCATTTAAACGTCTAATTAATTAAATTAATTTATTACGCGCGTAAATTAATTAAACAGCAAACATGTTAACGAATGGCGTGACAGATTTGTGTGGCTAACCATAAACATCTTTCTCGGTGATTTTAGTGTTTATTGCATGTTTAATTCATGAGAAAAATACCAAAAACACCATTTGTGGTTTTTAAAAATATACCAAATGTTTGGAGGAAAATATTTTAAATACTAAAGGGATATTGAATTATCTGCTCAGACCATTGTTTTAAACACATCTTTACCTTTAATATGATACCTTGAACGTCTGGTTTGGATACACAGTACTACTTAATAATTTCAACGAATTTGGTCATTAATTAAGCTTAATTAAGACAGATTTTGGGCTTTTTTTTTAAGTTAGGATAAATGTGAATTTTTTCTCAGACAGAATTGTTGACAATGATGGGAACTTCATTTCCTGTAAATTTGGTGTTAATAGCATGTATAGTTTTTGCTGGAAATTCCAAAAAGCAAAATTGTAACGTATTTCTATATAATATGCTAATTATATGCAAATAAGGTCAAACCATTTTGTTTCTTCAATGACATTAAATCACCAAGCTGTATTCTATAATATAATATTGTCTCCTTGTCTTACATATTTTACTTTTTGAATTAGAGCGTAATTTCAATAACATGCACTTTTGGTAATTTATGCTCTGTTGCACTGTACTAGCTATGCCAACAACCATGAAAATGAAACAGAATGGCGCTGTACACTTTAAATTGGAAGATTTAAAATAAAGGGTAATGTGCCATGACTTGAGACCCCTTGCTGTGATACATGCTAAAATTGGAAAATCATGCGGATTTGCTTTAAACATTTATAGCCCTACAATTTAAAAATGGTAGGATGGTGAAAGTATACATTTTCTGAAAGCATATAGGCCTATTATTTCAAATCTCGTTTTGTCAATTTCAAGGTAATTATTACAGGGCTTGATATTAGACAAAACACACGCAGTATACTTCAGCAGAATTCGAGATGAACACTAATTGTAAATCGCGAATTTGTAAAATCATATTTAGGCCTACACGAATTTTGCCATCATTAGGTACATTTTTGTTATAAACGGGCATCTATAAAGATATTTCTGGACAAAAATGTGCCATATTTATACTAAATTGCCCGTCAAGCCTTAAATTCCCAAAATAGGCGCAATTCTTCCAAAGTCGGGGAGAGATGGGGGGGGGGGGGGGGGGGGGGGGTCAGCGTTCGCGTTAAGTGGTTGCCCGGTTGCCCGGGACACCCAAAATTAGCACCGGGCAACCAACATGTACTTGGGCAACCAATTTTTTTACAAGAAGTGAAACACTTAACACATGCATTTAAATATTTTACAGAACCGTGAATGAAACAAAATCAGCACATAAAATACGGGCAACCAACAAATCTGCCGGGCAACCATAATTTCCTGCTTGGTTGCCCGGCGGGCAACCAGATTTTTTTCCTTAATTCGGACGCTGGGGGGGGGGGGGGGGGGGGGGGGGGTCCCTTTCACTTCCCGGGCCTAATAATAACCTTGATAAAGTTACGTATTGCACGCTCACACATAAATCATCAAATGTTTGGATGGTTAAATCTCTTCTCTTCTCCAAGTTTCTGTTCGACTGTCACTTCTTTCCACCTTATCAACTATCTACATAATTTGTTTCCTTCCTCTCTTTCCTCCCTGCCCTTTTTTCTCCTTCCTTTCCTTTTTATCTTCCTCTCATTTTCCTTTCCTTTCTCATTCCTTCTTTTCTCTTCCTCTTCTTCCTCACTCTGCCCCCCCCCCCCCCCCTGATCCCCGGGAGATACGCTACTGAGCACATGTGACCTTCTACCCTAAATCAAGGTCGATTGGTCAATCAAGGTCAATCAACCACCCAAGTTGGCAAGAAGTTGCCCACTTCCCAGATAGCAAGACTACGTTGGGCCAACGTCGGCACGGTCGCGGTCGGAAAGCCAACGTCTAGCCAACGTCGGGCCAACGTTGAGTTTTAACAGCATTTTATGCGACTTCTTTCTGTGACGTCTGCCCAACGTTTCAACAACAACGTTGGACCAACGTTTATGCAACACTAGATTTATGTCCCAGATAGCAAAACTAACGTCGGCAATGGTCGGCAATGTCGCGGTCGGAAAGCCAACGTTGAATTTTAACAGGATTTTATGTTGGTAATTAGTTAGCAAATTTTCAACGTCAAAATGACGTTGGCAATTTGGTCGGTAGGCGACGGTCGGCAAGCCAACGTTGGCCCAACCACATTAAAAAAAAACACCAATGATAAGAGATGTAAGAATTCAGGGGCGTAGCAAGGTACCAAAATGTGGGGCGGCCATTTATGTTGAAAAATGTTGAAGGTAGCCCCCTTTTTCAGTCACCTCGTGAATTTCACGTAAGTGGGGGGGGGGGGGGGGGGGGGGGGGGAAATGTCTACGGGCCTATCGGGTGAGGGGTGATAGGCGTGTAGCCAGTACCGAAGGAAAATGGACTGTTCATGAGGGAAATGTGGTGAACTATTGCCCCAAGGTGATCTGGAGACCGTAAGCCTACTTTTTGTGTGCGATTTTGATCAAATAAAACATGAAAAAGATCTTACAGGTGAGTCGATTTTCCATGCCATTATGGCAAAATCGTACGAGGCAGCCGGTCAATATAGTACTTTTTGAAAGACAAAAAATGACCGGGAAGTGACGTCAAGCATGAAATGGACCAAACTATTTTGTGTTATCTGTTGTAGTATCCACCAATCAGATGGCTAGAATATTTTCATGCGTTATATAAATTGAGCTATATATTTGCCGTGTGGTAATTTTCGGACTATTTCCCTATATCATCGTACCATCAGCGATCCCACCGAATTGCCTAAGTTTAGTAGATTCGCACCAGGGGCGTAGCAGGGTACCAAATAGTGGGGCGGCTATTACTGGTAATTGAGCTTTGTGTACTATCAAAGCGGTGCACAGCACCGCCCTCCGGAGCTGTGCTCGGACACTGGGGGGGAGTCTGAGTGGGGATGTGCCCCCCTCAGAAGTAGAAGAAAAAAATCAATTTTAGAACTCATTTGGTGCGATCTGGTGTATACATACTTTTGACCAATATTTTATCGAAAAGCCACCTCTTCATTTCCTATAAATATTTTGTTTTTTATCAATGCACGAAAGAAGTTGAGCATAACTGATATATTCTTGATTTAAGTATACATGGTTTAAAAGCTCGAACAGGGGGGAGTCTGAGGGGGGATGTGCCCCCTTCAGAATGTAACGGGATCGGGACGGCCTCAGTCACCAATTACCAGGTAGGTTGGTAGCGTGCACTGGAAGTTGGCAGTGTAACACCAGAGGGCTCGTTGTATAAGTGTAATTATACGTTTGCGAGGCGAAATACAGACTGACGACGAATTTACTTTCAACACGATTTATTTACAGCTACATTTATCTCCATCATTCACATCGACAATACATCACTTTCCCATTCACATCACCCATGATTGTTCTGCCCTGATTTTAGTGCTGTAGCAATTAACTTGAATTTTACACCCGACTTGACTCCCTGATTGATCCTCCCTAACTAATCTTCCCTCTTTGATGGTGTAATCAGAAGATACCTTTGATGGTGTAATCAGAAGATTGACATGAAAATAAAGAAATACAAAATATGTTACTTAAAGTGTACTGATAATTTGGAATATAAATCATAACAAAACATTTGGGTCAATGTAATTTAAACATAAGAAATCACACATTTTATATTATGCATATAAACATTATAATTGTAAGGTAGGTCAAGAGTTATACGCTGATACTGACGCGTCAACAGACAGGGACTCGAACCCACATCTAAACCTTGTCGTTGCACCAATGACTCCGAACCACCACATGTCGATCTCTGGACTGGGACTTTAACCCAACTTAGTCGTTCCGATCCAATCCACGTAACTTGTCAATCACCGTGCGGGACTCGAACCCTGGACTTTAACCGTACTCCAATATCGTCGCTGATCCGATCCCAACCTGCATAGAATTATGTCGCTTACTGGTGGGACTTGAACCCAATCTCCAAATACACTCCTGACCATACCCAAATACTCATACTCATACTTAAGACTTAATTAACTACATTACATTACAGCTTAAACAGGTTACATAATAATAAATGGCAAGTGGCCACTCCGCTTTATGCGCAGTACCTGTTCACATTGAAATAACTCACACGGACACAGTTGATCTATACTGAGTGGGTGCCAGAAGTTGTGACCAAAAATATAACACTGTTATTGAATAATCTCAAACATCGACTATTTACTCGCTTCGCGCGCACAATAACAAATTTAAGTCAACCGAGTTCTTACCGTACAATAAAACTTATACATTTGGCGTATAAATATAACCGCACCAAAACAATGAGCGCACTTCGCATTCTTTCTGCGCGTATTTTGGCAGATGCAAAAACGACAAAATATTACGATCAAATTAGCAAAAAATGAAACACATAATTATCACGCGATGCGTAAAATGTCAGCGCACTGGAAAATCTTGCGTTAAACGCGTACACACGACAAACGTTAAATTCACGCACTAATTGAATACTGTACCAATCGCTTAACAATACAACGCATCCAAATATGACATGAGTTTGCAGTTATTTTTGTTGACTGCAAGTTTCACAAAATACACTATAGGATCATTTTTATATCAAATAATCATGACTTTTAATATATAACACTCTGGTATCAAATAATCATGACTTTTACAAAAAGCATGACTCTGATAACACTCTGGTATGCTAACCATGGCCGTAGCCGTCACCATCAATAATAATTATAAAATATAAGCAATGTAGATTTGGCAAACAAATATTGGGTACATAAATCTTGGAATATAAACCAAAATAAGTGTCCATCAAGCACAAAGTACATCTAATTTCTCATCACATGTTAATTTTGAAATGAACACGCTATATGAGTAATTTGGTAGAAGGTGATATTCACATAATCATGAACATAAATAATCAAGAAATCACGAGCTAGCACACCAAGGTAATAATTTGTAAAATGGTTTACAACATATCCATCCAGGCAACCTTTGACTGACACTTAGGGGAAGGTGGGGTAATGGCGGACGCGGGGTAATCGCGGACAGGGCTGTATCTAAAGGCAGGTGAATGAAGGTGGTATTTTGCCACCCTATGATGTTAGGTGCCTCTCCATTGAAATCACACAAAACCTAAATGGGATGGTTGTCTCGCAAATTCTCGCGAGAATTACAAAAATCACTTTTTGGGCAAGTTGATATTTTGGTGCATTAATTTCTCTTTGAAACTGGTATTTCTACATCAAGGAAAACAAAGTCTTATTATTTTTTTATGTAATGTATGATACCTTCTGATAAAAAAGAAATGAATTCGGAGTCACAATGATGAGCATAATAATAAGAGAGGATGTGCCCATACATTGTACATGGATTGGGGTAATCCCGGACATGTACCGTTTCCATGGTAACCAATATGGGCGTGGTCAATTTAACATCATAAATCGGTAATAGTTGTTGACCACATAAATATGTGACATTGTTCTTTGATTTCTGCTACACTTTTAAAAAGGGTATTTTTTAACTCCCATTGAAACGCTATATTCCAATAAAAAGAGAGCTGCCATTGATAAATACGGTCCGGGATTACCCCCAGAGTGTGGGGTAATGCCGGACGACGCCATTTTTTTTTATTGCGTCGTAGCTTCGAATTTCAAAATGATGAGTTGATAAAAACTTGATAAAAGGTAGAACCTTCACAGTGCTTTGTGTTTACATGATTTTTATTGTTATATGACGTATTATATGTTACCTCTCTAACAAAATGTGTCCGCCATTACCCCACCTTCCCCTACTGCCTGTAATATTGGGGAAACTCACGTTTACACAACATGACGTATTTTTATTGAAACACTCTGTAAAATACGATTTATCCAAACCTGCCAATTTTCTGGATAACAACAATTATTTATATACCTGATTAAACCAACGTATTTTTACGACCATATAATGACAAGCGAGTGTAGAATATGATTGAAATGATCACGCAATAGTCAAATAACAACATCTTAAAGTTTGTACACACGTGAGTCACATAGTAAAATTAGATGAAATTATGCATCAGAAAATCTCACTAAATCTCACTTTTACGAATGCATCGTTGAATATAACATATCCACATATGATCACAAATATTTACTCTAGACTCGGTTTGTACTTTGATTGAAATCTGTTAATGATAAAACCGATTAAATAAGTGAAAGTTTTCCCCATTTCAAACCTTTTATCTTTATACCTTTGATGGTGTAATCAGAAGATACAGGAAAAACGGGACCATCAAGTACAGTTTTGTTTCAATATAATTAACGGTATCGTCGTATAGCGCCCTCACTAATTCAGCAACCGGTCAAAGGGTATCGTATTGCACCCGGTGTCGGAGGTATTCTCGATCCCATCACAATTTCAATTTTAGAACTCATTTGGTGCGATCTGGTGTAAAAAACTTTTCTTCAGAAGTAGAAAAAATTTCAATTTTAGAACTCATTTGGTGCGATCTGGTGTAAAAAACTTTTGACCAATATTTTATCGAAAAGCCACATCTTCATTTCAAATAAATATTTAGTTTTTTATCAATGCACGAAAGAAGTTGAGCATAACTGATATATTCTTGATTTAAGTATACATGGTTTAAAAGCTCGAACAGGGGGGAGTCTGAGGGGTCTGAGGGAGGGGGGATGTGCCCCCTTCAGAATTGGATTTATTTTCAATTTTCGAACCCATTTGGTGTGTACTTTTGACCAATATTTTATTGAAAAGCAATCCCTTTCCCCCGTTTCTTCTCTTTTTTCCCTTTTTTCTTTCTTTGCAAAAAAGTGGGGCTATAGCCGCCCCGGTTGCGACGCGCACCCTCCCCCTCTATTCTGCCAATATAATGTATGTATGTACACTCCCAACTTCCCAACGAAGCGTGTTCATATCAACAGGAGTGTGTGTTAGAGTGCTGCCGTCAGGACTGGTACCCTCTGGGACGACTACAATTGGTGGTCAAAGGTCATTTGGAGATAAACACGAAACTGAATGACAAATCCAGTTAGATTTCAATACCAGATTCTATCACATGATGACTTCATTCGTACTTACTTTCTCATGTTCTGTTTGAGCATACAGTAATTAACTTTGTTACACAGTCTTGCATTTTCCTTTATCTTTAAATGGGTGAAGCACAGGAAACTTTGTACACCGCTGGCGACGGAATTGGGCCTATTTTGGAAGGCGGTCAGGTCAGTAAGACTAAGAGTAAGGACAGTCGCACTCACAGTCACAGTACAGTCACACAGTGACTACTGTAGAGTGTTAGGCCTAGGCTATGATTATCATGATACAGCTACACTAACAGTCAGTACTGAACTGCACTGCGTTTATTATTATTAAAAGCTTAAAAAAGCAATGATCTTTTTCAAACTTTATCACATATTTTGTTCTCTCTTTATCATGCTTAAATAAAATGTAAATGAAAATGAAGTTTGACTGTTAAAAGCATATTATTATGTGATCTTTTCCAGAGAGCGCCCTCTATTCATGATTTTTTTTAGAAAGTAGATTTTCTTGCAGATTTACATTTCCGATCATAAATCATACATACATTCCAAGTTACAGAGCGATACGATTCCTAATTACCTCAAAATCATGGTTTTAGAGTAAATTTAGAGTGAAAAATATAAACTGTCGGAATTCCGACAGTTTATTTTCACTCTAAAACCATGATTTTGAAGTACTAGTAATTAAGAATCGTATCGCCCTGTAACTTGGAATGCATGCATGATTTATGATCAGAAATGTAAATCTGCAAGAAAATCTGCTTTCTATTTTTTTTTCGATGTTGAGGGCGTTCCCTGGAAAGATCACATAATATACCTTTAAGTGACTGTAAGGAAATACATTCCGGGACTCATAAATCGATCTTGACTGTATTCTGTATTTTTCTGTAGATAAGATAGATCTAGTACTTATATATTTGGCCATGACACGAGACAGTGACGTAGCCGCGTATTCTACTAATTGCAGCACATAACTCGCGCGCCTTACTCGCGGCGCTGGCGTATACTCACGAGCGCAGACCCAACTTCCAGGTCCTCAAGTAATGTATGTAGCTTACTAATTGAGGACCTGATAGATCGCCTCACTTTCATAGCCGTACAACTGTGTCACCGCAGCCAGTAATTTTTGTGGAAATATTTCTGGAACACTGCAAAAGGTTAGACGTTTGCAAATAAGCTTATCCGTAATACGTTCTCCAACAGTGCTTACTACCTAGACCTAAGTTTTAAAACCAAAAAACGGAAGCAGAAAAACAGCACATTATCTAAGGTGTGAAATGAAAATTTGTGAATACATGTCGTCTAAACGGATATCCTTTGTGTGTACTTCTCTACGTTTACCGCTACCTGGCTACCACCTGTGTCTCTTCGACAACTGTCAACAAATTTCAACTTTTCTGAATAAAATTGGTCAAACTTTTGCTTCAGATATCATATTTAGTGTCCAAAGAATATAGCTTAGTTAAACATTAACTCAACCTATTTCAATTTCCAAGAAATACTAGCTTGACTTATGTTTTTTGAAAATAGTATCCATAAAAGATGATGCAGCTGTCCTATAGTAAGGGGTAGGAAAAAACCCTGAGATTGTGTTTTTTCCAACCCCATTTGTGTTATCGTTAATTATATACGGGTGAAGAAAAAAAAGAGATTGTGTTTTTTACACCCCTATTATTTTATAATAGGCATGTGACTGTCCACGTTTACACGTGTAACCGACCACAAGGGTCAAATCCGTTTACAAAAACTAGTTTAATAACGGTTACACGCATGGGTTTGATTTTTCAGTAAACCTCACATTTTACACATCTAAAACCCTTATTACTAATTAGACATACATACTGAAAAGCAATTACCCTCATGATGACCTTTGGCAGTTCAGAGCTGGCTAGAAAAGACGCAATTCTGGGATCTGGGTCAAAGTATACTGAGGTTATGCCCATATTTTTTATTTTATATATTTTCACTGATTTGCTAGTTAGCCAATATTAATATTTTAAAGGGTACCTCCGCTTCAAAATGAAATGATTGTGGGTTAATTGTGAATTTTCAGGCCTTCCAAAATTTTGATTACAGTTTTCCCCACATCATGGAAAGCATACATGTTGAAAAATTGGCCTCACAATAAAAGAACAATATTTAAAAGTGCTAGAATTGAACTGAATTTAGAATGAGGTCATTAGAACAAATTAAAATAGACAGTTAAACGTTTAACCGACCGTAAAATCAACAGGTTAAAAAAGCGTTCATCAAATTACACGTATCCTCATCACACCTTAGTTTATAATACCACCTATAGATGTTATATAGGGTAGGGAGAAAAAAATGAGATTGCATTTTTTCCACTCCCTACATGTATATCATATGTTATTGTTATATGTAGGGGTAGGACAAAAATGAGATTGAGGTTTTTCTCTTTATGTTAGACCTGATAATAAAAAAAAATTCTCGTAGCCCTCCCTCGGGTCCCTCCTCACTTTATGAGATACGGTCAACATTTTTTGAATTTTTCAATGTAAAAAATTATTGAGTTTCTAATACTATGAGAGTTATGCAGCTGGGCAGTTAAATTTACATTGACCCTAACCCTACAATTGTAGCATGGGGATGGATTGAAGAACAGGCGAGGGAAATAACCACGACACCGCGAGAGCTGGGCTTGCCAGGCTAAATGTTTGCGCACCGTACACGTACCCGTGGTTTAGTGCACAAGGGAATAGACGTTGTGTGGGCGCGCCTAGAAAAAAGTGCTGCTGGCCGTGTGGTGTAGGAGGGTTAGTTTATTAGGGTTATTCATGAGTTCATTTTTCTGTTATTCACAGTTATCCTACCTTGAACATGGCTGCACATCAATTCCTCATGAGCTTGGCCAGGAGTATGGGTCAAAGGTCACCAGACTTGACCTTAGTTTCAATTGTATCAGGTAGGTATCTTATCCAAATATCTTGTTGTTTTTGGATCAAAAGGATTCTGTTAATTCAATCTTATTGGTGTTAAAGCCTAATTATAATATATTTATGAACCATTCATTCATTACAATTTAGATGCCTCTAATATCAAATCAAGAAAACTAGTCTTTAGATAAGCAAGCAACAGAGAGCTAAAGTAGAGGCATTTTTGGTAGATGACATCATATTTTACCCAATTTATGAAATGATTTTCTTCAAAGTTACAAAATCTTAATTTGTATAGCAAGTTCACAGGAAACTGAAACCCAATACCAGGGTAATGAACAGGTACTAACACATTGTCTAGTGTATTTTTTAAGTTTGCATAAACTAAACTACAGATTCATGTTTAAATATGAATGTCCATATTTTAAACCAGTGAAATCTCAACATATTGGTAAAATATATATGGTTAAATTGATTATCTGTTGTACAGAAATCATATTGTCTAAATATTTAATGATCAGGATTTTTTGTGATGGAAAGTTTCATGAATGTTGAACCATTAATTTGATGTTATTACACTACTACAGTAGCCTACATACTGGATGGCTAAGCACATTTTGGTTTTGACTATAGTTAGCCAAAGATTGATAGAAATGGTTTTGGTAACATTTTACAACACAATTATTCTCAAAATCCTTGTATTTTAAATTTAAAAAGTACACTTATAATTCCTTATCCTTCTTCTCACAGGACAGTAGAAGTGTTAGATAAATTCAGCAACCTAGAAGAGCTGGTACTGGACAACAATGAAGTAGATGATACCGTGACATTTCCACCGTTGCCCAAACTTCACACGTTGTTAATTAATAAGAATAAAATATCCTTGATTTGATTGTAAATGCACTTGTAATGGAGACATTCTGTAAAGATTCCACATTTGAGTGGAATGCACAATGAGGTATAGGGCGGATTTGTATAGTTCCGAGGGGGGGGGGGGGGGGGGGGGATAGGTCCTGGGCTGGCGACCAACTCAGCCATAATATTCACTAGAACTGGGGTCCAATTTATTTAACTTCTTCATGGTGGGAGTACTGCTTCTAGCTATTGATTTGGTCATATCATATTTTGTAATGAAGTAAAGTTTTTGTAAAGTTGTATGGCTATTAATCAAGGGGGGGGGGGACTATTCTTACACACATTTTACACGGCTACATCTTAAATAGACTACATTTTGTAATGAGAGCAGGTTTAGTTATTTTCTTCTTATTTTCAGTTAATTCCTTAACAACATGAAATCACATTACAAATGTAGACTTATTTACAGATAAACTACAAGCCAGTTTTCCAGCCCTGTCATACCTTAGTATGTTAGGAAATCAAGCATGTCCAAACGAACTTCTATCATTAGATAAAGATGAGGAAGACTACCAAAGATATAGGTAAGCAATAGATATGATCGAAAGATAGGGATCAGTAATCAGTTATGATAGAGAATCACCTGCTCAAGAAGGTAAACACTTGTTTTATGACACAAAAACTGTGTCAACATAAACACTACAAATTAGGAATGACTAGTTAGGATTTAGTTTTCTTGTATGTCTGATTATATCCAATTGTGTCTTCTAAAATGCTTGGGTCAAACCAAGATGTAATGTCAATCAAGGGACAACATTTAGAATAACAACTGTCCAACAATGTTTCATGGTAACAATAGTTATTTTCCTACCCCTATTTAACATAGGTGGTGGAAAATATGCAATCTCATTTTTTTCCCTACCCCTATTTATTTGTATTAACTATCTGGTCTCGGTTTTTTTTAGTATGTATTTAATAGTTAAATATTGATTGTATATATTTCAGCATGTCCTATTGTATTTTTCTGTGAGTTTCTGTAGTTTTTTAAGATTTTTATGTGCAGCGCCTGAGGCTGTTTACAATCGTAAAAGGCGCTTAATAAGTCCCATGTATTATTATTATTATTTTACATATATAGGGGTTGGAAAAAATGCAATCTCAATTTTTGTTTCCTACCCCTATTTAACATATATAGGGGGTAAAAAAAACCCGCAATGTCATTTTTCTTCCTGTATGTCCTGTCAGGTCAGGCCCCATTCAGACACCATTATCGTACACTAACATCCATATTTGATGACATTTTGTATACATTATTCCCTGTTTTGCAGGTATTATGTCATTTACAAATTGTCCAAGTTACGCTTCCTAGACTCCCGCCCTGTCACCAAATCTGAGGCAGCTGAAGCTAAACGAGTCGGAGCACTGATGAGAGTGGTCAAAGCAGATGAAACAGTAAGACATGATATATTTATGGACATTATTTTTACTCACAACAAGTAAATAAGCTTATTTCTAGTTTTCTGGCAGCAATTAAATTGCCTCTCATCATGCCACCTCCGACTACCAGGCAGGGATTGAAGATGACATTAAGTTAACATTGCTATAGTTTAAAAGTCAGTTCCAACACTGCAAAAATATTTAGTTTTTAATTCTCACCATGCAATAATCCAAGCATACACACATGATTTTGGTAATGTACACCTTCTTTTCTCTTTTGTTAATAATTCACTCTTGAGGAGGCTTGCAAATTTGAACCGATAGTACAATGTATAATGTGAATCGTCAAGTGAAAGTGTGCACATTGTTTTACAATATTAGTGTAAGGATCGTTTACAGTGAAGTGAAATATATTATTTAGTATTTTCTTGTATCACAACTATCTTGCCAGGAATGGTAAATATTATTATTTATATTACACATACAAATATTCTTGTCATTTGATTGGGGGATACTACATCATGTGACATCAAATATTCGCCCAGGTAGTTCCCCAATATTTCACAGGAGGGGCAAAAAGTTCCCATAAAAAAGGTTCCCATAAAAATGTTGCCATAAATTGCCACGTGATGAGGAGCTATGAGAGCAATTGCAGCATTTTATGGGAACTTTTTTCCCTGCTTGCGGTAATTTTCATGAGGATTTATGTGAAAAAGTGAGTATTATTTGTTGCTCATGAAATAATTTCAAATGACAGGAATATTTTTATATGTTATATATATAAAACAAATATTTACTGTTCTATAATCGGCAAAATAGCTCACCTCGGTGACTGAAGACCGTGGGCGTTCTGTCTCTAGGACATAGTAGGCTCCAGTCACCTCAGGGAGCTATTTTGCACCAGTTTCCTCATGAGCAGTAAATATTTGTATACTGTTACTTTCACTGTGATATGCAAACGTATGAAATATGATTGGATTTTAAGCAAATAAAATAGGCAACTTTTTTGTGGAATCGTGAAAATCGTGATTTCAACTCAATGAAATAAAAATACCTTGAGATAAAGGCTTCAATGAACTACTGCCATAACAAATTATCCTCTAGTAACTGCATCTATGGATGAATCAGTACAGGGATCAGGTATACAGTGCACCAGTTAAAGGGGCATTGAGAGATACGTATGGGAGTGTGCCCTCAATTATCCTGGAAATCAGTTTTTTTGCATCAAAGTAATACTTAGGCATAATTATACTTACTACCATCTGAAACAGTTTACCAACATTCGCCGTTGATCAGGGATAGCACTGGATCAAAAATGTGAGAGGTCCCATGATATTTTTCAGGACCCCGTAGGACTTCAAAAAACAAATTTAAGGGGTCCCCCAAGAAATTTAGAGGTCCTGAAGTTTGGGTATTTGAACATTTTACTTTTTTACGGACAGTTTATTATTAATTTAAAATTATATTGTGAGCAAAGGATGGACATGTAATTTACAAAATTGCTTAGGTTTCCATTTACATACATCGTCAAATTTAAGGGGTCCCTTAAATTTTGATCGGGACCCGCAAGTCTTTCCAATTTGAAACCTGACGCGTCACTAATAGAAAGTGAGAGGTCTAGGACACGCAGACGCGTCTGAATGCGACCCCTGCCGTTGATCATATAAAATGTCATGATTTTCTTAGTTTCAATATAATTATATCGAAACTAGGTGCTGAATTCGGAAGTTATGCTATCGTCTTACATGCGGCCTTTCGCGGCAAATCTCGACCCGGAAGTGCCGTTATTTGCTTATTTGGCATGAAGGCGATGTCGGAATTGTATGACATTTTGGATTTGGGCTATGTTGATGATTATCTTTATGTTATTTGCTCATTTAGTATATCGATACATCTCTCAATGCCCCTTTAAGGATGTCTTTTTTCATGTATTTTCCTACATAAGTTTATTTTACCATTTGTGTCATGTGTACATGATTCAAGTTGGCAAATTATCATGATCGCTGCTAAATAGAAATTAGAAACACAGTAGTAATGTTCCTTGGCAAGATACCATAATAGGTGGCCGGTTTATCATCACAGAGCGGTCCCCGGTTAGATCATCGTGTTTTAACCTCTTTGATGACAGTTATGTCAAATACAGTGACAAAAAGGAGGAAATAGATGACCCATTTTTTATTCATCCGACTTTCATGTACACCGTAAGTTGAAATTCAATACGAGACGCAGACCTCCCGTGCATGATCACATGCTTAGTATAACGGTATAGTATCTTACATCCATTGTTTTCTACTTTTATTTAACCAAGGATTTAGGTTTAACGGCTCCAACAGACTCTTCCACTGAAAAGTATAATCCCTTACCGACAAACACCAAGGATGGAGGACAACACCAAGGTATGATGGGGAAATATGCAAGGGCGATATTGATTGGCCAATTTAAGATCACATGATTATTGATTAATTGAAATATATATCTGCCATTTTTAAATTTGTGTACAAACAAGGTATGGCTGGTTGTTTGTGATTGTAGTCAAAACAGCACTTCATTTTAATAATGAAATTATAATCTGAATTTGATGCAAAACTCAATGGAAATGAGATCTTATCTGCCCAATCAAAACAAAGTGCCAGATTGAAAATTTACTATTTTATTAAGCCAAAGAAAAAAACGAGTTTGTCTCAGAAGATCTCATGCGTGCATAGTTTTTAATATTTGTATTTCACTGCATAACTTCCCCCCCCCCCCCCCCCACTTTTTCTTGAACTTTTGAAAATTATGGTGTGAGCCAAGTTGCGACTCTATGGAATGTTTTTCCCAATATTAAAACAGTATTTAAACTCAAGAAAAACAACTGACTGTAGTGATTTATTGGACTATGCTTCTTCTAATTTTAATTTCACATTGTGAAGTACCATATCAGTTTTAATGTCTTGCTTCACAGAACCCATCTCATGTTTAAACAAATTATATGTTTATATATACCGCATTTCGCATAGCATTTTTTACTTAAAAAAAAAAAATAGCCCTTTTCAGGTCTCTTCTGAAACAAACTTGGTGGGTTTTTTTGGCCTTTAAGTGATCATGTGTTGTCAATATTTTACCGTCTTTGCTACAGTTACAAGTGAGTTTGTTATAATCTTGTATTCAGTTTTTATGTGATTATAAAGTTGTGAATTGCAACTTCTTTCTTAAAACCATTTTGTCATTGTTCTATCAAAACCTTTCTGGCCCTTCAGCATGTGTAAGTAAAACTGTCCAATGGTTGTGCATACTTAGGTTCAGGGCAGTGCTGGAACTTCAGATTTTTTTCAACCAGCCAGTCGGGCTCACAAAATATACCTGCCCAACAGAAATTCCACCAGCCAGTGTAAACACACTTTCACTGTAAGTTTGAAAATGTTTACCCGTCCGACGCAAAAGTTACCCGCTATGGGCAGGCGGGCGGGTGCTATTTTCAGGCCTGGCTCATGGACAAGAGCACTTGCAAGATATTGATAAATGTGTTTTTGGCCCTTGAACATATTTAGAACAGACTACCAAAAAGTTATACATAGAAATTATTACTTTATACATGCTAAAGGGCCAGATTGACAGAACAGCAACACGATTTCATTCATTTACCACTTCATGCTTCACATAACTGTTTGTGATTCGTTTGTCTAACCCTAAAGGGGAAAACCCATCAAATGACATTTTCAAGTAAGGTTGGAGGGTCGGGCATTTGCTAATCAATATAATACGTCAACTAGAAATGTGAGTGGGGTTGGAACAGGGTTTTTTTGTTACCTAATACTTGTCTGTCCATATTTGTTTACGCATATGAACACAATTGGATGATCGCTCCTATAGCATCTCTATTTTGATGTTGTGTAAATTTTCCTAATGAATTGAATGAACATGCAATGCATGTGCCATTCATCAAATCTCAATACTACTATATATATATATATGATATTAGAATATTCCAGACACAAAAATGTCATATATGTATTATGTACAGGGTGTCACACACAAAATGATTTACTGTGTTTGAAAATGTATTAGAAACGTAAAAACAACAATATATCCGCATCTAACACCTGCAGTATAATGGTGACATTTTTGCTGCTTGTTCTGTTAATTTCGTCAAATTATTTTTATTTGGTCAGGTGAGGCATGACATAATTGAAAATCAGTGAAAAGTGTATTTTACTTTCAGTTAATTTCTAATGATAAACTTCACACAAATGTTCAAAACTGTCGCCAAAAGAATAGATGGTGTTAAGCCTATAGTATTACCCGGTAGTATTACAGCTAAACAATACCTCAACACTATGCAAACATTGCTTCTTAAACATAATAAACAGTTGATATAGATCTAGCAATTTTGTTGTTGAAAGAAAAATAAACCACAGCAAATTACCTGCCTATCATTTTAATAGAACTTTGTGCTGAACAAAGTCAATGATTATAAAGTGTTTGAAGCGACACTATTTTTGTCAAATTTTGAATCTACAATTTCTAGAAGTTTAATTGAAATCAAAGTTACTTATTTATCAAAGCTATTATTTCTCCATCATGCTTGTCGCTAGAGAGACGGGAGACATATGGGAAGTAGAACCCTATTAAAGCCTTTAGATGCATTTCTAACACTTTTATACTAATTATCCTCGTTAGCTCAGGTGGTAGAGCGTCTGTCTGGAGTTCAGGAGGTCTAGCCCGGGTTCAAATCCCTGTTGAGGAATGAATTTTTCATTTCTCTACCACCACAAGGGATAGATGAATTATTATCAATTTCTAGAAGTTGTTTAAATTTCTATTAGAAACATCAGAATCAATAGCAACATATTTAAAGCCAGAAATATTCCATTGCCCAGGATAAATAATTCCATTGCCCAGGATAAATAATTCCATTGCCCAGGATAAATAATTCCATTGCCCAGGATAAATAATTCTAAGACAGCCTGTATATATTTATGCATGATGGAGAAATAATAGCTTTGATAAATAAGTAGATCATTATTATCTTAACCAGTACATGTAGGTGTTCATCCGATGGTATGGGCATAGGAAGTTGTTGTCACGGGATATTGAGTTACAATGTTGCCAGTAGTTTTAACCAAGTGTGAAGTAGCCCAATTGATTTTTTTCAACAACTTTTAAATAAGCTGATATGATGATGATGATGATGACATCATTACAATGAGGACGGCAATGGTGACAACAATTATGAAGTCAACAACGACTAATGCAAAGTATACATTTGTACAATTATTAAAAAAAAAATATTAAAAAAAATAAAACCAGTGTAATAGAACAAAAAATGAATCTTTTAAAAATGTGACTAATGCAAATTGACCATAACTGTTTCTGAAAATGAAAAGGGATTCAAAAGGATTTTTTGGGAATAAAGTTCTATATTTTAGGGCCTCATTCAAGGTGTTCCATTATCAATGCGAATTGAAAGCAGGTAAAGTGTAATGCTAGGTGAATTGATATCTTGTTGTACACATGTACCAGGATTTCCTTATTGGCTGTAGGAATTCTGAAAGTCATTCATGCTATCACTTCCTCTTCTGTTCAGACTATAGTTATATACATGTAGGGTGTTCAAAGGTCAATGCTCAGGGTGTCTGTATGTATTAATTAAACCTGCGTCAATGTCATTTAACATTTGCTATTCGCTAGTATTTTCACTAGATCATTAAATAGATGCTTGCGCTTGCACTAATATAGCTTACACTAAAATATCATCATGACTTTGTTTAAGCTTGAACAATGTAGCAAATTTCCTCACACATGTTACTTTTCAAACCAGGTATCCCACTTTGTGCAACATTGCTTTTTAGTTATATTATTTTTCATATTTGGCTATGATATACCAGATGTTATATTATATAAGTTATTAAATAACAAGGATTTATAACCTGATAGTTTGTGTTAATGTTGATAATACATTGTTGACTGCAGGTGTGAAAATCGAGAAATTCAGAAAGCAGATTAAAGGGAAATTCGAATTGGAAGAAAATTGACTTTGATAGTAAAAATATTTTTAAAAGAATACTATTTAGAAGAAAAATCAATTGGAAATTGTTGCTACTTAATTTGTTCATTTTTTGCACACCGGTATGTTATGAATATTCATTGTAATGTGTGATGTATGTGTATGGTATTGTCTTATTAAGCCTTTTCACACTGACCAAACATATTTTGATCGATCAACACTACATATGCATACATTTGATCAATCATTGGTCAATGGTCATTATATTCACACAGATGTGGTCCATTTTGGTGATCTATCATCATAGTGTTTGTTATTGTGCCTGCAAAAGGACAATTGATGGCAATATGATCGATCCTAGGGCCATTGTGAAGAGGCTTACTGTCTGTCATTGTGACATTGTTGTATTTGTTTTGTTTGCTTCTCTTCCGTTATCACCACCAACTGCCATATGCACCGGTTTATGTAGCACCCAAACATTCTCTTCTTCGGAAGGCATTGTCAGCAGGGCTAGATAGTTCTGATGGGGACTGCTGTGTGATTAGTGACGATGAGGTGGAAAAAACTGGTGTTAGTAAGTGTTTCTAGTATGTATTCAATAAAGGCAATTTTATCAGGGCAGAGTTTCGATCAACTGTTTAGGTGAGCTTATGTTATAGAGAACGAATAGTATTCTATTGGGACTTGACATGTTTATGACATGTTCTATGTATTTTAGTGTTTCTTTGCACACAAGCTTGATTTGAGTAGATATGCTAGATGAAATCACTGATTAATTGAGTAATCCAGTGGGTACGTACTCACGTATATATCACATATTGGGGATGTGACGCTACAGGGGTAAGTTTGAGAAATCCTTATACATGGGTTTTAGTTTTGCAAAATAATCCTTAGACATGGGTCTTGTTTTTAATTGAATATTGATAAAATGGGCTTATCAACTATTTAAAAAAATAATCCTTAAACATTTGGTCTATATTTTGACAGAATCCTTAGATATGGATTCCTGTCCATAGTAAAATTACTCTTAGAAATGGTTAATGGTTTCAACCCTGGAATATTGCATCCCTGTTCAAACATGATGCCAACTACCTCAGAAACACTAAACAGATTCAGGTTTTTAAATCTTGACAAGTTTATATATTTTCAGTCTATGTTTTTTGTCATTTAGGTCAATTTCACCCTGTTTTTCAGGGATTTTCATCCTACCTCTTTGTTAAACTTTTATGTGTTCTGTGCCTGTTTATGTATTTGTTATGAAAGTAATATAACATATATTCTGGGTGTCCAAAAAGTAAGAACACATTTAGTGTCATGAAATGATCGATCGAGTTATAAAATCATGTTTGAAAAGATGAGACCTGGATAATTCATCGAAATTGTTTGAAGCCAAACATGGCTATTATTAAAGGTAGATGACCCGATCACATTTTCGTAACACAGAATTATTTCAAACATACGGAGATTTTCATATCATATGAAAGCTCGTATTTTTCTCATCATCATACTGAAATTTGACGGCCTAAATCGGTATAATTACGGAGAAATCGATGAAATAACGTCGAATTACCGCGAATGGTGGTAACCATCGATATAGTTTGTGTACTACTCAATGGGTACAGTTCACAGCATCTTGTGCGTCTAAAATAAGAACCATTAGAGCTATGCAACTCAAACTTTGGAACACAACTTTTTTAAAGATGACCTTTCATGTAGAATAGAAAACTTCAAGTTGAAAATCGGAACATCTACCTTTAAATGGTACTATGGTATTGTAAACAGTCCCAGCATTTTGAATGAAATGTTATCTAAAATGATTAAACGCTTTGAGCTCTGACATTATTCTGGGACACCCTGTATATATGTGTGTATTGTATTATATGTTAGTATTGTCACTGTGTTGTATTTGTTCTGCTTGCTTCCATCCACGCATTTCTGTTGCACCTCTGTGTATGTAGCACGCAAGTCTAAATCCAAATATCTCACGCCACCCAAACACTCTCTCCTCCGGATGACATTATCAGCGGGAACAGATAGTTCTGATGGAGAACATAGTATGAATAGTGACAATGAGGAGGAACGGACTGGTTTTAGTAAGTGTTTCTAGAATGTTTTCTAGAATGTATTCAATTAGACTGGATCCTCCTGTCTTCCCGATTTTCCACACGGCCCCTGCGAGGGTGCTCAAATGTGAAGACTGGAAAAAATACAGTTCTAAAAGTGTGCGCTGATAAATTCGTGAAAAAATGAGCTTATTCACGCACCATCACGCCACAGAGCGCCGGTAGTTTCACGCGGCGTCGTACATCGCGTGACGCAATAGGGCGCACGATTTGCCTCCCCGTGGCGCAGCGTGACGATCGTTCGACGCACTGCCTTTGAATTGGACCAATCAGGTGGTATTTCTGTTGTTGCCGCGCATGCTCAGTACTGGTATTTTGTCGTGGAATTCCACGACAAACCGCACACTTTTTGGACGTACTATTTTCCCAGTCCCTATATCTGGTCCGCCATTTTTAAAGATGGCGGCCATATAGAGGGACGCGGGTACCCAGTCTAGTATTCAATCAAGGAAAATGTGAGGTTTTTTCTTCTTCTAGGAGCAAATGAATCGTTACATTCATAAATACCTTACTACTGAGTAAGAATTTCCACATCCAAGAAATGCATAACTTTTTCAAACAATCTTTTCAATTTCTTGTCAGTAGGTTAACTATTGTTTGCCACACTAATGGAGGGGCATTATGACTTGTGTGATAGAATTACATATCTGCTATAGATGTCTTAAATCTATCTAAATGTTATACCAAAATACTTCTTATAGGAGAATTGTAGAATGGACAATGAACACACAAACATTTCATTTTCCGTGACATTTTAATGGCTTGTACCTGCATGTGTTTGAACATGATGATATTGGCACACATTGCTGCATGGCACTCATCACAATGCATTATTACATTTTTTTCAAAGTTGACTTTCCTAGATTAATACCATGTACATTGTACATACACCATCTATTATGTCTGTCTTTTCTGTTTTCTTGATTCATCTGCGCAAATTTGTAGTTATAGTCTGAACACCTGATTGTTTTGCATGTTTTATCATGCTTTAATATTTACTTCATCTCAGGAAGCTTGCCTATCTAATTCACACCTTTAGATAGTGATTGTGTTCTTAACATAGTTGTGATAAATAGTGGTAACATAATTAAGCATTGCTGCAGAAAGTCTGTTGCTTCATTATACTCCAAGGAAATGTACAGAAGATGAATTTTGCTAAACTATCTGTGATTATTTATCAAAAACAATAAATAAATGTGTTTGCTCCATATCTTTTTTTCTTATTACTCTTCGTCTTTGTTTGTCTTTTCTTCTATATTAGGTACATTTGGCAGATGTCGATATGTCTACTATGGACGTCATTCAGAAGGCAACAGATTCATCAAGAATACCGACCTTTGATGAAAACAGATATTTCTACCCCAGTAGATCTATTAAAACTTACTTTTTATGATTACACCCAAAGCATGATATCATTTCCGGAACACTCTAAAATAAATGGGAACCTCTTCAATTGTGGATGAGAAAGGTACCTTCGTAACCCAGCTTAGTGGTAATGGAAAAAAGAGACATAGGCAAAATGGGTTTTTTATCGACTGGTGAGCTATAATACATTTGGCTAAAAATTGAGTTAGGCAGTTATCAGATCGTAGCAGGCTGAAAAAATAGGACTTCACCGCAAGAATAAGACTTTTTATGAAATGCATCTATTTAATTTCAATTTTCTTGCTTTGCTCCAATGTCCTGTCATATGTACTTCCATTTTCAAAGATGAACAAAAATTTGATTCAGAATTGGCTTATAAATGCTGTATTATATAACTGGAATGTGCAATGACGTCATGTTCGAACCTTGGATTGGAGTATGAATGTTATTTGCAATGTTCACGTCATTGATTGTACAGTTGGCCCTGATGTCCAAACTACCTACACTAGCAACCAAAAGTATTAGGACACTTGGTTATGGTGTCAAAACTATCTCATATATTACATTTGGACTGCAATATTTCACTCTGAGTCGAGCAAATGTGTTGCTGAATCTCTTCTCATTAATACATTCATGTTTCTTACAACATCTGCTTATTCAATTCCATGGATTAAAAGAAAATAATGTGCCGTCTTCAAATCCCCATACAAATTTCTGATTGGGAATAGCTCATGAAGAATTAATCAATCTCCTATGATTGGTAGTCTGACAATGTATACCTCCTTTCATAATAGCCCCCTCAATTGTTTGTCAATAGATTCATATTAGTAAAACTAATCCCAATATTGTCACTAGTCTTTAATCTCTCGCATATATTGAAATTGATCTCTTTATTAAATAATATATTTAGGAGGGAAGTTTTAATTTGACACCTTGACTTTCATATTTTAAATCATAACCATCCAAATTCTCTACTTTCTCTTAGCACCCACATGACATGGACACACTACACAGTTCTATTCATTTCATCATAACTTAGAATTATTGTCAAGCTAATTTGACTCTTTTCAAGTAACTAAAATTGTTGATACAAAAAACTTGAATCACAGAAATATTAATGTTATAAATGTTTAATGTCTCTAGAATATCCCAAATTTGTTTAAACAAACTTTAAAGAACTTTTCATTAATTTCATAAACCTAGAATACCAAAATGCTAACACAGTAGTTCAATGGGTTCCCAGTGTTTTCTCCCAATTCGCAGATTGCAATGTGTCCTAATACCTTTGGTTGCTAGTGTACCTAGTTCAAATCTATAATTTCCTCAAATATTTGGCTAGATTATTTAGGTACTCAAAAGACCAAAGATAATTAACACTAGGTGCTGCAATGGTTATTAAAACTATGTTTAATTGTTTAGGTTTTGTCCAGTAAATTTACACTTAATTACTACTTGCTTTGGAATTATATTAGGTATAATTTTACGCTATAAGTGTAAATATAAGGTGTATTGATAGTATATGCAGTATGGAATAGTTGTAAAATAGCGGTGATTTGTAGATATTGGACATTTATTGTTTCATATATTTATTACGAAACAGCACTGTTAATAAAGTGTCATATGTATAATGCATTTTAATATTTATAACATGTAGACAAACTATGTATGAAGTATACATTTCTTTATAATTCAACAACAACAACTAGATTTTTTTTACGAAAAGAAAAAGGAAACTTTTTTGAAATGTATTAGGTGAGATAACTATTTTAAGGGAAAACAATACATACAAGTGTTATTATACTGAATTATGAAGTCATTAACAAATGGTGGAGTCAAGAAGGTTCTAAGTATGTGTCAAGTCCCAGACAGACTGTAATTCATTGACGTAGTGCACTTTAATAACTCATACATCTATTCTGAATTATGATACCGCCACAAGCTTTCTTAATGATCAATGTGATCAGTGGTACTTGAACCAGTTGGCTTGACAACGGTTATATTGTAATGTGCACTATGCCAGCGAATTGAAAAATACATTGGCCCTACCTAGAGTACACTTTATATGCGGTCATTCTTGAGATTCTATAAAAAAGGACTTAAAGGAGGGCTGCCAAATGGCTCCAAAATGGCTTGCTATAGTTGAGTTGCCTTGGTGTTAATTGTGACCTTTCCCATCGAAATGGAGGCTCGAGTCAACTTTGAGTTATTGGTATGACTTGAAAGGGCACATTTTAAGCTTTGAACTCATACCATGTTGAAGGCAATCAGAATTTGTAATCACAAAATATGGTTTCAAGAAACCTATTTTTTCTATTATTTTCTTTATATTTTACCAAATATATTTCCTGTATCTTAAAACTGTGTTTGTCAACAACATGTCCTTTTTCATGTGACTTGTCACATTTATCTCCAAATGGCAAGGATGTCAAGTCATAGATGTTGCATTTACCTAAATGTGCATTTTATTGTAAATGAGCATGTGTAACGGGCTGTCTAATTAAAAACTGTATAATTTTAAATTTGTGTAAAATACATGGTGTAAACCTAATTTTAGTGTAAGATATTGAAAACTGAAGTTAGAAAGATTTGCTGAACAATATTAGTTGTAATGTAAGTACATGCCATGCTAGTTAACAAATGTGTAACAAATCTGCCAGATATTGGATTATTATTTCAATCTCATCCTTTCCTTGTCATGATTCTAGCATAGTTATGTCAGACCTCATGTCTGATGTGTTGGGTCACAACCCTTCTGTTAATTAATCTAAAGAAAGAAGTTTGCTGGAGGAAGTTGCATTTGTTCACAAGTGCAACTAATTTTGCTAATGAAATAACTAAACACTGCACAAAAAGAAAGTACCGTATTATCCCTATTAAGCGCCCAGGACCTTATAAGCGCCCACCCCCTTTTTCTCAGGTGACTTTAAAAATATATACTAATTAACCGCCCACCCAAAAAATAAGCTTACTTAAAAGTTACTCACATCACACTAAGTCTCGGACTACAAATTGCCTGAAAATAAAGAGGAAATTGTGGTTATTTTAACTTCAGACATACTTGACATATTGTTTGTGATCCAAAAGTGAACTTAAACCATGTGCTATGTCTTCAAACAGCAACAGAAACCATCCGAAATACGCACGTTTCATGTTTATTGTCATTCGTGGAGGCCGCCATCTTGAATTGCAAAACATCGAATTTTGCAGTCTTGGGACGTAAAGGTTGTTGAATTTTGCAACCTTGACGGTCAACAACTTTGTAAATCAGTATACAAATAAGCGCCCACCCAAAATGACTTAGTTAACTGCCCTGGGCGCTTAATAGGGATAATACGGTAACTACTTTAAGCAGTGGCCATCTGAATGACAAATGATGCAGTTTCCATTGTTGCACTTAACCCATACCCATGAAAAGAGCGTAAACAGATCAGTAAATCTAAAGTGTATCTATTCTTTCTCTCTCTCCATAAAAAGACAATCATAATCGGAACATCTCACATCATCAATTGTTTCCAACACCTGTATCTACTGGTGTAAGACTCATCCATCAATGACCAGTATCATCCATGATGTTTGAAAGCCAACACACCTGTAACTGTTTCTCCATTTACGTGCAATTTTCCTTGTAATTCCAAATCGAAGAGCAACTTCAGTTACAGAAACTCCAGACACTTTTCATGGAGAGAAAGAAGTGGTACACTTTAAATTTACTGTTTCGTTTACCTTCTTTTCATGGGTATAGGGTTGAATGCATTTGATTAAAAATGATGCAGTTTCCATTGTTGCACTTAACCCTATACCCGTCATGGAAAAGAGCGTAAACAAAACAGTATGTGTACCGCTTGTTTCTCTCAAAGGTTTCTGGAGTTTCTGTAACTGAAGCTGAAGTTGCTCGTCGATTTGGAGTTAGAAGGAAGATTGCACGGATATGGAGAGACAGGTGTTGGCTTACAAATATCATGATGACCCTGGTCATTATAAAGGATGAGTCTCATACCACGTTTTTACACAGTGAGGTGTTGGAAACAATTGATGATGTGAGATGTTCGGATTACGATTGTCTTTTCATGGAGAGAGAGAAAGAATAGATACACTTTAGATTTACTGTTTTGTTTACGCTCTTTTCATGGGTATAGGGTTAAGTGCAACAATGGAAACTGCATCATTTGTCATTCAGATGGCCACTGCTTCATCAATATTTAAACTATTGTGACAAATGAGGCATCAAAATATGCAGCAGAAAATTCCTGTTCTTTCCCATATTTTGAATTTATTTAGGGTTAAGTGGTTACTTTCTTTTTGTGCAGTGTTTACTATAATTCAACATCGGATAGATTTGTTACATATAGTATAACTATAACTTGTAGTCGGGTATGTACAGGGGGTTTCCGTGCACCCCCACAGGACTAAACCAAACCAACTTTTTTAGGTGTCCTTTAGGGTCCTTAAACACATTTTAGATGTTAACATTGAAAAAAATGGGATGCTCTCCAGATATCCAAGATGGCGTCCAAAATGGCCGCCAAAACTGGTAAAATCTCATAAAATGACATATAGCAATTAAATTGTATGGTGAAAGTATAGTTTTTAATAGTGGGATGTATGTAGTAGACCACTAGACACTCATATCCAGACATTTTACTTTGTTAACACGCCTAAATCAAAGATGGCCGCCAAAATGGCTGCCAAATATGGTAAAATTCCATATATTGGCATATATAAACCAACATGTATGATCATAGTATAGTTTTAACAATGGGATATATTGTTAGACCACTACAAATTCATATCTAGTAATTTTACTTTGTTAACATACTTTAAAACCAAAATGGCCGCCAAATTAATGGCCAAAATTGGTCAAAAGTGGTCAAAATTCCATAAAATAGGATAATATCAACCGAAATGTATGATGAAAATATAATTTTAACGATGGGATGTATGTGTTAGACCACTAGCAACTCATATCCAGTATTTTTGCTTTGTTACCACAGTTCAAAATCCAAAATGGCCCCCAAAATGGTTCCCGAAGTGGCTGCAATAATTGTCAAATTCCATAAAATGGGATAATATCAACCTAAATGTACGATATAAATATAGTTTTAATGATGGTATATATGTATTAGACCACTAGTAACTCATATCCAGTATTTTTGCTTTGTTAACACAGTTCAAACCAAAAATGGCCCCCAAAATGGTTCCCAAAATGGTTCCCGAAGTGGCTGCAATAATTGTCAAATTCCATAAAATAGGATAATATCAACCTAAATGTATGATGAAAATATAGTTTTAAGGATGGGATGTATGTATTAGACCACTAGTAACTCATATCTAGTATTTTTTGCTTTGTTAACATACTTAAAAATCCAAAATGGGTCCCAAAATGACAAATTGTTGGAATTCCATAATATAATATCAACCAAATATGTGATGAAATTATAGTTTTAACATTGAGGGGTATGTAATAAACAACTACTAGTAACTCATATCCAGTATATTTGCATTGTAATAACATGCTTTAAAACCAAGATGGCCACCACAATTACCGCTGTAAATGAGTGTATGATAATCCATGATAGATCTTGTAAGAGAGTATATTGCATCAAATTCACCAAATAGTATGTTCTAAACTGCTAAGCTATTGCTTTAAGAAATAAGGCCCACCTCTGTGACAATTTTGATTCAGTATCACTTTCCAAAAGGCTGCAAGAATGGATAAGTTGATGTTAAATAACCTAAAACAATTGTTTTGTATTGTAAATGACCATACTATGTAATACCAATACCCCAACATCTAATGGGACAGCATTCTGGCAGCCATTTTGGAAAGTGATACTGAATCAAAATTGTCATAGAGGTGGGCCTTATTTCTAAAAGCAATAGCTTAGCAGTTTAGAACATACTATTAGGTGAATTTGATGTAATATACACTCTGACAATATCTATTTATGACTATCATACACTCATGTAGACTATTTTTACATTTACAGCGGCAATTTTGGTGGCCATCTTGGGTTTTAAAGTATGTTATTGCGATGCAAATATACTGGATATGAGTTACTAGTTGTCTATTATATACCCCCAAAGTTAAACTATACTTGCATCATATATTTTGGTTGATATTATCCCATTTTATGGAATTCAAACAATTTGTTCAGTCATTTTGGGACCCATTTTGGGACCCATTTTGGGGGCCATTTTGGATTTTAAGTATGTTAACAAAGCAAAAATACTAGATATGAGATACTTATGGTCTAATACATACATTCCATCCTTAAAACTATATTTTCATCATACATTTAGGTTGATATTATCCCATTTTATGGAATTTGACCATTTTTGCAGCAACTTCTGGAACCATTTTGGGGGCCATTTTGGCAGCCATTTTGGATTTTGGACTATGTTAACAAAGCGAAATTACTGGATATGAGTTACTAGTGGTCTAACACATACATCCCATTGTTAAAATTATAATTTCATCATACATTTCAGCTGATATTATGCTATTTTATGAAATTTTGCCCAATTTTGACCAATTTTACCCATTAATATGGTGGCCATTTTGGTTTTAAAGTATGTTAACAAAGTAAAATTACTAGATATGAGTTTCTAGTGGTCTCACCGATGCATCCCATTGTTAAAACTATACTCTCTGATCATACATGTTGGTTTATATATATGCCAATATATGAAATTTCACCATTTTTGGAGGCCATTTTGGCGGCCATCTTGGATTTAGGCGTGTTAACAAAGCAAAATGTCTGGATATGAGTATCTAGTGGTCTACTTAATACATCCCACTATTAAAACTATACTTTCACTATACAATTTAATTGCTATATGTCATTTTATGAGATTTGACCAGATGGCCGCCATCTTGGATATCTGGAGAGCATCCCATTTTTTTCAATGTTAACATCTAAAATGTGTTTAAGGACCCTAAAAGACACCTAAAAAAGTTGGTTTGGTTTAGTCCTGTGGGGGGTGCACGGAAACCCCCTGTACATACCCGACTATTGAGCATGTGTGGTCCAGTGGAACAGTGCAGGACTCATGATCATACGGTTGTGAGGTCTAGCCCTGCCGTGACCAACTTGTTGTGTCCTTGGGCAAGATACGCAGTCCCAATTGCCTCGTTGACCGGGGTGTGTTTGGGTAACTGTTAAAGGGGGATATTTTACAACTAATTACTGTTCATAAGCTGATATCAGAACACCAATAAATAATATGATGAACTTACTTCATTCAACAAAACTAAGTGATAGGTGGAAAATTCAAATACTTATTATTTTATTCAAATGTTTAAAAGATGTCCAACCTATTTATCATCCAATTTTGAATTTGTACATAACTATCACAATCATACTACCAGGAATCATTCAAGTAATACTTTAATCATTCCTAAAATCAACTCAAATTCTGGTATGCGCACTTTTCTTTTCAGATCTAGCCATCTGTGGAACAATTTATCACCATCTATTCGTATTGATTTAGAAAATTTGTCACTCGGTCAATTCAAATCATATATTTCCACTGTATCATAATTGAATAACATCATAATTTGTATTATATTTTGTATTATATTTAAACACTGTAACATTTGTTATTTGTATGTATTTATGTATCGAAATGAGGGCCTAGCTGCTTGGAAAGCAGTGCAAGTCACTGAAGCATATATTACCCTCAATAAAGAAAGCATAGATAATAAAAATAAGGGAAATGGTGCAAAATAGCTCCCCTCAGTAACTAGAGACAGTGGGCCTACTATTTTCCAGAGACCAAAAGTCGAGGGAAAATAGTAGGCCCACAGTCTCCAGTTACCGAGGGGACCTAGCTATTTAGCACCATTTCCTGAATATAGAGCAGTAAGTTTATTTGTTATATATAACATATAGATACATTTCTGTCATTTGAAATACTTTTATGAATGAAAGATAATAGGCCTAGGCTTACTCATTGTATCAATCAAGGTCAGTCGCTAAGCTTACCCCATTCAGTGCTTTTTTCTTCAGATTTACAGCATAGTTGATTTGCTTTTTCGTATAGCACTGTTTACATCGTCGAGTAATTGCTCCCATGCATCTTCACCAATGAGCTGAAACAAAGCGTCTCCATTTTGGTGATAAACTCCGGGAAAATTAGTCCGAAAGGCAGCAATAACAAGAAATTATTTAGACGACACAGAATCTGATCGATTGACACAAACGTGTCAAAGGTCAAGTCAATTATAGCAAGCAGGTAGAAAGTTTCAATAAAAAGGTACTATTTCCCTCACAGCTCCTCATCATAGGGAATTCATACTTTTTTATTGGAACTTTTTTCCCTCCTGTAAAATAGTTGGGGAAATTTTCCAAATATTTAATGTCACATGATGTAGTATCAACCATTCTAATGACAGGAATATGTCTATGTGTTATATAATACAATCAATATAAGTACTGTCTATTATTATTATTAATAATATTATTATAATGTTATACTTTATCCCATCTGAAGTACAATGGTGACGCATTTGTGTTTTCTATTGATTGACACATGATCAATGCACATGGGCTAGGTTTTTTCTTTGATCAGGTGTTTACATACCGCAGCATAGTAAAGCTCCCAGTAAGGCGACCTCTCAGTCAGGGTCAGTTGGTCGGGCGTTAATTAAAATTATTTATTGTTGGGGTTTTTTTTTCTTCAAAATTTCTTAAACATTTTGGTGAATTTTCAACAATTTTGGAATTTTTCAAAATGTTTCAAAAATTCCTTTTTTTCAAAATCTTCAAACAAATAGGTTGGTCCGTCACCCAATCAGTGGCGGATCCAGGATTAAAATTTACGGGGGGCGGACAACAACAAAAATCGTAAAAGGTCCCCAATTTTTTTTGCCGTAAGCTCGTGAAATTCTGCTAAGTGGGGGGTGGGGTAAGCGATGTGGTTGTCCCCAAAACCGGCAAAAAAAAATTGCACGGCACAAGTGGCAAATGTACCAACGGAACCTACCTATGTCTCTGAAAAAGGTAAAGTGGTACACAAAAAAGGTATATTGTCAAATTTTACGGGACGCGCGTACACGTTAAAGGTATATTGAAAAAATTTACGGGGGGGCGCCCGCCCCCTCTGCCCCCTCTGCCCCCCCCCTGTATCCGCCACTGCCAATAGACATGTGATCACTGGAATACTCTCTGTCATGGGCGTACCTCAGATGGGATGACCTATAAATGCGATTGAGATTGAAACAGGGCTCAAAATACTTTTTTGATTACATGGCTATTTTAAACAGTATTGATAATAAGTAGCCCCCGAGTGTACTTTTTGCATTGATTGACATTTTTTCGGGGGCTATTTTGTAAAATTTGGGGCTACATGTAATCACCCTTAGCCCTGTCTATTTTGAGCCCTGGATTGAAATGTAGCAACCATGATATACAACTCAATTCAGTGTAAACAATGAACCTTCTTTATTGGCTGACTCATACATGGTATTCTAAACCATTGTATTAAGTAGTCATTGCTTGAAATGAAGGAAAATATACACAGGTAGTATAAGTAATGAACATGGTGGGTGTTATGAATTACATTCATTCACTGTCAGAGGTCATATGAAGAGGTATTTTGCAAAAGGGCTATGGTGCATTTTTTCAAAAAATGAGTTTGATATAGAAATGTATAGGGAAAAATCATATGTTTCAAGGAAACAAAGTCGTTTTTTTCAAAAAGACCTACATCTCATTGTAAACAGCCATTGAAATTGTTGTTTTGTTGCAAAAGGGCCTGTATCCAGAATTAAATCGAGCCCATCTCAATGTATATAATTCTCATGATTTCATGAGTGTATGATTTATCTCTCTTGTTTGTATAAGTGTTTTTTCCTATCTTTTGATGTATCTTACTTTATATTTGTTGGATGCACCACCATCTGTTGGTGGGTGCCGCTGTTTTGAAAGCGTTTTCCGAATAAATAAATTAAAAAAATTAAAAAAGTTGGTGAAAAAAATAAATATCATAAAAATTGAAGACAAACATGTTTTGAAACACCACTTTTTTAACATTGAGATATTTGTCTTTTGCATATGTAATGTTATATGTGAATGTTCATATTGATAAAAAAAATCCGACCTACCGACCCAACTTTTTTTTGTTGCATCTATGGACAAGCAAACCATTTATTTTGTGGGGCCTAAGGGTGATTGTACAATGTTATGCAACAAAATGGACAACCTTTAGTATGTGTCGATACCTTTTTAAAGCTTTAAATCTCCGGTAAAATAATTTGATAAAACTAACAACATATTTGGATAAAAGAGACTTGTGAAACATTTTGATACCAGACTTATATAACAGCTATCTATGTTGCCAAAGTACAGATGAAAGTTAGCTGAACTGACTGGACATTCATATAAATATAATTTTATGGTATTGTGAGTTATGTGGCCAAATGGACCCTCTTGATTCAGAGGCGAGCGACTTACCACTAGCCACGGAGGTCAACCATACTTGGCTCAGTATACTTCGCCAAGTATAGCCAGAGGGCATTATTTCATCGAAAAACTGCCAAGCCGGGTGACACAAGCACACCGCATCGTAGTCATTTGGAGTACTCAAGAGGGTTATGGTTAAGGGCCCTTAAAATTATTCTATCCAGATAATTATGTTTTCAGTTTGGTACTGCGAAATATTTCAAGAGAGATACAAAGCTTTAAAAGGGTATCAACACTTTTGGGACACTCAGTACATACATGTCCACTCCAGCCTTGTACATACACTGAGCCAAAAAAGAAACTTATAAAAAAAAAGAAACTTATAAAATTTTAACAGATCACCAAATAAAATTCTGTGCATGAAAATGTACCAAATTTGGATACAATGTTACTGCAAATGACAGTAATATTGTATTAAAATTTGGTACATTTTCATGCACGGAATTTTATTTGGTGATCTGTTAAATTTGTATAAGTTTCTTTTTTTTATAAGTTTCTTTTTTGGCTCAGTGTACATGTCC
The DNA here is from genome assembly GCA_035610835.1 of Ophiura sarsii. Classification (NCBI taxonomy): domain Eukaryota; kingdom Metazoa; phylum Echinodermata; class Ophiuroidea; order Amphilepidida; family Ophiuridae; genus Ophiura; species Ophiura sarsii. The sequence continues at coordinate 74,984,363 of CM069442.1, read as the reverse complement.
ACTCCAGCCTTAATTTTATTTGGAATTGTTGTGGAATTTAGTAACAATATGCAAAATTATGCACATATTTTTTCTGTTGTAGAATATTGATTAATTTATGGAACAGTTGGGTATTAGATATATGTAGTAAATATATGCAGCTTTAGCAAATAGTGGAAAAACACCCATAAAAACAGACTGTAAAAAAGAGGATACAATGGTAATAACAAGTTGAAATTGCAAACATATACTTGTGTTTGTTATTGAATGGTTTAAGGTTTCTGTTTTGTATATAATTATTGTTTTGTGTACTGTTCAAATTCATCTCTATACATATTTTACATAGTGTAGTATATGTCTTCATGCATTATATTAAAAGACCTCTGATAAATGACAATGGTAATGACTGACTCATTTTAATATCTAACCCATATATAATATCAAATAATCCATCGCAATAAACAAAATATTTTTAATTTGTTATATTCAATTGTCATGTCAATTATATTTGACACAGCAATTAGATATAAGAATGGTATACACCTAGCAAAAAGTACCGCATCAATGGGTGATTGTGCCAATAGAACATGGCCATATGATATAATTCTAGTACCAATGATCAGTATCTCTTTGAGTACACCAGTGCCATGCTTTTATCAATTCAGGTGAAGTTATTTTTACCGGCAAGTTTATTTTAACCCTAACGGAACTAAATGCTACAAAATACTACTCTCACTCGGCGCTGGTAGTACATGGTTCCCCAGTCTTATCTCTGGCGCACCCGGGCAGGCTATGATATGCGCAGGAAAGACTTTTAAGACTAATTAAGCTAAGGAGGAAGTCTTTAAGCTAAGCAGGCAGCTTGCAAAATCTTAAAAGATTTTGCGAGTTGCTCCTTAGCTCAGTTAGATAATCAGCGTCAGACTGCCACAACTGCAGTGGCGTAACAGCCGGGGGGGGGGGGGGGGGGGGGGGGGGCACAGTGCCCCCCCTGAAGGTGCTCAGCAGGAAATTCAAACCTACCCACCAGGAAAAATGGGGGGGAAGGGCGATTTTTTGTGACCGTGCGAAATTAAAATTTGGGGCAACCTTTTACGAAAATTTCTGTCGGGTCGAACTGGTGTTCACCAGGAAAAAATATCCTTTGCCCCCCCCTGGAAAAAATCCCAGATACGCCACTGCACAACTGTTTTTCACCCCTGATAGTTTTATTCCCATACACGCCATGGAGGGGTTAAGTCAAGTCTGTTAAGTCGAGTCTGTATTCCTTATCCTCAATAGTACCCAGGGCTACACATAACTTGCTGCACTGGTATATTGTGTAATAAATTGCTTTAAAGACAATGGCTAATATCTCAGAGGTGAAATTTCGTTTTACTCGGTGTATACGTCCAAAATGCATGCATGAACAATGATTATTTCATGAAAATAAAAAGATGATTAATTACAGTTTAGAATATAACTTCATGTGTAGTTTGTTAATCATACTCTGTGCAGTGATGTCAGGGTATATTTTAGTGATTGATGCAGCAGTTCCCAACGAATGCGGGTTTTATTTTGCATTGCAATCATGGGTGCAGTATAAGAAGGTCATTACAATACCCTCTTACATCGCTGCACAGAGTTATAGAGTAAATATAGATTGGAGTAGAATATCATCTTTGCACCTATACATTAATATAGCTACATTTAAAAAATAAATAAAAGCATGTTATTCAAGTATGTTAAACGTTTGAGCAGCTGAGATGCAAAATGTTCCTACACAATAAAGATACTTTTCGATTAACCGTTTATAAATAATTTTTTAAAAATTAGGGGAAATGATACATGAAATATTTTACCCAAAATCGAGAAAAGGTTATCCCAATCCTTTAGTCCATAATGTTGTTAATATGCATCAGATGACTATGAGAATGTCCAGCAAATCAGATGATTAGGGGAATGGTCTATCCTTTATTTTTACTTCATGTTCCAACAGGTTTCAGTTTCTTTAATTGTCTATAGGAGCAGCAAGGGGACAGCGGGGAGGGGGGGGGGGGGGCAGTTCTGACAATACTACCTGTGTCATTAGAGCATGAATTTGACTCTGAATTTCTGTTGCTCCTCCAAATTAATCTGTATTGGAAAACAAGAAAGATTTGAGATAAATTATTTATTTAAGTCTTATTTTATTATTCTTTTCTCTGGTATAGGTACTTTTGGGGTATGCAGTTCTCAGTATATATCCAGACCTGGGAGACATTCTGAAGGCAACAGGTACATCAGGAATAATGACCTCTAATAAACCCAATTTGATATCATCAGTGTAATCATCTGTATCCAAGGTTGTCCCATAAAGCTAACATAGCCTATAAAGGCGTGGATTCATTAGTGTAAATAAACACATGAACAAAAATAAGTCCCCTCTCAACTGTACGTCATAACATCGTACGGTAAAACATTTAACCAATACAATTTAGTTCGAAATAATCCTATGACTGTTTCCTAAGTCATTGTTGTTTGAAAATAAAAGATGTCCATGAATTCATGGCTGAATGAGCTCAAATAGAAGACAAAAACTGCCCTTCTCAAAAGTCACAAAAGTTTATCAAATCTGCAGGTCAGTAACAACCAGAGACTAGGCCTATATAACTATGGGACAAGTATCTCGAAGGCACCCCGTCTACTATGCGCAAATTCACGGGTGAATGTTTTATAGGGGGCGCACTATCATGGTCGTCGCATGGGTCGTCACAAACCAGACGACCTAAGACATGGTGGATTTTATCGGCTCGATAAAACATAATTTGTGGCACAGAAATAGTACATCAATGGCAAAAAAAGTTGATTGAGCTAGTTACACGACGCAATAGAATTTGGTCAGTGCCACCCAGGTAACAAGCCTTCTGGCTACGCCTATGTATACTTCGCTCACTATATAGGCTTGGTTAAAGGTAGATGTTCCGATTTTAAACTTGAAGTTTACTATTCTACATGAAAGGTCATCCTTAAAAAAGTCGTATTCCAAAGTTTGAGTTGCATAACTCTAATAGTTCTTATTTTAGACACAAAAGATGCCGTGAAATGTACCCATTGAGTTGTACACAAACGATCATATTGGTGGTTACCACCTTTCGCGGTAATTCGACGTTATTTCATCGATTTCTCCGTAATTATACCGATTTAGGCCGTCAAATTTCAGTATGATGATGAGAAAAATACGAGCTTTCATATGATATGAAAATCTCCGTATGTTTGAAATAATTCTGTGTTACGAAAATGTGATCGGGTCATCTACCTTTAACTACGTCATCGAAAACCGGGGGCACAGGCGCTTGGAGATCGGCTTAAAAATCTTTTTTATCTCATTTGTATCTCAAAATACACACTGACCTATTTCATCTGTGCTAATTTCATGATGCGGTATACACCAACTTAACCCGCACGTCGTATACGGTTCCGATCCTATTGCGTCATGTAACTAGCTCAAACCACAAATCGCGTAAGCCGAGAACCGCGCAATCTAGTGTTGGTATAAAATTGAATAAAGCTTGCAGCTCGTTCCAGAAAGAATTTGTAACATTACAATCATTGAAGAGATGGTGGATGGTCTCTTCACTCTGGTTACAGAGGTTACAATGATCATCATTAACAATTTTCACCTTTAAAAGCCATGAATTGGTAGGCAATATATTATGTGTGATTTTATATTGAAACCACCTTAGTTTAGAGTCCAAGGTAGTTTTGTATGGCATAATAAACTATGACTAGTATTTTCCTTTTGGTCATTTTATTTTTCAGAACTAGTAATCATTTAATGATTTTAATATAAATTGTACAAATAATTGCAAGGTTATGATTAAACATGTGAAGCTTTCCTTATTCTAAGATAGTGAAAATTACAATGCATTTGTGTTAGCATCTGTTGACAGTACCCGGTGTTAAATTTAATACAGAGTTGAATTCAAGTAAAAAGGTATGCTTGTATTTATATATGTTGCACCATACTGTTGAGACCGGCTGTATTAATTAAGAGATATACTTAATATATAGGCTTATTGTTTTAACTACTAAAGTACAGGTTATGTTACACTTTATATTATATGACCCTCTGCTTATTCATTGATCTATTGAATTGCTCACATAATTAGTATCTATTGATCTATTGACTCACTCCCCGACATGTCGGGCTACATCAGGGATACTATTAATTTTGGGATAGGAAAGTCCTATACTAACACACATAGCGAAAACGGGGCCGTTTGCATAAATTACATAAATTATGGTAATCATCGGAATGTGTCGATGACCGGCGTTGAACGCGTTTAACAGTGTTTAACCAGGTTTAACGTAATATTTGGTCAGCATAGGTTTGAGGGCGTTGTGGATTTACACAGACGACGGTGGCCACGCGAAACCTAAATGTTGAATACGTAATGAATAAGGTGAATAACACGTAATCGCGAATGTTAATCTTATCATTTTGACAAATTCATCATAATTAGAAGAATTGTCATCGTTAACCGGGCGATGACTGTTAAAAATAATTCAAAATAGTGCACTCCCGTTGACATATTGGGTACATATTGGATCGTCTGAGAGACGCGTGGCCAGCGTCGTGTCGTCTGCTACAATCACCAGACGACGCTGGACATAGGCGTATTCACGAGTATTCAGGTTAAAATATGCGAACGAGGTTACCTGATCAAGTGAATGGGACGACCGCTTAACAACGGTTTAAATTCAAAAAATAGCATTTACAATTGGATGATTAGCCATCCCGAACGGTTTTGGATTGGAAAAATTTTCTTCTAACCTATGATGAATTTTATGGGGTCATATAATCAAAATCCATTGTTACATTGAAACCAACGGAAATTCAAAATTAACGGCCGTTCGTAGCCACCGTCGTCTGACAATCACGCCTGATCAGTATAGCGCCACCAGTTCTATGCTGACCAAATTTTCATTTAAAAGTGGACCCGATCGGCAAGCTCACTGGCACACCCCTGGCTACATGTAGAGCTATCCTCTGAGTTCCCTCCCATTCCTCACCTTGTGAGCCATTGTACGTCACGCTTTGTGAGCCATTGTATTTCCCACTTTCTGAGCAATTGTCTTTCTCACTTTCTGAGGTGACCTTCTCACTTCTCAGAGAGAAGTGAGAGGTAATGCTTTCATGATAATGATATAATGATCAAGGTAATCCTAAGTTTAAGTAATACATTAACTGGCATCTAGTATATAAGGGAGAGATTTCTATGTCGAGGATTATTATTCATTCGGATTCAGATTATGATTGTTGTATACGTTTCAGTTCAGTACAGTTCATCTTGCTGTTGATTGTAATTACATGTATACTTATGCTCTGCATGTCTTAATAAACTGGATACGCAAGGTACTTCATTAGTTAGTGTTAATCAACTTATATTGGGTCCGATGAATCCAACAAACCGTCCTTTAAAAGTCACGTTTACGCTCTGTTATCTGATTATGAATATAACACATTAACAATGTACATCAATTAAAATAGACCCAAATAAATCTTTAAGCAAGGAATTTTCTTTGGGTTTACGCACACTTTACATCCTGCAAATTGATAAATGTATAGAATGGTGAGTTAAGTGACCAAATCGGTTACTTTGTGTCATTATGTAAGGAACCACAGAAAAGGGGACACGCCGGTTTGGTATCAAAAAAAATCTACACGTTTTTTTTCTAAAAGCTTTATACAGGTATCGAAACCTTTGGGACACCCTGTACATAAAGAGTAACTGCAAATTGCAGGGGGAAAAGGTCGCATAAGATCGCACTTCATTATAGCCTCAGTTAATTGCCATTTTGATCCAAACACATGTAATCATTTGCAAAAAGAGCAATTAAATTTTCAAAATATTAAAGAGCACTTCGACCGTTTTAGTTTGAATTTATGTAATACTCATTTATTATACACTCAATATTGTTGTGACTAACAATTCAAATTCACCTATGATTGATCTTTCGATGTAAGAGCAATTATTTGTTATTACTCAGTCCATATTTCCATGTATGGTATATACTCTCTCTTAATTACATTGGCCGATCAATTACTTATGTGTAATTACACATCGTGTAGAAATAGCATTTACAGGTAGTTATGTACAACTAGTAATTTGCAACTATAACAGCTGCAAGCGTAGTATGATAGTATCTTACTCGGCGCCGCCCTGCCTGTCGATCATTGATCGGTATTAACTGAATTAAACTTATACAATAGATTCACTTGGATTCAAATGTGTTGAGGATGCGTAAGAATGTTTTATTTTTCTAAAATCAACAGTTGTAAGTGCCCTTGGCTTATTCGGTGATGCCAACGCCGCATCTTTAGGCGCATACTTTGGAGGCTTGGAACGTACCGTTCAGAAGATCCTTCCAGAGGCTAAATTGTAGCCAATGAGTGCTAATTGATAAATATAGAGGGGACAAGTGCCCCAAATATACTAAAATGAATTTCTCATAAAAATATTAATCACAAAGATGTAATAAACTATTCCGAACTGAAACAGTTTTCAGTTTATGGTGTATGACTGCACATAATTAACCTAGCACAAAATCAGGGATTAAAGGATTATACAGCTTGATTCCGTAATAGAGTCTAACACAAGTTTAACTTATGAATATCTATCTTTACATCCAGTTTTTGTACTGAAGAAAGTTATTACCATACGGATCTTCGAACTCGGTCAGTCATTTAGCGTTAATGTTTAAGCATGTTATAAGTAGCGTTTTTTCATTATTTTAAATCTGTTTCTGTTGAATATTGTTAATAAACCCGTCAGATATTATGACCGTTTGAAGTGTTAGGAGAGCTTAAAAAATCTAGATACAGTTCAATTTGCTGCAAAAATTCGGGAATTGTATCAACAAAAAGCAAAGAAATTTACTAAATGTTATTGTATGATCAGATGCATGACTATCATTTCATAGTCCCTCTTAAATGTTATGATTTATTGTGATATATAACATTTGAGATAAAACTGTGTTGAGTACTTCTAAGGTTACATTACTTTTTTCGATTACCAATGATATTCGTGTGTGTGAATGACGATGGGATGAAAAAGGGGAAACCCCGAAAATGATATTTTGGATTATTATTAAATATAGTTATAAATAATACTGTTATCAGTTATACTTACCACTCTAGTCTTTGGTTGGATGTGGAACAAGTGTTATTGTATTAGGGCTATTTGCAACATATCTGGAATCTCTAGGATGGATCCCAAGTTCGTTACCTTTACACATTTACAATTTATCTTACAAGATAATGTGAAGAAAATTGATACTTATTCTTAACAGTGACATTCCCTAATGTGATGTTTAGATATCATATAAATGTAACAAATTTTAATCTCTTGGTGAAAGCAAATACCCATACTTTCGCGAATGCATAGATATATCATACTTTAAATAGGGGGACAATCCCGTGTGATCTAACATGAAACCTCGGTGACAACTTTCAAATATCGCTCAGAACTAATTGTTTCAATACGTTTAATATGCAGACTGCATGTCATCGCATCCCGGTATCACATTCGCGATCCAAACTCTGCAAGCTCGAATATTTGCCCAAACATAAACAGGTGTTGTTTCAAAGCCATAACCATTTCCACACGGTTACACAATTCTTAGTATTAATCGTCTATTTTGTCAAATTCATGAGAATAACAATTACGAAATGAGACAGCTTCTCTTCACTATATTGCTTTGAATACCATATACACGTACATGTATTTTTCTACCAATTTAATGTTTAATAGCTATCAATTGAAGTTGTTATGTTTATCTTTTTAGAAACATTAATTGTATAGCAGAATGTGGAATTTTTTAATTCCGGTGTAGAAGGAGACATAGTCCCCTGGAGCCATAGTCCGCCCTGTAAAGTAAAGTATAGGCACTCATCTCTACACGCAACACTAGTTTCACGCTTCATTCCGTTTATGTCTATGGAGGCTGGATGGACTATGGCTTCTTTCACACCGGGTTTTCCCTTTAACACACGTTTGCATTACTAAATTTATGATATTTGTATATTAACACCTGTGCCATATACTAAGAAAACATGCGGGCATGTAAAACCGCGGTCATTAAACTTTATTAGGTACAGGAACAACCTGTAACCGCAATTGTGATATAAATTATGCATAACATTTTGCTCGATAGGTCATTCTGTTTGGCTGCCCTTTCATATACTAAGACGAGGCACATATTTGTCTTTATTCTTGTTGAATTCCTGGATTACAGGATGTTTTAGATTTCTGATCAGGATTGTAATATACTGACAAATGTTTGATTTCGAAATGCACGCAGAGCTTACGAATGACAATACCACCTGTTGTTAATGAGAAATTTGCACAAAGAGTGATTTTTAACACCCAAAATGGTTTCATTTTGTTCTGCATTCAAGTATGCTTCTTTACTTTATCCGTGACAATTTTCTATATGAACTAGTATTAGGGCTTACTATCGATGTTCGTATGTGTATTCTGGCATGTACAGCATGATGCAGTGATTTGCCGGATATGGAAAATGTACGATGTGTTCGACCGTTTCAATATCCATATGATCAACTGAAACAGTATTTAGTCGACAGATACATGACCCCGACGTAATTTTATGCTGATTGCAATTCTACAAAGTACATTGACGAATTCCTGTGTATATGAGCTAGGAAAAAACAATTCATATTGTCTACAAAATTGGCAAATTGCAACAGTTATAAAGAAATAGTTTTCAGCTTTATATAAACTGATTTATCAACTCCTAAAGATACACATTGTGCATTCTTGAGCGGGAAAGAAAGCACACAATGATTGAGTTATTTTGATGTGTAACGAAAGCCTCGGTTAATGGCAATTATCCGATTAACAGACTTTTCGTTTTGCATCATTCTTACCTTAAATGGTTCAAATACATCATATACCGTTGAAGAAAAGCAAACTGGTTTGTTAGGTGAAAATTGGCATGAACAACACGATGCAGTGATATGCGGGGTGCGATGTTCTTTTCATAACCTAGTGAGAGACCCCCTAATTGTAACTCTTACACTAAATATAACCCTAATTCTAATCCTTAACCTATACCCTAACACATGTTACTATACCTCGCTAGGTTACGAAAAAGATAGCACATTCGGGATATGGAAAACGTACGATGTGTTCAACCATTTCAAATTCCATTTCAACGACCGAAGATTATTTATCCTCCTAGGATCTCATATCAGCCAAAGAACCTCGATACAATTCAAACTGATTACAATTCTATAAATAAGGTGTATCGTGATCAGTTACGGGGTATTTATTCATTGCTATCATTTAATATTCTTAGGGGGGGGGGGGGGGGAATAGAGGGGAATACGTTACAAACTTTTTAACTTCACGGTTAAAGCCCATCGGGTGATATGGTATTATACAGATACAACATGGTATTACGCGTCGGGAAGTAGACGCACTTATCCAACACCTCGGGGCCAGTAATTCACACTACTTCCCGATATAAACCATGTTGTATTTGTTTTACTATACATTATAAATATTCATCACGAAATTATAAAAACTTACAACTAAATCCGTCTCTGACAGTTCCGCGAAACGACCAGCAGCAGACGACGCCATTTTGACAACAACAAAATAACCATGCTCGTCGCCAGAATGCAAAGTTCTATACAATGTGACGTGTATACGTTTGTTGAACTGTTTCGTTCAGGGGATGAGACTGTTTCGTTCAGGGGGTGCGGTAGTTGTCTCCTAGGGGTGCGGTAGTACCCTTATTTTTTTCCCGCGTATGCGTCTTTCCCGTACGCGAGGAAGTAGGCTAAATACTGAAGTGCGTCGCTAACGGAATAGACCAATAGGAAACCGCGATTAGCTAATGAATATTTATGATGTATAGTAATAAAACTTACGGATTTATTCCCAGGGTCATCTAAACAGACACAGATAGCTTTAATACATTTGTTTATTACCCGTGCACCCTCTCGTCTTCCATCGGATGTACGTTTGCATTCATTAAAATGAAGTTATATATAATGTAACAACTCCCATGCAATTCCGCGAAATACTGTGAAAACTTATGCTTGCATGTAGAAAAGTTATTACACTTTTGTAAGTAGATGTACAAGATATGATCGCAATTGTGATGCAAATTAGGCATAACACGTATTGCTCAGTAGGTCGCTCGGTATTTTCCGCTGTCCATTTCATAATTTAAGAGGAGATGCACACGTTCCTTATTCTGTATTGTTTTTATTTCTTAGAAAACAATAATGTTTAAGCTTACCAGGATTTGGTTAACGTAAAAGAAGGGTCAAAATGAAATTGTCTCTGTCTATTAAATGTAGAACCAAAATGCTTAACAATTAGTGATGGAAGACAATCTATGTTTAGCTTGATAGATTATTAATTTAGTTATGTGTAATAGCGTTTAAAATGTTATACAAGGATATGCAGCATGTGGAAAATGTACATTGTGTTCGACCTCTTCAAATTACATTTTCCGAGACCTGTTTATAGGTTTAGTTACTTGTTAATTGCTTAGAGTATTGGTGTATTATGTTTAGTCCCGGATGTGATAGTTAAGGGTCTAAAGGGAATTGCCATTTTAACAAATATATGCCTATTCTTAACTTTTACTGGTTCAAATTCATCTTCTACCCTTGAAGATATTATTTGAAGTGCTAGGGAGATCTTATTTTGTCATTTAGAATATTTATCAGTTAAATATCATACAAGGATGTGCAGGATTTAGAAAACGTACACTGTATTCGATCTATTCAAATAGCATGCTCACAGACGGCATCAAGGTTTGTTTCCATAATATGGAATTGTCTACAGACCCGGAAATTTACCGTTCATGGTAGTTGCTAAAAGGCATCAAACAATCCCTAGAATAATTGTTTTAGGATTAACAAAATGATTCTTTAGCTCTTACAGTGTATAATACGAATACGAACGTTAGCACAATGTGCTCATTCCCTGTCTACGGAAAGCCTTAGTCAATGGCATGTAACGTCAAGCGACCTTTTTATTTCGTGACCAAAGCCTCTGAAGCGTAAACTTAATCAACATGAGAGGACGTCGTTCGACTATTACCTCATCCGCGAACTCAGTCTCTGTCTCAAACAACCTGTTAAGCATATCCCAGATGTCCATAATATCATTGTTATCGATTGTTTTTGGCTTCCAATTCAATTGATTATATTGTCGCTACGTGGCAATGACATGCAATATTTTACCCAAAGGTATTAGTCAGGACCAGGAACGCGGGAAGAAAAGTAACAAGTAGCAAATGGCTGCTTGTACAAGCGTACGTAATGAAGACCAATGAAAATCCAGGGCAGCAATTAATGTATTAGTCGTTTTTAGGCGCGGTAATAAAGCAATGCTGTAAGCAACCACCGGGGTTGATGCAGCAAACAATATCGAAGTACGAATGTATACACATTTGTACCATGTCATCGTAAAATGGTAAAACGAGCTTCGTTAATGAATATTGAACGCAAAATATATCAATAGAATAGATAGGAATATTGCTTAATTCCGTCCTGGCTTGTTTAAAGTCTAGCAACGTTTTCATATGTACACGTTGGATTCAACAGTCGCCCCGACATTTTACTAACGCCTATGCTATAATCCATGGCTACTATGTTAATGAGAGCATCTCAAGCAGAATTTATATATAAAGTGATAAACAGTCATCATTTACAAAACCTCTGTTATAATTCCCAAATGTAGTCTTAAATTTACCTGTCAACCTATCGTATTGATGAGGTTTAATATTTTATCTTTCCCATACAGACAGCAAAAGAAGCAATGTGCTTTCATTTGAAATATAACAGGTGACCTTGAGGGTTTCGATAAAATGCTATGCTTTATACTTAACTTATAACAGCTACTATCTACGAAATCTACATTACAAACTAAATAATTTACAAAAAATCTTTTGCAAATGTTGATTTTATTTTTATTTTTCATTAGATGGCTGAAACACACAGATGAAGAAATAAAAACATGTAGTATTAGCCTCACTCTAACCGGGAACTTTTGAGATTAGACTAATGTACTATAGTTTGCAGCTGACATATGAAAGCTGTTCTTTTAAACCGAGTAGTTGGCATCAGGTCGTACATATCGAATAGGCGTATACGATTCCTGGTTCGACTCCAGCTAGAAGCAGATGGATGGTTCTCGACTATCATTTGTATGCTTCTCTCTCCCCGGAAAGATTTTTAAAAAACCTTTAACTCGAACTCATAATTTCTGTATCTTATATAAGTTATGCAAATTCCACATAAATTCCACATAACCAAGATTATTTCTTATTCGACAACTTATTAAAACAGTAAAAGTCCTTTGTAAGTTCGTGTACAATGATGTGTTTATAGTCAGGGCCAAAACTCTATTGTGCCATATCATAATTGATATTTCTAATATGGCCCTGTCTCCACGTTTAATTGTGATACAATCTACGGCGTTAATTATATTATGCAGCGCGTCCTGCATCATTTCACACCTGGATCATTTATACAATGAGATGACATTGAAAATACAAGCACCATTGTACAAACTGTTCAGAGTTGTATAACCACTAGGTCAAATGTAAAACACCGCACCTTTGTGTGATTGCTTAATTGGTTGATGTAAACATAGTCATATTTGACGCATTTGCTGTGTTGTTAACTTTAGTTTCGCAGTGACAACAATATACATATTGCAAAAACACAAAACGAAAGTAGAGAATAAACTAAATGTTCATCTAAATGTTCATCTTTGATTAGCAAAAGAGAGTTAATGTGTAACAAATTGAAATAATGGGAATGATTGCTCTGATGCACTGTAGGTCCTGGTATTTAAATGTACCTAGATCACAAGATCTTATCATGTAAAATGTTCAGTAATAACGATTTAAAATAGTAATTACCAATTTTATACAAAAACAGGGGTTGTCACGTTACAAATATTCACCTTTTATAACTAATCATCATATTGTGACAGCTATAATTACATCAAGCATGCCAATATTCGTAACAGTTGTGACACCACCTGTAAAAAACAAGAGAGAAAGTAATTTTGAAGGACGTAGCATGCAAGACTGCTCTTAGATCACGTTACGATATCTGGTCATTGCAGAAACTCAAAGCCTTTTGGCTGCTGAAAGTCTTAAGCAAAAGTTACGCAAATCATTACGGTTCCGTCCCCTTTATATTCTGAGATTTTTCTAAACACGCTTATGGGGCAGTATCTGGGGTTACAAATCATGATTTTGTTCCTCCCAACTCTTTGATTTATTGCACCAGCTGTTAGTGCCTACGGCGCTTTGGGTACCTGCTCTGGCCGTTTCGACGCTGGTTTTGACCAACTAGAGTATTTGTAGCCAGGCCTTCACTAGTGGGGTTATTGTGATATTTACTCAATGCAGATTTTTGTTAATTTTTCGTTATTTTATTTCATCAAATAAAATGTTCACATTTTGAAAAAAGTCCCCGGAAAGGTCTCGATATAGCATTTCTAGATTAGATTTTAGTTTCAATTATTAGCCCAATTGGGCTACATTAAATGCTAAATATAACGAAGACTGTATTGGCTAGACAGAGTCGGGACTCAGGACATATGTTCACGGATCGATTACTAATATCTTGGCCTGTCATTATGTCAAAAAATATATTCCAAATTGGCGCAAAACATAGAGGGGATGGAACCGTAATGTGCGACGTTTTAGTGCTAAAACCTCTTTAACAAACCGATGTCTAACCCCCAAAGAGCACATAGATTGATCTCGACTCAAAAACTACTCTGCATTCTTATATAGTGGGTGTGGTTTTATATGTCTGCAGGCAATTTGATTGGTTTTTGACTGATAAACTGCGTTATGTTATGATAAAAGATCAAATCACCAATAAACTAAATAAGAATGAGAATAAAATATAGTTCTTAGCTGTTTTGCTATATACGATGGTCTTATAATGTATAGGCTGTACCATATTTGTGTCGTCGTGTATTGCAAAACAGCTAAGAACTGTATTTTATTCTCTAAATAAAACAGTTTTTGCAAAGATATCTTCACAAAGAGAGATACACCGGGCTGCTAATCGCACGGAGCTGAAGTGAAGGCTCTGAAGAATGACTATCCTGGAGTACAAGACATGCTACTGCTAACAAATATAAAGAAGAAAATTAAAATTAAATAAATAGCCATTTCGGTAGTAGGTCTAAATGTACTTCACATTAATCTAAAATGCAAGTAATATTTCAACCCCTATCCTGAAATCTTTATAAGAGGATGTTTTGTGTGCATGTAACGAAATCAATTTATTCAAAATACTAGTACGAAATCAAGTTGTTCATAGCGCCACCGACTGACGCATATGTAACCAGCCTATCATATCAGGTTCAATAGCGTTATTGCGCCAACAAGCGATCTTATTCTGATGAAAGCTGCAATAAGGTGGAAACCCCAAGCACTTAAAACTTTGAAAGACGTAATTTCTAAGGCGCTGTTGTAACAGCATACGGAGTAAAAACAGAAATAAAGGTGAAATAGTTCGTCGTGTCTATTAAGAAAATCATTAATTTCAAGACCTCCGTTTTTGACGGCCGGCTGGACGTTTAAGTGCAGTTGCAGGCGACAGTTCAATTTAATAAAGTCAAGCGCAACAACGCTTGAGACGTGGTTAAGGCGGTGGTCTTATATAAAATAGCGAATGTTAATTGAACTTAAAATGTTCATTACGCTGTCTAAAGCGCATTGAAAATTCGTATCCACACGCCATTCAGGAATTAACAGTCGTATCATTTTTATCTTTGTCTTGGAATTCGCAACATCATATTCTATCGTCGGGTGACAAATTGACAGATGGAAGTTCAACGATTATGCCGATTTGTAAACAGTAAAAGAAGAACAATGACAAGTTGAATCTTTCTAATATTGACAGATTTTGAAACTTCTATTTATTCACTATTAAAACACCTATGTCAATTTTCATTCAAAATACCGAATTATCAACCGTCACAATGTAAAAAATAAATGAAGATACGAAAATAATACTCGAAACATTATTCTTCGGAATATATACTGTATATAATGTAATACACATTTGCCATGTTATCGACGACAGCTGTACAAATCAAATAAATCGAAAGAAGTACCAAGATACTAGTAAATTATAATGACTCGAAAACTCGCTAGCTTTTAATTATAATCACTTAAAAACTCGCTAGCGTTTATACACATACCCGCTAGCCTTAATAATTACCGCCATACCATTACTCTTCATAACCATACGCTCGATAGGCTGCTAAATGGTTGCGACACTCAAGTGATTTTGACCAATTGAAACATCGCGGTAATTCTAGCGGTCACAGTACGAAGATTTACAACGTATCATTTGAATTTCACCGTGAATTACAAGTAGCATTTTGTGTATATGACGCGTTGTTGGATGGTGAGATTAAAGACGGGAAGTATTGGTAATATCACGATGGAGGTGTTGCGTTAAAGTATAACATTTCAAATTATAATAATGGAGTATTGTTCTACATTACAAAGTCAAAGAATATTAGGATCAGGAATGATATGAAGGATACATGTTATTAGTATCGTTATCAGCTCTGTTGATCATTGAACTTTATTAGCACTACATGACACTGTAAAAGAAACAAAGTTGCTATCATGCATACAAGTTGGTGATATTTATTACCAAAATATGATACGAAATCATCGTCATCGCTTACATCCCCAGATATTGTGATAATATCACCATCATCATCACTGCTTGGAAAGCAATGCGTTTACATGTATGCGTGAGTTTTGATGCCGACGGGGAAAGTGAATACGCCGCGCTGCACAAAATACTTACTCGCATGACTGGGATCTTTGGTGGTACAGTTTTTCTCTTCCAGCAAACGCGCATACAGCTGCGTGAAAACTGACAGGAGAACAGTATGTAATTTATCTCGTTCCTGTCACGGAATAATAATAATGATTATTTTAAACTAGTGAAATTGTTACACATGATATTGATCATTGATGAAATACATTTCTTAAATTATTATCTTCAATGTTCGGGTGTAATCGCACAAATGTGGAAGTTATAACATTTTTGGCGGCGATTGGATTGGATCATATTTCTATTTTAAAATTAGTTTCTCCACTGGTGTCGTTTGGAAACTTATCGTTGGATATACTACATGTCTACATTGAATGATGTGCTCGGATTTTACACCATGTCATGGGATATATTACTAGTTTGGGCCATGATGAGATCTATTGGGATTATGTGTCTAATCTTATTCCATTGTTCCGGTAAGTTGATATCTTGTACCAAAATCGTTAATCTTTATAAAAAATAAACGGAATTTGTTATTCAGAGCTGTAGAGATAAGAACTGCGACGACGCTGCAAAATGATATCGGTGGAATTCAGAGGAAAAGTTACTTAATGCTGCGAGAATGATATTTTGCAACACTCAGTGTATTAAAGGTAGGTGTTCCGATTGCTGGCCCGATTTTCAACTTGATGTTTTCTTGTCTACATGAAGGGTCATCCTTAAGATAGTTGTATTCCAAAATTATTTGCATTGGTTCTTATTTTAGTAGCCCAAGGTGACATGAAATGTGCCCATTGAGTAGTGCACATAGTGGCCGGGTGGTTAACGCACCTTTGGCAGTAACTCACTGCATTTTGGCCTGTAACGTCTAAATGGAACACATCTTGTGCCAAACATTTTACAGAAATAATGAGAAAATATGGGGGTTTTGTGATACCAAAATATGTCGATGTGCAAAAATAAAAGCTAAAGTGATCGGAACATCCTCCTTTAATAATGTTGTAATTGATAATTGAAATGAGACTAAAGTGAATGTTTCGATGTCCGAAAAGATCTACTACAACCGATTTTCATGAATATGTATTCACTGTGTCCAAAGTAAAAGTCACTTCTGCAGTCCTGCGCATTCATTTCGCACATCTGCTTGAGCATTTGTAACTTTTAGATCTTATACTATTTAGTGTGTTTATCTATCACGAGACAGTGACGTAACTACGTCATTTATTAATTGCAGTACATAAACGCGCGTGCCTACTCGAGGCGTTGGCGTATACACACACGCGCAGAAAAACGGAAACTGGGCACAACAACGCCTTCATCTACATTCGATGAGAATAAGAATTCTTAAACAGCTAAGAGAGTTTAAGCAATCCCATTGGTTCTCAGAGAAATCGGTGACATTTAGATGAGACAATGGACCTACGGCACATAATCTCCTGGCCACAGTTCGACATACGTGGGCGCACTACGATCAGGCTGCGCACGCATGCTTGAACTCACAAAATACTGCCAACCAACAACACCAAAGCACCTGATTGGTCAAATTTAAACTGAAGCCTTTTTAACGATCGTCACGCTGCGCCGTATCCACCAACGCAGAGCTCCCGCTGCGCCATAACCACCGACGCAGTGGGGCGTGATGGTGCGTGGAAAAGCTCATGAGTTTTTCAGTTCTCACGTTTGAGCACCAACCAATCAGAGCCTTGAGGTCGAGATGACGTAGTGCGCACAACGGATACCCACGGCACCGTTTTGGGGTGAGGTTGAGCAGGCGTACTTTACGCGAGCTCAACCTCATGTGACGTGGGCCCATTGAACACGGAAAGGTGGGGCTTACGTTTTAACAGTGCGTCCGATATTCACAATGCATGGTTTGCTCCATAACGCGCACTTCTGCAATGCGTCTTTGGCGCCTTTCCTGCGCTTATGACGGCGCCGCGACGCTTACACATGGTGTACTCGCATGAGATTGAATGAAATGTTTGTGAGGTTATTCGATCCTAGCAGGGGTAAAAATTGTCAAATGTGGTAAATGTGGACAATAAAATGTACTTATTTCTTTGATAAATGTCTAAAGTATGATTGCTTAAGAATGAGAATGAAGGTATTGTTTTTAGACCGTACCCGTGGTATATTGTCTGACATAAATGCGTTCGGTATTATAATTTTTTTGCGTAGAACAACCATCGTCCGCATTTATGTCAGACAATATAACACGGGTACGGTCTAAAAACAATACCTTTATTCTCTAAAGATGAAAAAGCAAACTAAACATATTGTTACACGTTTTGCTAACCCTGGGGAAATAAGGGTGTTCCAAAAGTAAAGATATCTTAGTTTCGTGAGTTAAGAGTTAAGGAATATTTTTGCTAAAATGCATCACATTGTTAACTTGTCTGACGGTATAACCAACATTAGGTGCCTTTATTCTAGTCACCCTATGTATTTTTAGTATGTACTAATAATCAATCACAAGGATATTATTTAGGTGATTTTCAGCTTATCCCAATTTTCTGCTATTCAAATCTGTTCCATTAACACAGCCAGTAATAGGAGGCTTCGATTTTCACCTTGAATAAAAGATATCTGGAACATCTACTTTGATAATCCAATTCAGATTCATGATGGCAGCGTGTCGTTAATAATGTCTTCAAAGTGCGAGTGATCCATTTACGTATAAATTAGGAACCATCCAACCAAGCCAACCATGTATTATGTTTTATGAAAACTCCATGGAACATAGACGTATCCCTGGATCCTACACCGCTAGTAGTAATTAAGGTAGAGATGGATAAAAAATTCTCTTCATTCGTCGTGAAATTGGATGTTACAATACAAGAGTGTTGTAGGATATGAGTATTACGCTTATAGACAACGTTTGGAAAAAGTTGATAGTAACGACTCAAGTGGCAATTAGGCCAATTAGGAACACACATGTATACACCACTATTTTATTCCTATCAGCCGACAGCCTACATGTCGGGAGAATTATCATAAGCTGCATGCTGTCACATACAACGGTTGCTAACGATCTACTTCAGGTAAAACATCCTTATATGGCACACACTCCCTCAGTGTTCTTAAGTGGTGATATGATAGATAGAATCCATCAGTCAAGCAGTGGAATAGTGCGCGTAGAGCCCGCCCTGAAATAATAATAATAATAATAATAATAATAATGGTAATTTATAAAGCGCCGGTATCCACCGCAAGCGACGCTCATGGCGCTTCTCTGCATAACAACCAAAATAACATAAACACGAATAGGAACAAAGATGAGGAGAGTCACATCAAGCAAATGCTTCAGAGTACAATATGTCTTCAAGTTTTTCTTAAAAATATGTACAGAGTTTGACAGTTTCACATATTCAGGCAAGCTATTCCATAGTTTCGGTGCTAACGATCTAAAATCTCACAGTCTATGTTAAAATAGGAGTACAATACAGTACTATGGGACTTATCTACAGAGAACAATAGCAACTGAGAGCTAGTTCGAGCAAATAAGTGATGTGGAGCTTTGTCACGCTATTATTCTAAATTGATTTTACTTTGTATTACTCATTTTATAGTTTAATCAGTTCCAAATTGGCGAAGCGCCCTTACAGCAGCAAATGAATACAGAATGACGCGGGCGCGCATGAAGAAAACAATCGCACTATGCGTGACGCGTACGTGCTGTCAAAATCGCGTGCGTGTGGCTATAACCGCGTGCGTACGATTGGATTACTTTTACGCGCGGACAGATAAAAACCGAATATTGCTCGCCAATTTGGAACTGATTAAACTATAGTAGCAGAGGCATGATATACTTTATCGTCAGTTGGAAGTTTCCACTAGGTACTTACAGCCGACTATTATCTTTCATGGTAATTCAGAAGTTGACATAGATGGGGTGACTGCAATGTTTATCAAAACGCAACGGTCGAAGGGACTGGACTGTCGATACATGCCTGAGAAACAGCATTGGCCACATCACTGTCCACTATAATGCCTTAAGTCCTAGACCTCTCCCTTTCTTGAAGTAACGCGTCAGGTTTCAAATTGGAAAGACTTGCGGGTCCCGATCAAAATTGAAGGGACCCCTTAAATTTAACGATGTATGGAAATGAAAACCTAAATAACTTCTGTAAATAACATATCTATCCTTTGCTCACAATATAAATTCATTAAAACTGTCCGTAAAAAAGTAAAATTGTCAAATACCTAAACTTCAGGACCCCTCGATTTCTTGAGGGACCCCTTAAATTTGTTTTTTTGAAGTCCTACGGGGTCCTGTAATATTTCATGGGACCTCTCACATTTTTGATCCAGTGCTATCCCTGGAATGCATTGGCGTGTGTTTTAAAAGCACGGGTACTATATAAACAAAACAGGATGCGTGCGCAAACCGGGCAAAGAACAATGGCAACTATCGACCAAATGCCCGGTGTGATGTCACCTGTCACCCCATCTATAGATCAAGGTTACGAAAAAGCTTCAACATTCAATAATGGCGTGTTATTATTTTGTTTTCTCATATTTCTTTGGGTTGCACAGTTTGTCAACACTAATGTATAAAATATGCGGTTCAGTAGTTGATTGAATATTAAAACACTGCGCCAAATTTAATAGGCGAATTGTCATTACCATCAATATTTTGTTGATATTTGATACATGACTTTAAAATTGAATTAGTTTAGTCACTCACGTCGAATGTGTTCATTTAATTATCAGCCAACACATTGTCTACGTATTTGTACAACTCTATTTTACGATGACGCAGTGACGTTTGGGTCAGCGTCATAAGTGGTTCTATTCGATACTATCCTGCTCTGCTCTGCTGTGCTCTACTCTGCACTGCTTTTCTCTACTCTGCACTGTTTTTCTATTCTGTTTTGTTCGGTACTGATCCATGCCGTTCGGTTCGGTTCAGTTCTGTTCGGTCCAGCTAAGTTCAGCTCGGTTTAATTCAGATCAGTTCAGTTCAGTTTAGCTCACTGAGTTCAATTTAAGCGGGGATCCACGTTGATACCAATTACGTTTATGCAACGCAACATTGTACTTGACCGCTCTTATTTAGAGTGGAAATGTGCCTTGTCACTATTATTATCATTATTATTATTATTATTATTACTTTATTACTTAATTTATGTCAACATTTGGATAGACTATTACGAAGTCACGATCTTACTCCTGTAATCCCACAGCGTTATGACGCCGTGACTGACACACGTGCATGATAATAACGATAAGGCCAAAAATTTTTTTGTTATGTTGTCCTCGACCGCCCGCTCGTCATTTTAGGGCCGCTCCGATTTTTTTTTTTCAGATTTTTTTATTTTTAAATCGTTGTTTTTTTTAAAAAATCGTATTTTTGTAAAAAAGAAAATCAGATTATTTTTTTCTTCAGATTTTTTTCTTTCTTTTCAGATTTTTAAAAAAAAAAATCAGATTTTTTTTCCAGATTTTTTTCAGATTTTTTTTAAAACAGTTTAAATGGCATTAATATTAAATTAAGTGTTTATAACATATATGTGCGGCTCTTAGAGTGATTTTAACTTCTTGTTGGCTGAACTTTGAGCTTCTGCTGGTAAAAGAAATTTAAAAAAAAAAAAAAAAAAAAAAAAAAATCCGCCCGCCCGCCCCTCCTCTCTGAAAGCTGTCGAGGACAACATAACAATTTTTTTTTTGGCCTAAGGTTGTGTGCCTGTACTTGTATCCATAGATACCTGCTTTCGATCACGTTACCATCCCTATTTTGCACGCGTACTTATTCGTTGCCCTTGGGTCGCGCGATGGTAGCGGTTTAGGGGTCGTCCATAATTTTCGCCATTTTCAGTTACGTACAAAGCGTACGTAAGAGGGGGGAGGGGGTCGAAATATTCCCCAACCGTAAGTAACTTAAATGGCGATCTTGAGAGGCGGGATTTTTTTTTTAAAGTACAAAATAAAATAAAATTTCGCCATTTATTGCGTACGTAACTCGAGGGGGGGAGGGGGGTAAAAAGTTACGTACGCTCTGTACGTAAGTGAAAATGGCGATAATTTTGGACGACCCCTTATCTAGAGCGTGCTAAAATAGTCTTTAATTCGTTTGTTTGTTCAGTCAAACACTCCACCAAAGCGTATCCGGCGTGTCCCAATGTTGATATGACGTTGGAATGTTGGATGCCAACCAAAATCCAATATTTTCAACATGTGACGTAATATTGCGATGTCTATCAGACGTTGATTAGACGTTGGATCCTTGTTGGTAGACCCTGCTACGTTGCCCCAGCATATACTTATTAGCTGAGAGATTCGATATATTTTAACAACAAACTATTCGAATTATGAAACCCGTCCAACTACACTTTCAACCTATTGGCGGGGAATATTTAAACGTGTTTGGTTCGCGTCATACTTATTAACAGCCAAGTTCAGTTCATTTTAGCTCGATTCATATCGGCTCGGTTCGGTTCGGTTCAGTTCAATTCAATACTTGAATTAAAACAGTTTGAGAACTATCTTCTCTCCTTAATAATGCCAAAGTACACGCCTGCTACATTAAAGGTTGAATGACATGCATTAAGAAATTAGCATTTGTATTATACGCCGTTCTCTCTCTCAAAATAAAAATTAACTACCTATAAAAGATAAACTGAGTAATAATTTGAAAGTGAAGCTGGTATATGGTAATAATAGTTTTAAAGTGTAAAATGTAAGAATAATTGATCTTTTATGCAAATGCCTGCTCCAGGTGTTTATTTGTTGACTAGAATAATATGAATACAAGGTGGGATAAATCACTCTCAAATTTAGCAGTTGCCATTTTTAACTAATAGGCAGGCTATCAGTCAAGAATTCTGTCAAGGGCAAGCTTGCCAATTTTAGAGGAGAACACCCGGAAGAATAATAAATTCAACAGGTACAGGAGGCTGGTAATATTCTTTAACTACTATTATAACATTTATATTATCTTGCCAAAGGACACAACTCGTTAGCTGCAATGTGACTTGAACTCACAACCACCCGATATTTACACGGGATTACACGTGACCACAAATGAGTCCGATTATGAAAATCGACAATGTATCGATTTGATCTGTTTTGTAATAATTATTGTGTATCCAAATTTTAATTAGCAACCATTTTCTTCCACAAAAAAAGATAAAGTTCCAAAATAGCTGAACCATAGCCATAGCCACTTCAATTTGTTTTGACCGTTTCAAAAAGTTTGCTGACAATTGAATATGTAAATAAGTGATAGACGTTTTCTTCTATTACATAATCTTATATTTAACTCTGTACGATTTGTTTTATCGTCCCAGGCCTTTAGATTATGCTTTAATAAATCATACCTTCAGAATCTTGAATCTAATCAATAATGAACTTCCCAAATCTTGAACTTTTAAAAAAAAAAGTACCCCAAGCAGAACTCATCAAGTTTACCAGAGGTAAAAGGTGCTTGTCACATTGCCTGCTATTTAATGGAATCATGCTTTAGACTAAAACATATTATGTAATCTAACACCATTGAATGATCTTTTTACGAGATTTGTAGCTTATTAGCAGGGGGAAGTGTTCAAGTAGCAGTTATAAGATATGCATCGCCCGCGGTTGTATTGTACAATACATTTCGGAAAAGGCAAAAGCATACTTAACTTGCCGCGTCACGTATCAAGCATGTTATAGAATTATATTTTTTAAAGTTTCACAATAAAAAAGACTGTTTTCTGCTTTCCTGTCGCAACTCGTTGCCACACTGAGTAGTGTAAGTAGGTGAGTAGCTTCGGAAATTTATCAATATCGACTAGAAGAATTTGATTTAAAGGTAAAGCCTTTACCTCCTTTGAGTCTGTCGATGGGAGAAAATTAACAGCACTACCCATTAGTTTAATCCTATGGTAAAGGCAGAACAAATTTGATGAGGTGAAACCCCTCGATATATCGTCAACTTGAAGTACGGCAATTCGAACTGTACCAGGGCTTTCCTTTTTCGATTTTGACGAAACAATATGCCAGTAAACCTCCGGTTGTTACGAAATAACGCACTTTGTGAGTATTCTAGCGTTAGAGACTAACTGGTGGTTTTATTTCACATTTTTTATTAAACGCAATCATGAAAGACATTGTGGATAAATTAGAGCATTGCCCTTATAGACATAATGTGCACCAATTTCCTCAGATTTACCTGGAGGTCGTGAAAAACTTTCCATAATAATTTCTACCCGCTTATCTTCTGACTTCGTTCTTCACACTGATCTAAGGACGCTTCATGTACAGAATCTAAACTCAGCACTTACCTTGTTCTACCAAGAGTAATTCCAGTTCCTGGATTCTGATTGGTTGCGGAACATCAGCGAATAGCCAAGATTCCCGTAGACCATGTTGAATGTGTTACGTTAGGCTTTTCTGTCATATCTTTGTTCCATTAAAAACTACAAACAGTAATTTGAACTTCAAGTTGACACATAACCAGCGTGACATAATGAACTCGCCCCTTGTCTTTTCAGATGCTTCATGACAAGATCCTTGACCAAACTTACGTTGCAAAACAGTAATATTTCAATAAAACTACAAGCTACACACCTCAATCATACTCTAATTTCAAAAGGTTCTTTAATCATTTATCTACGACCTTTCAAACTCTTTTACTATTGTATCATACATACGAAACTCGACAGGCAGAGTAAAGAACACATCACTTGTTTGCAATATCATCTAGTAATACAACTTATAAGATGCGTGGTTCAATCAAATCTTCGAGGGGGCTGGACGTTATATTTCGTTTACTCCATTGATATCTTGAGGATAAAATCCAAGTTGGTAAATAGACTACAGAAAAAACATTGGAACAAACCATAAAACATTGGAACAAAGGAAAGAACAAATCGCTCAACGTTTTATTTCTCTTTTCATTGTCACCACGCGGTGTATGATTTAAATCATTTGCTTGAAAATCTATCAATTGTTGCTGTTTTCTGCTAAAAGTGGATACACAAATTTAGAGGCTGAAATACATTATAATATTATGGTATTATTCTTGTAATATGTACGAGAGAATAATTGCATAATAAATATTCACGGTCAAGGCAACTTTCTAATGAACACCTGATTGGGGATTATATTTGATTTAGTGTTTATAGCATTGGTTTGTTTGTTAAGGTTAACATAGGTGTGAATAAATAAATTTCTGATATTGAAATTGAATTGTACCTCATTATGTTGAACAACATCTTGGCTAACTGAAACTGTATTTTTGAAAACGTAAAATGCGTTATATTTTTGGAGCGGTCCATTATTGCCAAGGGGGTGATAACAAATGTGTCACGAGTGGACATTATAAGTAAAAGATGACCTTACCATATTTTTATGTTAATGAATAATTTTCAGATTTTTTTTATGTTATGTTGATAGATGAGACATGTATCTATCTATTAAATAATAAAAAAATGTGTGGAAAAAAGTTCTGGGAAGTAGTTACATTACCCTTGAGTTAACATTTCGATGAGGGACATGTCCGTCCGTGACACAAAAAAAGTTTTAAGGTTTTTTACCAACTTTTAAGGACAAAGAAGAAAACTAAAAACATTGTGAGCTATCTCCCCTTTCCCACGCAGGAATATTAGCTAACACTGGCACCATCAAAAATTACGAAATTTGTCACAGACGGACACAAATTTTGTCACATACGGACACTATTCAAGCCTGTGAGTATATTGCATAGTTAAAGCCCACCCCTCTTACTAAAATGGACTTGTCAGGGCCTTACACGATCGCCCGGCATAAGGTGAATACGTGAGAATACGTCGAAACTCGTTGGAAATACGTCAGGCATACGTTAGACATACGGCACATATAAGTTATCAACTCGTTATCACTACGTTGGCTGTACCTTTCCCCGTCAGCCAACGTTCATCAACGTATACCAACTTACGAGTAACGTACGAGTAACGTACCACTAACGTATGTCAGCGTATGTCAACGTATATTTAACGTACCACAAACTTACCGGGAACTTATGCAGAACGTATTAAGCACACGTTGAGTACGTCGAGAAATGTCACAGCGTTTACAAATGCTGACATACGTTAGACATACGTTGACATACGCTGACATACGTTAGAGGTACGTTACTCGTCGTAAGTTATAGGTTGGCCAATAGATTTACCCTTCTAGATATTTTAATAGTTATCATCTAGGCTGCGTTTACTTGAACTGGCAACACTTGTCCCGCCGTGTACGAAACTCAATTTCTGCAGCGGCATAGGCCTAAGTCACGTGTTCGTTGTACACCGAGGATACGTCCAATACGGCAGACATACGCTTCGAATACGTTAAGCATACATTGGTATACGCTCGCCGATCACATACGCTGTCATACGCTGTCATAAGTTTGTTATAAGTTAGTGATACGCTATCAATACGTTAGTCATACGCTATGTATACGTTTAATACGCTATGGATACGCTATGGATACGTCCATTCCATCACCGATGTCGACTTTTCCTACGCAATTCGTTGGGAAGTTGGACGTTCTTGGACTCTGACAATTTTCGAGCTATTTTTTGGAATACGTCGGCATACGTTCAGTCCACGTTCAGGCCATACGCTATGGTGTGACAGGGCCTTTACGATACCACCATTGACTGAGGGGACCCATCACAGTGTAACCGTTGTTTAAGGTAATGGTCTACCTTGCGATGGCTAAAAGGGGCTATTAAGATATAATGCCTATAAGAAGCAGCTAATGTTTTACTTTTGATTACTTTTGATTTCACAAAAATCGGAGCAGTGGCTCCAAAGTTACGTCAAATCAAAGTCGAAACTCCAACGCATTTCTCGTAAATCTTTTTTTTTTAATATCTGATGTGTTTTATAGTTTTTCAACCAATGATATTAAACGTTCTATTCCTTTAAAATTCCATAACTTTAAAAATAAAGGAGATTTTTCCATGAAAATACCACCAAAAATGGTGATAATTCAAATAGTATTTTAATTATGGTTTTAAAAATGTAAATGCTGTACCTAATTTGCATAATAATTAAAAAAATTGTTTCTAGACTTCAAACGCTGTTTTCTTGAAATTGTCGTTTCGATCAATCCCGGGGTTATTTTTCAAAAACGGGAGCATGTATGAAGCTGTAATTTCGAATGGAACTACAATAAATAGTTCTACAAGGGATAGCGTAGCCTTTTTGCATATTTGTACTTGTTTGAAATTGTATAGCCATTTTTATTTCAAAAATGTTCATTTTTGGTTAAAAAATGATTTTTAAATACCGTAAATTATCACCATTAGGCACTCTTTCAAAACCTTGAAAATACAAATGATCACAGCGCCATCTTGTGATAATACATGTATGTCGAGTGTTTCGAGATCAAATCAAATCGGCAAAGTGCAAAAACGTCCTAAGTCGCTAAAGTATTATTTTATTGTCAAGAGCCAATCCACTGTAGAACTTATTGCATACTAAAACCCTATCTGTTGTATCGTACAGATTAGCTCAATTGGTAGAGCACCGGACTTGAAATACAGACGTATGGTTAAAGCCAAGGCGTGAGTTCGAGACCCATCAAAGTCAAATGTATTTTTAAATCATTTTTTCTGTAAATTTATCTTTAATTTGTTCTAGATTCCGTCCTTTTATATGAGGAGCTAGTCATCATTGCCATAATTATTTTTAAGAAGTTCGGTTAGTTATATATATATGAGCATTTTCATGAAAAAGCAGGAATTCCTGTTTTTTATAGTCACATTTTACGCAGTTTCTTGTAATTTCAACCTGTTTCGGGCCTTTTTTTTACCAAATTTCACGCGCTCTGTCAGGAATTTTCCCCAATTTCCTGCTATTTTTTAAATAACTCTATTCTCATGCCCGGTTCTAATTAATTTATTGATTGATTGATTGATTGTGTTTAAGAGTTTCAGATATGATAATTATGTGCATATTTAGTTGATTATTTATCCTATGGATAACGTAAAATGACTATAACACACATAGAGGTGGACTAATATTTATGGGTCTATTTGGTTATGATAGTTAGGCCCAAACCGACAGCAGCCTAAACGTTCATCCCATAATACTACAAAATAAAAATAAACAGTGTTTCCTTTGGTTTCATATAATATATCGCCAGCCAACCTCCGCATCTGACTAGGTAACCTATGAGCAGTATTTCTTTATAAAAACAGTTTATGGTTTGTTGAGGATTCGAACCTGGTATTCATGCGTGGGAGCCCTACATCGTGACCACTATGCTACGTCGGATTAATGTTTAAGTCGAAGTCGTTGATCAAAGATGTATTTTAGTATGAAGATTTTTGCCCGTTGCCGATCCCCATACTTCTTTTAAAATTAATATATTGAAGCGATTAGCTTTTGAAACAATGGGAATTATTGATTATGTTATAAGCTTCTTGCAGGTGCTGTTAAATCTCTAATCGCTTAAGTATTACGTGCGCTAGAGCTGTAATACCTGAACGCAAATGATTGCAGTTTCTATTGTGGTTCCATGTTTTTAAACATGGAACGTACACGCATAGTATTTCGGAATGTAACCATTCTTAAAAGAATGGTTACATTCCGAAATACTATGCGTTGCGTGAATCATCAAGGCTGTTTTCAGTCAGATGCCAAAGTTGAGTGAGTCTATTGTATACAAAGAGATTTTGTTTTCCCTTGAAAAGAGGATGTCGATCTCGTGCAATTCAATATGCCAAAATGTCAGCCTTATACAATGACAACATTAAGGCATTTAAATGTGGTTCAACACCATGTGACTAGGCGAATGTTTTTACATTTTTACATGCTAAAGTCATGTTTGCAGGGAAGTTTCTGCTTGAAAATGCCTTTTTCTGAAGAAGAGTTTGTCATTACTGAAAAAATAAGGTATATTTCCCGTGGCCCTGACCCCTGTCTCATTAAAAGCTTTAAATTAATAACCTTTCATGATCATCAATTTATTGCTCTTTACATAGAATCCAAACCTAGCTTGCACCGACACCGTTTTCACATTTAAAATACAATTTAGAAACTGGGTTCAATTTGGCTAAAATTTCGTCGAATACTCAATAGTTCACCACTAGTTCATTATTATAGAGAACACATAGACACGTCAGTAAGTAGTTATGGCCGAGCGGTTACGAATATGGACTAGTAATCTAATAGATAGATTCTCCCCTCCTCGGTTCGAATCCCGCTGAATACCTTTTGTTAGAAAAAACGATTTAGTCTCTGTGTGTTGGAAAATGGCGTATATTTTTACCGTAGGTGAATAAAAGTCGTGGCCCTGACCCCTGTCCAAAAATGTATTACAAATAAACATATTTTTGATCAAGTTTTATACGTTAAGGAACATTTCTTGTGCATACATTTTTTGCTATGACGTCTAAAAATCATCAAAAATACGATGTTTACGATCGCATTGAAAATGCATCTTTATCGACTCAAAAATAGTAACAACAATTGTGTTTTTATTAAATCGTAAATGACATCTTACATAAATAGGACTTCCCGTTCAAAATGAGCCTAAGATGATCAACATTGATGAAAGCAATCACAATCGCGAGTTGTAAATGACCCGATTTCTATTTGTTTTTTGAAATCTCACTTTACTGGCGGGCCGGGCGAACAAAATAGACGGTATTTTCATGCCTTGACTTCCATTCGAAAGTTGCATGTAGCCGCGCCGTACTGCTTAGTATAATATCAAAAACGATAAGATTATCTGCATATTATAATGTCCTTGAAATGGATCAGTGCAGCCATGCATGTAAATGAAGCGCTTAGCAGAATGGCTCCCATACAAAATTGTACAGAACTTTATTGTTGCGCAGCTTCCCAAATCTCTTGTAGCAGCTATTGCACTTAGTATTCCAAAAACTGTTACTAGGTATCAATAGCAATATCGAATAGCTATAGTAATTTTTGCCCGGTCAATTTGAAGTAACACTAATTTATGTCGCTTGAATTGAGTGTTCTGCAGCAGAAGGAATTCCATTGAAAAGATCAATAGTGTTTGTTAAACGGGATTTGTACCAACACATTCCTTATTCAATTGCAAGTTATGCTCAACTTCCAACCATGCTTGGTCATTGACTATATCTTAACTTAAAAGATGGTCAGAGTTCATGTCCCGAAAATCTTAAATAGAGTTTACTAGTACCCGCACCATGACTGGTATGAAACGCAGGCAGTCTCTATACTGATATGCACAGTTGACTGATTGACTATGGTTGTCATTGGTGGCTGGTTTTAACACATAATTTGTTTTATATGTAAATACCCCTTTCCAAAGTTAAAACTGATAGACCTATTCATTTTTGAAAATAAAAACGAAAATAAATAAATAAATAGGTAAATAAATAAATAAATAAATAAATAAATAAATTTAATTAATTAATTAATTAATTAATTAATTAATATACTTATAATTAAATAAATAAAACCCTTACAAACAAATAATTATTTGACCACGTTTCAATGTGTAAATTACCCGCCATTGTTAAAATGTTCTCGCTTTTAAACAGATCTATTATTCTTATTAAGTAATAAAATGCCTCACAATTAATAAACCAGCGTTGTCTTGATCACATTAAAATTAACATACTATACTGACAATGGATTGGCTCTTGACAATAAATAATAATACTTTAGCGACTTAGGACGTTTTTGCACTTTGCCGATTTGATTTGATCTCGAAACACTCGACATACATGTATTATCACAAGATGGCGCTGTGATCATTTGTATTTTCAAGGTTTTGAAAGAGTGCCTAATGGTGATAATTTACGGTATATTTCGTCAAAAAATTAGAGTTATTCGTATTGGATTTCATCGAGAAAGAGATTTAACTGGAAACACCGTTCGAAAAATGAAAGGAATCGTACAAACCAGACCGTCGGTCCATATTATGCACTTGGAGTGGGTACAGGGATGGATTTGACACGTGGGAAAATGTACCTTTTTGTTGAAATCTATTCAGCGGTTCTGTTATCTATTATACACGCACTCACAAATAACAAATTCAATAAACATAATCATCAAAGTAAGGTGATAACATGTAAATCAGTATAGACGAAATGATTGCTAAGTAAAAATTATATTTCAATATATTTTCAATTTCGCAAACAGCATGACAGATTGCCTAAGAATCACTTTGATAATGGTATTTGAAACTACTGACTTGGAAATGAATGGATTGTTTTGATTCTCAATCTCATCACATCCACCAGGAACATCCATCAGAATGCATGCCACTACTCTTATTTGTAAAAACTAGAATCCTGGAGGCCTCTCAAAAGAAGCCTTCAGAATTCTTATCTGATTACATACAGCACTGATATCTGCAGCTTAAAATCAACTGGTTATTCTTGCATTTGTTGATGGCGATTATTAAAGTCGATGCCGAGAGTATACGGTACGAAAAACATTGAAGTGTATGGCCCGCAGATCACGATATACATGTATAAAGCTGAGATGGCGGTCTTTATCTAATAATGATTCGGTGATGTATTATGTACGACAATGATTGATGGTATATCCTGGTTACAGAAAATAAAATCCACCACTCCTTCTTTGTCACATGTTTTAACAGTAGTTCCTCCTTCAAGACGTTCATCTTTCAAATAATCTCAATGAAAGTGTAACACTCAATCACAGTTGTATTGCATAAAAATACCACAAAGTACGTTTGGGGACCTCATACACTACTAAATTGAGTTCAACGAAAGAAAAGCTGTTCAAATATCCATATACATATTCATATAAATGATATGGATTGACCTTTTTAACGACTAGTTTTTACGCAGTGCCGAATGTGCTTGGGAATAAGAGAATTGTCCAATGAGCACCACATAAAAGTCACGTTACTAGCGCTTTTCCATAATTTATCCATAATTTAGATATTATAATTTGTAACTAGCGCTTTTCCATAATTTTTCCATAATTTAAATGTTACGCTTGTAACGTGAATGTATTCAACATTCAACAAACACCTGACTATTTTCGTGTATAATGGTCAGGAATGTGCCTCTGGTGAAGCCAGTCGCAATCGCACTTTTGCAACAAAGATATTCAACTTTCAAATAATCTCAATGCAAAAGTAACACTTGAAAACGTTTGGAATACTGTTGCGGTCTCCAATAACAGAGACAATATACAAACTGCAGCATGGACGCTTGTTTGTTTAACCAAATTTCCAATTGACAAATGCAGTGTACACTGGAGCTACAATTGTATTTTCTAATTGAATGTTACGATATATCAAGTTAAATGTATATATAAACGACAGATATTCCACAAGTCACCGCAGTTGACGAGTTGTAATATTGTATTTATTATACTTATATAGGAAGAAACTAATTTCAGAGTAGTTTAGAGTACACTAAATTTAGAATAGGGAACTGACATAACTGAGAGTTTTATAAACATGCCAATATTATGGATTGTACCCTATTAGTTGGAGTCATTAGATACATTAGTCCGCAACTGTTCACTAGGACTGGAATCATAGAAAACATACTTGATAAAAGTAGATTATTTGTGGACTAATATTTCACATGTCAATTCTGATTGCAGGCTATGTACCTGTCACATGTGTTTTATGGGTTTGGGTGGTCACAATTGAATTTGTTTTAAAACTGTCACTTCATAAGCTGATTTAATGTTCTTGTCATCGTAAAATAGAGCTTGTTGTTTTCATTTTGTCATTATCACATCGTTAATATTGTCTAGAATGTGTAATTAATCTACTCACCAATAGTTGATAGCGCAACATATCTCAGAAACAAATGAAGGGTAGAATATTGCAACATGAAATTGGGTGTACTTATACCACAAAGTATATCACAGTAGACAATCAAATTTTAATCACAATATAGTAGGCCCGGTATTTTCTAGCCAATGTATTCTGTTATGTTACATATATCAATAATAATTTAGTCTAAAGCTCAATCTAAATCTACTTGGATCACTATATTCTCAAGAGGCAAGTGAGAGTGATCTGCTTAATTTCAGCCAATATTGTTTTCAATTAAGGAGCAGAATTTGTAATCCAGCTGATCTATTTGATTATATTATTCCAGTCGAATGCACATCACATTGCTCGTCTTCAAAAACTTCAATCTATCAATCTATTGTATTTCATCCTTTGTGCTCTGAATTTCTGATAACATTTTAGTTTGTCAAGTCTAAGTCAAATATCAATTTTATTTCATCTTAAGCGATCGTATCGGGCTTAAGATGTAAAATAAATTAGATTTCCAGGAATAGCTCGTACACCTTTTATCAGGCTTTTGTGTGTATTCATCTTCATATTTTTGGTTAAAATTCAAAACAAAAAAACTAGGCATTTCCGATTTCTGTCAGTGTTTGTGTTACAACATGGTTATTCCTCATGACATGATTTAATTTGTTGAAAAGGATAATTTCGATCAACAATATTACAGTATTTAACCTCCTCTGGCCAATTACAGAGGGGTCTTTAACAGTGGCAGCACCAGCACCGAACATTTGGGTGGGTTGTGGTTGCCTGTAATTAGCTTAATTTGGTCTGAAATGTTTAGGTAATTCAACATTTTCGATTGCTTGGTGATCACAAATGGGGTGGGGTGTGGGGGTGAGCTGACTGGGGGATGGGGTGGGGGGGGGGGGGGGGGCAAACCGTGGTGCCGTCACTGGTCTTTAAGTTATTTTTATCCGATAACGATACCTGGTTTTAGTCTTGGTTTTGTACTCAGACTATTATCGGCATTATGAGCATGATAAGTATTCAAGATGAGATAAATATTGTGGTTTGTGGTTATCCAACAACCAGCAAAATTAATATTTTAGGAACTGATGTTAAGTGCTGGAGATCGCATTACTTCTAAACCATTATAAAAGGTTTGATTTACAGTAGTATGGATTATTGTTCCATGTTTTCTCCAAAGAATACCAGCAAAATGAGTTTTTCAACTGATGTTGTTTCCTTGGAAACGAATCCGTATCATCTGGTCACTGGAGTCAGTAGAGCCTGATAGGCTACCAGCAGAATTTGCCCCACTGCCTGCTCCTTTTCAAACTAATGCAAAAATGATTAGTTGTTTTGAATAATTAAATATAGAAGAGAGATACATAATTTGACATTTCAAATTATATACCGTAGATATTCGATATATAGACATAAAAGTCAACAGAGCCCAGTGATTATGTAGTGAGCGCCCTCTCTTGATAGTAATGTATACGTTTGTTGAACAAACACGAAATACGGAGATTTGCACCAGTTATTGACATAATGATATAAATGGATCTCGTGATTGTCGTGTGAAAATTAGTTCAGTTGGTAGGGCACTGGACTTTAGAACATTCTCTCTTTATCATGAGTTCGATACTTAGTACGGTCATTTTTCTTCTCTGTCTGTTTCCCCCTTTTTCTTCTTATTTTTCTCCCTGTGTCCCCAATTTCTCTATTTTGTTAAAACATTTTTGTTTTGTTATTTTTATTTATTTGTATTAGTCGGGGCCTTGGTTATATTAGGCCTATTATTGTTTTATTATAAGTAGATAAGGAGCTACATTCATGTAATAGCAATACAATTATAGGAAACAGAGCATGGAATTTCAAAATTATTCGATACGAAATCGGATAAGATAATTGGACACTCAGGTACAATTGGATGTTCTCTTTGTCCTCCTCGTGACAGAAAACCCCAATATCACACCTTTGGGCAATCCCAATTCTTTGGGAATGGTTCAACCCTGATGCCTTGGACATATATAAGTCACATGACTCGCTTTTTGTGTGTGTAATCTATCCAATGTTATTGATTGAGATAATGTTATGTGAATACTGGCAATAGCGGCTATCCATGTGTCGGTCATATGTGCGGGAACTAAAGTCTGTTTTCAAAAAAGAACAATACCACAGATATCTAAATCTGTGAACAACACACATGATGACGGATACTCGTTTAAATAACCCGCCAAATGTAAAGGTCATTTTTGAACAGTAACACTTGCATTGCAGGTCGTGCATTAAATTGATCTGAACAACGCATACTACAGAAACGAGAACCTTTTGTTACAGGCACGCATGAGTGAAGTGGGTTCTATTGATGTAATTTCTTCGACTGTACATTCGATCTAGGGATTTACATGTACAGTCAGTCGTTCTAACGCACACAAAAAGCGTTCACTGTGAAAGTAAATCATGCACGATTTCTTGCGGAAGACACACACTCCGGTGGGCTGTGCTGCGCTTAGTACTAATTAGTTTAGGAGCGGCTTTTTTCAAATCCTTCTCATTTTGTCATGGTCTAGTCTCATGGGCTTAAATAAGAACTGTGTTTTACCATGAAAACCCATGAACTCCAGATAATGGATAAGGATAAGGGATATAACAATACAGTTCTAATATAAAAACAGTATTTCCTTCCTTTCGACAAACCGGTACAATTACCACACATCATTCGTGTTTCATAGCATATTTCTCCCAATGAAGAAATAACACATTTATTGGAATGTAAAATTGTCAAAGGTTACATGTAGGCCTATAAGGTTCCCGACATTAAAATGTGAAACATCTTGGAAATAATGTAGTAAGATACTCTGGAGGAAGACGATTACATTCATATGAAAATGTGTGGAGTAAAAATATACGCAATTTTCCAATACACAGACACTAAATCGCTTTCAAGTTGTAACAAAAGATGGTCAGCAGATTCGAACCGAGGCGGGGAGAATCCAATAGATTTATAGTCTAAAGCCTTAACCGCTCGGCCATGACTACTCATTGAAGCGACTATCGTTTCAATCAATAATGAACTAGTGGTGAACTATCGAGTTATTCGACCCAAAATGAGTCATTTGGGGGGAATTTGGATACGTTTATTTTATTTAAAATGTGAATGTGAATGTGAATAAGTTTCGCAAAATGCGTAGAGTCATGAATGCGGGCATGAATGCAACCTTTGCGTTGGGAATGGGGAGAGGGGGGTGGAATACTACGGGTTTTGTTAAATTGTACATTTAATTGACCGCGAATAGTTTAAATATTATTTAACAAAACATTTATAGGCCGAACGAAATAAATAACTAGAATCGTTTAACAAAGTGCGGTATTTGTTATTCATTTATCATTACAATTAAGTCTAATAAATCAGACAACAACCCAATGTTGCAAAACCCGATAGTTGAATGAGAACTATATTTGGGTATAAAACGCTGAGGATATCAGGAAAGTTGAAATAGCTCAGTTGGTAGAGATTAAGACTCGCAATCAGCAGGCCGTAGGTTCGAATCTTTGTGGCGGTTTATATTCCTTGTGTTTTATATGTATATCGGTCGGGTCAGACGAGCTCTGTTAGGGTTTAACGTAAATACAAATCTATTCCGTTATACGTTTGTCATA
The DNA here is from genome assembly GCA_035610835.1 of Ophiura sarsii. Lineage (NCBI taxonomy): Eukaryota > Metazoa > Echinodermata > Ophiuroidea > Amphilepidida > Ophiuridae > Ophiura > Ophiura sarsii. The sequence continues at coordinate 74,948,190 of CM069442.1, read as the reverse complement.
TTTGTTCGGGTTTTCACTTATATTCATTTTATTTAACGTTATTTATTTATTTTGTATTTACTTTCTTAATTGTTGTTGTTTATTTAATAATTTATCAATCAATTAATTATAAATAGCCCTAAATACACATTAATTACTTCATTTCTTCATTTATTATTTATTAGGTCACGTTCAAACATTATTCTCGCGCTACGACGTATTAATGCAAATATCGATTTGATTTGTTGGTGTTTTCCCTTGTTTTAGAAAAGGGGTTCGTTCATAGTTCATAATTAGAAAACTGTGGTAGGACTCAAACCCATGACCTTTGATTAAAAATACGAGGGTAGGCTACTCGTTTAACTATCCCAACTATGTACAGCTCAGTCATAGTACATGTTTTTTGAACAGTAACAAGTGTATTGAAGGTTGTGCATTAAAAATTGATATACAACGAATACTTGGAGAACGAGAGCCTTTGTGTTACGGGCACGCATGAGCAGATGAGTGAAGTGGATTCCATATCTATAGAACGCTTTGCTTGAACAACAGCGATAAGGCATAGTAATCAATGCAAATGAGGATTATGAGATTTATTCCGTTGTTAACATGGTGATGTGTGGTAGAGCATGACGTTGTATTCAGTGAGACTATTTTCATACTTGTGACTTGTACACCTATACACCATGTACACCATGCCGCTACCAGAACCACGAATACATACCGCTTAAATGAAAAGTGTTTGTTGAAACGTGTTCTAGATTTTCCCAGATGTCATTAAATCAGTGACTTTTAAATACGGTGACGGTATTTTGTTGTTGAATCTATGTGTGTGTCTCGGATTAAAATTGATCATAAGGAAGGAACATAGTGGAAAGAATGAAAGAAAGCCTCAGAAAGAGTACATCACCACCGTCCCCAAATCAAACAAAATACATCAAACATTGAAAATTAAAACTATAACAAAACCCAACATACACAAACACCCCACCCCACAAAAAAACACGCACAAAAAGACAAAGGAAATGATCATAAAAGGACAAAACAAAGTACCGTATGATAAATCATGACGACAATGAGAAGACCAAAATGAATTTACTGGGAATCGAACTTACGATTCGGTGTTTTCTTGTATATATGTTTGATTCAAAGTCCAGTGCCTTACCAACTGACCTGATTTCCACATGACAATTAGGAGTCCCAATTATATCATTATGTCAACAACTGGTGCAAATCTCCGTATTTCGTGTTTGTTCAACAAACGTATACATTACTATCAAGAGAGGGCGCTCACTACATAATCACTGGGCTCTGTTGACTTTTATGTCTATATATCGAATATCTACGGTAGGTTAGCAGCTTTCTGACGTAGTTTCCTCCTCAGGACCGGATCATGTCATCTGACATCCTGATTCCTGAGACCTTTGGAGACGTCTGCTTTGGTACCATCATAATGAGCCACACCTCTAATATATCTTTTCAAGAATGATGTAGGACTAGACATAATTGTCCTGGATTACAACAAAATGTAAACAGAGAAACGGATTTTGATATTTGTAAATCGGCAAAGTGAGCAATGCATCTATACAGTGTGTCCCAGAATGAGTTATACCGTGTTTGAAAAAAATCATAAAAATATCAAATAAAATCATCGCAGTCCAAATCTAATGCCTGCAGTTTTCTACTTCCTCTGTCAATACAATATCTTTATTCATTACTGACAGACTGAAACTCGGTGAAAACCATTTCTTAACTTTGAATGTATACAACCTCATATATTGCTGCTTTTTTGTGAGTAGAAACAACAATAATGGCCAAATATAGAGATAATCTTTAATATGAAGTACATTTTGTAAAAAACAATATCTTAAACATCTCTTAGTACACCTTTAAACGTTTTCAAATAGTATACGAGGAATGTGAAATTCCGCCCAGCAAAGTGAGCAGCTCGTTAAACAAATCGTAAAGAATTTCAAAAGTCAATAATATGTGTATTCGCGTCAAAGGACCTAGGGGTAACAAGATAGCGACATATTTGTTTCCTTCAAATTCACACGTCGGTGTGACGAGATTGTACAATTTTTACTTTATTTGATTTAAAACAAAAACATATTAATTGTACAATTTTAATAAATCGTAATATGATATAACACCTGATAGGATATTTCATTTGAATCTTGCCTGATGCTCATTTTAATGCAGAAAGATTTACGGTATCGTCTTACATCGCAACTAGAATTCGCGGTACAAAATGATATGACGAATAATACGGGACCTTATATAACGAACATTGTCTGCATGCATAGTTTAAAACTAATCAAGTAGAATTTGCAATTAGAGCACGTGTATTATATAATATATAGATGCTTATACCAGAAGCATTAATGCGCAACGTGACATGTGTTGCTATGCAAATAATATATGGTTGCTGATAGCTGAGACGAATATACCTGATGGTACAGTGTAAAACCCGAGAAAAGTGCTTCCCGTAAGACATTTCGTGATACCCATCGTGTTGGAGCATGCGATTGGTATAGTCATGTGGGGTATTGTTTCCACGATAAGAATATCGCTGTAGGCAAATTAAAATCGTGTGCTTATTAGCTTTAATTAAGCAAAATAAAGTGCCAATACCTAAATTGAGTGCAGTGTGTACTATTCTAGCAACACTTCTCTATTGAATTTATTTATGGCGAACCCATTTTAATGGGTTCGCCAACGCGTGTCTTTGTGTCGTTATTGAATTGAGTTGCCACCTCGAGTTCGATTCCCATTGATCATGAATATCTTTTGGAAGAAACAGACGCGAGTTCGTTTTAGGAATATGTACTTCGGTATGCAGGTATTTGCTCGTAAATCAATTCATTCGTCTTAGCATACTGTATTCAACTATATGTGCCGAAGTGTGGCACGGAGAGACAGGACTCCCCGAATTGTACGCCAGCTAGTTACTGAACGTATGCCGACGTATCCAAAGAATAGCTTGGAAATTGTCCAAGAACGTCCAAGAACGTCCAACTTTCCAACGAATTGCACAGGAAAAGTCGACATCGGTGTTGGAATGAACGTATCCATAGCGTATCCATAGCGTATTGAACGTATACATAGCGTATGACTATAACGTATTGATAGCGTATCACTAACTTATAACAAACTTATGACAACGTATCACAGCGTATGCGAGCGTATGACCAATGTATACTTAACGTATTCGTAACGTATGTCTGCCGTGTTCGACGTATCCTCAGCGTATCCTCGGCGTACAACGAACACGTGACTTATGCCGCTGTAGAAATTGAGTTTCGTACACGGCGGGACAAGTGTTGCCAGTTCAAGTAAACGCGGCCTAAATGATAACTATTAAAATATCTAGAAGAATAAATTATTAAGTAAAAGGAAACCAACAGGTCAAGCCTATAACTTACGAGTAACGTACCTCTAACGTATGTCAGCGTATGTCAACGTATATCTAACATATGTCAGCGTATGTAAACGTATGTCTAACGTACCACGAACTTATCGGGAACTTATGCAGAACGTAAGCACACGTTGAGTACGCCGAGAAATTTTGAACAGGCTCAATAATTTTTTGCGGGCTCGACGTGTTCCAAAATGTCAAAGCGTATCACAGCGTTCTCTTAACGTAAACGACTTATCCCCAACTTACCCCTAACTTTATATCAGCGTACACCAACGTACACCAACGTATTTTTTCGATATTTCGCATACGTTGGCATACGTTCAGGCGATACGCCATGGTGTGACAGGGCCTTTAAGCGGGTGACAACGTAGTAATCATAAGCTATGTATAATATTGAGCATTCGCTGCGTGAACGTGCACGTTGGGTGTAGGTTGCTTAATCGTCAGCTGTTCGGCCATATACGGCGTACCCAACTTACGAAACGTTCACACGGCGAATGCTCAACGCATACATAACGTATTGATCACAACGCTTGTTCACACGCTCAAAATTTTAAACATGTTTACAATTTTGAGAGTGTGACTTGCCAATACGCAGCGAATACTCAACGTTACATAGCATATTGATCATAACGTTGTCACCCGCTCAAAATGTTGAACATGCTCAGAAATCTTCATAAACCCCAGCATACCTCCGCGAACCCCTAGCGAACCGCTAACGAATACAACGTATGCCAAATTTGTCACGAACGAATGACAACTTACCCGAACGTACATCAAAATTTCTAAAACGTCGGGCACACGTTAGCTCTATTCGCAACAGTATGACAGGGCCTTTATAGCGGTCATTGGTAATGATAGATTGAGGCATACCTTTCCGGTATTATGTTATGTCAGAGTCATACAGGTACATATTATCAGGGCCTCCATTGCCACTTCGCTTGCTGGTTTAGGCCACTTTTAAAGTGGTTGGGTTTTATTGATGACCTTGTAGATGTTTGTGACAACGAGCTATATAGATATAGCTCGATGTTTGTGACAACGAGCTATATCTATATGCCGACGACTCAACACTCTTTGCACCCATTAAGTCATCAACCGATCCCAATTCCCAACACAGTAGCTGCTAGTCTCAACAGAGATCTAAGCAACATGAAAGCATGGGCTGATGAATGGAAAGTGACCTTTGAGCCTACAAAATGCAAGACCATCTACAAAAGAACTGGATATCCTGGGCGTCACCATTGACAGCAAGCTGACCTGGTCAAAGCACATCTCAGGCATTGCAACTGTTAAAGTTACTTTTAGCTTATATCAAGGGGTCTGCTATCAAGGGGTCTGCTATCAAGGGGTCTGCTATTGTCTACCACATATGATAACATCTAGCAGCTTTTGAAGATGGACCCTTGTTGCACTAATTAGCCCTCGGTATTGATAGTGGAGCAGCTTTTACTTTGATTTAGTATGATGCTCTTTATAGCTGTTGCTGGTAACTTTACAAATGAACATTGAACGCATGCGGTAGTTCATTCATGTAGCTAGCACTGTATAAACAAGCGATCCAAATGTAATGAGCTGTATTCGTGGATCCCGCCGTTTGGTAAAGTTTGACAAGAAGTTCATGTTTCTAAAATCTGCTGACATAGAAAAAATGACCAAACTAGACTACGTAATGAAAAGAAATCTTCGGGCGCCAGAATTTATATTATATTAAAGTATCCCATTTGCACGAACAAATTTCAATAACAATTATATATTACTTCCCAAACCTAGAAAAGAAATATGATACAAAAATATGTTATCAAAAATATTGCTAGGTTAATTCATTTCAATTTTGATATTCGGTGGGTAAGAATAGACAGACAAAGACTCATGAATTGAACCTTAAGGGGGGAGTTTCTCAAACTTTCTCAAACATGAAAAGAAATAATATTCTACCAATTTAGAAAATATTACCATTTTCTAGACCTAAAGAAACACTTCTATAGACTAGCGATATTCCTAACCCGTAATGTCAACATAAGAATGTAATTTGCTGCAGGTTTAATAAAATCTTCTGTTGAAATAAGCTAAAGAAACTTCTTCGTGACCTTTGATTTTCTTGCGCTTCCAAATTTGTGTGTCTAGGATGATCAAAAAGCCCTTCAGCCAATTTTACTGCGAGGGGGGATGTGCCATAGAAATAGAAAAAGAATTGTTTAGTTGAATTACAAAGTGCGGATATCTACGATGTACTCGCAAGCAGGTAGCATTCAAGTATGTTGTGATGCGACATGATTCTCGTAGTCTACTTGTGAAAACAACTGATTTACAGCTCGGTGGACTTAAAATAGGCTATTTATAAAGGTCTTAATTCAATTTGATAAATAACATAGAAATTACATTTCGTGTGCATGAGTGTGAGTAAACTAAATTCATGATGTAGGCCTAATTGAAAACAGATGAAATCCTTTCAACGATACATAGATTTCAAATCTTTATTTACCTTCTATTACAGCTACAACGACGCTTTTAACAATTAACATTAAATGAAGATAAGCTTGAACTAAAAATACATAATATTGTAGACCAGAATTGTCTGTATTGAACAAATTGAACAAATTATTCCAAAGGTGTATGGATTGTTTTCAAAGTGTGTGTTCATACTGCATGATCCACATCATTTTCGAAAAGATAGGTTTTTCAAATGACGCGATCGGTTCCAAATGAAAGATTGGTTTGACAGCAGATACGAATCGATTATTTCCAGCGTGCTTTCATGTTTTCATACAAAATCAATTTCAATGTGCTGTTATACAAAATGATCAGTTCCGAATTGTTATATACGAACAAATCGCTCCCAAAGAGTTTTATACCGAATTATCTGTTCCAATAAGTTTTTCTATTATAAGTGTTTTATACGAATCGGTTCAAATGGTGTTATCATGCAAAACGATTCCCAAATTTGTTCATACGAAGAACCTTCGGTTCAAAAGTCCTCGTACGAAATGATTTGCTCAAATGTGTTAAAAGTCCTCATACGAAATGATTTGTTCAAATGTGTTTTCATACTAAACGGTTTGTTCAAAAGTGTTTTCATGTGAACTGATCGGTCTAAAAGTGTTTTCATACAAAACAATCGGTTCCCCAATGTCTTGCCATAGGGCCTATGCGGAACGCTCGATGCATTAACAAATAAAAGCAACTCCAATACGTGTAAAGCATTCAATAACAAGCCACCCTGTACATTTTATCAGCGACAATAGCAAATTCATGTTCAATTCCATATAAAAAAAAAGTCTTCAGCTGTGACTAGAATCTGAATTAAAATGATTAGGAAATGCAACCGTGTGCGTTCAGTCGCTGATAAAATGTACAGGGCTGGAACTTCCTTTGAAGCGATTCCGTGGTGTCAGAGATGGATTTCATTTCTTTAGCATATCTCGTTATTTATCCGGATCCATGGTTTCGTGCTCTGCCGATACATCATCTACCCCAAGTATGGTGTATATGCAACATTTCGTTTTCTAGTTACGTTTGTTCCCGTGTTTAGCCAATCAGAGGCCTTGCATGGTTACCATGGCAAGCATTTTCTAAAACGTCTTGACCTAAGCTTTAATTTGATACATAACACAAAGGGGTAAGTCCGCGGTAACATTGAGCAAATCGGTTTCCAAAGTTGGTGCAAATCAACCTAGACCCCCCTTAACACATTCTTGACCATCATATGACATATGACGAATATAATCATCATCATACCAGTGCTCCAAAGCTAACAAATTGAAGGTACACAGAAAGAAAAAAAGTGAGTCATCATCGAAAAATGAGTCATTTTGTCCATGTAGTGACACACTATGGCTCAAAATGAGTCATTTTGTCCGTGTAGTGACTCATTTTACGATGATGACTCACTTTTTTCTTTCTGTGTAGAGAAGTGACAAATGAAACATAAAGATGAAGGTGAAGTGCTTCATCTTCAATTGCCGTCAAAGCCGTCAGACCATGAAATTGCACAGAGTCGCTAATCGGAGAAAGACGAAAATATAAATGCATCTTGGGAGAGGCGAGTCATAGTCAAAGTGTTTATATTAGTACTTTAAATTGTAGAATTTTAGTCCTTTTTTCATTTCGAAGAGGCAGATAACCCCGAGTGAACTCCCATATTTGACGTATATATGGTTTGTTAACACACATTTTAGCCACTTTCTCAAATCATGATCCCAAATCTTTTTTCACAAATATCTATTTGCTTTAACCTCAAATGTAAAGAACATCCCTTTGAAACATTTGAAAATGTCTCCCCTTTGCCCCCACTTTTTGGTTTTTTTGTTGGAAGATTATGCAATCTGTCACTACTCACCCTCCCCTTTTTGGACTACTTCGCAGAGTCTCATTAAATAACCTCTACTTCTTACATAAATCCTCTATCTCACTGAGTGTCCCAGGGTTCGGAAATGCCATCCTTACACCCTTGTCCATTTCATAATTTGACTGCTCCCCCGGGTGATAATCAATTTGTTATCTTCATATCCCGATGCATTAAGAACAAACACTGCAGCACCGATACGGAATCATCCACCATTCATTTTATTTAACCTTCCCTCTGGTAATGAATTACATAAGTACTCCTTTAAATTGAGTGCATTTTATCAAAATTCTCCGGCCAACTGAAACCTTTTGAAAATAAGCACTTTGTTGTTACTAAGATGCGCAACAACCACGAGATTGTGTACGGCGGGACGCCGACGGCAGACTTGTTCTTTTTTTCGAAGATAGATAGGATATGAGCGACGGGCGGTTAAGTAGGGATAATAATACCCCCGGCGTTTGATAACGTATTGATATTGGTTGGGAGTCGTTTGCTTGGCTCACCGATATCATGGTTTATACATATATGTGCCTATTTGGTTTAAAAACAATCAATCTTCGTGCCGAGGCTTATTTCAAAGACTAAAATCCGATCGCAATGGCGTAAAGTATATAACTTTTGCTGCGTCAATACATTTGTAGTTCAGTTTCAATGGCAATGCGTGAAAATGGGATGAAATCATCGCATTTTAAAACGTTGAGTGCTGGAGCAGGTAACTTGATACTAAAACACTTACACTGAATTATTTGCAAAATTGCAGCTGGTAACTGAATCGAAGTATCAACTAAACATAATATATGAAGAGCAATTGATATGTTTACATTATTAAAGTGTTCGTTTTGTACCATTACATAATTTTGTTAACCATAAGATAATTTCAGTCCATACCATCTGCGCAAGGAATTGATTATGTTGTGTTACGATATGGCTCAAAACCTTGTGAATATAACGTAAATATATACACGAGAAATATGATTACAATTATAATTTATTCTCGAATGCATGATGAAAGCACGTCGGATCTTAATCACGTTTTTCAGTTATATTAATTTTGGTAAGCTTTAAAACAGACGCACAAAAAAGAAATACATAACTTGTTGTTGTTAATCAACCTGATTACGACAAAATGATATAACGTATTTTTTTAACTTTGTGTATTGCTGTGTTTTAGATATTTTGGCTTTTATAATCTGTTTTAGTTTTTATCTCGATGCATTTTTTAATCCTATTGGCACATTTGTTAATATTTGTGTGCTTTCGTTTGTGAGTGCGCTTTATAACTGTAATTTAATATTATTTATTATTTATTACATCTCGTCCATACGTCGGTCAGTAAACTAGTACCGGTAAGAGGAAAAATGTAAGAAAATGATTTTTTTGTTGAAAATCCAATCATTTTAAAATTTGAATGTCGTATTACCAAAGCTACAGATGTGTCACTCGGTTGGAATCATTCTTTTTAAACTCATTTTTCATGTTTTCGGCAATTATCCAAATGTTCCCATTCCTTGTTACGCAACTGAAAGGTGGGGTTTAGATCTAGGCTGTTATGGAAAATAAATGGGCCTTCATTTTCATATTTTGATGGTGTAAGTAGAACTCCTAATTGGATTCTTTATTTTCCGCGAAGATCACTTAATTATGATCAAAAATCGAGCCAATTCGACTCTTCATATTTTATATACCTTGGGCGCATAGTCTTTGTGATTTAATGATATACACCTAGCACATAAAGTCCCTGACCAGGTGCTTTGGGGTTGGCTAATTCAAAATAAATAATCGGTACCAAAAATCTAAAATATACATTAAATGAGAAAATTTCTTCTCCGCAGTTTGATACCTCATTCAACAAAATCGAATGGATACTTTTAAAGTTATGGCGATGTCAATGACCGCGCATAACAACAGCAAAGTTGCACTAGGTATTCATTGAATTGTGTGTGATTACTGTCATAATTGTTACAGAAATCAATGATTTCCTATACCTAGTGCAACTTTGCTGTTGTTATGCGCGGTCATTGAAATCGCCATAACTTTAAAACTATCCTTTCGATTTTGTTGAATGAGGTATCAAACTGCGGAGAAGAAATTTGCTCATTTAGTGTATATCTCAGATTTCTAGTACCGATTATATATTTTGAATTAGCTAACCTCAAAGCACCTGGTCAGGGACTTTATGTGCTAGGTGTAGTACACCAGCACATCCTGATTAGATATGAATCTGAGTAACGGACGCGGATTGTATGTGTTTTTCTACTCCTCATTTAATTGACTGACTTGATAAATGATCCCTACCTAAAGGCAAGCAGCATTGTATCACTGGACATAGTACATCCATCAATTCTACTTATCAATAGTCAGTTCGTTGTTGAAGATGTTCATCAGGACTGTTAGATGAACATTGTAGATTAGTTTTATATTATCTAATCCAGATTTAAAACATATCTCGCGGACGTTTCGAAAACAATCTCTTTTCTTTATCAAATCTGATGCTAGACAGTTCGTTGACCTTACAAGATTGACTTTACTTGGCAGTCACGCACGACGCGTTTGTCGTCACGCATGACGCGTTTCATGGTAAACATTATTTGAATTGCGCTGACACAGTGACCGATTGATGAATCCATGTTTTAAATAAACTACAATTCTATTAAAGTCCCTTTAAGTATGTTTCTTTGTATTCGATGTCGAAGGCGGATTCTTCATTATCACCTAAATAACAAGGTTATTGACTAGGTACGGATATGTTAGGTAATTCAAAAGCAATAATTGGTACCAAATATCTAAGATATGTGCGCAGATATCTTCCCCGTAATTGGACACCCCTTTCATAACAATTAAGTTGGTACTCTTAAAGTTATGGTGGCTTGAGTGACTAGACCCGATGAAAAATAAGTTGTAGCAACTGTATTTTTCTATGGGATATCATTGCCTAGTGTATGCTACGGCAGTATCAATGTGTGTGTGATGAACAACGACTAATCATTTATCAATGCCCGACTGCTTTCAATTTGTACAATACAAATCAATGATATCCCATAACAAATTGTGCTACAATTTTTTTTTGTTGGTCGGATCACTTAATTAGCCATCATAACTTTAAGGTATCCACTCAATTTTTATGAATAAGGAAAGAAACACGCTCATCTAATGTAGGCTATTATAGTTTAGATTTTTGGTATCGATTATTGTAACAAACTTCTATTCTGATTAAGCTTCCTCTTCCGATTTAATATGATGCATTGAAGATGTGTACCTTTGTCATTATAGTTTAACTGACAACTGATCTTAAAATAGAGTGCTGCCTTCAAGACGTGTGGTCGAGATTTCATACAAATGCATCGAGCTCATTGTATTCGAATTGACGCCTAGTATACTTGTATGATCCATGAAATAAAAAAATAAATGTGTATTCTCTGTCACTAGCGTTAAATTGAAGGTGTATGACTTTATTCACAAATTCGCTTATTCCATTCATGTTAACATTTGGTATAAGAAGAAAGCTAATAATATTTCTCATTAATACCCCCGCAAGATTTAAGGCCCATGAGATGTCTGTCTAGGTAATTCATACGATGTGGTATAGTCCACTCCTAAAGTTCTGTAATGTTCTATGGCAAACATTAAATTTAATTTGAATATTCCAACCGTGCTGGTTCTACAATTATATACGACAAACGTATAACTTGAAAAGGCGTGACATTCATACAATATTGCACCGTTATTAAGGAATGTGACTCCCTGAGCGAGAGCATTGTCCGCTAAAACACCTACCTCTAATAAATGGCTCCCTGTTGAGACATAGTGTGCTTTATTTTGCGGAAAAGGCTGAAGCAGATCAAACGTACCATTGCTCACTTTATTATCACATTGAACGACAGGCTCATGTGTATAGTTGAGGACATCTCATATCCCATGTGTGCGGTTAAGGACATCTTATATCCCGTGTGTGCGGTTAAGGACATCGTATATCCCATATGAGCGCTTAAGGACATCTTATATCCCATAATGTGCGGTTAAGGACATCTTATATCCCATATGTGCGGTTAAGAACATCTCATATCCCATGTGTGCGGTTAAGGACATCTTATATCCCATATGTGCGGTTAAGGACATCTTATATCCCATGCGTGCCATGAGTTAGGTTGAGGACACGCAATAAGCTTGAATCTCGTAAACAGTCCTTACATGCCTTTTATTCAATATGATATATTCAATATAAAAAGGAATGTCTTACTTCCTTATTCATGTTATTGGAGTATTCTAGTTCCTTGTATCATGGGGTCCACACAACTCATTTATTACTCACGTTGGAATTTCAAGATCGCCAACTTGATGGTCACCGTTTGTTATATCGAGACCCATTGAAAAGAAATACCTCAATGTCAATGCATGAATGAGGCTTCCATGATTTGTGATTGGTCGAGAACCCCGATAAAAAGTCCATTCGTGTTTGCGAAATGGCGAAGAACATGGTGCACGCAATCAATATACTACATTATAGCGTGGATTCTGCTAATCCTCTTGCCTAATCTATCATTTAAATCAGAGAGACATGGATATTTCAATGGACGCAGAGTCTCTCCTTGAAAACAAATCTCTATTGTCTTATGACAGACTGTATGTTAATTGCAAACACAAAGTTATATTAATGTGATGATTGTTACTTGGTACGGATGCTGTTTCAGTATATAAATATCAGTCCCTTGTATATTGAGCCATCGTTAGTATAAAGGTTGGTGACCACGTGGTAAGTTTGTCTAGGTTACTGCTACATATATCAAATTATTTACACCTCTGTAAGATTCTGGACAGGCAAGCGTAAACTATTTAGAATCAATCGGTCTCCCGCCAATTTTATTGATTTCAGGGGCTCTTTTAACTGCAAATGAAGTTCAACTGTGGTTAAAATAAATGTAGTTACATTAAATAAGAACACCCTATGTTAACAAGAAAATTACCAGAAAGCGCGGTTCCTCAACAAATAAACCATATATAATTGACAAATTACGGGGAGGGGTGCACGTGATGTGGCTTTTATTTGTATTTTAATTCAATCAAGTTTAATGAAAACCCATTTTTAGAACTCGAGTATTTCTAGATAAAGCTAGCCATAAATACAAATGGTACATCTCTCTTATCACATTTATCTTAATTTGGATGGTGTTTTACAGTAAATGCTGACTCTATCAATTAGTTTTGTTATTTTACTAGCGACTTATATTATAATATACCCTGTGTCAAACATGTACATTTTACATTCAGACATAACTCTGATCATAATATATACCTCGATCGCAATCAATAAACGGCTAAAGTCTGTGATTTGAAATTTCAAGGGTGTGTGTATCGACGGGAGGAAAGATTTTAATAGACATCCATACGGAGTAGTATAGTAGCGATCGTTGACCTAAACATAAAACACATTTTACTTCGTTACGTTTCAAATCAATGTTAAGTTGAGTATGCCCTTGGGTCTGTGCTATTTCGATTGTCTTATACTAGTAATGGAGGGGAGTTTTTCTGTGCTTTTCCGTTGTCGTTAAAACACAGGTTTCCAAGATTAATTTCCGAAAATAGTGATTGAGTGACTGTGATTATGTTTTTCAAAATTGGATCCTTCGGTAACAGTTTCAAAAGATATGGGGAGCAAGGCTAAAAATGTGGGCCTTAAAAGCTTTACAATACGTACCCTCAACTATATGAGACTGCCCACAAAATTATATTGTATAGTGTAGGTTTCACCCAAACAAAATTCGTGAATTACGTAAACTGGATAAAATGAAAAAATAGAATTGCTATTAAAAATCAATAGATTCAATGCATTTGAGAGTACGAATTGAACTTTTAGTGATTACTGTCTATTTAGGCGAATTCATATATATAGATGTAAGTCTGTTATGATCTCTTTTCATTCTCGTTCCCAAGCAACGACCCCACGCTTTTGCAAATGTGTCATCTTAGGATCCCTTTTCGGGCAGTTCGGTTGGCTCTTACCAAATGACCACTGCCGATGGCGTTTTACCTGTACTCTCTCATTGAATATGCCATCCTTACACCCGTGTCCGTGCTATACTTTTCCCTTGAAGGTAGCATGTTTGTAATCTTCATATCGCAATGCATTAAGTACAAACACAGCACCACCGATTCGGAATCATAAGCAATTAATTGTATTTAACCTACTCTCTGGTAAATTGAGTGCATTTTATAGGAATTCTCCGACCAACTGAAAACCATTTAAAATAGCACTTTTTTACTAAGATGCGCCACAATCGTGATTGTGTGTACGTTGGTATGCCAGCAGCCCTGTTCTTTCTCCGATACGAGAAAGGGTCCTGTTCTTTCTCCGATACGAGAAAGGTCCTGTTCTTTCTCCGATACGAGAAAAGATATGAGCGACGCGCGTGAAAGTAGGAATACTATTACCCCCGGCGTATCGTACCGTATTTATATTGGTTGGGAGTCGTTTAGCTCAGCAGGCCATGCTTCTATTTTAATGGTTTGAAAATAATCAATCTTCGTGCCTAGGTTTCGTTCAAAGACTAACACAATCGCAATGGCGAAAAGTGAATTACTCTGGCAGCGTCAATACATCTGACGGTAACTTACTAATTTGGATTTAACAGCGATGCATGAAAATGATACTGAAATCGTCGCATTGTAAATTTTACTGGAGCAGGCTGTTGCGTTCTTAAAACACTTAGGCTACACTTAATTATTTCCACAGTTGACAAATTCATCCTATGATCAACTAAACATATTCATAAATTAATCGATACCTAAACGTTATTTAAGGGTCATTTTATCCATTGAACATTTTGAATATGCACTTTTTTGTTAATCAATATCAATATGATAATTTTCAGTGCAAAGAATTAATGTAATAGAATAGATTAAGGGGCCATATCCAAACTCTCAGTGATTTTAAAGCATTTTTCTACCGATTTTACCCCGGTATTCCAACGAAATAGAACGAAATAACAATGCATTTCGTTGGAATACCGGGGTAAAATCGGTAGAAAAATGCTTTAAAATCACTGAGAGTTTGGATATGGCCCCTAAGTTAGTAAGTTGTGATGTTGTTCAAATCATAATATTATGAACACATACCTTTACACGGAAAATTATGATTTAATCTCAGATCGAGCCTGACGAAACGTCAATTGTATTAATTTTAATAGACTTAGCTTTAATAGACGAAAAAGGAAATACATGCCAATAGTAGTAATTCAAAATCCGTCTGGTGCGTCAGTCTGTCTCTTGGCAAATTACAGAATTATTGGGACCGAGGAGAGAAACATGCTTTTTGTCATGCTTTTTTGGACGCGCAGACGACAGGATGTTTACACACAGCCCGTGTGCTGTGTATAATGACTATGCTAATATCCACGCAAAATAACATTTCCCTATTGGGTAAAAACTATGGTGTTCATTACGTCATTAGTGGTCGATCGTTCGAGTCAAATTGAAGTCAACTGGCCACTACCGGTCGTTTCCAGTCAAGCGATCTCTCTCTTGATCGAAGTATCGGGACGTCGTTGCAGGTCGCTATCAGAGGAAGGATTATTTGGATTATGACGTAACACTCGTCATAGGTGCGAACTGGATCGCGAAGCGACCTTACAGTCAGTATGCAGCCGCACTCAAAGCCGTTGTTTTTCTAACCCACTCACAGCGACCGGAAGTACTCACCCGTAGCGATACCGCTTCGTAGTTACAGTTGACCTCATGACAGCACGATGTAAATTAGCTCTTTTCATGATTATAATCACACATTTCAAAAACATTTGCCATGAAATTGTAAAATAAAAAAGCATGTGATGCATATAATATATCTAATATTATCTGTGAACTTCATGACATGTTGTATTTTCGGTGCAAATTATTGCAATCACACAGACCGAATTCAAGAAAAACTTGACGAAACTAAAGCCAAATCCACGGTAAAAAAGTCACTTCTGAAGAATCAGGCACCAATTTTATCCATGGTATCATAATATTCATAGTCTGTAACTAGAAACATGCTTAAAATATTATAAAATTATTTAGTCCGGTCAAGTGAATGGTTATAATATAGCTCCTCGAATCTTGTCTCGAGCTAAATTCATTTCGTAGCGTCCATGGGTTGTTGATGAAGTGTTTAAATCTCACGGATATAACTAGTTTCGCTTAATAGCTCAGATGGTAAAGCGTTCGCTTGGAGAACGAGAGGTCCGTGGTTCTAAATCGATCCTTCTGCTCTGCACAATTTCATATTATATTTTTTTCTCGTCAAAATCATTTTTCACAATTTCATCACACAAAATGCATGAATTCGGACGTTTTCATTGCAAAAACGGTATTTTTCCCCAAAAATTTCAATAATGAATTCAAACGCGGGCATGAAAATGAAGCGCGGGCGGGTTACGGGAAACTAAAAATCAAGTGGCGAGGCCTAACGGGGGATCGTAAGTTTCGTTTTCTGACCGAAAATCGGTGAAAATCAGACTCGGTTTTTCTTATCAAAAAAGAAGTCGGGCCACAATGTTTTTGATATGAAATTAAAGCTTAAAATTCCGTTAGTACGGAAATTGCTCTTACAATATCGTACGAATTTTAGTCCGGTCAAGTGAATGGTTACAAGAAGCAAAATCACGAAAGTTGTTAAATTCTAAAATTAGCGATAAAATGTTTGTGGACCAAATATGTCAGATTTGGCATCATATTATAGAGAAAATTACGAACAATCCACATACTTCGCCATCATGGCTGCCAGCTAACCCTACCTCAATTAATTCAGGGAAAACACACTTCTCGTAAGGTTTTAGCGCAAGGGTGACATCCTGAAATCGATCTTTGCGTGGGTTAGAAATCGGCAAGGTCACTCATTGAAAGCGATACCTGCGTGCTGACTGCCTTAGTACGTAATCAGCATTATGTTAATTTGGTGAGTAATGCACCTTCATCATCTCTTTGGTTTGGTGGAATACAGAGTTCGACCCAATTTGAAGTTCGAAGACATTTTTTTCTGGCTATTAGAGTATACCAGGCAAATAGTTGAGGATTTCAAATGAATAGTTGGAGTGAAACCTTATCTTTCAAATGAATTTTGAATTTTTTTCAAAATCTCATTATCCAGTCTGCACAAGGAATTGGTGTGGCCACAACATTTTGTTTTGAATAAAAAAGTTTTGAATCTATTTGAAAACCGAACCAAACTGCAACATTACCTTGTTTATCATGTTTATGTCAACGCCTTTATGACAGCCAATTCAATGTGTATGTTCTGTTCACTTTCTTTTGGCTATGATGTTTTTCTTCACATCAAGATATTTTGATATCAGAAGAATCCCCATATTTTTCTCATTATGTCTGTAAAATATTAAGGGGCAGAAATGTTCCATTTAGAAATTAAAGGCTAAAATGTGGTGAATTACTGCCAAAATAGGTGGTTAACCAGGAATTTCCGTTAACCAGCCGCCAGTTTGTGTACTACTCGATGGGGAAATTTCTTGTGACCTTGTGCCTCTAAAATAAGAACCATTGGAGTAATGCAACTCTAACTTTGGAATGCGACAATTTTAAGGGTGACCTTTCGTGTAAAAAAGAAAACATCAAGTTGAAAATCGGGCCAGCAATCGGAACATCTACCTTTAACACTCATATTTGTTATTTGATTACGTATGAATCTGTCTTTAGCTGCTTTTTACTCGTAACGAGGAAGAATGACAACTTTGTGACCCAGACACTTCTGCAAACGATTTCCATCGAATCTGTTGAAGTGGTCAAGAGTAATGTCCGCATGTGTTCTTTGCAGATCGACGCATTTCGTTAAAATATTGTCTTTAATCTACTTGAATTGTTCACGAAATATGTCAAACATATACCAACTTATAAAATACCGTATCTGAATTAGAATTGTTTTGATAATGCCTACGTACTTTCAACGATTGTATCAATTTAGTCCAAATCATTCGGACTCATGCTTTATGTTTGTTTCCTAATTGAATTATTTATTTTCTAAGCAAAGTCAACTTAACTATGGAGCCAAGATAGGGTGGACCTGACACTTCATATACCTAGTACACGTATAGTCTTTCTAAATTACGCAGATAATACATCAGAACGTCCTGTCTAAATAGTAACTTCCCTGTCCCCACGGACGCGGGTATGTGTGTTGCTACCGTTCATTTATTTGATAAATGATCCTTACCTAAAAGCACGCAGCATTTGTGTCTCTACTGGACATTGTCAATCCATCAATTCTTCTTATATCAATAGTCAGTTCGTTCTTCTTTACAGGATTGACTTTATTTGAACATCAACGCATGACGCGTTGATGGTCAATATTATTTGAGTTTCACTGAAATTGTGAACGATGGATGAGTAGGACTTTAAGTAAACTGCCATTCTACTTAAGCACTTCTTCCGATTTTAAAGTATTCATGGAGATGTCAGCCCTAAATTAATCTTAACATCGAGATAGTTATCATGGTTATCATTTCATCAAGTATTTTATGCAATCTTCCTCGAACTGGTTATTACTACTGAGACATTAATTATAGGTCAAAAAATGCGTATGTTTTGTTTCAAGATATATTAGACAAATCATTGCACGCGCGCTGATGTTCATGTGTAAATAATGGCACGACCCCGCACAGTCAGTCGTTAGCGCACACAAAAAGTGTTCACTGTGAAAGTAAATATGCACGATTTCTTGTGGAAGACACGCACCTGTTGGCTGTGCATACTAATTAGTTTAGGAGCGGCTGATTTCAAACCCTTCTCATTTCGTTATGGTCTATTCTCATGGGCTAAAATAAGAACTGTGGTTTAGAAAACCCATGAACTCCAGGTAATAAAAAGGATAAGGGATATAAAAATATATTTCTAATATAACGACCAGGGTTGCACAAAGAACGGACGCAGGAGCACCGCTCCCGGGAAATACTGAGCAGAATTGGGGAAATAATGCCAAGTGGAAAAAGAAAAAGTATTGGGGAAAAGGGTTATAAAAGATGAAGAGAAAAAAACGTAACTTTGGGTTATGAGCTGTGGTCGCACAGGAATACTAACTAGTGTTTATTGGGGTTTTTTTCACAGTGGCGGCGCTACAGGGGTCAAGTTGGGGGCATTTCCCCCAACAATATATTTTTCCCCCCTCCCCCCCCCCCCCCCCCACCCCCAACTTTGCCCCCTAAAATGTCAATTTAGTTAAAATTAGAAGAAAAAAATTGACAATTTTAGCATAAAAGGGCAAATTTTCTTTACTAAATTAGGTTAAATTATACCAAATGTTGACAATTTTGGCATAAAACAGCTACATTTTGCGCGCATTTTTATACCAAATAAGTAAGTATTAGACCATTGTTATTGTAGAATGGCACACAAAATGGGCACGCGTTTCATGCCCCCTAAAAAGATTTCTTCCAAATGTAAATGTATTAGTTTTTATTACTATGGTACTGGTACATCTAAACAACACTATATGATAGCTAACATATTGTAATCTGATTTTTATCAAACCTGTTAGTGTAGGTGGGGACATTTTAAGCTCAAAACGTTGCTCCTGGGGAATAAACAACTTTGTGCAACACTGATAACGACAGCATTTCCTTCCTTTCGATAAACCGGTACAATTACCACATTATTATCATCGTGTTCAAAAGCTAATTTCTCACAAGGAAAAAATAATACATTTATTGGAATGTAAAATTGTCAAGATTAAAGGGTTCCCGGCATTAAAATGTGAAACACCTTGGAAATAGTGCAGTAAGATACTCTGGAGGTAGACGATTACATCCATGAATGAAATGTTCGATTAAAAATATACGCCGTTTTCCAATACACAGAGACTATATCGATTTTTGTAACAAAAGTACTCAGCAGGATTCGAACCGAGACGGGGGAGTCCAATAGATTTATAGTCTATAGTCTATAGCCTCAACCGCTCGGCCATGACTACTCATTGAAGCGACCATCGTGTTTAGTAAATATTGAACTAGTGGTGAACTATCGAGTTATTCGACCAAAAATAAGTCACTTTGGGGAATTTTGGGGACGTATATTTTATTTAAAATTTTATTTAAAATATACATAACACACACACTGAAAGCTAACAATCAAATTAATATTGTCTATTGTCTAAATCTGTCAGAACGACTGCGCAGGGAGTGCTTCTGTGAACATATCGACAATTGCGCAAGTGCATCTATAACATGTTAACAAGTTGCTAACACCCCCAGTGAATATCGGCGAACCCGCAATTCATGAACAACGAATCAAACAAAATCGCGAGGTGCGAGCATCGAACGGCGCACACGCGGAGTGCATTAGACACTTTCAATGCACTCCGCGTATTTTAGTTTCTTGCTCTCTGATTGGTTAGACTCTACCAGGGATACTATTAATTTTGGGATAGGAAAGTCCTATACTAACACACGTAGCGAAAACGGTGCCGTTTGCATAAATTACATAAATTATGGTAATCATCGGAATGTGTCGGTGACCGGCGTGAACGCGTTTAACAGTGTTTAACCAGGTTTAACGTAATATTTGGTCAGCATAGGTTTGAGGGCGTTGTGGATTTACACAGACGACGGTGGCCACGCGAAACCTAAATGTTGAATACGTAATGAATAAGGTGAATAACACGTAATCGCGAATGTTGATCTTATCATTTTGACAAATTTCATCATAATTAGAAGAATTGTCATCGTTAACCGGGCGATGACTGTTAAAAATAATTCAAAATAGTGCACTCCCGTTGACATTATTGGGTCGTCTGAGAGACGCGTGGCCAGCGTCGTGTCGTCTGCTACAAATCACGCCTGATCAGTATAGCGCCACCAGTTCTATGCTGACCAAATTTTAATTTAAAAGTGGACCCGATCGGCAAGCTCACTGGCACACCCCTGACTATACTAAGAGTGTATGAATGTGCTTTATTTGGCGAAATAGGCTGAAACAGGTCAAACACACCCGTTGCTCACTTTATTATCCCTACTGATAGCGTAATATAATAGTCTTTCATGTATTCATCTAAATAATTCACAAAGATGCATTTTTTTCTTCAATAATCATATTATATTGATTTGACAAATCGAAAGAAATAATTATCAGTTTGGGGGCGGGGGAAGAGGGGGAGGCAGGCATAACCGACTCATTATGGTAGGGTGAAGGATGCCCCTGCCCCCTTTGGTTACACCCGTGATACCTAACACGAAGTTGCGATTTGATCTGTCTCAGGTTGTATAACCACGCGACAATGACACCAATCGTGGTGGCAAACAGATGTCAACACCTAAAAGCACCTACAAAATGGCGATGAACACCATGCACGCATAAAAGTGTGGATTGTGCAATAGGATCCTTGTTGTGTCTAATATGTTTCAAGATTTCTAGAGATGCGGACTGTCATGAAAGCGGAGTCTCTTCTTTAAAATAATATACAGGACTGTATAATTACAGCCAGCAAAAGGTACACTAATGTGATATTATTATGTTAGTAGTTTAATAGCAATGTGTTTTTTAATGTGTACATACATGTATATAAGTCCCTTGCATTTCCAGAGCAAATGTTTTTGACCGCACACCACAAAATATTATAACAGTATGGTGCCGAATTTGGCAAATTGGTTAACCTTTCCAGATGTGTCGTCTGGGAAGCGTTTTTTCTTTTTCCTGATGCCGTCATATAGGCCTATATGTTATTCTCCAATCATTGTCTGGCACAAATTGCAGTAATTTGATATCCCTTAAATGGACTGAAATCGGGATCATTACTGACTCGGTGTACGTCGAACTCATAAGTGTCGTTAAGAACTCTAAAGAAAATAGACACGAGTTAACAACATAAATGCCTTAAAAGGTCATTTACTTTATATTTACACGAGGATCCGAAATATCATTGATATTAATATTTTTGTGTCTCAACAGCGCCAGAGAAGCTGGTAGCGGATTGTGTGTGAATTTATAATTTGTTTGGGCAAATAAAATGTTTGTGTCGCTTTGTCTCTCCACTTTGAGTCTGTAGGCAATAAAAAAGGTTAATGTTCATCGTGAATTCTGAAGTAAGCTTATTAAAATAAAACAAATTCAACATGACTTCGTGTCTCTTTAATGCAATGGTTTACCATTTTTCCTTTCCTTACACACTATGAATATTTAGTGGTTTTTTATTGTTATATAATATAATTTAAGAGCGAGGCAGATAACTAAAGTCAGCACGCAGGTATCGCTTTCAATGAGTGACCTTGACGATTTCTAACCCACGCAAAGATCGATTTCAGGATGTCAACCTTGCGCTAAAACCTTAGGAGAAGTTTGTTTTCCCTTAATTAATTGAGGTAGGGTTAGCTGGCAGCCATGATGGCGAAGTAGGTGGATTGTTCGTAGTTTTCTCTATAATATGATGCCAAATCTGACATATTTGGTCCACAAACAGTGATTTTATCGCTAATTTTAGAATTTAACAACTTTCGTGAGTTTGCTTCTTGTAACTATTCACTTGACCGGACTAAAATTCGTACGATATTTTAAGAGCAATTTCCGTACTAACGGAATCTTAAGCTTTAATTTCATATCAAAAACATTGATGCCCGACTTCTTTTTTGATAAGAAAAACCGAGTTTGATTTTCACCGATTTTCGGTCAGAAAACGAAACTTACGATCCCCCGTTAGGCCTCGCCAACTTGATTTTTAGTTTCCCGTAACACGCCCGCGCTTCATTTTCATGCCCGCGTTTGAATTCATTATTGAAATTTTTGAAAAAAATACCGTTTTTCCAATGAAAACGTCCGAATTCATGCATTTTGTGTGATGAAATTGTCAATGTTTATTCATTTTGACCAGAATAGCCTTTCTGTAAAAGAAATATCATATGACATTGTGCAGAGCAGAAGGATCGATTTCGAACCCCGGACCTACCGCTCCCATCCCAAAGCGAACCCTTTACCATCTGAGCTATCAAGCGAATCTGAATATAAACGTGAGATTTAAACACTTGATCAACAACCCATCGACGCTACGAAATGAATTTAGATCGAGACAAGATTCGAGGAGCTATATTATAAGCATTCACTTGACCGGACTAAATAATTTTATAAAATTGTAAGCATGTTTCTAGTTACAAAAGACTATGAATATTATGATACGATGGATAAAATTGATGCCTGATTCTTCAGAAGTGACTTTTTTACCGTGGATTTGGCTTTAGTTTCGTCAAGTTTTTCTTGAATTCGGGTTTGTGTGATTGCAATAATTTGCACCGAAAATACAACATGTCATGAAGTTCACAGATAATATTATTTGCATAATATGCCTTTTTATTATACAATTTCATGGCAAATGTGTTTGAAATGTGTGATTATAATCATGAAAAGAGCTCATTTACATCGTGCTATTACGAGGTCAACTATGACTGCGAAGCCGTATCGCTACGGGTGAGTACTTCCGGGTCGCTTTGCTGGGTTAGAAAAGGAACGGCTTTTCGCGTGGCTGCATACTGACTGACTACCGTAAGTTCCACAACTCAAACAAACATTAAACAAGCCTCGACTCATATCCCAACTTAAAAAGCAAGGACGTGAGCCGGTGCGGGAATCGAACCTGTGACCTTTCGAACACATGTCGAACGCTCTACCACTGAGCTACCCGGCCGTCTCCGATAAACAGAGTACAGACCAGATAGTAGTGATATAGAGCAGTCATGGATTCTAATTGACAAACAATACAACAACACACGGTATATGAGATCATTAAAGATGCTTACTCGCAACCCTAACATTATACATACAAACACCACATCCGAAGATGAGACTTGCTATATAATATAGCAAGAAATACATATCTTTCCATATTAAGTGATAATTTAGTATTGTATTGGTATTTTATTCAGAAGCATCTCGTGGCCCGCATAATGGAGACACCTATAAAAGAAATGCTCGCAAAGCGGGCAAACAATTTCAGTTCATGAACTACATGTAATTACATTGAACAAAACATCATATTTATCATAAAAACGAATAAATACTGCTACGTCTCAACTTGCCTTTTTTAAAATTCGCGGTGATTTAAAGCCCCGGTATGAATGACGTCATGGGTTATTGGTGCTCAAATTTGCGCAAGTGCATTGTATAACTATGACTTCAAAGTGAAAGAAACACGTGTTACACATGAAGAAACATTGTCTTTGGAATTACTTTTATTCTCGTATATCAATGATTAAGCTGGCCATCGCC
Organism: Ophiura sarsii; assembly: GCA_035610835.1. Taxonomy (NCBI): domain Eukaryota; kingdom Metazoa; phylum Echinodermata; class Ophiuroidea; order Amphilepidida; family Ophiuridae; genus Ophiura; species Ophiura sarsii. Next base: position 74,924,221 of record CM069442.1, on the reverse strand, counting down.
CTAATGCAATTTGGACAGTGTTTTACGGTGATTTTTACTGTGTCAATCATTAATACATACTTTATTAAATTGTATGTGTCGTATTACATAGCTAATAACATACTATACAGCAATGCAATTTTCACAAACTAAAGTTTACTAAATGTATACCTCGCCAACAATCAATCAATACCGCTCTTTGATAAAAGGGTGTGTGCATCGACTGAAGGAGAGCTTGTAATAAACGTTCATGCGGAGGAATAGCAGCGATCGTTGACCTAAACAATAAACACATTACTTCGTTACATTTCAAATCAATGTTAAGTTGAGTATGCCCTTGAGTCTGTGCTATTTGCATTGTCTTATAAAGGAAGGGGTTGAAAGCGTCAACCAATAAAAAGGTAAGGTATGTATGTCTCATTACAGAATTATTTACCTGTTGAATAAAATGAAGGATATCAACATAAAAGGTGTTTTTTTAATTATATGCTATTCATGTCATAGCTTTTGTACGGTGAGTAGAAATGGTTGGTTATACAGTTATAGGTATCAATTTCTAATCACATTCGTCAAAATGAAATGTCAACATTTCTCTGATTCCAAAACGCGTCAAATACATGTATTCAATTGGTGTATTATAGAACGACAAACGAATGTATTTTTCTTTGAATTGCAAATCACTTTAGTACAAAGATTTACAAACGTCATCGTGTGTATCTCATCCAATTATTTGCTGGGAGTTAATAGGCCCTATGTATTCATAATAATTCACCGTGAAAATGCTGATGTATAGCGCTGTGATACAGGATCAACTCCACTTCAAATCCTACAACCGTAAAACACGGCGAAGGGGGATACGGGATGTAGGGCAGTAGGCCTACTGTTCAAAATCCAATGGCGTCACGTGATTTTAAAACATCAAAGAAAAGGTTATATTGAAATGATTGTATTGTGTTATAAATATAAGAGGGACTGACGATTCTATAAAGATTCTGCAGGATCAAAACATTAGGCTCTCTTATATTTATTACATTTACATACACACACCATTTTAGTAGATATAAGCAGTTTGCATGCAGCTTTTACATTTAATATTGTTATTGTGTGTAAGCTGTAAACCATCATGTGCGAGCTCATTATGATAATTCAACCTTATAATATATAAGTATTGTTTTACCCAATACGTTTATGAATCCTGTATCCGGGGGATTCGGAGGGATTCGGAGGCCGGGGGAGGGGGTATACAATTGTTCATTTCAATTCATTAATGCACATGTCGTTTGCCAAAGCATTTAAGCTTTGACAAGTCCTTTGGCAGGCGGTATAATCATGATAATGAGACGAATTCGCATAAAATGCACGAACTTTATAACGCTCGTTAATCAGATTTTGGTGTGAAGTTTATTCTTGAACTTGATAACATGATATAGCACGAGTACAATTTGGTTATCTAATCGTGTTTAACAGTTCAAATTGATTACTCACGTCAATACGATGTAATGTACCGGGTGGGGGGGGGGGGGGGGGGGGGGGGGTTATATTGTTAGTTGCACAAAGATGAATTTCTTTATACACAGGTCTAATAAGATACATTTCTTATGCAGTGGGAGTCAATGGTTTAAAATGTAAATCATCCAAAATACAGCATTTGATTGGGCGCTTCGATTTGTATGCTGCCTTATACCAGGCCCTAATGGATGACAATTCCGACATCAGGCGTAAACGCGTGTTTTCAGCGTGTCTGTTTGGCGTTGTCAATACCGCGCTCGAAAGCACCGTACCGCGAAGAAAAGAAGAAAAAGAAGAAAATTTGCATCCGATCAAAAGTTTGGCCAACAACACTACTTTTGGAGCATTTTTATATATTTCACTTAGAGGAGTGTCATCCCACCCAATTCAACAGGCCTTTCGACTTTCGTGGACTGTTCCTATATTTATTTAGTGGTGTGGATCCATTAAGATTGCTGTCACTTTATACATGAAAAGATAATTTTGTAATGTGATATAATTATGATACTATGCATTAGAAAGAGAATAAAAGATTGATATTTTGTTTTGGTTGCCGGACTTTTTTTGGATGGGTTTGTCCATATTTTCATCCACTACTCAAAATATGAACAAACCCATCCATTGTCACACAATAGTTCCGGCAACCAAAACAAAATATCAATCTTTTATTCTCTAATTGATACTCACGCAATTGACGGAGGTTAGTATTTGAATTTGAAATTGTCCTCGGAGTTACACGAGAATACATAGTAGGGTCATAATCTTGGATTCCGTGACCATTTGTTTGAACCTTTGTTTCTTGGTAAATTTGTCAACTAGAACCATTTTAAAAGAAAATTAGCTCCTATGCCCCTCTCAGGGAACTTTTTTTATAGCGCAAATTCCAAAATGGCCACCATACAAGGGCCCCAAAATTAAAATAGCTTCAATTAAGCTAAAAAGCATACCAAATTGTCGTTGACCTTTGCATATGGGGTCAAAATTTAAACTTGCTCTCAATTTGAAAAATGATATCTCAAATTGTTTGTCTGATTGCAAGGATTCCAGAAATGATAGTTTTTACCACCTAGAGTGTCTGTTGTACCTTATAAAGCGGTCAAAAGGTCAGGTTCCATATAAGTCAGTATACCTTGACCTTTTGACCTTTTGAAAATATTCCTGGTGGTAAAAAAATATCATTTCTGGAATCCTTGTGATCATACGAACAATATGAGATATTTTATTTCAAAATCGTAGGGCAAAGACTACTACTAAACTCTAGAAGTTGAACTGGCCCCTAAATCCAAAATCTGACGCGAATTGTTATTGTGACATTCCACACTAATCAAAAATGCAACGCAAGCCCTTGCGCATGACACTGTGCTGCGTTGTGCAATGCGTTTTGTGTCTGGGTGACTGCTAATTCAAACACGCAACAGATGCGGGCCATCAAAACGACGCATAGGGCGCCGTATGTGCGTTAAAACATTGCGTTAAAAATGTTAAAATGATACGCCGTACGCTTTGACAATTTATCAAAATCCATATTTTTGCAAATTTTGAACTGACTAAACTATAGTGTGTTTTTACGCTCAGCAGATGACAGCCCAAATATCCCTACACGGTATCCGCTTTGCGATTATATCAACTTTCTTGTGCTTAAATAACTGATTGCGTGCATGATCACGAATTTCAGTATTCTCTTTCAAAAATCAGATCATAATACGGACATGCTATCTCGCGAGATAGCATGATGAATTGAAAGATCGAATTTAAAAAATGTCTTGTGCGACCATTGACATTGCTTTATATAATGTAAAAGGTATACGATAGGCGTTTAGATACGGATATTGGCATGGGGCTGTTTTTATGAAAATATTGAGTGTCACCGCATTGGCCTTGATGTCATATCTCACTCAAACAGGACATTAACTTTAGTTGATCAAAAAAATAATGTTTAAGAAATAGTGGTAGGATCATTTCCAAATAGTTGTAATCATTATTTTACCAATATTTTCAACATATTTTCTAATCATTTGCTGCTGTTACACTGATCTCTGCATGATACAACCTCAACGTACCAATTACCAATTGATAATATTCCTGTTTTGAAAATGACTTCATATGTTTTAATACCACTTCATCGTCCGTCCGACTCCGTCGTCTATAAATTCTTCAGATAAACGTGTAGCAATGTATGGCCTCGCCATAAACACATTTGACTTCTGTAATGCTGCAACGTGTTAAAGAGTTTGCCAAGAGTGCAAGATTTTCGATCCAATAATCAGTCAAATCTCATCATCTGGTAGTTTCAATCACGTTTTCTTGTCCTTGTATCATGATGACGTCATCACTGGCATGCCACCTCGACAAGCTACATGATTGGTATATCGTGCTTGCTTGTGCTTGCTTTTTGATACGATTACGAAGGCGTTTTCATTAACAACCATTTGCAGTACGGCAGCAAGCTTAGATATGTAAAGGAAGTATGTTAGTATTAACGCTGCGGCCTATACCGACGTATCATTATTTTTAATATCCGGTCCTGATATATTTGGACATACAGTATATCTCAAATTTAAAAATAGCAGAAAAAACTAATGAGTATCAACATAATCGTGCCACGGGGATGGTTTATAGGGTCTGAAGCCCCAGGTTACAACTTAAGGTGCAAAATAAGATATTGACCTCGAGCCCCTTCGTGTGTTGGGCCTTCCACCAGGGTGTTAGTTCAAGCCGCAGATTGGAAGGGATTTTGGTCACGCTCCTGATCAATGTACAGATGCATGGCTCGAAAAACGTTGCTATAACCAATTAAATCTGACTTCAAATTCCATTCAATAATTGACAAACGACACCAAAAACTATTATGATTATCCTACCAAATCACGAACTGATGTGTGTCACCTAACCTCGTAGGAAGTGCTTTGTTGTCATGCCCTGAAGATCACTTACCCAAAAAGGGCCTCGTTCCTTATGTCTAAATACAAACTATAATATAATATTCCCAGCACGATTGGCGTTATGATAATACAACAGTATTCCTGAGGCATCATACTTTGAATGACACTCAGTTTTGATTTACTTGAACATTTATTAGAAAATAGATAAATCAAAATGATGACAGTCATCTTCATATCAATTTTATGGTACGCTATGTAGGTCAGGATAAGCTTAACATCAACTCTCTTGACTATTTATTATAGCTAGGGATTTATCGCATCCAATAACCGGAGAAAATCCTTTTGATATCAATTGTCTCGCGTGGTTTCGCGGGCAACGGTGTGAACGAGGCTAAATATATCACGTGCTTAGTAACGTAGAATGTTCTGCAACAAGAGCAATAGCAAAATACGTGCCAACGGACGTTGACGAGCGACTTCGTTCAAATTTGTCCATGCATTTTTATGTAAAGGGAAATTAGTTTACACTTTGCGTTTGTTTGTTTGTTTTCGTGAAAATTGCCGGTTGTCATGATCTTACAGCTTTACCTCACATTGTAATTATTTTTGTCATCGTTGTATACCTACATGACAATTTATTGGATTGGATTGGATTAGGGATTCATTCTTGTTTCACCAATAGTTGATCACAAATGAACGCGACGCATTGATGTCGTCGTCCGCGTGTTTTGCTTCGCGAGATCCTCACTGAAATGAAGTAAACATTTCTTGACTTGCATAAATTATACATGTACTTATGAATTACTTTTTCATTTAACATATGCAACTTTTGTGTACACCATGCCGATTGTATGTGTTCACCACATTTTTCTATGCTGACAATTGTCGTGGTTGATTGCTCTCCAGACATAACTGGAATACATTTGAAAAGGACAATACTACGATTTCATTTTACATAGCGATATAAAGTGCTCAAATCTTTTCGCTTCTCAATGTTATTTGCTGTCCTCAGTTCCTCCTTCGTATGACTGCTGTTCCAGTACCGGAAAATATTTCATTTCTGGTGACGTGCGTCAAATGATATCTGATAACGGTTCTTTGGACCATATGAACGAATGGTTAAAACGGTTTTTGAACTTTCTTTGTCCACTACGCTGCCAAATACGTACAGAGTAAATGTGTTTGTAAACTGTGCATATATAGCAGATTAGAAAGCGGGCCCAGTTGTTCTGCTGACCCTTTAAGTTATAGAACAATTTTCCTCTGAACAGTCTGAAAAAAGCCAGGATCGATTATATCCAATAATACCAAATTAAAACAACAACAAATAAATTGTTTCATGAATGCACGTTTTCTTTGTTATGAGATGACTACTAGTAGTTTCGAATACTGTTTTCGTCGGCATGATTTTGAGCGGTCCATTTTTCGTGGGTTTTGTCATGCATATGTGTTGTGTAATGACGAATCAGTTACTGCTTTATAGCGTGGTTTCATTGTGCAGCCCAGATTTTAAAAAGTAAGGGTGTTGGTTAGGCGGAAGTGGGATATGTTGTGTATTAGATTCAGACCTACTGCATGGGCACATTTTTTTGATCAAAAACATTAAAAAAGAAGGCGTTGCTAAGGAGTTTTGGGACTCGTAACCACTGCACGTTTCTGATCCACATTAGGTCTCACGCTAAGCCATGGCGGTATAGAAATATAGGCCCTACGTTACGCTTCTAGGGCTATATAATATATCCCGTTTGGTATTGCGTAATGTGTTCCAAGAGCATAATTTGAGGCCAGATTTTCGTGCTTACGCCACGGTTCTGATTCACATTAGGTCTCACGCTAAGAATCTCGAAGCCACCAATACTGCGTACTCGTTCACCCATGGGTGCCGCCATTACCGCCACTACCGTACTTAGGTGGACGCCCGCTACGAACATTTCTGAGTTGAGCATGGTACACATATTTACATTTGCATCCACATTTTGTCCGTTTTCATTATCCCGAAGTACTTAGCGTCAATTTAATGGAGCAAATATGCCGCAAATGTGAATACTGCGCAATCCCGTAAATTAGTTGCAGACGATAATTCAAAATGGCGATTTTCTTGTACAACGATATTCACCGTTCGGACTAAAGTTGTAGCATTACGAGTAAGCCTCGACGTATGGTCCTCAGCCAAAATATTTTCCTTAGAGATATACCTACATTTCTGTATACGTGACTATTTTCTATCTTTCAAGATCGCATAGTTACAAGCATTTATACGTCCGGGAAATGGACACATAATACTATAACGATCATTTTTTCGTACACAATAATCTCCCGACACGCCTCAAAGTGTTTATAAAACGCACCCCATACAAAATACCCGTATCTCTCGCGTCGACACTGAACGTCGCGGTCGATCCAACAAGCCCGGTTTCTGTCCAGCCACTTCATTTCCACCATCATCATCATTGGTCGTCCGTGGACGAAATGGAGGAAGCATTCGCAACATACTGGGCCCAGACTTTCCTGTCATTCATGAGTTGGCGGATCTCTGGTGGATCTAAACCCATGTCTTTCTTGACGGTATCAGGATACTGAAGGGGTCTTCTGCCTCTGTTAGCTTTCCCACCAAGAGTCCGAAAATTAGACAATAGCAGACGAGAGATTGAGAGAATATTTTTGTTTCAATTAACCCCTTTTGTACATTATTAATAATGAATTATTTCAAATGGATACCAATTCCATTATTAATCATTTCTATAACAATGATTGTAAACAGACAATAAGTAATACACAGGACCCGTTGTATCCTTACAACAATATGCAAGTTTTGGTCTTCTCCAGTGATCACTGTACTGTGAGAGCAAGTTCATTTTCGGTGTATGCCTATCTCCAACGCATGGCAGCAAAATGTGTGTGCGTTGTAACTGTAACTATAGTTGCTATATAATTAGCTCCTTGTAATAGCTCCTGGATCGCCACTTCCAAAGTGAAGCTTACTTCCGATTATTGCCCTCCTTACCTATAACCACCCCTCTCTTAATCAACGGATACAGAAAAAACATCCAACCGAAATCATATTAGCTGCCTGCTACACTGCTTTAATATAATTTGTCACCACAGCAATGCAACAACTCTTTGTAGTAAACACGTGCAAAGACATCAAATTTAAATAAATATTACCATCGTACTATCCAAGATAAAAGACGCATATCGCTAAGGGGCCATATCCAAACTCTCAGTGATTTTAAAGCATTTTTCTACCGATTTTACCCCGGTATTCCAACGAAATAGAACGAAATAACAATGCATTTCGTTGGAATACCGGGGTAAAATCGGTAGAAAAATGCTTTAAAATCACTGAGAGTTTGGATATGGCCCCTAACACTGGGGTACATTACAATAGTAAAATAAGCAAATACACGAAACACATCACCAACAATGCGGCAGTCATCGAATCTGAATCCGCCCGGATCCTAATGAACCAACCACAAACAATGTTTACCAAAACCACACAACCAAAAACCAAGAAAACCAATAACTGCCAAATCCGATAACCGCTAAACCCGCTAACCGCTCTAGTTTTCATTGACGTCTCTTAGCCTTCTGCAACAGGATTGCTTTGATCGATTTCAACCCCTGAGATATATTTCCATTGTATTTCATAATTTGAAAGCTGGTTCCGAAGCCAAGAGTTACAGGTTTGAAACATTAGGTTCCTCCTGCATTGTAGCTAATATTGTCGTCCATTGTCGTTTTCAAAAAGTAATCTACTTAGAATATTACCACACTCACACACGCAATGCTATTCGCAGATCATAATAGTGATCGTTTCCGCACACTGTTATTTCTCTTATTTTGAATACCTTCATAGTACTGAATTACTGGAATTGAATTGGATTGGGGATTCAATCTTGTTTCAGCAATAGTTGATTATGGATGAGCCACGATGTACATGTATGTGACGTCCGCGTATTTTACTTCTTAAACTAATTTTGGAGAACTGCCGAATTATGTAAAAGTCTGTTGTTGTGGTTCAGTGGCGTAACTAGGTTTTCTAGATGGAGGGAGGGGCGCGAAAAATGAGAGTGAACCGACAAGGAAATACCAGATTTTTTTAAATTGCCGCCCAGTCATGAATTTGAGAACATAATAATGTAGGTGCGATCATGCCCAATTCACACAACAACACAATAAATCGTGTTATAAATCAATGAACGTTTCCTTTGTGACTGTTGACATCAGTCAGTGTAATACAAAAGGAGAACTACTAGTGTTTCAAGACATCAGTCCCTCCGGGTCGTACCAATTTCCATTTTATTGCATAATTTTGATGACAGCAGATTCCACAACCAATTTAAAAACAGATTCCAAAACCAAGAATGGCAAATGAAATGATGTCAAAGGTTTAAAACATGAGGTTCTCTCCTGCATAGTAACTCATAATTACGGGATACTTTCTTGTAAATGGGCGAGAATATACCCCTGGGGTTTTACCTAAACTGATCTATACTCAGAATTAGCACTTCAAACACACGGAATCCTTTTGCCGTTACAGATAACAATCATGATATGCTACCAATTTGTAATAGCTTTTTGCTTCGTAAAAAATATTTATAAAGGTAAATTGAAAAAAATACTATTACAGCTTTTTCAATATACATATGGTAGCTTGTTTCTATCTGACTATACGTGGTGAATTTTATTCTCGATCTATTGAGGTTCAGTTATGTGTCTTGCACTTTCAAATCTAGAAAACACGCAGTATATTCTGATTTTGAACTGAATTAGACCTATCCCCAAACGCAAGTAGCAGTTTCAGTTTTAATGTTCATATAAAATGTTGATATTATAGTTTACATTTTATGCACATACCCACTAAATCACATCACTAACTACTTGGTATATGAAGATGTATAAGTGTGGCTATCGGTCAACCGCTAACGGTTATTCAGCTCTTCAACAATCAATCTTATTTGAATCTAATCGGGTAAAGGCTTCTCAGATTCAATGACGCACTCACACACCTTGTCAAATAAATAAATAATTAGAATGTTTAGAATATTCAATTTAATTACATTAGTTTTACGTTATTCATATCTGTTTTATAACATTTTGTCAGCATCATAATATGGTGAATGTCCTCAAAAGGCATTATGAAAGCAACAATGAAAGTTCAAGATAGAAATGATGATGTTTGCTTGGATCATTTCTATTCAAAATAACAACAATTTAGTGATTCATATTTCAATGTGCATGTAAAGACATTTGCCTATCTAAATATTTCCATTATCAAATGCTCTTCAGTCGTTGTGGATGAAGTCGCTTTCATATTTAGCTGCATCATGTTGCTGTAACCGCCGCTCCACCACTATGGTCACTATCCTTTTCCCAAAATATAATGTCGTGCTGGATGAACGGTAACTTGGTTAACCGGTGTCGTGTGGGTTGATTTGTGTTCTGGCAAATAGAACGTTCATAGCGCACATTAATTTCTAATGGAAAACATGCAAAGCACATTGGTTTGAGTTAATTACATGCATATAACACATTGAAGTTGTCTTAAATATCCAATTGAACTCTTAACTTTATACACTTTATATAAATTGATGATTTGCTCCTATTTTTTAAATATATTTATGTATATCAGAAATTCCTTTCAAAAACAATAACATGTCCAAGTGTCAAACCTTCATAAGGCTCCTTGTACCACGAGTAATGTAATCATTTTGAGCAGAGTTCTTTCAGACCAGTATACAAATCCTATGCAGGTCACGTTTAGATAAATTGCTACCTTTTGACACACACCTTGATTTTACTATCTCTGGCGATCCTCTGGACTAGCGGAAATTCTTATCATCAATTATCGTGCCTGGTTTGGCGGGTAATAATTGGAATGAGGCTAAACTGATGGCATGTCACGCTCGCACTTCCTGTAAACTGCACGTAGCGTCCATCGGACTTTGAGATTGTCTGATACACAGTAACAGTTACGAGTAAGCAGCCAATTCAATATTATAGGCGAGGCAATAAGTTTGAAGAGAAATGACAACAATTTAATGAAATGAAAAGTCCAGTGAATCTAAAAATTACACCAATCTTTAGGTATTCCATTTTTCCAAACAATACAAAGATATAATTATATGTGAAACCAAGTACTTTCAAGGAAATTGCACATAATTCCATACGACTACTCTATGAAGATTTTTACTTATTAAGCGTGGAAATTTTAAGGACAACATTTGAAACAACATGTGTAGAGATGCTGGAACCTGACAGGGACCTAAAATGAACTTATAAATAGTAATACTATTCGGCTGACATTCACACCATAATTCATTGCCATTATAAGTGAGGATGTGTCCTATCCCATGTTCAGTAATATCCCATTAGTAGTTTCAGAAGTTTCTGAAAATAAACTGAATTTCTGCTATTATGATATGGTATATTTTTGTCTGCGTATTGATGGATCGAGCCTACACGAATTACATTTTTCTGTGTATGATTATGTTTTCAACGTTACAGATCTTCTTTTTTATTTCATGAACAATTCAATCCATTATTCATAACACGCCAGGGGGAATTTGAATCACAGGCAATAATTGGTTTATTTTTTCATTCTCAATTGAAGAAAGATTTGTCCCACTAAACTATTGAGTATTGATGCTATAAGTGTGGCTTAAGGTGAGTCAACTACTCAAATGTATAAATTGTAAGAAGATGAATCCAACGGAACCAGGAACAAAACACGCCAAGGATCAGAGAACTGATACAAGAGGATATCTCGAAAATGTAAAGTGTGCTATTGTTTCGGTGCACAGCAATTCTTATTGCTGCCCTAGTATTGTTCCCTGTTGTATCACGTTATTCTTCCTTGTTATTCATTGTTTCCCCCACACCCAGTTGTTATATCTTGCTTTTATTCTTTACTCAAATGTATACTATCTGATTTGAATCTAATCAGATAAAGGTTTGTGCGGGTCAAGAACATACTCACACACTCCTCTTGTCAATGAAATAACACTAATAAGACAGTAAATATATTCAATCTAAAATATTGTGTTTACGGTATTCAAACACGGTGTAGTGCTTTATTATATTGCCAACCTCGTGGTGCATTGTCGTCATAGGGCTTATTGAAAAGAACTAATTTTCAAAAAGAACTAATTTTCAAAAATAACTAATTTTCAAAAAGAACTAATTTTCAAAAAGAACTAATTTTCAAAAGAGACATGGTGGGGCTGGCTTGGGTCACGATCACTGATGACAAATGAAATTGTATCGATTGTCTATACTGAAAAGGAAATATTTACTTTCAAGAATGTTAGAACTGTTAATTATACCTCAATATATGTGTTGTTTCGAGATAAATTCGAAATATCAATGCAGACACGCTGATGTTGATGCGTGAATAATGGCACGATGCTATCGTGAGCATATTAACAATTGCACTGTAGCCGCATGATTTTTCTAATTTTTCGAGAAACAAAACATACGTCTGTATTGACCTAATTCATACACGACAATACAAATCAAAACTTACAAGTCTGTGCATATTTTTACTTTAAACCTCTTTTATATCACCCGAAGTAAAAATCGGCGAATCCGCTGCGTTGGTGTGCACATGTACGGCGCGCACGCGAAGTGAAACTAGACACTTTCAATGCACTCCGCATTGTTTTAGTTTCGTGTTTTCTGATTGGTTCATAACCAGTCAGCTCCGGAACGAGAGCCCGTTTCACTTCACGTGTACCCGTCAATTTGTGTATTTGTGAATCTTAACATCTTAACAAATTGAGGGCAGCCTAGCTACCACAATTCCTAGCGGCAGATATTCCGATGATTTTATCTCAACTTTGAACCCAACATCTCACAATACAGGTCGAAATAACACCTTTTTGAGCCTATATACCGCGATGAGACTACCATTTTCTAGGCGAGTTTACCACATTTGAATGAATTTCTAGGTTAAGTGTGATAATTATTACATTAAATATACGTCTTGTAGTATTATATAGTAATATATTTTTTAACATATAAGAGACTTATTTTATTATTTGAAAATTAGCAAAATAGGATAGGCAGTTCCCTTGGAAACGCAGTTCCGTTAACAAGCCCCCCCCCCCTATTGAAATATCAAACTTATTCGTCACTCAGTGGAAGACGGACTTCCGCCACTTGATGCAATCGCATGTGTAAAAATTGACGGCAGTGCGTCACTAAATAGCACGCCCTCCAGCCGAATGCGTTCCCGTTCCGGAGCAGACTGATAACTACTGAGAGATTATGAATCTTGTATATTATCGAATTTCACAATTAAATAGCATAGCAGTTTGAATCTATTTCAACGTGATCAAAATGGCAACATCGTTTTCGTACTATGATAAATTGATATAATGTGGTTTAGTGAGTATGTACAAATAGTTATCTTTAACCAATTGAACAAACATTTTCATTGAAATTGATAATTTCTTTGTTCCTTATTGGCAGAATTTAAGTATTTCTGTTCAAATTCCGGTTGCGAATAAGTATTCCTCACCGCGTAAAAGCCAGAACGGTACACGGTAAAATAGCTAAAAAACACCTTTGTCAAACGATATTGAAAATCAGCATCACGATTGTGATCTGCTAACGGCCCAAAGAAATTCGTGTGTCAGATGTGGTTATTCTAAGCAGATCAGTTTATGTAAGCGCCCAAAGAGATATTCCATTCCATTCATGAAGAACGTCACGGTAATTATGAGTACCTTGTGTTTATATTCTCATACATAATTTTAGTCACTCTTGGTTGTGTAATCGTTTTTAAATTATGCAATAAAATAGAAATTTGAGTATCCTGGAGGGGCTGATGCTTTTGAATAGCTCTCCTGCTGTATCACACTCACTGACGTCAATTGATACAACGAAAACGTACACTGATTTATGAAAAGATATATTGTATTGTTGTATGAATACAAATATCGTATTGTTGGCCATAATCGCAACTTTGTTATCACACAATCCAAATGATAAATCTCATATAATATTAAGCATCAAAGAGAAATTCCTCTATGCATAATTATAAAAATCAAAATCAACTCTGCTAAATAAATATTTTATGGAAATAGCCACAGGGTTGATGCTTATGTAGTGGGTAGAAGTAATCAGGAAATAATAATATCTGTGAAGGACGATAGAAAGGAGGTGAGGGCCCTAAAACGTAACGGTTTTTTATGTCCAAAATGTAGCCTTTTATTTTTGCGACAAGTTGGTTATACCCGTACAGATTATTCAAATCCAAAAAATGGCATCATATTTATATCATTTCACGTCACAGCACTCTCAGAACAGGTATTAAAAAACATGTATTAAAAGAATGATCGATAAAAAAGTATACTACATTGGTTATAAATTAAGCGTTGGTTAAAAATTACTTTTAATACTGCGTTGGTTAAAGAGTAAAAAATATAATTCATTTTTGGTTTATTCAACGTTGGTTAAGGCATCATAATGTTGACCAACAATAGGTCAAAACAAAAATATGGCAAAAAATTGTTTGTGCAAATTATCAACTTGTTGGTTTAATTTAATCAACTTTGATTAAATCTGAATAAATGTGTTGGTGAAAAATCTCTATTGCTCAACGTTGGTTAAATATGTGGTGTGTTGCTTCGACATCAAAATGAGGCTGTCCATTCTCTCTCTCTTCGACAAAATGGCAGACAACCAGGTGGTTGCAACGCTTCGGTTGTGGGGTCTGGAGACGCATATAGAAGGGTGTCAAGGTTACATGATTGATTTCTTAACACTGCAATTTAATAATTATGTAACTGTCTGAGCTTAACTGTACAGTATTATGGCATTTGTCTATCAAGAGAGGACGATTTAGGAAACTATTTTACCTTCACTAACTACAACACTATGCCTCGTATACATGTATGGTGAAGCTTAGCTACGGAGCCTACCATAGACCTCCTACATCGTATTTTCACTGTAGCGTGTATAGGGCAAACAAATTTCAAGTCTTGTTTTCTTGAATATAGAAGGTGCCTCAACCATTTCATCAACTGCTACATGTTAATTGATTGTTATAGATACTATGTGAACCAAAATATTATGAATTTTATGTCAATATGTTGAAAAATAGTGATGAACATTTACGATGCCTCTGGTCAATACAATAATAGTAGTTCAAATTCCAGACAGTTACATAATTATTAAATTACAGTATCAATTCTGTACCTTGAAACACTTGGGGAGCATTTCAACAACTCCGTCGTCTGCCATGATGTCGCAGCAACTCTTCATAGCCATACAATAATAGACTAGTGCCCAATGCATATTATAAAAAGAAATAACCAACAAATGGCTAAGTTTAAACAACCCATGTTAAATATGAAGCAAATTCAACCAACAAATGGTTAAGTTTATCCAACCCCATGTTAAATAGGAAGCAGATTTTACCAACAAATGGTTAGGTTTTAACCAACCCCATGTTTAATATGAAGCAAGTTTAACCAACAAATGGTTAGGTTTTAACCAACCCATGCTATATATCAAGCAGGATTAACCAACAAATGGTTAAGTTTAGCAGAATTAACCAACAAATGGTTAAAAGTTTTTTTAACCAACCACATGTTAAAGTCTAGCAAAAAGTTTAACCAACATTTTTTAACCAACCACTGTTGGTTAAAACATATTAACCAACAAATGATTAACAATTCACCTGGTAATCTCCCGTTGGTTAACATTTTAACCAACATTGTTAAAGATTTTAACCTTTGTTCTGAGAGTGTGGAAATCGCCATTGTATGCCGTACTACGAACAGCAACCATACAGGTAGTGAACTACGGCTTCATTGTTATCAGAAAACCCAAACATATTTAAGTACTTTAAATCTCGATGTGCAGCAAATGACATATTCTGTTTCAGCTAGTAACTCCCATTGCTGGGATGCAAACAACAAAGAAGGGTTAAACTATTACAGCCAATAACAGCAATCACACAATCAGCAAGAATCACAAATTGATTGTTTTTATCATCAATTGATGCATGACTTCGAACATCCATCAGCCATGAATCATTCATAAATGTAATCAAGAAATGTTTGTTTCACTGAAGCCTTCGCGAAGTGAAATACGTAGACGACGACAAACGCATCGTTTCGTTGTTCATCCGGAACAAGATTGAATCCCCAATCCGTATAATTGAATTAATTCAGTAACATGAAAGAATTCAATAATAAACATAATCACAATGTGAGGAATGGTTGGAAGCCCCTAAAAAGACTATGAAAAGCGGTCTAACGATGTGGGACATTTTTAAAAATAACAATTGGCATCGAAAATTACTTTCCAGAATTTGAAAATAGAATAAATAAACTAATTCTGGAACTAAACGTTTAACAACTACTTTGTTGGGTGTGAAACAATCACACTTCATTAGGCAACCGACCCGTTGGGTGTGAAATAATCACACTTCATCAGGCAACTGACCCGTTGGGTGTGAAACAATCACACTTCATCAGGCAACCGACCCGTTGGGTGTGAAACAATCACACTTCATCAGGCAACTGACCCGTTTGGTGTGAAACAATCACACTTCATCAGGCAACTGACCCGTTGGGTGTGAAATAATCACTCTTCATGCAGGCAACTAACCCATTGGGTGTGAAACAATCGCACTTCATCAGGCAACTGACCCGCTGGGTGTGAAACAATCACACTTTATCAGGCAATTGTCCCGTTGATGGTACTGGATCACATGACGGATAAAGACGGTTCAGAAAACCCCGAAGGGCCGGGATCCAGGTGTGCAATATCTGAAAACGTAGTCCTCCTGTCCTGTTCAAAGAAGGTCGCTCAACCCTTTTCCAGCTCGTTTTACTCCTCGTTTATGCCACTTATCCTCCTAGTCAAGGACTATAACACTCTCAAACTCAAGTAATGACCGGAGTCCTTTAGATGAGTGATCACCGCCAAATTCTTGGCCTCGTTGGAAATAAGCTTCTGATGTTGATTAGCCCGGACTTTGAGGGATTGTATAGTCTCCCCCAATATGTACAACAGCCAATATTTGCACATGTGATACCATGAACAACTTGGGAGCGTTTCTCTTTAGGTTGTCTGTCTTTAAGTTGGACAAGGACCGATACACGAAGGGCTTCGACGTCAAAATCTCAAATTATACTTAGTTTGAAACCAGGGTCTTGATACACAGTTGTGTTGCTGTTGATTAAATTAAAAGTTACCTTAGCGGTTAAGAATATATCCCGACCGAGCTTGTCGGATACTATTTTATCCGTTTAGTTTACAACGTCAGTACAGATCCTTTAAAAGAGCAATTCTAACTGTGCTGTCATGCTGCAAAAAGTTGTTAATAAAAAACGCCTCCGTAATCGTATAAAAAAGCAAACACAGGCAAGCAGGTAGTTCTAATCAAGTAGGTAGACAAAATGGCATGTCCGTTACGACGTCATCATATACCAAGGGACAAGGCGAAACCGAGATGACAATAATAATAATTGGGTCAAAATTCTTGCCTTCATGGCTAACTCTTTAACATTTTTTGTTGCATTGTGCCCATGACGAAGCCAAGTAGTCAGTCCATTTGGGCAACGCGTTTGTCTGAAGAATTGTAAACAATTTATAGAGAGGTAAAGAATTCTTTAATTCTTCAAGTAATAACATTTTAGTATTGCGCGTTTCCACGTATTCCACGTATGATACACGGTGCAACCGGGCAGTGCAACAGCTGTTTTCGTGTATGCCTATAAAAAGCAAAACAAAATCGATGAAGCAAATCCAATGCCGAGGAATGATATTACTCTAATCCATAGAATTTGAGTACTTTATATCCCGATGGATGTACATGACGGTGAATGACCTTTCCTATTTTAAGAATATCCCTTGTTAAATGCTCGTTAGTCGCTGAGGAAGCCGGAGACAATCAGTGAAATAATCTAAGCTACGCTAAAAGGCAGTTATTACAATAATAGTTCGTATATCTATTATCCTACTCGCACAATCAGTCGTGCCCTATGTCAGTAAAGTAGTGCGGGTTGAAAAAGGGTTGAAAAAGGGTGGAACGTGCAGGATTTACTTTTAAAAGGGATATGAATAATCTATGAATAAAACCAAATATTATGAAAAACATGCAAGGATGACACTAAGTTGCATTACTTTTCATTGATATTTAATCAACGTAAATTGGATAAACTGATGACAGATCAAATACTAATTCCTGATTTTGTATCATTCTTCAACACAACAACATCGATCTCTAAGTGTCAAAACTATATGTAACCCATTTTACTAATTGAACTACTAGAGTTCTTGCTGACTCATCTGTCCAGTATACTAGCATTTCATGTAGTTCCCGTTCGGATTCATTTCTACTCTCTGACACACACCTTGATTCTATTTTCTGGCGATTCTCTTTTCTGGACTAGCGGAAATTCTTATCACCAATTGTCTTGCCTGGTTTGGCGGGTAATAATTTGAATGCGGCTAAACTGATGGCATGTCACGTTCACACTTCCTGTGTTGTATACATCGCGTCCATCGGACTTCGAGATAATCTGATACACAGTGACATTAATTAGAGAGCAACTAAATCAATAATACATTCGACACCATTATTTTGTTATAAAGCTAAATAAAAATAACCTTAATCATAAGTGCAATGACTCATTAAAATACAGGTATTCCAATTTTCCTCGCAGACATTTTTTTAATCTTCTCAGTTAAATTTTAATTTTAATCTGAATTTCTTATACTATATATGGTTATCGTTTCTACCTCAGTGAAAGTTATCTGTTTTCTCTGTGCTTGGTGTAATCCGCCTCCAAACATTTGACAGCCTAAATTGCATATATTTTCAACAACAAAAGGTTGGGTGGATTCTGCCTGTATTTTGTATTATTTCAGCTTACCACATACGCGTACCTTTGTGTAATGTATACTTTACCATGTTTACGTGTTTAAAACACGATCTCACCTATATAGTAACATACCCTTCAGCTGCATACACTTTACATTGAATGCTACTGTGACACACTCTCAGTATATATCCTCTGGAGGTTAATCTACGTTAAAAGATATTTAGTCGGCCAATCCAATCCCCATGATGTTCAGTGGCGTAGCTACCGGGGGACAGAAAAAAACCCTTTGTGCCCCCGCCGTACATTTTGGAAATCTGGCCCCCTCCCCCTGAAATAACCCTAGCCACTGATGATGTTATCATGATTTTGCAACTTCTGTGTTACACCAATGCTATTTATGAAATATCTTTGTGAGTTCACATTGGATTTACACGCAGCAGGCCGTCATTTAAAATTGCTTCCACTGGGCAGATATTTTATTCCATGCCGTATAACCTTTTACCATTAAATTCGAACATAACAATAGCACCAACACATCTAATGATTTATTTTATAGACATGCAGACCTCTGATATGTGTCGCACTGTATCTCTCATAGTGAAATCTTCCACCAAACATGCTGCACTTTTGTAGAAAAATATATTAATTGATTAGTTATACATTATATACATTTTCCTATGAAATTTACTCTACCAGCATTTTATTAAGGAAAACTATTATAGGCAGCATAATCCTTCACAATATCTTCCTGCTATGTAGGTCACTGAATTACAAATAGAATATATATATAACAGGTGAAACAATTCGATTTAGGCTTGTTTATAAATATTGATAGGGTTTATTCTGTATTGCACACGCATCGTTCTTTGAAAATCCAAGCATTTCCCAAATAATTAGGTCCAAATACGGGTTGGCTTTCTATATTACTTTGGAAATGAATCAAAGCAATTTTTCTTATTACAGAATCGAAAATAGTAATACCATGTATATCTGGCGTCAATTTGTGAAATTGTTTTTCATGAATTTACATAATTTGGTAATTGTTTGAGATGTGCACGATGACATGTAAGCAGGTTGACAATTATTTCCCCCAATTTGACTGTAAATCGAGCTCGAGCTATAAAAGCAGCCAACAAATATTGTCATAGACGGTCCAAAGTTCAAAAACATCTTGAAGGCATTGCTTAATACAAATAATCATAAATTAACCAAAAGCATTAATTCAATTAATGTTACCCTGTTTTCAGTAGTTTAGAGTCCTTAAACAGAATACACTTCGTGCTTTAACTCAAACGGCAAATACATCGCATGGGTAAATGCGTGTCTCAAAAATGTGGTGTTGGATTGTAATCGAATTCACACAGAACAGCAGTTGGTAGTGAAAAAGGCAGGAAGTATAATTATCACATATTCACCATAGCTTGGCCATTTCTTTTCATTGTGATATTTTAAATACTTGCACATAAAAGATATTCTGGGAAATATGAACATACGTAATATGATGGATTTGCATGTACTCTTAGAGTATTCGAATATCGGTACGGTACAGCTACTGAATAACTAACAAACATTATTTCATTGTGGTTACATCTGTTTTAGTTGACTAGAGTAAGCCTCACTAGCCCCGTTTGCCTCTAATATAAAACGTTGGCACTCAATCATATTTCAATGTTGAATCAACGTTGAAATATGGTTGCGCTGTTGAACAACATGATTACAACAACTTTTCTGCACAACTACATTTTGTGCTTTGTTGAAGTAACGATGAATATTGACGTTGTTGAATGGACTTGTAAAGATCATGTTTCCAAATATCATTCTGGAGCTAATTTGCATATTTTGCTTGGCCTTATAGGCCTATTAGCCGAGTAAATTGCGCAAATCGCTCATTAGCATATTTTAATATGCTAATGTACCATTGCAATTTAAAAATTGCAATGGTACAAAAATTAGCACCGGTGCTATTTGTACCATTTCAATTTTGCTAATGAGCTGGTTTGCACCTTGTATTCATTTAAACCTGTTATTTTATTTGAATTAAGTCGATGCATTAATTTAACACCATGGATTGTATATTGATATATATGCATATTTTCTCACTGGTTTTAAGAAAGGGAAGTGATTGCTCACTAAATAAATGCATATACATTGTGCAAGAACATAACCATCAAAGAGTCAATGCTCCTGCAGCCCCCTCCCCTTCCACACCCACCACCACCACCATCCCTGATTGCCAAGAGATACAAATATGCGACAAAAGCTTTTCTATTACATTTTTATGTTGATTCAATATCATATTTCAACGTTGATTCCATGTTGAATTATGGTTAAGCAGTTGAAATTTGGTTGGTATATCAACCAAATTTCAACTACGGGACCAAAATTAAACATTGAATCAACGTTGAAATATGACGTTGAATGAACGTTGAAATCTATGGTTAGTCCAAACTTTCAAATACAATGTTAATTCAACGATTTTTCAACGGTGATAATCAACGTTGATACAACGTTGTTACAACGTCATTTTGCCCACTGGTCTGTTATGTCCCCGTGATGAACCACATTATAAATAAGAATGCACACATTTCTTTTAAAATCATAAACTGTAGGTGACACTGATATTGAATATTATTATGTTTATTTTACAAACAGGTTGAACGTTCTCTGTATTCGTTCCTTTTCTCTTGTCAAGTAGCGACAAAAAGGATAATGGCTAACGCTTTTTTTAAATCATTGAAAATACATCCTAAAATGTTGTTAACGCTTATTTTGGTAAAGCGATGAATTTTCTATACGTAGAATCACCGCTTTCATTAAAAAAAATCCTTCCATTAGTGAACTCATCCTTGTATTCAGCATTCAGTAACGAGCCGGGTTTTGACAACCGTGTGTTCGTGTCTCCCTCAATGGTGCATGACCGTTGATACGCGTACCAGTTAAGTGTTGCATTGCCAGCTGTCATGTTAATGACGATGACTTTTTTGAATCCGGTGATCACACAGGTGTGGTACTGTCATCACAATAATGTTAGATTGCAGGGTATTCTGAAGATGACCTTGAAAGGTTTTCACTTTGATGTTCATATTATTTTATGCGCAGAATAACCGCCCTCTTTCTCTTTAGGCAGGTTATAGGAGATTTGTCATTCAAATTGAACTGTTAACATGGGGGAGGGATTAAGTCCAACCAACAAAATGGTTTTGAGTTATAGTACAACAATACAATAATTGGTTTCATAAAGCAATGTACGTTCTCTTTGTGTTCATCGACGTCAGTGAGATTGGTACAAAAGAAGAGCTATTCAAAGACATCAGCCCCTCCGGCCATTCTATTTCATAATTTGCCAGCAGATTCCGCAACTAAGAATGACAAAAATTATGTATAAGGTTTTAAACATGAGGTTCCCTCCTGTATTGTAACTGATAATTACCGTGAGTTCCTCGATTGAATAGACGGGAATATCTCCCCTGGGAGTTTATATAGACAGATCCACTCAGATAATCACTCGTGACATGTGAATTCCTTTATGCCGGTAGCGAATCACAATCGTGATACTGATTTATCATTAGCTTTCTCGTGCGGTGAAACTCATTCAATGTGCAAACTATTAAAGTGGATACCGACCTGACAGTATGTGGCGAACATTTATTCGTGAACTATAAGCATGTTGTAAGCTATTTTACCGATGTGACTTGACTTACTTGACTAATATGGTCAGGTGATTTTCTCCAAATCTTCTTTTCCAACATAACTGTCTTGATTTCTTCTACCTTCAATCCTGTGTCACGCTTTAGTAAGTCAATGTAAGTTTTCTTGCTCCATATTTTGAAACCCAGTGTGTGAGTTTGGAGACAGGCTCATTGGACCCGCTGAATAGAAAATAGAATAAGAGCATGTTATTGCACGCTGACTCAAGGATTTGAACATTGCTGTGGACGCCTGCGTCCTAATTTTCTTGCTGATGGAAAGAAGGGGGAAATGTATTGGAGGGAACTCTTATTTGAACTAGAAATAAGGCCTCTAGAACTAATTTCAACCCATATGAGCTTGGTGTCATACCCTGTTCTCGCATGTCACTGGAAAGGCCGGTGTATTTATTGAGTTTGCGATCATTAAGCAGAATTAATGTTACGCTCGAACGGAATAATTAGTTCAAAAATAATGATCGACTTTGAGCCTTGATTAATGAGGACAAGATCCGGTCTTTGTTGTTGAGTAGGAAGGATGTCGGGCGGAATTGTGGTCCCAGCTATTTTGGTAGCCCCTTGAAGATCACAGAAAAACTTCCACGAGGGATCACTAGCATCACTATAAGGGTGTCCAGGATTATGCGGAGAACAGAATTATGACGCCATCAGGTGTAGCGACCTTGGTCTAACATAGTTTTACAATTATTTAAAACGTGGCGAAGTGTTTCTTTGCAGCCACAGAGGTCACATTTAGTGGTATTAATAATAACCAAAACATCAAAAGGGCAAAATATATCACAGGCAATGGTGTTTTTTTAGTTTTCCGTCTCCTATGAGGAAAGACTTGTATGAGTTGACTATTGGGTGTAGCTAGATAATTTATAATAAGCTATACTAAACTCTATTTAATCTTATTTGAGTCTTTCTGGAAGGTTCGGTCGTGTCACGGACAGTGTCTTAGCCATCCTTTTGAAACAAGAGGGAAAACAACATACAGTTGTACCGACGAAAGGCATCATACCGACGATATACAATTAAGTCGGGACCCTTAAGCGGGCCCTGACAACATTTGGAATTTAGATTCTATCTGAAGGCATTTTTTAACCTATCAAGCGTCATATTTTTCTTTGCACTTAAGGATCTTTTTGTGCCCAAATGCCCGTGCTATGTTGCAGACAGGTTGGTATCAACAGGTGGTTTTCCCTCTAGTTCTATACGGTGGGGTGTATCTAATGCGACATGGCTTTCGAAAGATTTTGAATTTAGATGCTCTCTCAGGGCATTTGTAAGCAATTTCAAGGCTCCGAAACTTTATACTTTCCATAATTAACATTTTAAAGATTTTCAGACATTTCCCGCCTGTCCGTCCTCTCTCTCCCTTCTCTTTTTCTTTTGGACCCAATGTACCGACGACCTTCAGTTTATACCTACAGCGTAATTTTAGGAGTGGGTGGCACAGCCCTCCTCCCCCTTTGGTTACGCCACTGCATGGAAATGCTCACATATCTCTGTCACTCTATAATAGAATTGATAAGCTTCTACGATATAAATAGCTTCGATTAAATTTTACCGCGTCAGGTTCGTTGAATTTTGTGGCAATTTGTCGTGATAGTGCAAAGTCGTCAGGGGCTTATGAACGCGACACATTACCAAGAGAAACCAGCATAATGAAAATTACTCGGGTCAAGTTCATTGATGATATACGCAATTACTGAAACGGGAAAAAACATTGCTTTTTCAATCGCATTAAATTATGGCTTCCCGTTATAAAAGCGTATGGTATAGCACAGGAAAAATCGGCCAGCTTCTGCATTGTGTCACATCGGTTAACGTTCAATTGATAATACGGTGTAGGATGGTGGTGTCAACAACATGAAGCAACCAAAAGCGATATCTGCTTGTTAGCTTAGCTCAGCTTATTTAAATAATTTCTTCCTCAGCAGTATTATAGGCCTAACTGATGAATAATAATTGAAAAGGGAAATATTAGAATTGGAAATATTAAGAGCTCAAACGATTTCAATTCCAATAATAGTCACTGAGGTCAGTATATTCTACACCATTGTTATTGAGGTGACGAGACCCCTGTTTTACAGGCAAATTTATTGTTTTTCCACAAATGTCCACATCAAATAAACGAAAACAATTACAAAATCAAATTTTAAAAAAAATCAAAAAAAAAAATCAAAATATGTCAATAATAGTATTAGTAATAACATTAACACTAAACAATAATACTAACAATTGCACTAATAACATAGTAATTTTGCTTAATTTATATGCCAACAGGCCATTTAAAAAAAGTTTACAAACATTTAAAAATTTAAAAATAAAACTGTTTTATGGTTTTCCATAGTGAAATAAACTTTCTTTTGTGCGTTATTTAATGCAATCCGTATCCTCACCTTGAGAACAATGAAACCGTTCTTTTTTAAATTGTGATAATACCACTAGGATTTTGTTATTTCAGCTTTACGGGTACATAGTTTACGTGTTTTACACACCATCTCACTTCTAACATCTATCCCTTCGGCTAAATGTAAAACACGACATTGAACGCTATTGTTACACACTTCAATACTTGTCTGCAGGAGTTGTGCCTCCGTTATCAAAATATTTAGTTATGCTGCTTGATGTAATCATGAATGTTGGCAACCTATACCCTGCTCAATGTTTGTTTTTAGTTTGCACCGAGAGTTTGTGTAGGAAATGCAGTTGCTTGACGGGCACCATTTCAATTATGTAACTATAAAAGTCGTCCACCAAATAAAACAGGTTTCCAAAATACTCCAATATATTGTAAAGAAAAGATGAGAGAATTGTTTTACCTATTCCTTGGTATTTCTACTGTTTTTCTCTACCAGCATAATTATTTAGGGCAATTTACAACAATCTTATCCTTTATTAAAGGTATATTATGTGATCTTTCCAGGGAACGCCCTCAACATCGAAAAAAAAATAGAAAGCAGATTTACATTTCTGATCATAAATCATGCATACATTCCAAGTTACAGGGTGATACGATTCTTAATTACTTCAAAATCATGGTTTTAGAGTGAAAATAAACTGTCGGAATCCCGACAGTTTATATTTTTCACTCTAAATTCACTCTAAAACCATGATTTTGAGGTAATTAGGAATCGTATCGCTCTGTAACTTGGAATGTATGTATGATTTATGATCGGAAATGTAAATCTGCAAGAAAATCTACTTTCTAAAAAAAAAAAATTATGAATAGAGGGCGCTCTCTGGAAAAGATCACATAATATGCCTTTAACTTAGTAGTGGTATCTAGGTCATGTAACTACGAATCGAAAATGGATTTTGGCTTAGTTATAGAATGCACTGAATTCTAAGCGTTCTTTACAAAATCATATTGAGGAACATGTAATGAAGGGTACATCATTAAAGTCCTTGATTCCTTGTCAATTTTGATCACAAATCTTTCACGTATCTGTTTATTTAAAGCTAAACTTAAAAGTTAAATTATAAGTTATGGGAAAAAACCTGAAAATATCTACATATTTATGGTAAATTATTATGCAACAGTGAAAAATATGAACGTAGGGTGGCGGTAGAGTAAAAAATGACAAACAACATTGGTTCTGCAATAGGGGGGGGGGGGGGGTGGGGTACCGCGCCATTTTGTCCCGAAGCAATGGTTATGACGTCATATTTTTGTCGATTTTCAGAACTCTTGTATTGGATTTACGTGCAAAAAATATGCCCTTGGCATCATACTTTCCCAGGTGTGCAGTTCATTTTAAATTTCAGATGTTCTAAAATGGATGGTTTTCTAAACAATTCGAGAAAGAAAATCGAACTGCACACCTCAGAATTGCAAAAAAAGCATAAAACAAGTCAACTTTTTTGTGCCTTTGAACAGAGTGGCGGCCGGGATTGTAGAATTTAACACAGTGCATTAACCCATGACCGATGATATAAATACATTATTTGCGTCACATTTTTTCAATTAGCACGGTTAGTGTAGTGGATGGAAAGTCGCCATGAGGAGCGAGAGGTTGTGGGTTCGAGCCCCATTAGGAGCACTTTTTGTTTTATATGCTGGATTTGCTTAGCATCATCTGTATGCTTGCCCACGCGGACACCACACTGCTGGCGTTTACCGTATCAGTTCTTTTACGCCATTTTTTTTCTCGAAAATGTCAAAAAAAATTATAATCAAATTACAAACACATTTTGTGCGAGAGCAACACACACATTTGGCAAAAATGGCACAATAAAAATCCGTTCGTTATAAATAAATGGACATGGTTAAATAATAAAACTATCACAATTACAGCCGTAAATCTCTGTGGCGTGCGTAGGTTGGCCATGTCGTTGGCAATCGGAAATCACGGGTTCGAATATTCCCATTATTTTTCTATTTTTTAAACTTGATGGTATATTAATGTAACATCATTGTTATGTCAATTTTTATCAATTATAAATGCCGCCCATGCGTTTATAGTTTTCTTTTTATTTATTTATCTATCATAAATGTATCCTTGATTTATTTAACTTTGTATCTAAACAATTAAAATGCGTAAACAATTATATTATTGCTCGATAAATAGAGTGATTTAACTTGAGTTCAGTTTGATAATATGATAGCCGCAAAACTTGTTGTAAAACCATTTTACCAGTGTGTCCAACAATTTCTCCTTTGCACACTTTGGTAATACATTCAGAGATGTCACTTTTAGCTTGTTATAGCTAGGCTCAATTATAAGCAAGTTTGCGACCGGGTTTGCGACCTCTATAATTTTAGGCTGGTAACACAATCCCACAGTGCATTTCGTTAAAACAGTGTACATTATTTTTCCACGATACGTATCACGTGATAACCACGATCGATTTCGCAAAATATTGCAAAATGGCGCGGTACCCCAGCCCCCCCCCCCCCCCCCCCCCCCCCCTAGTTCTGCAATCACTGCGATCACAATCTGTTTTAGAAAGAGTACGACACGCCCCATTTACGTCCAACGAAAAACTCAATTCGGATTTGTTAAAACATCGGAGACCATTATTATACACCCGGTGTTTAGTGCTACATAGAACTTGCGTGTGCGCAAGCCAAGTGCTGCTGGCCGTGTTGTTGCCGTGTGGTGTAGTAGAGTTAGGGTTAATGGCTTTTCCATTTCTCGACAGAACCACCAAACAAATCCATTGATTCAAAACAAATTCATGAAAACAGCTGTTGCTCTGAATGGCAGTGAACAATTTCATGGGGAAAACCACTACTCAAATTTCATAATGAATTATTCCATTAGTGAACTCGTCGTTTCAGTATGTTTTTCGACCGAGGTTTTGTATTGACGGCCATTGTTTTGACGTTTTGATGACGTTTCCTGGATAAGGTGGTCGCACACAGGTGTTGCACTGCTATCATAATCATGGGAGTAGCTATTACCTCTCTTAAAGAACTCACACACTAAACGAAGATAATGAAGTATATTCCAACAATGTTTTGTTGTAGGTACCGCAATAATTTTATAGGGGCTATTGCTTATAAATATTCGAGGGCTCAGAACCACAAGGCCTTATCTCCATTTTGACCATATTGAGAAAAAGACTAATGGCTATAACTTTGAAAGGGGTTGTGTTATGGAGATAAGGCTGTGTTACCGGGAAGAAAATTTCTTTCTGAACATTTTGATACCAAAATCTCATTTTTGAAACAAATGGAGATGAGGCCTTGTGTTTCTTAGCCCTCAAATCATGTTGAACTACCAAACACTTTTCATGAACAGATGAACGGTCTGTTAACCCCCTGGGCACTACCGGGCTATATTACAGTGGTTCTGATTGGTGTATTGCAAGATATACTCATTTGAATAGCCAATTGAAATACAGCTTGTACAATATTTCACTCCAATCTTTATCAGGGATACAAATATTCTAACACTGTCTCTGATTGGCGCAATAAATGATGCATCTATCTTTCTGACCAATCGGCCGGTAGTTCTCAGGGGGTTAAACTGAATGATGATAATCGATTTGCCATCAACTATATAACAATATCCGTACCAGACCTTGTGCACAGTGATGAATAGTCGTAGTGCCGTGCTTCCTATCTCTTTTGTTATATTATTCTCAAGTTACACTGACCAACCAGGATTCAACCACAGTTACATTATGTATCCATATCTCAATACTCCATTGTCATGATTGTATAGCTTTAGAACCATTAAATTATTGATTTTGAGCTAGGAAATGACCCGGGTCCTAAAGATTGGACCTGGAACCAATCCATTAAAATTCCAAAAATTCTTCTAGGGGAGAGTTAATAAAGCGGATTAATGACAAAACCTAGCTCACATATAATGAATCTACCTGCATTATAAACCGCTGGTTATAGGCAGTTCCTTATCATCAAATCAAACAATATTCTCTTTAAGCTCAAGGGTATCGAATGTTTGTATTATACGTATTATATTAATTGACCGAGACTCACTCTATCTCACATCTTGAGATACATTATTCCTTAAGGGCCTGAAATAACGAGGAGGTGTGTAAAAGGTTTTATGTTATATTGACAAGATAATACGATTTGAATGAGTGTTGTTGAGTGTTGCACTTGATGAGTGTTCGAACTTGCACTTGGCATACACAGGCGCGTGCCCAGGGGGGGGGGGGGGGGCTTTGGGGGCTCAAGCCCCCGGGTCCCCAGAGGGTTAAAAAAAAGAGGGGAGAGAGGGGAGGAGAGGAGAGGAGAGGAGGGAGGAGGGGAGGGGAAGGGAGAGGAGGAAGGGAGGGGGAGGAGGAGAGGAGGAGGAGTGGGGTGGGGGGAGGCCGGGAGCTTTTATTAGTGTCTCTCACTTTATCTCTACGTCTCTGAACCATGTGAGTGTTTTATAACGAAAGTAAATATTGATAGCAAGGAGAGTTTTAGGTCATCCAGGCAAGTTAAAACCCAACAGCTTGGCCCTCTGAATGTGGCATAACCCCCATTGGCAAAAGAGTAAAAAGGAAGATAAGGAGGAAGGGAACGAGCATAGACAATCCATCATTGTCACGGTGGGGTTACAGTGGCGTATCAAGGGGGCAGCAGGCCATGCCCTCGCCCCCCTCCCCCATTGAAAAAAGGGTAAAAAAAAGGAGGAAGAGAAGAAGGAGGAAGAGGAGAAGGAGGAAGACGATAAGAAGGAGGAAGAGAAGGCGGTAGGGGGAGGAGGAAGAGTAGGGACATATGCGGCGCAAATGTGTGGGGTGGGTTTACGGGGTCACGTCCCCATAATTTTAATGTGAGGGACGTTAAAAAACGTTACACTAGACCTTTTTAGTGTTAAAAATTCCAATTTTTGCGCGCTTTGCACGTATTAGTTTCAATGTTTCAATATTCAAGCTTAACAAGAGGGCTTCGGGAACGTTTTTTCTGGACCATTTTAGTTCAAAAACTGGGGTTTGTTTTTGCTCGATTCGCGCTCACTTTCTCAACAGCTTTCAACATTATAATGGGTCTCAAAACACACCAAATATTCTAAATATTATAGTGCTAGAAATGTCAATATCTTATTATTTAAGCTTAACAAGGTGGCTTCAGGACAGTTTTCCATGACCAATTTTAGTTCTTATCATACTGGACCATTTGTGTTAGAAATGCATTTTTTTCCCGCGCTTCGGGCGCGTATTCATTTTAAAATGTTATTATTTAAGCTTAACAAGGTGGCTTTTAGGACAGTTTTCCATGACCATTTTAGTTAAAACTTACTAATTTTGTAATTGTAAATATTATGTGGGGGACGTTATTATCATACTGGACCATTAGTGTTAGAAATGCAATTTTTTGCGCGATCCGCGCGCGTATTGGTTTAAATATTTCATTATTTAACTTTAACAAGATGGCTTCAGGGCAATTTTTCATGACCCTTAGTTCAAAAATGCCAATCGCATGTTTTCTAGAGGTTTTTATATTATAATGGCCCTCAAACCACACCAATTTCTCTATACTAAATATTATGTGGGGGCGTCAAACGCCATACTGTACCTTTTTAATGTTAACATCACAATTTTTGCGAGCTTCGCGCGTATAAGGTTCAACTTTTCAATATTTAAGATCAACAACATGGCTTCAGTTTGTTTGCCCCCCCCCCCCATCAATACAGTCCTGGATAGCCCCCCCCCCCCCCCCCCCCCCCCCCCCCCCCCCCCCCCTCAAAAGAATTCAAGCTTAACAACATGGTTTCAGGAACGTTGTCTGGACAATTTTAGTGACAAAACTAGAAAAAAAATTGAGTTAGATTAAATGTTTCTTTATTCAAGTTATAAAAAGAGGGCTTAAGGAACGTTTTTCTGGACCATTTTAGTTTAAAAAACGTACAGGTTGTACGCTCAGGAACGTTTTTCTAGAGCTTTTTAGTGTTATGATAGCCATTTTTTTTGCGCGCTTCGCGCGAATTGGTTTCAATGTTTATTCAAGCTTTATAACAACATGTTTCAGAAACGTTTTCTGGACCATTTTAGTTAGTAAACTAGACATTTTTGCGCGTTTCGAGCGAATTGGTTTCATTTTATTTTATTTAAGCTTAAACAAAATGGCTTCATGAACGTTTTTCAGAACCATTATAGTGTTAAAATAACCAGTTTTTGCACAAATTATTTTCAATGTTTTATTATTCAAGCTTAACAAGATTGCTTCAGGAACGTTTTCAAGACCATTTCAGTGTAAAAATAACAATTTTTTGCGCGCTACGCGCGAAATAGTTGGAATGTTTTATTATTCAAGCTTAGCAAGATGGTTTCAGGAACGTTTTTTTAACCTTTCTTTTTACAATAGCCATTTTTTTAAAATATTTTGTTATTCAATTTGAACAAGACGCGCGCGCGTATTAGTTTCACTGATTATTTATTATTCAAGCTTACAAGATAGCTTCAGGAACGTTTTTCTAAACCTTTATTTTTACAATAGCCAATTTTTTCGCGCACCGCGGTAATTATTTTTTACTTTGTATTATTCAATTTTAACAAGATGGCTTCATAAATGTTTTCTGAACCTTTTTAGTGTTAAAATATACATTTTTTGTTTAGTTTCACTGTTTATTTATTATTCAAGCTTAACAAGATGGCTTCAAAAACACAAATTTTTGCGCGCTCTGCGCCTATTTTGATACTACTTTGTTATTCAATTTGAACAAGATGGCTTCTGAAACGTTTTCTGGAACTTTTTAGTGTTAAAATAGACATTTTTGGCGCGCTACGCGCAAATTAGTTTGACTGTTTAATTATCAGTCAAGCTTACCAACATGGCTTCAGGAACGGTTTATTAAACCTTTCTTTTTACAATAGCCAATATTTTCGCGCTACGCGAAAATCCTTTTTAATTTAATCGCAATTTCAAACCCTTACGCCGTGTTGTTTGCTTTTTCAAAATTGGGAAAAAAGGGGGAAAAAAAATCCAATTTTGAATGATATTGATAATAAGCCAATATTGATTGGAAATGAAGTTAAGGCTTTTCAATAAAATATTGGTCAAAATTACACACCAAATCGCACCAAATGGGTTCGAAAATTTAAAACAAACAAAAAATGCCAAGGGGGGAACACCCCCCCCCCCCTCCCTCAGACACCCCCTGGCCGCGTTACCGCGAATAGCGATGCGAACCAATGAAGTTTATTTTTAAGTCGCCCGGGTAAAAAAATCCTGCGCACGCCTATGATACACATTATATCGAATTAAAGCACTAATGCTACATGACCGGTATCTTCAATATTCAGATTTTCATTGGATATCGTGTACAAAACATGATTGACAACAGGTGGTTGTTACTTCCAATCAGGATTCCACCACAGTTACATAATTTATCCATATCTCAATACTCATTTGTATTAACGTAAACATGGATTAAAGGCACATTAAGTGGTGTTGACAATTTTAAATGTTTAAAAATTTACTTCAGAATTCAAGATGAACATTAAAAATGGCCATTACTGTTGTTTCTACTAGCAAAAACACAGCAAAACTTGATTAAAACAATATCATCGCTATTTATTGAAAAACGCCCTCTATGCAAATATGGTTCGCGTTATGTATCACGCGTACTGCAGGGGGATACTGTCGGACGTAAAATGCTCGTCCCGCGGGACGAGCATTTTTTGAATCGACGTTTTCTTGTACATAGAGGGCTGATTTTTCTTAATCCTTATAGGTGTAAGTTCATACATGTAATACAATTATAAAAATATACTAATCCCAGTTTTTATCATAATTGAGGGCGCATCCTCCAACACATCTCTTAGTGCCCCTTTAATATAGATTAATTTCCGGAAAAAAAAACAACTTTTCCTAAGCTTGAATGTTAGAGGATAGGATTGAACTGAAGGCCTATAGATAATGTAATCGCCGTTCTTCCCAATCTCACTCATTAGCTCAGTTAGTAGAGCGCTGGTCTAACGGATCAGGTCCCAGGTTCAAATCCTGGATGGTCAGTGACATTTTTATCAACAAATCATTAATAATGAGTGGAGTGTGAAGAAATAATTTACTCATACTTTGTAAAGCTTAAGAACCATCCAATTATCGACCAATTATCGATTTTGAGCTGGCAAATGATTAGATGCCAAAGGACTGGGCCTGGAAACAATCCATTAAAGGTTTTGTTAAGCACCCCAACCGTCTTGCCTCTCCAATGCTTTCTGAGATTGAGTTATAAATCAATATAGCTCACATATAATGCATCTCCCTGCATTATAGGCCGCTGGTTACAGGCAGTTCCTTATCATCTAATCAGATGTATTCTTTTTAAGCCCAGGGCATCGACTGTTTGTATTATACATATTATATTATATTATATTATATTAATCGAACGAGACTCACTTTAATCTTGAGATACATTATCACTTAAGGGTCTGAAATAACGAGGCTGTGTGTAAAAGGTTTATGTTATACTGACAAGAAAATACGATTTGTATGAGTTTTTTGAACTTGCACTTGATATCAATGTCATGTTGAACTGAAACACTATGCTACATGACTGACATAAACAATATTCAGATTGTCATTAAATGTCATGTTTGACATTTAAGTGTAACGTTAGGGCTAAAACTTGATAAAGAAGAAAACCCTGTTGAAATCATTCCCCAGCCCCCTACGATTGTAAGGTATTTCAACATACATACCGGTATTAGATTGGTTGGTAATAGGGATAGATATGAGTTTTATATAGATCATTCTAGTGCTACCGAAAGATTTGTTGCGTAAACAGCATTTTTAAGTAACTTCCAAAAAGGCAAATCATAGCTTGAGAACTAAGCTCAGTATCCCAACAACAAAAATCAGAATTATGGTTGTCAAATATTGTTAGTCACGGGAAGATAGGCATGCAAAAAGACATCTAGAGGATTCTTAACATCTTTGTTAATTGTTACATGTATATTTTCATTTTTCCGAATGCCTGGTCAGAAAATAGCAGTGCCGCTCATAAGTATTTGCCCCTTGATTATGTCCTAGAAATTACATCTTCTCTGAACAAACTATTGATTATTATAAATAGTACTAGTAACGATGTTGTTTATGTGCATTAATAGTTCTTCTTCATAAATTCATGTTTGTTGCATATTATGATCATCAGATTTCATACAAATTCCGATAAATCCAGACAAGTCAAAATGTACACAGTGAAACCCAAAGACATTTGCCTCATTATATATTCATGCGCTCAATATCGCCGTTGCGAAAATCATCTCCAACAAATTATTAGTTTTAGATTATTTTACAAAATGCAAGCACATATAATTATTATGTAGGGATTTGCACACAAACACCATCGTTACTAGTCAAAATAATCAATAGTTTGTTCATAGAAGATGCTATTTCTAGGACATAATCAAGGGGCAAATACTTATGAGCGGCAGTGTAGATG
This sequence comes from Ophiura sarsii, assembly GCA_035610835.1. NCBI lineage: Eukaryota > Metazoa > Echinodermata > Ophiuroidea > Amphilepidida > Ophiuridae > Ophiura > Ophiura sarsii. The sequence continues at coordinate 74,890,457 of CM069442.1, read as the reverse complement.
CCTCGGCTCTTGCAGTCATAGAGGTCACTCCTTGATATATGAGCAGCATGAATAGCGGCTAACACCTCCTCCCTGAGAGATGATTATGACACGGTGTTGTCAATATGATACTATCAACCGTATCAAGATTATCTCGAGACTGGAAGAAATCGCGCAGGGGCCTAGGGAGGGAACATACCGGACTCAATTAGGTCAACAATTAGGTCAATTAGCTTTCGCATGTCATCATCGCGGCAATTCGGACTCAGTCCCATGTTACAGATTTTGTATTGAGTGAGTGAGGCGATGGAGGACATAATATAGCCCCAAAAGGTAGAACGTCAACATTGAGGGAATGATCAGAAGCAAACCTTCAAAATAGCTCAGATATGACACTTAATCAGTTTTATTCAGAATGAAGTATGATATAAATAACAACTACGATCCCAAATTGTTTAATAGGGCCCGGATATGGAATTGTGATTTCAAACAGAAAGGTTAAATTGTTTCATAGTTGTCACATTTATCAATACCCCGAAGGCAATGACACTTTACTTCATTGCTAAGATAAGATGAAATACTAAATATGTGTGGGTACAACATTGATATTCTCCATTCATCATGTTCATGAATGAATATTGTTAAATTTAGAATTATTGCAGGAATCTCTTTCTCATCGAGTATCTCTACTCCTTGTATGTCCCGATAACTTCACCGGATGTTTTACAAAATTGTCTTTGTTTGTTTACCCGGCGTCCGGATAAAATGAATTAATTTGGTATAAATCTGTTAGTGGATATCTATTGGTTACGATGTACCTTGTATGTTTTCTGGGTCATCATTGACCGTAAGAGAGTGATAGCAACTGGAATCATGACGGATATCGGGTTAATGGGTATGAGTCGATGATACATCGTAATTGAATTGCTACCTCCATCATAGGCAATAATCCGTAGAACCGACGAAAGATATATGTAAATATATAACCACGACATGAGCAGGAAATGAAACTGTGATATAGGCAGTCACTTTTAAAATCATTCAAAATGATTCAATACATGCAAATTGGTTTCTTCATTTACATGTGTTTGAGTGTTAATTAGCCTAACAGTGTCTCATTTAGTCCAGTTCGTTAATTCGTGCGACAAACCCTTTTTGTGTGTAAGCTTTGTTATAAAGAGTTATTTTATCCATAGGATAAAACTTCCCAATTGGTATATTGTCGTCGAGGTTAAAGTGCCCCATTGCCCATGAGGAACTGGAACTGTAAGAGTATTGTACAACTTTAATGTCTTTAGGGGTGAAATGGCATCACGAGAACTAAATCAATTTCACTTGCTGATACTTTTAAGTCCGTCTGCATGTTCATAAGTCTAATGTATATATTAAATTATTGAACCGTTTATGCCTGCCTTAAAAAGCTGAGTGACTTATTCCGCGCCTGTTGAGATTGAGAATGTCTTGAAGGCACTTTGTCGGCGCTATTTCAAATCAATCCCGTACCTATTTCGTGAGGCTGTTTATTTCGTGAGGCTGTTTATTTCGTGAGGCTGTTTATTACTTCTACGTGGTGCACTTCCTTTTGTCTGCACCATACATAGTACCGCCCTTTTTGTTATGGCTATGGCTTTCAGCAATTTAATCACATTTTTGGGTATTTGTATTATTAGTGTATATAGACCTGTGGAGTTTGAAGAATGAAATAAAATAGTGTATGATGTTTGTGGGCTAATTCGTAGACATCTTAAATTGAAACTTGTACTGCGTCTGTCATGTTGAAACTTGTATGTAGGATGCGTATTATAACCTTTCACTTTGTTCGATTTTTGTGGTTTTTCTAATGGATTAAGTTATGGTCATATAAAATCTGTTATCTTGTGCTGTTGACAGGTAAGAGATTGCACAGGCCGACATTTACTAAGCCTATTGAGAGACTTTACAGGCCTATTAAGAGACTGCATAGGCCAGCATTTACTGAGCCTTTTAAGAGACTGCACAGGCCGATATTTACTGAGCCTATTAAGAGACTGCACAGGCCGACTTTTACTGTACCTATTAAAGGCACATTAAGTGGTGTTGAAAATTTTAAATGTTTAAAAATTTACTTCAGAATTCAAGATGAACATTAAAAATGGCCATTACTGTTGTTTCTACTAGCAAAAACACAGCAAAACTTGATTAAAACAATATCATCGCTATTTATTGAAAAACGCCCTCTATGCAAGTATGGTTCGCGTTATGTATCACGCGTACTGCAGGGGGATACTGTCGGACGTAAAATGCTCGTCCCGCGGGACGAGCATTTTTTGAATCGACGTTTTCTTGTACATAGAGGGCTGATTTTTCTTAATCCTTATAGGTGTAAGTTCATACATGTAATACAATTATAAAAATATACTAATCCCAGTTTTTATCATAATTGAGGGCGCACCCTCCAACACATCTCTTAGTGCCCCTTTAAGAGACTGCACAGACAGGTCGACATTTACTGAGCCTAAATAAGAGACTGCACAGGCCGACATTTACTGAGCCTATTGAGAGACTGCACAGGCCAACATTTACTGAGCCTATTAGGAGACTGCACAGGCCGACATTTACTGAGCCTATTAGGAGACTGCACATGCCGACATTTACTGAGCCTATTAGGAGACTGCACAGGCCGACATTAACTGAGCCTATTGAGACACTGCACAGGCCGACATTTACTGAGCCTATAAGGAGACTGCACAGGCCGACATTTACTGAGCCCATTGAGAGACTGCATAGGCCGACATTTACTGAGCCTATTGAGAGACTGCATAGGCCGACGTTTACTGAGCCTATTGAGAGACTGCACAGGCCGACATTTACTGAGACTATTGAGAGGCTGCACATGCCGACATTTACTGAGCCTATTAGGAGACTGCACAGGCCGACATTTACTGAGCCCATTGAGAGACTGCATAGGCCGACGTTTACTGAGCCTATTGAGAGACTGCACAGGCCGACATTTACTGAGACTATTGAGAGGCTGCACATGCCGACATTTACTGAGCCTACTCCAGTTGGGGATGACAGAGAGCCTAATTTGCATCCTTCTTTATGACAGTAGAGATACTAGTGTTCTTTTCTCATACGTGACACCTGTAGCGCTTCAAAATAGGTCTCTATATGAAGAGCTTTGTTGCAAAAGGGCCACCAGACCACTCCAACATGTTACTTATTTTGCATTAATGAATTTGCATTGACAAGTCCATGGGATTAATCAAATTATTGTATGGCTGTGTTCATTACTGTTAGATGATTTGGATTAGTGCATCCATGCATGCCAATTGAGCCACCAACAATACAAGTCACATTTCACATAATAAATTGCCATCCATCCATCCAATATTGCAAAATGAGTAACAGGTAGAAATGGATGTAGGCCCTTTTGCAACACAGCTCTTCATATCATGTCCTATAGTGGTTATCTATGCAGCCAAGCTGAACTACAAAGCCCGATTGGTGTTTTGTCGTCGGGTTTAAAGTGCCCCATTGTCCATGAGGAATCAGTCCGTCTACTTAGTGTTAATAAGTCTACTGCATAGATTTCCCCGATTAAACTATTGAACCGTTTATGCCCGCCTTTTGAGAATATCTTGAAGCTACTTTCAAATCAATTTCGTACCTATTTCGTGAGGCTGTTTTATTACTTCATACGCCAAGAACTATTTTTGCGCCACAATAGTACTGCCTTTATTGTTATGACTATGGCTTTCAGCGCCTTAATTACATTTTCGTGTGTTTGTCTTATTAGGCTATATAGAAATTGGAGAATGAAATGTATAGTGCAGGATGTTTGTGTTTGCGGGCTAATTCGCAGACATTTTAAATTGAAACTTATACTGCGTCTGTCGTGTCGGAACTTGAATGTAGGGTGCGTACTGTGACCTTTTCACTTTGTTTGATTCGGTTGCTGTTCTTATGGTTTCAAGGAAGTCCGGTAAAACTTCTGTCTAAAAAATGGCAGGCAGTAATTTGCTGAGCCTATTCACGTTGAGGATGAAATACAGGGTGAGTCACAAAAAAAAGAGTACTCAAATTTACGATTTTATATTATATTCGGTTTATAAAAATTCCACTTATTCATTAATATCAAGCATTATTGAGTAAAATATTCAATATTGTGTTCGGTTTCAAAATGCAGTAAGTTTACCAAAATAGTCATATCTGGTAAACGGTACCATGGTTTAGCCAATTAGCTTTAACTTTAATTTATTGACACATCATCATCATCGGTCGACCTGTGTAATATCACTTAGGTCAAGACCAATGTCCTTTGCAATGCTGTCAAAATTGGTGGTGTTTTTCCTGCCACAGTTGGAATGACCATAATTATATTTAGGAGTCCATAACATGGGAGACAGACTGGTCCTAAGTGAGTACGCAGTGCCCTGCAAACTGAAGATGCCCCTGTCTCAAAGTGACTGACAGAGGAGAGATGCCAGAGCGGACATGTTTACCCCACTATATACAGAGTTTACCTCACTATATATCGAGTTTAACCTCACTATATACCGAGTTTCCCTCACTATTTATCGAGTTTACCTCCCTATATATCGCGTTTACCTCACTATACCGAGTTTAGCGCACTATATCGAGATTACCTGTATGTGCATAACGTACCGAGTTTAGCTCACTATATATCAAGATTACCTATTTGTATACCGAGTTTATATTTTCGAGTTATATAGTGAGCTAAACTGGGTATTTTTTTAGTTACGCTACTAGAGCTGATTTGTTTTGCACGCCCGTTAAGGCGCAGTCACACCTAGCCGATGTGGCTCGCCGGATACCGAAGCACAAATTTGGCGATTTTCGGGGATCGGTACTAGTATGGTAGCGCAACGGTATTACATCGCTAAGAACGGTACTACAACGGTACTACATCGTCAGGACATAGACTTGCAGCAAGTCCGTAGTACACAAACAATGACGGTATGTTGTAAAGTGAGAAAATGAATTAAAATACCTAATATAAATAATGAATCGTAAAGTATCATATATTTCAGGCTTGTAAAAATAGTCCAGCCCGTACGTTTTATCATAACTTTCAAAACCGCACTAGTTTGGGGGAATTTGTTATAGTCCCATTGCTCGCTGCAACGGCAGACATTTTTGAGAATGTTCAAAAATGTCTACCGTCGCCTCGCCTGCCGTTGCTAATTTTTTCGCCGATGTTCTGACAATGTCCTGACGATGTACTTTACCGTTCTTACCGATGTGATTGTTGCGCTACCGTAATAGTACCGATCCCCGACAATCGCTAAATGTGTGCTCCGGTATAGCTCGGGCAAACAAAATCGGCTAGGTGTGATAGCGCTTAGCCCTCCTCGTAGGGCCACTATCACTATCCAGGGAAATACTATACTAAGATAGAATATAGAAACACTATCAGCCATCCTAGCCGAGTTCGGTTCTCGGGTTTGTCGGTTCTCGGATGGGGAGCATTTTTTCTAGTATTAGTATAGATAGAGTAGTCCTAAAGGTAGGACTAATAGCGCTTTAATAAAATCCCTGACCGTCGTCCTGCCGATGTACTCACGATGTACTATAACGTTCTAGCGATGTGATACCGTTCCGCTACCGTACTAGTACCGATCCCCGAAATTCGCCTGTGCTACGGTATAGCATCGATGAGCCAAATCGGCTAGGTGTGACAGCGCTTTTACCTAATGTATCAAAATTGGTAGTAGAATAGCTAGCAATTCCATTTAAGTGTCATATTGAATTCCATTAATGAACTGTATATTGGACCACGGTCTGTGCAGCTGAAGTAAGCTCAGTACGATCTTGGTGGGATTGAGCAAGACAAGCCACTTTACAGCAACTGATTATGTTACTAGGTGGGAATCAAGGCTAAGTAATTGCCATGACAACTATGTGTGACTTCAAAATACCGTCATAGCAGCCGATAACGCGATTAAGTGTTACCAGGCATACTCGCTTGCCGAATTTAGGTCATTTGTACTTTTATGAAAGTTCCTGAGAAAGTGTTTGGAAGTATTATACAATATAATACCTATGTATTATACAATATATAATCCAAGTCATTAGTTTAGAGAGGATATTGTTTCCGACTTTTGTCCTTTCGATTTTAGCCTCCGATTTAAGAGATATTTGTATTTTGAACCCTATGTAATGTTTTTCTTCAAAACGTTTATGTATAGCCTTCATTAGCTCAAACGTCAAAGCGCCGGCTTCACAATCATGAGGTCAGTGGTTCGAATCCTGCCGATGGGGATGGTTTTCTTTTCTGTTATTACACTGTTTGTTTTTATAAATTGACAGGATTGCTTATCGTTCGCTATATTTATTGAATGTTGAATGATACTTTTTTTCTTTTGCAATTTCACTGCGATAAAGAATGTCCTGTAAATATAATTGTGTTTACTACTCCTAGGCCTACATTGAATGGCCCCTAGCTAGTCTATGAACATGATCTGCAAAGGCCAATTGTTATGTAAATAAGAAGCCAGTCGGCTCATGTCCTTGAATCGATTTTCCTATTTCCTACACCACCGAAACATTATTTCAATAATAATAATACAGGCACATTGATTTGTATTACATAACGGCTGGCATTTACTTTACAAGTTTAGCTCAATCGATAATAACACACAACGAGTTTCTATTGTATTGGCATGTTGCATAGGAGTAGGACAGTTCGGTGGTATACCGCGGTTCATTCACATTTCATGATGCCTTGCACACTAAACAGTCAGTGGAAAATTAAAATGAAATCGTAAATAATTCCACATTCCAAAATAAACTATAATTGAACAATAATGAATAATTATACGAAATGATAAACAATATCGAAAACTAATAAAAAATGTATATAAACGATTAAAATAAAATTTCAAGACGTGATAGGAGTCGAACCCACGACCTCCGGTTTACTAGTCCAATGCTCTACCGCTGAGCCAACTATGCGCTATGTGAACGCAATAACAAACAAAAGTAATATGGTTCAATATACCACTCTTCTCTAAATTGGATGTTTAAAATGCTTTATATTTCTTAATCTTTGTAGTTTTAAGATAGTTTCTCGTTCAAAAGTTGATTATTTACTGTTAAAGAAAGTAATTCTGATTTAAATGTAACGAATAACACTACTTTTTGAAACAATTCTAGATATATTATATTTCGTTTGTACAGCATTTTGTCGATTTATGTGCACACTTTTACGACTTAGTATTGCATCATGGGCTTTTTGCCGGGCACGCGAGGACTTGGGAGCGAAGCGAGACATGTGATTTTTGTCCAGGACAAACACTTGAGCTGTACACGCCCCTTTAAGAATCGGTTCACAAAGTACGGGATTTGTTATTCGTTAAATCTAATAAATCATAGACTCATTTTATAGACAACAACACCGTGTTGAAAAACCCGTGTGTATTTAGGGAATAGTTGAATGAGAACTATATTTGGGTATAAAGCGCTGAGGATTTCAGGAAAATCGCAATAGCTCAGTTGGTTAAGATTAGGACTCTCAATCAGCAGGCCGTACGTTCGAATCTTTGTGGCGGTTTATATTCCTTGTGCTCTATACTTAGAGCGGTCGAGTCTGGGTAGAGGTCGGTTAGGGTTTTAAGTATGCCGAAATATAATATTTATTATTGTTCTCTCATTATACGTCCATTCGGGGTTTTCATTTATATTGACATAATTTTAACGTTATTTATTTATTTTGTATTTACTTTCTTAATTGTTGATGTTTATTTAATTATTTATCAATCAATTAATTATAAATAGGCCTTAATATACTATTTTATTGATATAATTATTAATCTATATATTATTTATTTACATTAATTACTTAATTTCTTCATATTTATTATTTATTTATTATTTATTAGGTCACGTTCAGAGTGTATGCAACATTCTTAAATAGTCTAAAAACGCAGAAAAATGACACTATTTAGGGGAGTAAGATTCATAATGCTACTTGATTACACACATTATGCCTATACCAGAAAACAATAACACGTTGTATGTTTAATGGCTCCCATATTGTTTAGTATTCAATGATAACATTATCCATGCTTGTACCAGGGAGGTGTCATTGACACCTCCCTGCTTGCACATCAAGGAGGATTATTCTTATGACGTTAACGAGTGGATTACGATAAGCCTAGCAATGAATAGGCGGCTACAAACATATCGTTTGAGTCGGGGTTTGAGGAGTGTCGCGATTAGCCTCTATCACCTGCCATGATAAAACCTGGCACTTGTACCCGGGGGGGGGGGGGGCACTCAACTTTTTTTGGGGTAGGGGTGTGCCGCCCAGGGTCTCAAAAAGGGGGCTAAAGAACTGAACTGAGTGGATTTTATGACGAAAAATAGGGTCTTAGGAACTGATTTTTTTCCCAAAAAAATAGGTCTTGAGAACTAGCCTATAGTTCAATTTTCGATTTATTTTGGTTTAAGAACGCAAAATTTTCGAAAAATTGGGGCTTTGGAACACAAAATTGGTGCTTTGGAACGCAAAATTAAGCGATTTTTGAATTTTCAATGAAAATGGGGTCTTAAGAACTGATGCAGGCTCAAAAAAAGGGGGGGGGGTCATAAGAACTAGCAGCAGAGGGTGAAAAAGGGGGTCTTCAGCGCGGCACCTAACTATACCCTTTTCAAATGTCAGTGCCCCCCACGGACTTGTACTAGAAACCCGATAGGTGTACAATCTGGCAAATGGGTCGCTCTCTACGTCACAACAGGGGTCGGGTGAACACTGGACAGCTTAATAACACAATCTTCCTCGCGCTTTCATGTGTCTGCTTCACTAATTGGGCCATCGAGAGTACTACAATAGTTCTATTGTTAACGCCAGATAAGTAGAGAGGTTTCTAGTTAATCACCGATCTTTTTCCGATGCTTTTAACAATAGAACGAAATACCGTTGGAATATCGTTGTAAAATCGCTAGAAAAATGATTTAAAATCACTGTAGAGTTTGGATATCGCCCCTTAGTGGTTTAACACGTAATAGCAGGTATCGTTCAAATATCTACTATCTTAAAACCGTTGGAGTTGAACAATCAAGTCTAGTTTAAAGGTAGGTGTTCCTATTTCAGGCCTAATTTCTAACTTGATGTGTTTTATTCTACATGAAGGGTCATCCTTAAAATAGTCATATTCCAAAGTTTGATTTTGCATAACTTAAAATGGTTCTTATTTCTAAAGCACCAAGGTGACATGATTTTGCCCATTGAGAAGTAAACGAACTAGCCGGATAGGTCATCACCTTTGGCGGTGAGTAATTCTGTTATACCTTCGGGGAGGTATTCATAGTGCAGAGTATAACAGAATTATGCCCAAAAGATGTAGATGTGAGAAGAAAAAAAATCTAAAGTGATCGGAACATTCACCTGTAAGTAATTATCTTGATGTTTTTCGGTGTTGAGAGTAAGTGACATTTACGAAATTTAGGCGCGCACACGCACTTTAGTTGCCAGATTGAAGAAAATGTGGTCGCCATGCATCGTCTGTCAACTACATATCTTGAGCTATTCCTCTAGACATCAGTTTCTCATTTCCTATACATCAATTGCGTGTATCATCTATTTCAAAGCAATGAAAATCGTCATAACAAGTAGTCTAATACAAACATCAGGTGTGATACTCTAGAGTAATTATCTTGATGTTTTTCGGTGTTGAGAGTAAGTGACATTTACGAAATTTAGGCGCGCACACGCACTTTAGTTGCCAGATTGAAGAAAATGTGGTCGCCATGCATCGTCTGTCAACTACATATCTTGAGCTATTCCTCTAGACATCAGTTTCTCATTTCCTATACATCAATTGCGTGTATCATCTATTTCAAAGCAATGAAAATCGTCATAACAAGTAGTCTAATACAAACATCAGGTGTGATACTCTAGACAATTATGAGAGCTACATATTTGTCAAGAACGACGATGAGATTATATTCCCTAAGCGTACACAAAACGTATTTAGCATAATCGCTGGAAGGAAACACTAATATTCCTGATAGGATTTACAACATAACCTTTCTGTTATCATGAACATTATGTCAATGCTATTTAATGCATGGGCGTTGATAACTGTTGAGTGTTGACGTATGGATTGTAATACATTGTATTTCATATCTGTGCATTTTCATGTCAATGATTTAAAGGAGATTGTTCCCTACCATACATATTTATTAGATCGGCGTTTTAGTGTAGTTGGTACAGTAATATCAAAGGAATCACTATTCACAAGAACGTCACTAGAACGTCACTATAGAACGTGTGCAAATGTTTCAGGAATATAGTTATATCCGTAGTGTAAGCCATTCGTATAAGTTAGACTAGTGTAAAGACCCTATTATGGAATAAACTTGTATAATCCGTTAATTCGTCAACAGAGGATTTTGTGCTACGTTATATCCGTGCTGTCTTATACCAAGGAAAAACCGGAAATAAGCCGATAATATCGGTATAACGATTCCTCGTTGATCAGTCAAAAAGCGATATTAAAGTAGGATATATTACATTAGATGGGTGTGACTCTGTTTGAATATTTCTCATTCCAAATACGTCATCATTATTTTCATCACCATACTACTAGATTTCATTTTAATTGCGACTCATATATTCAGAAAGCACAACTTGATTTATTATCTTATCAGTCCAGAATCGACTAACGTTAAACTTGTATTGCTTATAACAACACGCCCATAGCGCGGTCGAAAAAATAAAATATTAAATGCCAATCATGTCAGCTATTAAATATTTGTTCTTGCTCTATGTGTTTTACCTTCGGATATATTCCAAAAGTTTTCCTTTAAAGATCTGTTCGCATTCTGTTCTGCTTTGATATTTTAAATGTTCTCCTACTATGTTACAAATGTTAGGTTTGCGTTAGCGTAATCCGTTCTAATACCACACATCCATCAACCTCTTTGCCGCTTTTTCTCTGACTCTTTTTACAGCGCCATGCAATCTTTAAGTGTGTTTGTGTATCTATCAGTGTGTAAATACGATGCCAATGGTCGTCATTGCTATCTTTTTTAATAATGTCAATTTACTAGAGTTTCTTTTGTAAAAATCAGACAAATTAAATTGCTACGGGATTACCGTGTTTTTTTAAAGTAATTTTGATTTGTATTTCGATTTGAAGTAAACCTATCGATCAGCAAACGCATAATTCGAGCAGATGGACGCACGTGACCTTATGACGTGACGTGACATGACATGACGTTACGTGACATGACGTTACGTAACGTGACGTAAAGTGACTTGACGTAAAGTGACGTGACGTAACGTGACGTGGTCGTAGACTCTCAGTCGCCCCGTCTTTGTTACGTTTCGATTACTGACGGTAAATGACCTAATTCGGACGTGTATGTTTCCGAAAGTATGTGATTATTTTTAGTCATTATTATGATGTGTAAAGTGGTAAAACGGTAGTCCTTAAGTGTGCTGTTTCTGCTTATAAGCATTAACACGGTAGGATATAAGAAGAAGAAGAAAAAATTGTTTCTCCTTTATTAGTAATTCTATTTAGATTCGGAATATCTAAGCATCTCATTTCTGTGAGACGTGACTTGAGGCATGGTAGCTACCATCTTGTATTCATTTTTGACTTATCAGGTTCATGCAGAGATACTGGACATAATACTCACGATGAATCCAATTCAGAATATTTGATTTCGTGGGGTATCACGTTCACAATATTGAACCAGAGAAATTCAAATCATATTACGACTCGTACTTCCACTAAAATGTTTGTATTTTTTTGCAAGTAACAAAGATGCTGACGTCGACCTTTCATTATCTAATCTTGTATCGGTTAAACCTAGTTTACATACATTCACCTGGATTTATAATTGCAGGGGTTTATTTATTTCTATTCATGGATTCCTGTTGTACGTAAAGTCTGCCGTCGACCTTTTACCACCTTATTGCTTATCAACCAGCTATATCTAAATAACAATGTATTCACCTGGTTTCCTAATTGTTATGGGTTTAATGAATTTCAGATGCAAAAGGTTAACTTATTGTATTCTGGTCTTGTCCTCGGGTGGGGGAGAGAGAGGCTCAAATTGCCGATCGGAAGTCAAGGCTTATCTTTGGTCAGCATAGCCTTGGTAGCGCTATACTGTTAAGGCGTGATTGTAGGGCGGAGTTGTTTTCATGTAAGTATTAAAGGTAACCGCGATAAAACAACAAAATCAGCAAATATAATTGACCCTGGCTCTTTTTTTTGTAATGCTATAAAAAAGGAAAATCTGGAAACTATTCTTTTTTACTAAAACAGTTGGGAACACAACACCACTTGGCATACTTTCTTGGCATACTTTCTTTTGGTAGAACTTCGCTGCTGCTGAATTTTTAGTCGGCGCAGTCGCCATTATTTTCGTCCTATGCTCTATGCTCGTCATGAATAATGCATGTTACGACTGAATGATTGACATCAAATTGGTCAGCATAGCGTTGGCGGCGCTGTGGGCGCGGTTCTCAAATGACGTCAAACGCGTCAAATGATGGTCAATGATGATAACCCTAATTTATGTAAATATGCAAAAGGGACCGTTTTCGCTATGACCATCAGTATAGGACTTTCTAATCCCAAAATTAATAGAATCCCTGATTAGACGGTGACTCAAAACTAGGCAATTTAATGAGAGGGTTTACACACGAAAGGGAGGTTTATAAAGTGAGAAGGTCAAGAGGATTTCATAAAAGGGTAAAGGGGTAATCCAGACAACTTATTTAAAAAGGGGTCTATGTGCCCCCCCCCCCCCCCCCCCCCCCCCACCCTCCCACCCATCACCACATGTCTAGTCCATCACTGATGCCCAATGACAAACCCAACCCAGATGACCTCTACTGTACCTGATTAGGGTCGTTCACCTCAATCTACACTCTTAGAAAAAGGGTGCTTCAGGGGTTCTTGGCTCTCCCGTATATGGAACCCTCAGGGTTAAAGGTTCTTTTAGTTTAAAGAACCCCAAAATCTTCTGTAGAGAACCTTTAGAGGTTCGAAAGACGCATTTTTGTTCTTTTTGAACCTTTAAAGGTTCTTTGTGGAACCTATAAAGGTTCTAAAAAGGGTTCCATATACGGGACAGCCAGGCCCGTAACTAGGGGGTGGGGGGCGGGGGCGGACGCCCCCCCCCCCCCAAATCTGAAAAAAATCCTTTTTTTTGTACCAATGTACCTTTTTTTGGTACCAATGCACCCTTTTTTGGTACTAATGTACCTTTTTTTGGTGCTAATGTACCTTTTTTGTTTTGAAAACGCCCCCCACCCACTCCAATTTCCCCAATTTCCGAAAAACGGCCCATTTCCCATTGTGTAAACCGTTTTTTCGGGCCGATTTGGACTAAAACATGTCCTACCCCCCCCCCCCCCCCCCCCCCCCCCCCTCCCCCGCTCTGAGATGACTTTAAAAAAATTGGGGGCAACCTTTTACGATTTTTTGGGTACCGATGTACCTTTTCCGGAAAATACGCCCCCCCCCCCTAAAAAAAATCCTGCTTACGGGCCTGGGGACAGCCAAGAACCCCTGAAGCACCCTTTTTTCCAAGTGTGTATAGCAGACGACATGGTGCTGCAATAAATTGTAAGGTTAATTGAAATTGCTATAAACACAGAATCTTTTAACAATACAGGCTGAAAACCTGTGCTTCCAGCTAATTTGCGCTAATTTCCTTTGGAGACCGGGATATGAAGCGACTGACTAGTTGAACATCCTCACCATCGATTGAGATATTATGCACAGGCTGTTCTTCTCAAGTTGTTAGAAGTTTTGTCTTTTTGACATTGAGCTTGAGATTGAACTTCCTGCCTGCATCATTTACGGCTGATGTTAGCCTCTCGATGTCTTCTTCAGAGGTTTCAAAAACTGCAGTGTCATCGGCATATCTGAGATTTAAAATTGGTGTACCGCCTACTTTTATCCCATACTGGTTTTACATCAGCGTCTCTCATGACTTTTTCTGTGTAGGAGACGAACATGTGTGGTGAAGCAATGCATCCCTGCCTCCATATAAGGAACATTAATAATATCAGGAGAATATTCTCAAATGAAACTGCAGCTGAACCTACATGTACTATCAAACATGCTCTTATCACTTCACGTATCGACACTGGCTATTCTCTCATGACTGGTATCACTAAACATTCTATTCGTAAAGTTCAGCTTGCTAAAAACGCAGCTGCCCTCATTCTTATACCCTCAAATTTTAAAAGATCTGCACTGGCTACTTGTTCGTGAAAGAATTCATTTCAAAGTACTTCTTTTAACTTGGAAATTATTAAATTGACTTGTAACATCATATTTTTCATATCAGATCTTCTTGTTCCATATCAACCTGTTCGTGACCTTCAGTCTTCTGATAAACATTTTCTCGCCGTTCCTAGAACGTTTTCTACACATGGAGATCGTACATTTTCAGTTGCTGCACCCTTTTGGAATTCATTACCTCTAAATAGCAGATATTGTGACTCTATTCAACCATTTAAACATTTGTTAAAGACTCACTATTTAAATAGTTTTATAACTGATGCAGTGTTTACATCTTATGTTCAATTGTGTTTTTGTATTTATGTATGCTCTCGTTTGCGCCTCGGAATAGTTTATCTAGATTGATGGCGCAATACAAATGCCTTATTATTATTATTATTTTGCCCACCATGGTATCATTGGAAATTAATCATTATATTAAAAAAAAATATTGCTATACATTTTGATCACTTCAGCCCTCAAGATTTATGTTAAAGTACAATGTATGTAACTTCAACCTTCAACACATTTGACAACACAGTCAACCCATTATTGATCCACTAAAATGCCATCCTCGGGTCCGGAGGTCTTTGAGTTTGCTATCGATTAGCGCAGTCCTCATCAAAATAATATTCGCTGTTTAATAACGGAAAGTATTTAAAACTGCTGTTATTTATTGACTCTTTCAACATGTCTGATTTGTACTTACAGTCAATATTTGTATCACGTATTCTACTCTGCAGACCTCTTTTAAAACATTGCCAAGATAAATATAGCCTGCATCATCAAGTAGTGGACAGTGATGGAATCATATCAAATCGAAGAAGCCAAATGTGCGTCCAGGTTTAAAGATGAAGAGATAAATAAAACTGCATCATTTTTCTTAATACATTCTCAATCTTAGATGATTATCAATGTACTGTTGTTAACGGATGCAAAATATAAAGCTAACCAAATTTCTAAGCAGTCTCTATTAATTACATTATTGAAGGAGGAATATATGTGTAGTTAAGGATCAACCTCTATAAAAACTTGATGCTTTCCTTTTGTGTGTATTTTACCTCATCTTATTACTTTTGATAATCTTCCATTGTATACATAATTTCAATCTTACATCCATATCACATTTTGCGCTGATACACGCGACGAGATATGTAACAACATTCCGGGATCAATCTGACCTTTATGACAAGAATATTACCATTCCAATGTCAAAAAATACGTTGAATGTTTTCACCTAATGCATTTATGCTTCCATGCATGTTCAAGTTCATACCGACATTCCCCAAGGCAATTTGATTGTAATGTAATACAAACCACATTACTTGCCGTGGAGTTGCTGCTGAATATCTTATGCTTCATTATAACTCGACACTTTTTTTTTTAAATATGGACTTAATTAAATCAAATTCTAATAGAAACACCCAAGCGTCATATGCCATATGTTGTGATAGATATAATTGTCCACCTGTATTCATGCTTTGACTTTTGCTTTTTACTTGACTACAATGTGTTGAAGTGGTTATGATTTTACTAAAACCTGCTGGTGGCATGCTTCTTCAGCAATTTCTAATAGCATGTGTCCTGTTGAAGCAAGGATTTAGTGGTTAGGTGAACATTTTCAACCTAACATTTTGGAATCCGCCAAAAATCTTCAATCTCAAATTAAGAAATCCGCCAGCAGGGTTTCATACATGAGTGACCATGAGCTAGAACTAATAAGTATGAAGTATTGACATTTTTATCATATCAATCTATTAGCGCTTTGCGTTTAATTTACCAGAACAAACAGCTGTAATGACTCTAAGTTTTTAACACGACTAGCTTCACTGAGATGTTTTCCCTTTAACTGACGTGCCAACAAAGCATTGCAGTCTGCAGGTGTTCAGTAGCTTTACATTACAGATTGTCTGCAATCTGATTCTGAGTATACAGTGGTTTTTTATTATTATTTATTTATTTATTTACTGCTTTATGTTCACCCTACGATGGACCGACTGAGCAGCAATGCCATTAGGCTTTTAAGTTAAGTAATATTGATGTTCACTCTGCGATGGGGAAAAGTTTACCGAGTGAGCAGCGTCATTAGCCATGCTAGTGTTTTGTTGGAAATCCCTCTTAGCCAGCTGCACATTGACCGTAAAGTGCAGAGAAGCGGTCAAAGGGGGAGGTGTGGTTAAAAAGTCGGTTCAAAAGGTGTATACATTTTTAAAAGGAAATTTGCCAATTAAATTCAACTCAAACTGATGGTTTATGATGGCCTTGAGGTGTTTAAATTATAGAAATCATCATAACAGTTGATTACCCGGTAGCCATTAAAATCGGACGAGACTTCACGGGAGACGGATTCTGCTCTCATATAGCCCGGTAGCTAATTGTTAGAGAGTGTTCATCTGTGAGCTTTATGAACATTCCGTATAATATTGATGATGATTTGCCTTATGGGCGTGACGCTTCGCTTGTCTAGAAATAGTGCGCGTGTATTCTGATGTGCAAAATGTAACACAATAAGTCAAGAAATTCATAATCGTCAGTAGCTGGAATTAATTATGATGCATACAGGGTGAACCCAAAAAAGTGTACTCAACTTTAGGGCTTTACTTCTAAAATTCTGGGCAAAGATTCTTCAAATTATATATTCTGACAGAGAGGCTGTTTCGTTAGCTTTCAAAAGAATTTTGGCATAATTCTGTTATACCCTACACACCTCCATCGGTAATATGCGTCGTTCTTGAAAATCATGCACTATGAATACCTCTGTGAAGGGTATAACAGAATTACTCCAGAATTTTAGATGGTTAAATTGGTCGAGGAAAACATGCTTTATGCCCATTTAGATTAAAGTGTACATTTTAAAAATGGAACAAGATATTTCTCTAACAAACTCGTGTGAATTTCATTATTAAATAATGTTGCACACTCTTATCCGATCATCACAAAAGCCTGAGTTTATCTTTGCTCTATGTATTCAAGAAAATAATAATGACATTGTTTTTATCATTATTTTGCATTTAATGTATGAAAATAATATCTGAGCAAGTTTGTTTGTCTTATTAATTAGCTATGTGTCTCATGCATGTAGCCACTATATCGTGAATATCATGCGTCATTATATATATTACATACAATACTCAATATTTTGAGGGTTTTTTGCCCGGTTTCAAAAAGGCAAACTTTACCAAAATAGTCATACCTTGATAACGGTATCATGAAATGCTGTGATTCTTTTTGGTGATAACAGTAAATAAATGCAGTTATTGATACAAGCATTTGGTTGCTTTCATATTTTGGTAAAAAATATTTTCTGTATTTATTTTACTTTGAGTACACTCACCCTGTATCGTAGCCTATAATACTATTACAATGAAACGGTGGCATGTACATGTAGATGAACAAACATCTGCGCACTTTATTCTAACAGTAAGATTTTGAAAGCGAGAGGGATGAAACATTGTTAATCTATCAATTTCAGGCAAGCAAAATGCAGCATAATTCAGATTAAGAATGTCTATATCGGGGTTATGTGGCATAATAAGACACATCATTTTTGTATCAAAACTCTTTTGTTAATAAAGTCCGTGTTGAGAATTCTATCAGTTCCCTAGAACATCATCAATATGTCAAACTGTCTCGATGGTGTGAAATGTTTTCAACTGTGCGCTTTTCTTTACCATTTTTATTATACTTCGTTCAATATCAAATTCGAGAAAATTGTAAAGTGATATTTATCCGCGAAAAATAGAATGTAGAACCTATTTAAATATTAGGTCTAGAATTGTTACTCATATATTGGACAAATTAATGTAATTGTGGAACATTTTGTCAAGAAAAAGTAACTACGGTCTGAACATTTTGAGTCTCAGTGGCTACAATTTATCGCTAAAATGGACGCCGTGTTACTTAGCCATGATCATGCAATACGCAAGTGACATGTCATAAAGTGAAGCCTCATTGAGAATATTACCCGCCAATAACGGCGAGAGAATTGAGAACAAGGATTTCCGTTGGTCAAAAGGTCACTCCAGAATAATAACAACCTTGTCAGTCAAAATGTAACAAAAAATGAACGTGACCTGCATTTCGGATTCTTAAGATCAGACGTTTCTAAGATGTAAGAGTAATGCCGCGAACGATTTGACTTGAGTGTTGTAAAGGGCAGTTAAATACTAGTTTTAGTGAAATGAAGAAAACACAGTATAGATGGATGCTTCTGTATTATGAAATATAGCTAATTCAAATGAGTTGCCCGTGCAAGTATTATTCATATCGTATATCTAGCGATGTATCAGTTTTGTGGTATTCGTACAAACATGACTACAATGAAGCACCTGTATTTTTTCTCGAAATGTGTTGATGTATTGGTTAGGGTCCATATCCAAACTCTCAGTGCTTTTAAATCGTTTTTCTAGCGATTTAAAAGCGCTTTTCCAACGGTATTTCGTTCTATTGTTAAAAGCATCGGAAAAAGATCGGTGATTAACTAGAAACCTCTCTACTTATCTGGCGTTAACAATAGAACTATTGTAGTACTCTTGATGGCCCAATTAGTGAAGCAGACACATGAAAGCGCGAGGAAGATTGTGTTATTAAGCTGACCAGTGTTCACCCGACCCCTGTTGTGACGTAGAGAGCGACCCATTTGCCAGATTGTACACCTATCGGGTTTCTAGTACAAGTCCCGGGGGGGGGGGGGGGCACTGACATTTGAAAAGGGTATAGTTAGGTACCGCGCTGAAGACCCCCTTTTTCACCCTCTGCTGCTAGTTCTTATGACCCCCCCCCCCCCCCCCCTTTTTGAGCCTGCATCAGTTCTTAAGACCCCATTTTCATTGAAAATTCAAAAATCGCGAAATTTTGCGTTCCAAAGCACCAATTTTGTGTTCCAAAGCCCCAATTTTTCGAAAATGTTGCGTTCTTAAACCAAAATAAATCGAAAATTGAACTATAGGCCAGTTCTCAAGACCTATTTTTTGGGGAAAAAAATCAGTTCCTAAGACCCTATTTTTCGTCATAAAATCCACTCAGTTCAGTTCTTTAGCCCCCTTTTTGAGACCCTGGGCGGCACACCCCTACCCCAAAAAAAGTTGAGTGCCCCCCCCCCCCGGGGTACAAGTGCCAGGTTTATCATGGCAGGTGATAGAGGCTAATCGCGACACTCCTCAAACCCCGACTCAAACAATATGTTTGTAGCCGCCTATTCATTGCTAGGCTTATTGTAATCCACTCGTTAACGTCATAAGAATAATCCTCCTTGAAGTGGCCTTTAAAGACTATTGTTCAGCCGTGGATGATTTTAGAGTAAGCAGGGAGGTGTCAATGACACCTCCCTGGTATAAGCATGGATAATGTTATCATTCAGCGTGTTTTTACTGAAGAAAAAAAGCAGGCATATGACTGCTAACGGATTAAAATCCCCCAGTAAAAACACACCACCACCGGCATTTGCCCGCTCATACCGGTTTTTTTCTCCTGGATTTTAGATGCCTTTTATCCTTCGAAACCAAGGATAATAGCGGTTGAAACCGGTTAGGAAAAGCAGTCTTTCGTCAGTATAAAAACGCACGGTTCCAGCTCAGCGCGTTTGCCGATGGTAAGCGGAAATGGGGATAGTCATGTGACCCGTAGTCAATGCATCGCGAGTGACCTGCTTACGACATTTCACTGGCATTTATTATAATGAGGTCAGCGGCAGCCGGCAAGTTTGTTTATCGTACTGCAATAAAAACACGTCTCTCACACGAGCAACCGGCTTTTATCCTGCTTTTTATAAGACGGGTAAAAGCCGGTTTGCTTAATAAAAACACGCTGATTGAATACTAAACAATATGGGAGCCATTAAACATACAACGTGTTATTGTTTTCTGGTATAGACATAATGTGTGTAATCAAGTAGCATTATGAATCTTACTCCCCTAAATAGTGTCATTTTTCTGCGTTTTTAGACTATTTAAGAATGTTGCATACACTCTGAACGTGACCTAATCAATAATAAATAAATAATAAATATGAAGAAATTAAGTAATTAATGTAAATAAATAATATATAGATTAATAATTATATCAATAAAATAGTATATTAAGGCCTATTTATAATTAATTGATTGATAAATAATTAAATAAACATCAACAATTAAGAAAGTAAATACAAAATAAATAAATAACGTTAAAATTATGTCAATATAAATGAAAACCCCGAACGGACGTATAATGAGAGAACAATAATAAATATTATATTTCGGCATACTTAAAACCCTAACCGACCTCTACCCAGACTCGACCGCTCTAAGCATAGAGCACAAGGAATATAAACCGCCACAAAGATTCGAACGTACGGCCTGCTGATTGAGAGTCCTAATCTTTACCAACTGAGCTATTTCGATTATCCTGAAATCCTCAGCGCTTTATACCCAAATATAGTTCTCATTCAACTATTCCCTAAATACACACGGGTTTTTCAACACGGTGTTGTTGTCTATAAAATGAGTCTATGATTTATTAGATTTAACGAATAACAAATCCCGTACTTTGTGAACCGATTCTTAAAGGGGCGTGTACATCTCAAGTGTTTGTCCTGGACAAAAATCACATGACTCGCTTCGCTCCCAAGTCCTCGCGTGCCCGGCAAAAAGCCCATGATGCAATACTAAGTCGTAAAAGTGTGCACATAAATCGACAAAATGCTGTACAAACGAAATATAATATATCTAGAATTGTTTCAAAAAGTAGTGTTATTCGTTACATTTAAATCAGAATTACTTTCTTTAACAGTAAATAATCAACTTTTGAGCGAGAAACTATCTTAAAACTACAAAGATTAAGAAATATAAAGCATTTTAAACATTTAATTTAGAGAAGAGTGGTATGTTGAACCATATTACTTTTGTTTGTTATTGCGTTCACATAGCGCATAGTTGGCTCAGCGGTAGAGCATTGGACTTGTAAACCGGAGGTCGTGGGTTCGAATCCTATCACGTCTTGAAATTTTATTTTAATCATTTATATACATTTTTTTAAAATTAGTTTTCGATATTGTTTATCATTTCGTATAATTATTCATTATTGTTCAATTATAGTTTATTTTGGAATGTGGAATTATTTACGATTTCATTTTAATTTTCCACTGACTGTTTAGTGTGCATGGCATCATGAAATGTGAATGAACCGCGGTATACCATCGAACTGTCCTAGTCCTATGCAACAGGCCAATACAATAGAAACTCGTTGTGTGTTATTATCGATTGAGCTAAACTTGTAAAGTAAATGCCAGCCGTTATGTAATACAAATCAATGTGCCTGTATTATTATTATTGAAATAATGTTGCGGTGGTGTAGGAAATAGGAAAATCGATTCAAGGACATGAGCCGACTGGCTTCTTATTTACATAACAATTGGCCTTTGCAGATCATGTTCATAGACTAGCTAGGGGCCATTCAATGTAAGCCTAGGAGTAGTAAACACAATTATATTTACAGGACATTCTTTATCGCAGTGAAATTGCAAAAGAAGAAAAAATCATTCAACATTCAATAAATATAGCGAACGATAAGCAATCCTGTCAATTTATAAAAACAAACAGTGTAATAACAAAACAGAAAAGAAAACCATCCCCATCCGCAGGATTCGAACCACTGACCTCATGATTGTGAAGCCGGCGCTTTGACGTTTGAGCTAATGAAGGCTATACATAAACGTTTTGAAGAAAAACATTACATAGGGTTCAAAATACAAATATCTCTTAAATCGGAGGCTAAAATCGAAAGGACAAAAGTCGGAAACAATATCCTCTCTAAACTAATGACTTGGATTATATATTGTATAAACATAGGTATTATATTGTATAATACTTCCAAACACGATGGTCAATATATTACGCCCCCTCCGTCATCACCCATCCATTGTACAAATATGTTACGTGACCTATCGCCAAAATGTTTTCAGCATTGATTTCAATGGAATGATGGGGGAAATGGGCTACTTTCACAATATCTTGGCAATACTGCGCCAAACAATAGATGAATAGAGTGATGGAGCGGTAGCTTAATTCATATTTCTAGACGACCAGATACATTGATCGGCGGTGAACGTAAACATTTTATGATCGGATTTAAAAAGCTTATAAATAGTATTTCTTAAAGAATATAACACAACCTTCCTCGCGCTTTGATGTGTCTGCTTCACTAATTGAGTCATCCAGAGTACTACAATAGTTCTATTGTTAACGCCAGATAAGTAGAGAGGTTTCTAGTTAATCACCGATCTTTTTCCGATGCTTTTAACAATAGAACGAAATACCGTTGGAAAAGCGCTTTTAAATCGCTAGAAAAACGATTTAAAAGCACTGAGAGTTTGGATATGGACCCTTACAGTGTTGTATTATACTTTTCAAATGAAATTGGTTAAAACATACTAGTCACCCATGACAGAATGCGTGTCGTCAATTCCCTAAGTGAACTCGAGATGTTCAATGATTTCCTGACTCGTTGATTCATTCTATCATGAATCGCGAAATATAACGTAATAAGGATAATTGAAAATAATTTCACTGAAAGACCGAACTACCATATCAAGAACGCCAGATAGATGAAATAGTCAGTTTCTAGTGGAGGGGAACATAAACAGGCCGCATCCCATTTGATAAAACAATGTTGGGTTATCACGGTGTTGAGGGACCCATCATTAATTTAAACTCATTTTCATCTCTTAACTATGATTGCAACCTACCATACGCGTCAAATTGAATGTGGGAGCATCAATTATATATTTTGAAGTCATGTATAGGTATCGCCTAATTATGACTTGCACCAAAAACCAAGCGACACACATCGATGACGAGGATTTCCGTTAGAGAGAGCACTGCCAAAGTAGTACGTATGCCTCATACGTATAAGTGACTTGTACGTAAGACTTGCACAATGGTCACAAAGGTAATATTTGCAGCACCCTACGTTCCAGCACCAATTCAAATTAAATTAAACCAATGCAAATATTTCCATAATAGAAACATTTACAGTTCAATTTTGAAGGATGTTTGTACGTATGGTGATGCGAAATATATAACTTTTGCGACTATTATCGGTCTAAGTCAGAGGGGTTGAGAAAATCGAGAACCTGACGTGGCACACAGAGATACACGACATTCATTTTCAATAATGAATTATGTAAGCCTGCCTATAAAATACGCAAATTAACTTTTTAGACACCCTGTTTCTCGTGTGACCTATTTCTATGGCGTAAAGACAGTCCCGACCGACATTGCGTATTGTAAAAGTATGAAAACAAATTTGATCCGCATTTAATTATTAATAATATTTGAACAAGTCTATTGTCTATAGATTTTAAGCCATTCAAAAGTACTTTCGGAAGCGAGGTGCCCTAAGGTTACGTTTATATCAATGTACCATTATATCAAATGTCCATTAAATGAAAGTGGCTAAAGCCATGCAAAAAATATAAGACGGGAATATGAAAAGTAACATATTTCTTGGAAGTGTCTTAGATTAGAAGGAGTAGGTTTTAATGGCCCGAACCTATTGTCATGATTGTATGGATGTCGGCTGAGTGTTATCATAAAAATAGAAAGAAAACCAGAATAATTAGTATATTCAAACATTCCAGCACTTTCATGATGATTTCATTTATTTGTAAGGTATGAAAAAGAACGCTTGGGGCTAAGGTTATGGAGTTTCTTTGGATTTGGGTGTAAAGTCATGTCAGATTATTTTTAATCAAGTACTAATGTGTTCGCCTTCGTCACACAAATGTCCATCACTTGTGAGATATCACGAATGAACTCGTCTTAAGGATATAACTGTTTGAAATCTCTAGCTAGAAATATGTTTATCACATGTTACATCTATAGGTTTGCGGATAGAATTGATGGATGCTACACAGCTACTTCGACGAGTACTTAACAAACACCAAATAAACAGAGTGGTGTATGGTGACATCCCTCCCCTGTCAGTCACTTTGAGAAAGAGGTGTCTACAGTTGCGTACGCACAAAGGATCAGCCTATCTCCCACTTGAAGTTATGGACTCCTAAATATGGCCATTCTAACCGTGGCAGTAAAAGCACCACCTATCCTGACATCATTGCAAAGGACATGGGTCTTGACCTAAATGATATTCTACAGCTCATGATGAATACAACTACATGGTACCAATATGTGTCAGCTGCTTCAAATATTCTATCCAAGGACGACCGTAATGATGATGCATCTAGGTTAACATCCTGATATTATTACTTGTACAGTTTGTCTTGACTTCACCTGGAAATTGTATTTAGTCTCATCAAATCTGTGTATTAAAAAAATATTAATTAAATACGCTTAACACCCTATAATGATAATAAAAGAAAAATTCGTGATTCGTACAACGTTCAATTGACCAAAAGGAAAACACATTATACTAATAACACCGTAATAATATCGTTATTAATTTAGATATAAGCTATCTATTATGATTCTGGGCTAATTAATTAACTATGGACTATTAAGGACATTGCACACTCCTTAATTGAGTTTTGATTGCAATAAAAGCTCTCATTATACCATGAGCATATAGAAAGCAACTTGTTCCATTTACAGGTGCTTTACTTATAGGTTAACATGGTTAATAAAGGCGATGTGTTGTTTCGAGAGAAATAAGACAAAAGAATGCACGCGCATTGATATTGATGTGTGAATAATGGTACGACCATGCAGGCAGAGGGAGTGCTATTGTGAGTATATCAACATGTGCGCAAGTGCATATATATTTCTAGAAACAAAACATAACGCATGTATTGACCAAATTCATACACGACACTATACAAATCAAAATTCACAACTTGAGCATATTTGTTGATGTAATAACGAATAAATACATGTTAACAAGTTTGCTAACACCCGCAGTGAAAATCGGCTACGAATCAAAGCTTGGTTCGACACTACTAAGAGTGTATGTATCCGTTTTAAGGAATGTCAGTGTTAGCGCAATATTGAGTTAACGTATCAACTGATGAGAAGCCGAATATTGAGGTTATCCAGATTACTATTCGGATCCCCTTAAGACGTACAAACCCTGCACAGGACAGGAACGACATACATGTAGCAAAACAAACTCCTCACCTTTTGAGAAAAATCGTACATACGAATCCGGACGCCATTTAAGAAATTTATAAGAATTATTCAAATGCCCCAGTTTTGAAATCTTCGAAACCTCAAATTCTCTCGTGCAAAAATATTGCTACCACAGAATACGTGTATATGACTGTAGGAAATTCACGTATATTAACTCTATACTGTAAGCTATGCCAGCACAGCGAACTGTAAATAGAAAAGCAATAAAAGAGATTCGTCTGTATATTTTAAAACGTGATCTACTACGCTTGTCACCAGTTTACAAACGTAAATTAATTAACCAGTGACAGCTAAATCTACACATGTTTTCTTCTGGCTTAAAATTGTCAAAGTACGTTGGGTTTTCTGTGTCCCCAGAAATTTTCTGATTTCAATTCAATCATCCCTTTTCTATTTCCTCTGACAATTTCGATGAAGTAGAAATCTCGGTCAATGACACGAGGAATATCGGGCCAACAACACTTAACTGTGTGAACGGGTGCTGTCACCTATAGCTGGTATAAATATCCACAAAGTACAATATTATTAAAGACGTGTTTTGCTTCAAAACAGAATTTAATACCATAATACGAATGTTGCCAAAGAATACATGTACATTCCTCGGTTCAGTCTACAATCATGACGGCTACGCATTCGCGTCCAGAAAACTGTTTGCAAGCTTTTTGGAAGGCAACTCACTTTACGGTCTCAGCACACTAAATTCAAGCGACCTTTCCATGGGTATTACCTGCATGTAAGAGCCTAAGTTAGTCTCCGGTAAAGATTTCATTGAGGATTACACCGTCGGAATAATGATTATAATCCACGAATGAAGTTTCACGCTAGACTAGTTTCTAATGAACTTTTACCGTATGGTACGTTACCGTATGCACCAAATCATTTAGCTTGTCAATATCGTTTATATATGTTTGCAATTCAATATGTTTACATTTTTATGAACGATGATTCTTTAAAAAATAAATATACTTTTGGAACGCCTTGTACCTCATTCACACGGGCCTGGACACATTAAAGAATGATCCGAACTTGAAGCCTTATAAGGTAGACAATACAAGTAACCAGCTATATTGTGATGGTAAGGTAAAATAAATGTTGCCAAAGTGTTGATTAAATAATTGTAACGGAACATTAGAGGGAAAGTGAATATCATGCCCAGGGTATGTACAAATTGGGCAGAATCGAACTCGATATCTAAAATATATTATGGTCTAGCAGACAATATTCAACCTTTGAATAGAATATGAGTTTTTAAAGACTTATAATCAGATTAGAAACCGTACCGACGCCCGTGGCTATTGACCCTGTACGTATACTTCAGTTGGTCAATTAGAGATTGAAACGCTCCAACATATCGTACGCTTTCCATATCTTGCGTATTCTTGCATTGTGTCTTGCATCTGTTATTATGCATCAAACTCGGAAAAAGGAAAAACTAACATAACCAGCAAAATCTTATAACGTTTGGATTTTATCTTATTCTTATGTCACCTTTTTTTAAACCCCTGAACATTTGCGTTTCTTGTAATATGCATGTGTTCTGCGATGCAGTGAACTAATTGATTGGCCCACCAGTGCTCTTTGTATAAAGAGTTTGATATATATATAATCACTCAGTTCATTAACCTTGTTAATGTCTGTTAGGCTTTTGTTCATATTTGCTCTTTATTTATTTATTTATTTATTTATTTGAACATACACTTTTACAACAGTGGTACCCGTCGACCTGACGGCGCGTTTATAATATATACGTACAATACAAATGCCACGGGGTGGGGGCGGGCGGAGCGGGGACAGGGCGGGGAGGGATGGGTGGGGTACGGGAGATGGTTAAGGTTTAGGCCTTGGAGTTGAAATATGCCACGGGGCGTGGGCGGGCGGGGGTCTTTTTCAATTTTTTTAATTGAAATATGAAAACTTTTGAATTACTTAGGCCTACTCAATACAAAACCTTTTGATTTAAAACAAAAATGTTTTAAATATTGTTCTATTCCTATGTGTTTCGTTATAGATTTTCCAACACTTTAAGTTGTTTCATTTTGTAGGTGTTCTATCTGGTAGGCCCTACTCCCTAGCGGGAGAGCCCGTCCGAAGGACGGGCGTCCCGCTAGTATATACAATAGACCAGGCTTTCTCAACTAGATTTACTGATGCGCCACATTTGAGTAACCAACTTGTTGAAGCTCCACTTGTCATATTTTTTAGAATTTACAATGGCAAAATTCCCTTTATAACATTAATTTCAAAATATTTTAACATATGTTGGCAGCATATTAACTAATATTACTGTTTTAAGGGCACATACGCGCGTAGCGCGAGAAAAATTGCTGTATTTATACATCTGACTGTCATATGCCTATGGAATTTGGCTATATCATGATATGATTTATTTATTTAAAAAAAAAATTTAACCACTCTCGCGCCACTTAGGATGCCTTGATGCGCCACAAGTGGCGCGCGCGCCACCATTTGAGAATGCCTGCAATAGACTCACTTTGAGTTCATGATCTTATAACTACCAGCCCACGTACGTTTAAAAAAGGTATGATTTGCAGAATTGGTCAAGAATAGCATAATACAACAAAGCTAGTCAATTGGATACGGTTGAATCGTGCGGATCCGTGCATCATGCGTTCATTCATTCATGTCATTATGCAGCAAACTCGGGAAACAAGTTCTTCCTTTGGTATGTTAAAACTTGGTTTGGAAATCATTGTACGATGTAATACAACATCTCTCAGTAATAAACAATCCTTCACCGGAAAACTGTAATAAAATTTATTTGAAATTTACCAAGATGTTATTCATTTCGACGAACCTGATATGTTGAATGCGATACACTTACATTTTAATTATATGCATCATGCTAATCAACAGCCAACTATCTTTACATGCTGAAGCCCATTCGATCAGTTGAATGAAAGTGTTCGTTAATTTATCAAACATACTGTAATTTGACAATGTGAACCCTGCGTAGCTATGATGTCAGAAAGGGTGGATAAAAGAACATTAACATTCTATTAATTATTTACTTGAATGAATCCTCTGGAGCACTTTGTGTTTTATCAATTACAAGTGGTCTAATGTATTTGCTTTAAGCCGACTGGATCTTTTTACAGTTACACGTGTTTCTATTTGCCTTCTCCACTAATGGCTGCCTTCAAATAAGGTCATTGCAGATGAGACATAGCTGTACTCTTGTCCAACCTCATCAACGCATACGCTGGTCCTTGAATCGTTATTCATTGATGCCTTTTCAATGCCCGGGGTATTGTCGAGTACATTTGTAAACTATAGGTTGAATACCAAGCAGCTGAGCTATGGGTCGTTTATTATTAATCAGACCAACGCACGTTTGTACTCTAGTGCATGGTCAATTGATTTCATAGCAGTTCAACCGTGTCAAGTTCCTAAGTAAAGTTTGTCTGCTCTTTTGAGCAGTGGATAAATATTGCAATTGAATTGTACTCTAGACCTCTATTTCAGGCTTTAAGAATTCGTTGGTATTTGATAAACCTCAATCTCGGAAGTCGATTAATGAACGGGTTTTTTAAATATGTGGAAGACGACCCACTAATAAAATATTGTATTACAAAAATGGATTAATACATAATGTTAATTAACTATGTTTGATTCACCTTAAACTAAGAAAATAGACTGCTAAAATATATCGTGTCAATACAATGTCTATTGGTCAAAACATGTTGCCGATCAATACAAAGTAATATTTCTTCAAACAAATCTAATTGCATGGCTTCAATGCATTTCTTTACGAAATACAGTTATTTGTTAACAATCTGATATCATACAATGAACACTTTCTACGGATCCAAGGATTTTATCAAAAGCTCATTTTACTCCTTATAAACGGAGATAATAATAATAGTCAATGTTTCTTTTCAATCACGCGAGATAAGAAAGGGTTTATTTCATCAGACACTGCGGGTAGCATTGTGAAAGTAGTACCCTTTATCTGTAAGAGCTGTTTATCTCCAAATTAGTACTGGCTTTAATTCATCCATAGCCTGCAGTATAAATCCCGACGCGTCTTATTTAACAAAATGGCTTAGCCACGATGCTTGATTCACCATCAGTATGGACTAGGAACCCTTAGTGATATTTTCAATCATCAGGGAAGAAGCTAAAATCACAAAAGATGCACGTGAGATACTCAATATAAAAGCACTGCGGGTATGTAAACTATATTTTGCTGGAGCTATTGTCCCTGGTTGTTTATATAACACACTATATACACACTCAGAAATGAACTGTATCCAATGTTCTGAAGTGCGTGTAGAGTTGAATAAAGTTTCTTTAATCAATCACTGCCAGACAGCACTTCGCAACGTGCAATTTTGTGACGGTATATCTTTCGCAGAACGTATATTGATTCTATTATGAGATATTTCACTGGTGTGAGTTTCGTATTTTTATACTCCCGATACAAAGTCTCAATGGATATCCAACCTCCAGATAAAATCATAGGGAATCTGAAAGCTCAAAGAGGTATCATATAAATGATCGAAATACAATAATGTTAGATGTGTTATAAGTATAAACATTCTTGACGAAATGTGTTGATTAATAGAACACATTTCTGTTGGATGTTTTACTGGTGGAATTGGTTAAAGTATAGTCACACATGGAAGAATACGAGGGGCATTCAATAAATACCTGCAACCATTGAAAATCTCTGAACCGTGACACGTGTCAGTAAAATAAACTTATGATACTTAAACTATAACAACTACAGAAAATCTCGAATACATAGGTCATTTATATCATTACATTTTAGCACTGTGCATACCTTGATCTCAGGGCACTGGTTAGGGAATTAAATGTTACAATGGCGGGATATTTGTAAGACAAGTTTATGGCATGCATTAATTCCAATATTGGAAACTGCATCATTTGTTATTCAAATGACCACTGCTTCATCAATATTAGTGCTCAATGTGACAATTGAAGTGTCAAAATGCGCAGGAAAAAATTCCGGTTTTTTTCCATGTTTCGAATTAATTAAGGGTCTTAGAAATTATACACAGGGTGTCTCGAAAAATTGTCACTATATTTTTGTGGAGTGTTTATATGCGTTAACAGTGTTAATATTGGCGCTTGATTTGTAATGCTGATTCTTGTCAATTTTCAGTGCCCAGAGACCATGATGTTTATAGTACTGAAATAACATGACAAAAATGACCCACGTGTTTGAATTTTTCCGTGAGAAAGGGGTAAGGCTTACAGTTCAAGTATCATAAGTTTATTTTATTGACACATGTCACGGTTCAGAGATTTCCAATGGTTGCAGGTATTTATTGAATGCCCCTCGTACCTGTCGTCCTGTTGTCCTAAGTGAGTTCAAAGTAGACTTTTTCTTTTCTTTTTTAATCATTGCTCCATGAACCTGAATCTCATCCTAACATGAATAACCCTGTATATGTTAGTGCCAAATCAACCTTGAAAGAAATATCATGTAGTGGGGATGATCGGGAATATTATCGATAGGTCCGATAGAACAAAAACGCTTTGAAATAGTAGGTTATAGGTCGGGAAAACAGTCACAATAGTGCCATCCTATTTGCATTAATGTTATGGTCAATCAATTTGTCACAACTGTTGTGTAAATTCAGCCAAGATTATCAGAAAGTAGCTAAATATTAACAAATACTTATTAAATACTAACCTCTTTTCCTTTGCACCCCCCCCCCCCCCCCCCCCCCCTTCTCTGGCTACCCAACTGCGTGACACGTCAAAAGTATAGTTTTGTTTGTTATTTCGTCCGTTAAACACAGCGATACAATATTCATGATAAGAATTTCCGGTGGTCAGAAGAGCTCGAGAAAATTAAGAACCTGACGTGGCACACAAAGATACACGACAATCATTTTCAATTGAGGACCCTAGATCTAAAAGGGGGTTAAGTCACATTGAGAAAAATGGCAAAAACTGGGTTTCATTGTGTCCATGTGTGGACTTGACTCCCTCGGGTTGTACCTCCCATGGACTCTTACATAGCTTTATCAGTAGTTTGTATCACATGACTTAACTGTAACATTTGAACAGAGGGTGCAGAGATCCTCCTTGTAGCAGAAACTAATACTTAACTACAATTTCACAAGATTGTGACTTAACCCTCTTTTAGATCTAGGGTCCTCAATTCACAATGCGATGATTGTACCGGAATAATGTAAACCTTTAAATATGTATGTACGTACATTTTTGGGACACCTTGTAGTTCATGTGACCTACTTTTTAGCTATGCATGAAGACGGTTCGAACAGAAATTGCGTGTTGTAAAGAGTATGAATACAAATGTAATCTTTCTAATTATTAATAACTTTTTTACCTGGCTATTGTCTATAGATTTTCAGCTAATCAAAATTACATACAATGTACCAGTATTAAATGTCCGTTAAATTAATGTGGCTAAAGCCGTGCAAGAATATAAGACGGGAATATGAAAAGCAATACGTAGGCTATATTTTGTTTCAAATTAGATCAGAAGAAGTTGTTGTGTAGAATTTTACAATAAAAAAGAACGAAAACAAGAATACTTAGTATGGTCACTCTGTCCAAACACTCTAAACTGGATGCTTACTATCTCTTTATACTATTATTGTTTAATGCATTTATAGGGACGATTTATTTTTCATTTGTAAGATATGAATAACAAACATACGAACGCGTGAGCTCCTTTCGATTTGAGTGTAGAGTCAAAGAGGAATATTCATGAATTCATTTTTTTTTTGCTGCTGTTATTCTTCTTCTTCGTCGTCTTCGTCTTCTTCTTGTTGTTAAAGGTATATTGTGTGATATTTTCCAGGGGACACCCTCATTCCCCGATTTTCTTGCAGATTTACATTTCTGATCATTAATCATGAATATATTCCAAGTAACAGAGCGATACGATTCCTAATTACCTCAAAATCATGGTTTCCCCTGGAAAAGATCACATAATATACCTTTAAATGAAGCATCCATGCAGACAACTTAAGGAATTTAGTTAATCGAATATAAATGTATTCGCCTTAGACACAAAATTGTTCATCACTGTTATAAGGTGGGAGACATTTCACTTAAAGTATATACCAGTAGCCTACTGTAAAATGTTGATTAAATAATGTTAATGGAACGTAAGGTGAAAATTTAATAGCATTTTCCAGGGTATGTAAAAATCTTGCCTATTCGGATTTGATAACTCAAACATAGAGGTCTAGCAGACATTATTCAACCATTGAATAGAACATGTTTTATTGATTGTTTGTTTTCAAATTAATATGTATACAGGCGTATGGCTATTGACCCTATAAGTATATTTCAGTTGGTCAAATGAAGATTGAAACGCTGGAACATATCGTATGCTTTCAATATATTGCATTATGTCTTAAATGTGCTATTATGCATAAACTGGGGGGTGGGGGTCCTTACCAGCAAAATCAGATCATATGTATATTTGCCATACCATGTCAACGTAATTGTGCAACGAACTCGGGAAAACAAGTATAACCGGCAAATTGTTATCATGACGTTTCAGTTGGTCAAGTGGATACGGATGAATACATCGTATATTTTCCATATCATGCGGTTCCGTGCATCATGCTTTCATTCATTCGCGTCATTATGCAGCAAACTGGGAAAACAAGGTCTTCTTTTTGAATGTTATTAACTTGGCTTGGAAATCAATGCAAGATATTGTAACATCTGTCAATTACTTTTTTTTAATCATTTACTATAAGATTGTAATAAAGTTATTTGAAATTGACCAAGATCTTAGCCATTTCGTTCGATGGGTTCAAACACTCATGCCAATAACGTGATATGTTTAATTCGATACGCTTACATTTTAATTATATTTTATGAAGCTAGTCAGCCACTTAATAATTTCAAGCCCATTCGATTGGTCAAATGAAAGTTATCGTTAGTTTATATAAAACAGATTGTAATGAAACATTTTGAACCTATGATGTTAGATAAGGATGTATAAAAGAACATTAACATTCTATTCATTATTTACTAGAAAGGATAACAATTGGTCTATTTGCATTTGATTCAAGCCGACTGGATCATTTTAAAGTAACACGTGTTTCTATTTGCCTTCTCCACCATTGGTTGCCTACAAATAAGGTTATTGCAGATGAGCCATAGCTGCACTCTCGTCCAACCTCATCAACTCATAGGCTGGTCCTTGAATTATATATTCATTGATACCTTTGCAATGCCTGCGGTATTCTCGAGTACATTAGTAAACTATCGGTTGAATACCAAGCAGCTGCACTATCATGGGTTCGTTTACAATTACGAGAGCAACTAACATGGTCAAATCTGGATTTGATAGCGGTCCAACCGTGTCAAGTTCCTGAAGTAAAGTGTGTCTGTTCTTTTGATCAGTGGAAAATATTGCAAGCGCTTTGAGTTCTATGCCTTGTAAAAATAGTTAATTCCGTAATGAAATTTAAAGAAAATAAGAATGGTAAAACATAACCCATTACTAAAATGTTGTATAACAATATAGAATAATACAACGTGGATTAGTACAACATTTTCATTAACATGGTCAGTTATGATGAAGAAAATACTGCTAAATTATATCATGCAATACACTGTCTATTGGTCAACAGACGTTGCTGATCAACACAGAATTTACTTGGCTATTGTCTATAGATTTTAAGCTAATCAAAATCACTTTCGGAAGCAAGATGCTCTCTGGTAACGTTTAGATGTTCCAGTATATCAAATCTCCTTTAAATTAAAGTGGCTAAAGCCGTGCACACATACAAGACGGGAATATATGACCAGTGAAAATGCCTTGGAAGTGTTTCAAATTATATTAATGATATAGCTGATTCGGTAAACAAACGTGTTATTTCTGTTTTAGAGTCATACATTTGTGTTTTAAGCAGAAAGGGTAAAATGCCTGTATTTTTTAAGGAAAATGATTTGTTTAACATCTCTAACCGTTTATCAAAAATTAATTGATGATGATGTCATTGACACTCTGTGATAAAAATTAGATTAGAATTATATCATTACCCTATTAAGTTCGATTAACCACAGGGAAATCTCATTTCTCATAAAAACCGCCACAATGTCTCGTTATTAATTGAGTTTAAGTGAAGTAAAAACTGTCTATATGTATATCATTGTACTTCACCTGGACATAATTGTAGCTATTTTACAAGTCAACATATTTTGCGCCGTTTTAAGGGATATTAGTGTAACACGAACGAATGGTGGAAAGGGGGATAACACCGTTTAACTCAATTCTTTAACCTCACGGAAATTTAAACTTAAACAAAAATATCGGCAGACAACGCAGGCTCAGAATGTGTTTAAAGATATCGATAAGGTCATTAGTATTTCTAAAATATAGTGAAATGATTCATTACCGTGTTAATGAAGGAAAAGACGATCATTCAAGCTATTCGAGTAGAGCTATTTTTGATTCCCTCAACACAGTTTGAATAATATGAGGAAGAACACATAAAGAAACATTCTACGTCTTTGAAAAGTCAATACTTTGTATCCAGCCAGATGCCTTTAGGGATTTTTGTAGTTTAATTTAGATACCCACCTTGCCACCAGAAAACGTTTCCGAATCTTACTTTTCCCCTTACTTGTGCTTTCCCTGTATGCATCAATAATGCCACCACAAAATACCCGTGCTACATACGATGAGCATGATGAGGGTTAATATGTAAACGTTGGTCAGAACTCAAAAGCTACCGGTAGCGCATAGTGGATTTACTTCTACATATGAAATATTATAGCTTATGTGCTGTAAATAAATAGGAAATATCGTCCATGTAATTCAAAACATAATCTGTTACGCTTGTCAACCGTTTATAAACGTAAATTCATATTTCCAAGTGACAGTTAAATCTGAAATGTTTTCATCCGGCTTAAATTGTCAACGTGTGTTTGGATTTCCATGTCACTAGGATTTTCCAAATTTATTTCACTCGTACTCATTTTGCTCTGTTTTTATCTGGATATTTCGATGATGAAAGTAACTTGGTCGATGGCGCAGGAAAATAAAAAGAGCCAGGAAAAACATTAACAAAGATACCTACACTCTTATTTATATCAGATAAATTAATTGCCAATATTTATTAAGATATCAAAAAATTCCAAAACCTTACAAGTGATATCTGATGCAGACATGTTCCAGTAGAGACACACATCTTAACAGCAACTTTTCGCGAATAAAACTTATCATACATT
The DNA here is from genome assembly GCA_035610835.1 of Ophiura sarsii. Lineage (NCBI taxonomy): Eukaryota > Metazoa > Echinodermata > Ophiuroidea > Amphilepidida > Ophiuridae > Ophiura > Ophiura sarsii. The sequence goes on along the minus strand of CM069442.1, from coordinate 74,854,883 downwards.
ATGAATATAATGTCCAGAGTATATCACAAATGTGTGTTTATAGGTGCATTTCGAACATGAAGCGCCAGCAAATGATATATCAAATGATAGACTGCCATGTAATACTTGTTACCAGTACAGAATTGATCACAGCCCCGTAGCTAATAAACCAAAATATTTGGTGAAATGGTATTTGAAACGGTCGGACACATCGTACGTTTTCCATGTCCCGGATATCCTTATAATATGCCACCTTTTGCTGTTATGAAGCAAACTGTGAAAAATATCTTCCTTTTGAATGTCGCCACCTACGCTATAGATGTTTTAAAAATACATAGATTGCTGATACAAAATAGTGATAATACTAATAGTTCACTGTTACTGTATTACAATGATCTTCCTATGTTTAAATTGGTCAAATGGATACTGATGCGGCTGAATCTGTCGTATATTTTCCATATCCTGCGGAGTCTTGCATCATGTTCTGTATCGCAAATTATATAATTATGCAACTAATGTTAATTCTCTTGAATGCAATTGGAAATCAATTTAAGATATACAAAATGTTTCAATATGACATTTGATCACGCTGTTAGCAGTTCACAGAGCTTCGGCACACTCACGCCAAAGCCTGATGTAACAAAATGTTATATGGGTTTATAATAAGAATATGTATTGTGCACCCTATCCGATGATTCAAGTAACAGTTTGCTTCTCTTACAGCGACGTGTCATGAATTCATAAACTCTTGGTAGTTACGAACCAATCATAAGCTGGAAAGTGTCTAATTGCACTCCACGTGCGCGCCGCACATGCGCGCACCACGAGGTTTGTTCTGATTCACTGCTTAAGCAGCACGGGTTCAAAGATTTTACTGCTTGTGATATAGAACTTGGTAACATGTATTTATTAGTTATTAAAGAGACTAATAACAGTATTCACAAAATTGTACATGTTGATTTGTATTTTCGTGTATGAATTAGGGCAAAACATGCGTCTATTTCGTTTCTCGAAACATTAGACAAATCAATGCATTTGCGCAAAAAAGGTTTATGCTCACAAAATGTATCTAATTTATCTCGAATCCACACATACGCATTAATTTAAATATCAAAAACTACACTTAGGCTATTTTATATTTTTCGGATGTTTTATTAGATATCTCTTATAAATTAAAGTTAACGTTCCGTTGTTCATTCCAATAGGACGCAAGGTATTTCTTTATAGTACGACAGATTTCCATGAATAGAAATATTGAGCTTGTCTTACTTTAATTTCCATTTAGGTAGAATGTAACAATAGTCTGTTTGGCCATCACGAGACAGTGACGTATATAAACGTAAATAAACAGGCGCAGCTTTTACGCACGCGTATGTTTCTTCCGTCTTTCAACGCTCGTGTGTATACGTCAGCGCCTCGAGTAGACGCGCGTTATATGCTGCAATAAGTAGAATACACAGTTACGTCACTGTCTCGTGATGGCCAAATATAGACTATATCTATATCTCTTTTAAAACGAACATTGTATTGATTATTCAAGCGAAACCATTAACACTACAACTATGTTTTTATTAAAGTGGATCTCGTAACGTCATGTCCTCTTATATTTATTACAATTATGTTTTTAACAGCTTTGGTCAAAGAACATTCCATTTTATTACAAGTGGCCTTATGCATTTGCCTTAAACCGACTGGATCTTTTTACAGTTGAACGTGTTTTGTATTTACCTTCTCCACTAATGGACAGATAAGGTTATTTCAGCCATAGCTGCACTTTTGTCCAACCTTATCAACGCATACACTGGTCCTTGAGTTTTACTCTCATTGATGCGTTTTCAATGCCCGGGTATTCTCGGGTCCATTTGTAAGCTATCGGTTGAATACCAATTAGCTGAACTGTGGGCTCGATTATTATTAATAAGACCAACGTACTTTTGTATTCGGGTTGTGTGGTCAATTCTTGATTTTAATATCGATTTCACCGTGTCAAGTTCCTAAAAAAAGTGTGTCTGTTCTATTGAGCAGAGAAAAAATTGCAAGCAAATTGTGATCCATGCACCGTGAATGAGTTCGCGCCTTGAGAATTCCTTGATACGTATTCCATCTCAAAATCTGAAGTTAGCTGATTGAAAGCAACAACCAATATAATGTGCATATCATGTCCATTGGTCAAAGGCTGTTTATTTTAATCAATTTTATCATCGCATTATAAAATACAGCTCTTCCTCTAGTATTTGCAATCTGATACCACACTATGAATACTTCATATGGATTCGGGGTTTTGCGCCAAAGCACAGTCTACTCCACATAAGCCATGACAATAACATATTCAATGTTTTCCCTCCAACCTTACTAGGTAAGGATATTTATTTACATTGGAAAGGGTTTGTTTTATGAGACACTATGGATAGCATTGCGGAAGTGGTACCCTTTATGTGTAAGACATGTTCTCTAAATTAATCCTGGCTTTAATTTATCCCTAGCCTACAGTATAAGACCCGTCTTATTCAACAAAGTGGCTTAGTCACGATGCTTGATTTACCATCAGTAAATGGATGGAAAAGCAGACCTTAGAGGTATTTTCAATCATCAAGGTAGAGGCTAAAATCACAAAAGGTGCACGTCAAACACTCTATATATAAGCACTGCGGGTGGGTAAACTATCATTTGCTGGAGCTATTGTCCCTGGTTGCTAATATAACACACTGTATACACGCTTAGAAACAGACTTCATCCAATATTTTGAAGCGAAGATAGAGTTTAAGTAAAATCTCTTTAACTGCCAGACATCACTTCACATGGTACAATTTTGCGTATTATTTTCGCGGATAATGGATTGATTCGATTTGAGGATTGCAGGCACGTAAAGTCTAATCTGGCTTTGGTTTTCACTATCAATCGTGAAAATTTGAGGTAAAAACACTCAAGTCGGAAAGTTGTTTTAACATTTTTCATCCATACATCTTAAAAATAATTGTGTTCATTTGAATTTCATTTCCAGAATTATGACGAAAATCCCATGACATAATACTATGTTTGTTTTCACATTACGTGCGAATTGGGAGGCTATTTATGATTTTTTGGGAGCAGGCTGACGTCGAGGCGTTGAGTGAAGGGGGAGGATATTTAAAGTGAGAAGTATTAAATGTGTGTGTTTTAGAATATAAAATCATGTTACCACTTCGATATGGGATATTTGGTGATGCTTACAATATTCTACCCAGCCCAGATCCCCTTCGCTTCCTAAACCAACATGATACCAATACATGGTACTGAAATTAAAGTTGATAATTGCATTGCCCGATGAACATTGATGGTATTCATTCTGCTTTCAACTGTCTGATTCAATTGTATATAAATACTAGCATTATAATTTTGAAGCAAATACCACTATTCTTGTCAATTCCATATATTGACGTGTTTTCTTCTTATGGTGGAACGTGGGATAATTGCAGAAAAGTCTGAAAATCCGCAACCCACCTCCAGATAAATTCAAACTATGTGATTCTGAAAGCTTCTTCATCTTTCGGTTGCAACGCCTGGTTTTTGTAGATGAAGAAGGTAATCTGTTTTACAATACAATACGCAATATGCTATAAATACCCGGAATTAAGAGGAAATCAATTGGATCCAAATTATTAAAATTGATTGATTTGCATTAAGAAAGCCTCATCCCACTGCCAATTCACAATGTTTTAATCAAATACCATTTGGCGCACAATAATACCGATGAAATCTACTAAGAGAAAATTGCAATATTAAATATAGACTCGTATTAATTTCCTCTACTTTCCTAAGTTAATTTGAATTATCATTATCATGACATCGTTGTATAGTATTCGATATTTACCTATTGACGGATTGTGTTTTGCCAACTGTAAATATATTTTGTATATATTCAAATTAGATATTATATACAACATAAAATATACACGTACTTTTACTTTATTGAGCCTATAAAATTCTGTTCTCCCATAGACGGTAATACCGTTTATTCATTAAATTTATATAAAAATCGTACTAAAATACCAGGTATCTTGAAATCAATAAAACTTTATAACGACGATAGTGTTGATAATAAATGGGGGTGACAATGGTAGTGGTATTGACACTGGTACTGGTTCAACTGTGGGTTAAACTTATGTCTGTGCACTCTCCGGCATAACTATTCTGGTGCTCGAGGACTGATTAACTCACGCAATTGGAAATACAATGTTCATCGGGTTTTTTTATTTTATAGGGGGTAATGAACGAATTAATAGGTCCCAATAAGGTGCTTTCTATTCTCATTAACGTTCACTCACAGTAACTAAAGCGTATATTATTTAAGCAAGAGATTTAACTTCCACAATTATGACAAAGATTCGTAGAATCCTAAACATAATAGAAAGATTACAAGAGGGATTAATATGGCAACCATGCTTTAACGACGATGATATGAAAACCTCAAAAACTCCATAAAGCTCCATAACCCAATATGTGATACAGTGTGAGAAATGTTGCGTTACCTATGAGTAAGATAATCGTGAACGAATTAAATCTCATCACCAGTGAACGTATTATAACACCTATTGAATCGTGTGAGCTTTTCAAAAGTTTATATGTTTGATTTTACATTATCTATCCTCGCCTGCATTCACTGCATTCATGAAAGGTAAATAGCAATCACGGGTGTATGTAAAAGTTGAGTCAAACAAGTGGTAAATTAGATATGCCATATGTTGGTACGTTTGAAATATTGGTGAGAAATTCAAGCTATATCCATGGTACTATTTTGAAGAAAAGCATTTGCAAAGAACACACACTGAAGTAACTCTTGACCATAGTTTTATGGTTCAACAGATTTTATTTTGCTCGTGTACAGATGTGACTGCATCACAAAGCTGTTATTCTTCCTCGTTAGAGTAAAATAGCAGCTAAAAACGGATTCATATTTATTCAATAGCAGACAGGAGTGTTAAATAAAGAGTACTTAAATATAAACAAAATAGTTTTGGGGATTCAAAACTTTCCCATTTTTAAAAATGATAATAATTTTGTGACCAAACCTATTCTGTGTGCACACTGGGAAAATGAGATATTTTGATGAAACTAACATAACTCCTCACCATCACAGCCATCAATTTGGAAAAATCCAAATTTATGAGAAAGAGCAGGTTTCAACTATTCGTATATCGTATATCCCAGTATATTCCAATTGCCAATTGGGTCCGAATTATTTTAACTCACAGTGCATGGTACTTGCGCATTATTGGTCAAATAATACACTAGTATTCGCGCTGCTTATATTTGTAAAGCGAAAATAAAAGCGGTAATTCATCTTCTATATATATATCACATATTTAACTATACCAATCGAAAATAACAACATTAAATCGGTTAAATAACGGTTAACAATATTAAGTGAAACATTTGCATCTGACCGCTTCCCATACTTGGTGTTGTTCGTGGAATCGATGACAAAAGCTCCCCTCAAGACTAATTACATGGTAATTTAACCTAGATAACATTATTATGCTTCAAATTTCTCCCTAGGGTGTCACTACTTCGCACATAAAATTCGTGACTAGGGTTAATTTTTAACAGTTGTCGCCTTATTGGACACTGACTGATAATGGTATCCAGATTTTGCGCAAGCAAGTTCTGTAGTAGCTAGCTTATCAGCTTATTACATTTCCCCATCGGTCGAGTCGGTACGGCTATATATATGGAATACTATCAGTCAAATTAGTGTCATAAACGTGAATAAAATACTTCACCGTTCATTATGGTATACATTCGACTGGACATTTGCAACTAACACATTCGGCATTGTGATATTTGCATCTTGCATGTACATACAGTTAAGCACACAATTATTCATACCATATTTGCATTTTTTCTCATATCTATACCAGCTGGAGTGGTGGAACTTTCGCTTCACTCAAAAGACAATTAGTTTACAAGTACAAATCAATGTGGGCTCAACATTTTTTGCATAGCAATAGAATTGAACATGAATTTGTGTTTTTATGCCTGTCCAAAATTATCACACTCCATGCCAAGTCTCAGGATTGAGGTCATATTTTGTGATAATACACATATATTTGGCATTCCAAACGTTCATTATATTGTGTGATAGGCTTTTATATTGTTATGCAATTATTCCATGATGTGTGCATACAATGTGAATGCATTAAAATGTGTCCTATTGAATGTACAGTGAGGGATATTATAGGACAACACTCTAGCTCTTTGTCAGCAGGCGAAGAAGACCAAAGGGCTCAGTGAGGACCACTGTGTGTGGATATTGTGAATGCTCACAAATAGGGGAAAGGCTACATAGCTATTTCGAATCAACTCCAAGTGCCAGATTCCACCATACAAAGCATAATCAGGAAGAACAAGACGTTCAACTCAGTTAAAGATCTTGAAGGACGCAATCGGAAGCCAATGGTGTCCCCTTGTTTGACAAGAAAAGTAGTGATGAAAGGCCAGCAACAATCCACAGATCAGCGTCAGTGCTCTCCTGAACAACCTTGATGAGTCTTGGACCAAAATATTAAGGCAGACACTCCAGCAGACATTGCACACGATAATTATCCATGGACTCCGACCAAGAAAGACTCAAGAGACCCTCATCTAGCATTTGCAAGAGAACCTCTGGACAAAGATAAAGACTTTTGGTCCTCAATGTTGGGGTTGGTTAAGATGCAAGACGAATTTATCTGTGTCTCTTCTCAAGAGTAGAGTCTTTCTTGATCTGCCGCCATGGAGACCTCTCATGTGCAATGTCTGCTGGAGTGTCTTCCATTATATCTTGGTCAAAGAATTGTCAAGGTTGTACAGGAGAGCATTGATGGTGATATGTGGATTGCTGTTGGCCTTTCGCAATCCTTTTTTTGCCAAACCAGGGAAACCGTTGGCTTCCGACTGCCTCCTTCAATGTTTTTTACGGAGTTGAACTTCTTGTTCACTAAAAAAGGCATCAATCCTGAAACTTGGTATGGGGTATGAATAATTTTGGACAGGCATAAATACACAATTCTTGTTCATATCTATTGTTATGCAAAAAATGTTAAGCCCAAATATATAGATTTGTACTTGCAAACTAACTGTCTTTTGTGTAAAGTGAAATTTCCACCACTCGAGCTGGTATAGATATGAGAAAAATGCAAAAAACTCATATTTTTCAAAGGGTATGAATAATTGTGGGCTTAACTGTACATGTAAACCACTCATTAACGTCATTACTTATTGAAACAAACAAAATCATTTTAACCGCTATATCAATTTATAAGAAACATTAATTGATAGGTATCTTCCGTGAATAAGGAAAAAAATATTTAAGCTTGAGATTTTTAGAGTATAGTGAACATTTTCCACTCCCCACCTCTTCGTGAATCCAAGATCAATAACTTGATTTATTTAGAGTATGATCGATTAATTTAATGGCTGTGATGATGGTTTCCTCTTTTCATGGTAAATGCCAATGTTAGGTGTCTCAGCCTCGTCAACTTTCCCTTAAGAATAAGACAATCCTTTGAGTACACATATTGTATAAGGTCACCCTGTAAGTTCAGAAAGATTATACGGTTACCTTACATCTCTTACATTTACCGTCCTGTTTCTTTCTGTTCGGCAATTACAATAAAGGTTAACGTTCGAAATAAGCATAATATTAACATTGTTTGTTGTTGTTTTACCCACCGAGTATTCAATAATAAATCGTAAGCGTTTGGATTCGTATGCACATCTTTAATACCGTCGATCTGTCGAGTGCCACACTCTTGGCGTGTTTGAAGTTACAAATACAAATAATTTGGTGGTTTTCATCTTTTCAAAGCGCCATATGAATAGGTTATTGTAGTTACAATCTTGGTGATTTTACGGTTAAGTCTAAGTGTTGTAGCAATTATACCGCGTAACGTATTTCGAGTCACACATCTCAGTGTCTTCATTCTCTCGGCTTCTCCCACCTGTATTTGAAGAGCTTTGTTGCAAAAGGGCTATGGTGCATTTTTTTGTTCAAAAATGAGTTTGATATAGAAATGTATAGGTAAAAATCATATGTTTCAAGGAAATAAAGTCATTTTTTTCAAAAAGACCTACATCTCATTGTAAATAGCCATTGAAGTTGTTGTTGTTTTTGAAGAAAAAAATGACTTTATTTCCTTGAAACATATGATTGTGACCTATACATTTCTATATCAAACTTATTTTTTTTAAATGATTAAAATAAATGATTTTTTTGTGTGGTATTTTTTCTCTATGTACAAACAGATGGAGTTTTGTTGCAAAAGGGCCTACATCCAAATTTTCAAAAAATGTAAACATGATTTAAAAAAATTTAAAACTAGCACATTTGAAATTTATTTCAATTTAAATTAGTATGTAGTGTACCTCTTTCATAATCCATTCAGTTTTTCAATTACTCAACTTGAATATTTAGAAACAGTTTTTTGACTTTTTCTCAATAAGAGCCAAAGGGGATGCAGGCCCTTTTGCAAAAAAAACCCTCTTCATTTGTTAGTAGCCCTTTTGTTAATAGTCAAAGAAAAAGTCATTGGGGATATCTTTGTACCTAAAGTCGTCATCACCATTCTTATATGCTCCTTCATATGTCATGAAGTTCAAATATTGGTATGTCTGGATTGGCTTCCTTAACTCGTATACCGCTACCGCATAACTTCTTAGCGATCAACGTACCAAGAAGCCTTTCTTCCTGACCATATAGACATGTAATATTCTGATGTGATTGATATTGACTGTATGTCTGTTAAATTTTGTCACTTTAAAATGTCTTCAAGGATGCCGTATACATGCATATGAAATAACAAGGATAACTCATTTTTGTCCGTTGCTTTATGAAATACAAGTGAAAGTCTGACTATATCAGCCAGAAGTCTCCATATTAACATAAACAATTGTATTTTCATTCTATTTCAGATATCTCTGCCGACACCGGTCCACTTATAGATCACTTGACTAGAAACTATAACAAGTTGGTGCGTCCAGTTGTATCGGAAGCTCACGCTGTAAATGTCTCCCATGAAATAGTGCCCGTAAACGTTATTCAATTTGTAAGTAAAATATTTCGATTTGATAAAAATATATATATTCAGTAAATGTGTCTAAATGTGGTGGAGTGTACGCTATTATAGCTAATGGAGATATTCAATGCATCTAGCGTTCCTTTCACACGGTAAAATAATACCCAATTAGAAAACTTGAGTTTATTTTGAGTTACTGGTTTGAAATGTATTGAAAGACTGAACATATGATATGTATTATAGTATTATTATACGCTTATATAATTTTACGGGCGTAATACTGAATGTAACGCGCTGTCGTGATCGTGGCGTCCGACCGAAGCGTATAGTATATTTTTTCAACACTTCCTTGTGCGTGGATTTAGGAGTTGCACCAAATAAGAAATATCAGCGAACCTATTTTCATATATATCATTAATAACTTACTATATGCCGATAATGCTAATTATGAACATTAGTCCGAGTCCGTTTTTCATATTTAGTTAAATATCATAATCATGGGTGAAAAAAATGTAGTTTTGCCGATTATTTCAGTGCTTTAAATGTTAATTAAAGTCCTTACAAAAAGGTCAATAGAAACATATAGCAATATAATTATTTGAAATGCATGACTGTGGGGAGGTAGTTAGTGCGTTTGTGGTTTTCCTTTTTACCAAAGAATCGTCGTCAACACACAATAGATAAATGTAATCAGGCGAACATGTTATTTGAGCGACGGATCTTTCACATACATACATAGCGTAAGTCGGTAGGGCTGGGTTTTTTCTTTCCTTTAAAATTGAAATTCAGTAAAGAGTATTTTCTCATTTCATCCAGAAATTGCTATAGAGAAACAGTTTTCAATTTGAACATGCGAATTCATACTCTGGCACTCGATTTTAATCAACCATAACAAAAGATTTAATTTTCATCTAAATGCGAGACATGATCAGGCAAATTGCTCCGTGCTGTTAGTGTATTGAATGCATCACAAACTATATGTTGTGGATGTGTACTTTGGTGACGGTTTTACAGATTGATTTTACATCTCTTTTAAATTAACTTTGCATTATGCATGGATGTTTGTGTGTAGTTTCACTCTCATGCAAACCGAGTGCGTAGTTGAACAACAGTCGACATGTCAACAGCATAATTTAAATGTGTGTATTGCTCAATGTATTATTTCCTTGTTCAACCACCCCCCCCCCTCCCCCTCTCTCCTCCCCTCTTGCCCCTGCCCCTTGTCTGAAGAAAGATTGAACAGAAATTCCTTCAAGAGCGCAAAGAGTAAAACATCTTCGCGTGAAGCTAATGAATGATTTTAGTCATGCGTCCGTCCTTCCTATAATTTCCCCCTTTCCTTTCCCCCTTGCTCTTCACTTAGATGGCTAGCACTGCTATTGATTTTACTAAATTTTGTTCGTTCTTCTGAATATATATTATATGAATACTTAATGTTCATGAGAACAATGGTGAGTATATTTTTTTGATGTATATCTCATATCTTTGGTACCGATTACCTTATTTTAATCAGCTAATATATAAGAATCTGGTCAGGAACGTTTTGTGTTAGGTGTGTATAATAGCAGTTTTGTGTTGTTTGCTATAGTAACGCCACCGTTTTTTATTATAATTATCGAATTCGTGTGCTATTGCGTTGCAACATGCATTTGCATGCGTGCGATGCATTTTTCTACGCCAACGCTGATAATATAACTATTTTGATTTTCTATAAAGGAAAGCGGTCATGGTGAGGAAAAGAACCGCTGACGGCGATTGTTGGTCCAGCTAAACCTTAGCTAATAACTAATACATCACTTATATCACACGATAGAAAATGCGTTCAATCAAATGAAAGATGGTTGATTGAGCGCGCCGTTAACATTGGGTTAAGAGATTGTTGTAGAGTCGCACACAATACCGCTTGCATGTAAACATACGTAGAACAATTACAGACTGCGCCAATGTCCAGCTAGTTTAGATTCAAATAGTCGCCGCGCGCTGTTCAATTTTCGTTAGAATCCTCACCATGACCGCTTTCCCTTTAAGTGTGAACCAAGCTGCTTATGGTTGGTTCACAGTTAAGAACATCAAAATAATTGTTCATTGTTCATTTTTAATAATTGCCCAACTACTAGGGACATAATCGAGAATTAATCTGCTCCGTTTCCTGCCTCGTGTAAAAGTCTTTATGTGATATTTATTGTTAAATTCCATTATTAGCTTGGTAGTGTGAAAGTTAGTAACAAGAAGTGTCTGGTCTGATAATAGAATCTGCTCAATGCGTTGGTTCAATGTTGATTAGCATTACCAGAGTGTACTTTCGCCTCCTTGTCAACAAACACGTTTCAGGTGTATTTTGATGGTCTACACTTGGCATGATATTTGAGCAGACGATAACATTCATGCCCCTGATAATTGGCAAATAACGTGACCAAGCGCAACATTCCATCCCTTGATAATTGTCAACTAACGCTTGTCCACGTCTCAAATGAAATGCACTAATTGAATCAAACTGCCACACGTAAAATACCAATTTGGCGTCTGTTTGTTTATCTCCATTACATTGCGCACATACATTCACTCTGAGTAATGTGAAAGGGCATTTCGACACGTTTTCTATACTGTTCAGCCTCTCTACTTTCAAATAAAACAAAACATAAGTAGGCCTATATACCGGACTCATGTCTGTTAAGACATGTTTAAAATATCACATTTGATAGACTAGTTCCAATTTGATATTTTGAACGACGTGTCGCAGACTTTTTTGAGAAGGTCAGACATTACGCTGATGAAGACGGGCTTACAACATAACTACCTTATTGCATATTTGATTATGCTGTAAGACCGGTCAATCATCCATCTAATCCTATATAAATAATACAAAGTGCTGATGTCTCCCATGTATATGCTGGACATCACGTCTTAAGAAAACACTAGATCCTCTCTATTATTTCTTGATGAGATATTGGTCTGGGTCGTGTAGTGAATGGCGATGACAAGTTAGTCTAACACATATCTGTTTTCCCTCCGTAAATGTAGCAGCTGCAGTAACACTTCACAATAGTGATTCAAATACCACTTATTGTGAAGACAAAAAGGTAGCAGACATGACTATGAGTACAAAGCGCTCAGGTGCTTTAGGTTCTCAGACTGAATTATTAAAATGTCAAATAGTTATACATAGAGTGCTTTATTAATACCATGGCACTATAAAGTTCCAGAGAGTGTTAAATGTCAAAATGCAAATCTATTTAGTGTCCATCGGACAAGATATCATGTCATTTTGAATAGGTATTTTTTAGGATTTATCCCTTGTGTAAGACAGCACGGAATCAACCTATTAAAGGATTATACAGCTTTATTCCGTAATTGGGTCTTTACACAAGTCAACTTACGAATGTCGTACACCAATGATACACCGTTGGTAAAGCCCGGGCGGTAAAGTGTAGATAATACATGTTGACCGTGTTGACGTTGTACGTGTTGTTATTGGTCAACTGTCATTCCTCGCAAGCTCGCGAAACACAGATTATTTGATCGATTAATCGATTGCTCGTTTCAACACATAGATAACGAACCAACAAACTTATATGAATTCGCTATATACGGTGTCTAATGTTTAGTTTCGATTCAACTTTGCCAAGATATACCCATCATTGTAAAAACCACCGCCCTCTCGCGCTTACTGGTGCTCGAGAGCTGATTCACTCATGCAAGGACTCGAGATATTATCAAGTTTATTATCGAATGTACTGTAACTGAACAATAATCCGTATATAATTCGTAAATTGCAATACTTAACTTTGAAGCTCTGGATTAGTACAGAATAGTATGATCGTCAGTACAGAAGCGATTGAACTTGTTATCATACTGTCTTGATGGACCGTATAGTAGTATATCGTTACAGATAAGTGATAGCACATTATTCGTACGAACAGTTCATTTATCCTGATCACCACTGTGAACTAATATAAACGATGTGCACGTCGTTTAAAATTGCAGTGTCAGACACTGCGCATGCTATATCATATTTAAGCAGGTGTGTGGATATCTAATACAAAATTTTTAATTAATTTTTTTTTGTGACGTGATCGTAATTTCCTATGTACAACTGAGACGACAAAATAAAGGCACATTAGGTAGCTATAATTTGAAGAAAACCACGTTTGATTCGGTTCAGTAATTACGAAGAAATGAGCGATGACGTAACAGTAGTCTAAGAACACTTCCATCCAAGTTTGTGTTCTTGAAGTATACATATTTTCATTTTCTTTTTACCGCGGGTTTCTTCAAATTATAGCCAACTAATTTGCCTTTGTTTTGTCTTTCAATTGTTTTACTCCAACTTTTATTTTAGGAAGTAACGATCACCTAATGGAACGTTGCAACAAAAAAAACAAAAAAATTGAGACACCGTGTATACGGAAACTATCCACCTCTAGGTGCCCATCTGTATCCGTGTACTCTTAACACAGATTCGCTCAAGTGCTGGCCGGTGGTTTCATAAGAACATATTAAGGATTCTGATTGGATAATAGTTAACGTTAAATGGAGTTTTAGGTTAAAGGATAAAAGGTCAGTCAAGAAAAAATCACGATAATGATGTGGCCGTTTCTAAAAGGTTCTGCTGAAGACCTAGTGTTAAAATAATTTCCAAAGATTGGTAGTAAACGAAGCCGGTGTAGTAGGACTAACAGGCCTCTGGAGCCATAGTCCGTCCTGTACAGCAAAGTATATGTAACTCAACACGCAACCCTAGTTTCACGCTTCATTCCGTGTCTATTGGGAGGCCTGACTATGGCTTCAGAGGGACCATGGCTCCTTTCACTTCAGTTTAGACCTAACCAGTTTGTAGGTTTTCTCCTAAATTGTGATGAAATTGAGGTAAAGCGAGACATAGTATAATACTACAAAATATATAATAGGGGCTTTTCTTTTGTTCAGATCCGGCGAGGTAAACTATGAACGCTGCAGGAAGGTGTATGTTTGGGTGTGGTTTTTTTGCTTTTTCATACCACGACAGCGTATAAACTCACCTGTTTCCATCAGAGTAATTTGTTTTTCATCACTTTACATGGCCTATTGGCTCTATTACTGCCCGTTTTTATATTAATGTATCTATATTCTTGGTATTTGTATTCTATATACTTGTTATATTTTTATAATACTTTAACTGTGTATATACTTTGATTGTATCTTTTTAATATTTTATAATGTTGTTATTTGTATTGTGTACGGCGCTTTGATCTTTTTTGGAAAAGCGCCTTATAAATGCTCTGTAATAATAAATAATAATAATAAAATCCTGAATCGGTTATATCATCTATTTCATAATACAAGCTGCAATAACAATTATTGTCTTAATACATTCAATACATTCAACCCCATCCATTAGCGCCTGTCTATCTCGTGCCACGATCCGGCGGGCTATCAAATGGCCAACAAATTATGTTAAGCTGACCATGCAGTTAGCGCAGTCGGTTCAATTCCTGGTGCATGCGTAGACTGATTTCCCCTCAAATTTGACCCGTTTCTCTTCCCTGATAGTTTCATTCCCAAAAACACGCCCGGGGAGTTAGGGTTATAATCACACCCTTCATCTGGCATATCTTGCCGTAATTCAGGCCAATAGCTTCGAAACGAAAGATAACGTTTCGTTTAGCCATCGTGCTTATATAAGGCCGTAACTAAGAACTAGACAGCCCATCGGTTACTACAACTCATTTCTCTAGTTTACATCAATTCTAATAAATTGGATCATAAGACAGGTCACTTGAATAATATTGGATAATAGGACAGGACAGACGGTGTTAGGTAACACATACTTGATTCTATTATAAAAATAGAACAGCTGTAGGGTGTTACTTAACAGATTGTCTTATTGTTATGCCACATGAAACCACAGTAGATTCTTTCTAAGTAGCCTGTCATTGCGAGATTGGACGATGTCACGCTGGCCTTCTTGTTTAGAACTGACATATCGTGTTCACATACAAAATGTATAATAAGTTTAATGTATTGATCTGATCAATATATTACTTAATATTACTCAGTATTATCATTTAATTACAATTTGCCGAAAAAATTGTTGGTGTTATACGAGGTTATTATAGCGTACCCATACTTCAACGCAACTCACTATAAATCATTTGTGATGTTTGTTTTTTGTAACAGACGTGACGAACATTGAAACGGTTGTACATGAAATTATGTTTTCATGAATATCATTAATTGCAAAAATGTTGCCATGGTGATATGGAATTATTTCAACTATGAATCTCTTTACATTTCAATAAAGGTTCTTCCAATGAGTAAGATATTCATGAAATCACCAACATTAAATCTATTGAAAAGTTAACATAAGGTGTTCAAATCAGTTGAATGGTGATGAGCTTCAATCCATTCATGAATATCATACTCATATGTAACATATAGAACACCCTGGGTTTCTTTTAAAATGACATGGTATCTTGTTGTCTTATAGTAAACCGGATCTAAGGAGTTGACAGTCCATTGGTTACGAACGATAACTCATTTCTCTAGTCTGTATCACTTCTAATAAATTGGCGCAGAAGACAGGTCACTTGACTAATATGATATTGGATAGGACAGGACAGACGGTGTTATGTATCTCATACTTGATTCTGTTATCAAATAGAACAGCTGTAGGGTGTTACTTAACAGATTGTCTTATTGTTATGCCACATGAAACCACGGTAATCCTGTCTAAGTTACCTTTCAACGCAATCGTGGAAAATGTCACACTGGTTATTTCTTTTCGGACTTGTAGTATGTAACCACATGTAACCCAGTGTAAGCACTTCATATACGGACACTTTGTCAGCCTAAGAAGATGGTGAAAATACTATGAAGTTGAGAGATGTGTAAGCATTGACATGTTTATAAACAGTTTAACAAATGCTTAAGGAAGCGTTAACCCTGACATTAGGTGGTCATATACCAAGAGATGTAGTTTCAAAATACACTTGGGGAATTGTACAATAAATCAGTTCTGGTAATATCAACATGTTAAGGGGGGACTTAAGGGGGCTGTCAAGTGTCGTTTTATGAATTTGTCAAGCACTGTAACTTTCAAACTATTTATGTGTTGTACATAAAAGTATACACTTTTTTGAATGAAATGAGTCGGGGAATCCATTTTTCGTATCAAAAATCGTGATTTTTATATTTTTGCCCAAAAATGCCTCTTTTTTGCCTAAATTTTATTAACAACCTAACAAAATAATTTTTAGACCAAAAAGTGCTAAAAATGTGAATTTTGAGATATTTTATCCCAAAATTCACATTTTTAGCACTTTTTGGTCAATAATTTCAAAACTAAAAATTTTAAAGGCAAAAAAAAAAAACTCTTCCTAGATAATTGAATTAAGATGCTTTCTGTAAAATTTTAGCATTTTTTACCTAAAAATTATTTTGTTAGGTTGTTAATCAAATTTAGGCAAAAAAGAGGCATTTTTGGGCAAAAATATAAAAATTACGATTTTTGATACGAAAAATGGATTCCCCGACTCATTTCATTCAAAAAAGTGTATACTTTTATGTACAACACATAAATAGTTTGAAAGTTACAGTGCTTGACAAATTCATACAACGACACTTGACAGCCCCCTTAAGGAAGTTTTTGACTTGATTTTTTGAATTTTGTTAGTGCTGTAATTATTGAACTATTAATCAAATGCATATAATAGTATACATTTTTGGAAAGGAATTGGATCAGAGTATCCAAATTTTGCGTCAATTTTGACCAAAATGTTGATTTTTTGAGAAAATCACAAAAAACCACTTTTTTGACCCCAAAAAGTTCAACAAAGCTAACAAAAATGATTTTGAGTAAAAAAATCCCAATTTGCTAGATTATGATGTAAAGACATTAACTTAGAGACGATTTTTTTTTTTTAAACCTATTCTAATATTTTTTGAAATTTTGACCAAAAAGTGCCAAAAAAGTGATTTTTTCATTTTTTTTTCTTCACTTTTTTTCACTTTTGGTCAAAATTTCCAAAAATATTATATTATATTATATTATATTATATTATATTATATACACAACAGAAATAAGGAAAGAGATATGTCAGAACAGCGCCGATATATAACCAAAACACCTTTGTTTTAAAGTTCTCTGTGTTGTATTGTCTTTGTATGATTATCAGCATTGTTACATTTCTTATTAACCTAGATTTCGGATTGGCCAATACTTGATTATCCATACACGCTAATCCAACCAGCTACTGTCTACTTGCTTTGATGGCCTTGACTATTTAGATTTATTGCAGGCCTTTGTGGTGGTACCTGTATATGCATGTCTTTGAAGATTGCTTCTATTGTTTGCGTGCATGGCTGGACAAATATTAATAGACTTTTGCCAAGTCTGTGTACAGTTGTATGAAATACCTTGTTATTGTAAGAAAAGTTGCAAAATTAAAGTATCTAAAGTTTTGATTAATAATGTTACAGAAAGAAAAAGACAAATGAAATTGAGAAATGTGGCTTGACCATTTTATCAAGCATAATTTAAGGATTAATTTGAAACCTTACATAACTTAATTGGGCATACAAAAAGTGGTTCAAAATTATTCCATTTAACACCTAATTAATTGATTAATTACGCGCGTAAATTAATTACACTGCAAACAAGTTAACGAATGGCTTGACAGATTTGTATGGCTAACCATAAACAGCTTTCTCTGTGATTATAGTGTTTATTGCATGTTTAATTCATGAGAAAAATACAAAAACACCATTTCGTCAGCCTGCTTCGATAATTGCCTAACTCATTTTTTCTAGTTTTGAGAAAACAACAAAAATAGGAAAAGTGAGTTAGGCAGTTATCGAAGCAGGCTGACGATATGTTGAATAGCACTATGAATAGTACAGGTGAATTCCAACAGGAGCAGTACCTGTTCGATAGAATTAGGTTGGGATATACCTTTAAGTGAAATGTGGCTTGTTATTGGCCTAATACAATTTAATATGACCCATTTTAAACATTTTACATAATTATTACAATCTGCCTAACTCACAATGCTGACTTAGGCAGAATTGCAATTGTGCATTTATCAACACTTTTGATTTGTCAATGACTTAGCTATTATTACAGCATGTGCATATGGAATGAAGTCATGATTTATGCAAAAAAACTTAATTTCGCTGAAAAGTGAGTTAGGCAATTATCAAAGCAAGCTGACGATTTGTGGTTTTTATAAATATACCAAATGTTTGGAGAAAAATATTTTAAATACTACAATGATATTGAATTATCTGCTCAGACTATTGTTTTAAGCACATCTTTACCTTTAATTTGATACCTTGCAAGTATGGTCTGGATACACAGTACTACCTAATAATTTCAACGAGTTTGGTCATTAATTAAGCTTAATGAAGACAGATTTTGACTTTTTTTTTAAAAAGTACAGATAAATGTTAACTTTTTCTCAGACAGAATTGTTGACAATGATGGGAACTTCATATCCTGTGAATTTGGTGTTAATGGCCTGTATAGTTTTTGCTGGAAACTACAAAAAGCAGATTTGTAATGTATTTCTTTATAATATGCTTATTATATGCAAATAAGGGCAAACTTTTTTTTTGTCTATGACATTGAATTACCAAGTTGTATTCTATAATATTATACTGTCTCCTTGTCTTACATATGTTACTCTTTTAATTAGAGCGTAATTTATGCTCTGTTGCACTGTAGGAACACTATGACAGAAACTATAGTGCTAGTAATTGTTCGCCTACTACAATTTTTGTTGTTGCTTTTGAGCAATAAATACAAATACCATACTTAGTGTAATACAACTTCTAAGTGGTGACCTCATATTACAACTCTAAGCAAGTGCAATGGTTAGTTTACACAGCGCATTATTGTTTAATAAGTAGTGTGGCAATATCAATGGCATGTACTTGAAGAACGCAGTCACTGACAACTGCATATCATTCTTTACCTACTACACATTCTGGTTGATTGAAGCAATTCCCAAGTTGTCAGCTAATACTTTAATTGAAATAGTGTTTAAAATATCCCTCATATTGATAATACAACCCTTCTTGTTTTGTCTTATGACTGAGTACTCAGTTCGGTATTAATTATCTCTTACATTCACACCACTCCTCCTGGCGTTGACACATACATACATACCACACACTTATTTTATCTTGTGACCATCAACAGCACTGGTTTGCAAGCAATCACCTATCATATAAGTGATAGAGGTTAATCGCCTGTCACATTAAGAACACTTGTGTGGGTAAGGATCTGTCACACATACAGCACCTTGCTTTAGCTACAAGATCGTAAGAGTACTCCTCGCTTCACTCATCGTTACTCTTACTCACACAAAGATTGTCATCGAAAATTCAAAATTAAAGTTATGGCACACCCACGCTTTCAAAATCCGCCCACAATACATCATTGTCCGATGGTACCTATTATAAATTGCTGTGCTGAACTTGATTTTAGTGATTTTTTCGGGAGATTGTTCCACTTAGTGAGAGTTGCCAGCATTTGTAAAAGGTGAACATTTTAATTTACTTTGGTGATATTTGATCCTGGTTTTAAGGTTATGTCATAATTATGAATAGGCTTTGTATTGAGATTTTATTTTGGTTCATATAAATGAGCAACACCTATCAATTGGACATGTATAGTATGTAATTCATTACTTCATGAATAATCGCGATAGCTGCGTACCAAGTGCGTTCCAATCAAATTATTCGTTAGATGAGAACGCGCACGCCGAGCGCGGGTTACTAATAATTGCCCGAAAGTACTGCGCCAAAGTGTTCCATTGTTTTGCTCACTGACCGACCAATCAAATTAACGCCTCACGCCCCTAAACTGAATATTCAATGAGTTATGAGGAAACACGATTAAAGCTTATTTCTGATTGGTTGCATGATAAAAATGTTAATGAGAGGGGATGACCCGACTTGGACTGTTTCAATAACTAAGAAGGGGTGGACAAAATAAACAGAAAACTAATTAATTATTAGCAAGATTATATCGGTACAAATCAACGATTTGGATAAAATATGCATCTTTTTCAGTAATGAATGAGAATAATGACTGCTTAACAACTGTTTTCGTGAATTTGTTTTGAAATCCTCGGGTTTTGTTCTGGTCATTCGGAATTGTCCCTGTTACGCAGTCATTATTCTCTAATTAGTTCATAAAAAGTCCGCTCTAGTTCGCTACTTGTAATTAGATGTTGAAAAGTAGGGCAGCAATAGTTTAGAAATGACTGCAATGTTAGATCAAAGTCTCCGCAAAAGTGATCATTTATATTATATTGTTCAAATTTTGTCTTCTTTTAGAATGCTGTAAGTAATTGAAGTCGTGATATACTTAACGACCATTAAAGTCTTGCAATAAAAACTAATAAATATAGGTCTTTCACATATATCTGCCCTATATACTAGACCGTGGCGCAATATATCGGCTTCGTGACTGCTCATAAAATCCGCCGACCAACACATTTCAGAAAAGCCAATTAACGGCTCCTCTGAGGAAAGTCGCTTCCATCCTATATGATTCCAAGTCCAATATTAAGTCGGGATATGAGTGAGTGGTACTCGTATCATTGTCGCTTTTCTTTAAATAGATTACGGGATTATGTGTGTCTGTGAAATAAAAGAAGTAATTGTGTCAATCAAAACAAGTTCCGGTAAATGTACCGATTATTATCAAAACCCTTACAATAACAACAATTATTGTATACAAGAAGGAGCTTTTTTTAAAATGATATTAGTTAAAAAGTAGAAGGGTTTAATTCACTACAATCACAGAATATAAGATAAGCTTTTAAAGGCCTTTGCGAATCTCAAGTGTTTGCCCTGAGCATGCAAAAGTCACATGACACGATACGCACCCGAGTCGATGCATGTCCCACAGTGCAATGACATCATGACAAATCACATGACAACATATTGGCTGTGACGTGATGTTAATTGTCAAACCTTAAGAGCACAATATTTACGAACGAAGTGTCTAGAATTGTTTGAAAAAGTAGGGTTATTCATTACATTTAAATCATAATTGTATTCTTTCACAGTATACAATCAACTTTTGGGCGAGAACCCTATGATAAAAATGAACAATAACAGAAATTTAAGGAATTTTAAGCCTCCGATGTAGCGGGTAGTGGTATGTTCAACTATAATATTAATTCGTTTCACAATAATTAGCGTCGCTCTTATTTAGAGCGTCTGGTCATGAATTAAAAAACACGGGTTCGAATCCCACGGCGGTTACATTTTTTTCTGGCGTTACTCTTATATTTAGTAGTTGTTGGGATAGTATATCTTTCCTCACAATTGTTATTTTTCTATACCTACGATTTCACATGAGCTTTAATTTTGTCTGTTCTGTACCACCTCGGCCTATAGGTCAATATTACTATTTAGAAACTCGCACGCAATTTGCACGTGTTACATGGGACGTGTTATCAATCATGTCTATAGTAATTTGCAAATGCCAATTGTTAGGTAAAGAAATCAATCGGCAATTTTCTAACTTTGAAAATTGAATGTAATCGTTTGTATTTTTCAAAATTAGATGGCGCGGTTCACGGAATCCGTGATCGGTTGCTGATGTAGTCAGACGCGAAGGGGACGGGCCGAAATCAGTGTATTAGATTACCGTGAGTAACCGATTCCAGTTCTACTCTGTATGGTACCGTTGGGACGAATTTCACTATTTCTGTATACAGGGTGTCCCAGAATGATCTATACCGAGGTAATACGATTTTACGGTATGAACTTTATTAATATTGTCCCAACCGTTTTCGTATCTTGCCAAATGAAAGGGGAGGGGAAAGGGTAGAAGGTGCGAATATTGAACAATTATTTGCAAAATCAGGATCATCGGTTAAATTTATTTATAATTGTGATAATCGTATTAGGAGAAGGCTAGGATAACAATTAAACATGAAGAACGTGTAAAACGGTGGATCAAGGAAGTGAAATGGATCAAAAAGAAAAATCTACAAATAATTGGCAACACTGTTTCCCGTAATTCTGGAAACACTGGTTACCGTTCCGGTAATGAATCAAAAGTCAGTCTGACTGGCCAAGTCATGATATGAAACTTTAGTTGGTAAGTATTACAATAGTGATTCGCCTCAAAAGTGATTTGACCACATTGCTGAAAATTGACTGACTTTTTTCATACTTGTAAGATAAAATAAATAAAGCAGAATGGACATTCCACCATAGGCAATTGTATTAACCAAATGATATATTAAACCAATATTGGTAACATATATTACGTTCTAATTTTTGTTAGAAACCAATTTCCAATTGTTGCTTTGGATATCCATCAAATGTACGTTTATTTTCCACCTCAAATTCTGTTCGCCTTAACAACCGCGAAAGCCGCATACCGCACAATTCAATTTAGAAACAAAATTACTCCACGTCTGTTCAAACGAACAGATATCAAACAGATCAGATGGGAAATAAGAATATCGATTCAACGACGATTGACTTCTGTCAATAACAATTGGCCTTTACATATTATTGTGTGTATAACCATGGTGTAACAATGGGGGTACTGCAATAATTCAATAAATGAAATGAAAAGTATCGTGGATCAAAAAATATTATGATTGAACGATATTGAAATAATCTCTACATTTACTAAATATAATAGTAACGGGGAAAACAAAACAATCTCTGTGGGATTCTGTGGGACTGAGCAAACGGAGCAAGCACTGAATGACAATGATAGGACAGACATAAATTCAAATGATAGTTCATGAACACTATTCTATAAATAGGAAGTTAAAATACTTTATATTTCTAGTTTTGTATATATTTAACATGGGGTTCTCGCTCAAAATATGATTCGATGCTGTTTCAGATTGTAACTCTGGTTTCATTCAAATGAATAGAACGACTTTTCGAAACATTTCTAGAAATAAAGCTTTCGATTTATTTTTCATCATCAGTGTATACACTGATGATGAAATAAATCGAAAGCTTTGTAGCTCTGTTTGACCTGTTAACAATTTGTTGTTTTCCTATTCAAATATTATATGGTTTGAAAAATATGAATGAAAATATGTTTTCTGCTCAAATTGAACTAATTATCAACATGAACCAGTAAGATTAGTATTGATTTTATTGATATGTTCAATTACTCACTGAATGATGATTCTAATGAAAAGTGGCCAAAGCTGAATTTAACAGGCCGGAGTAGATTTGCCATAATTTGATAACGAAAGCTCCAAATGGATAGAAAACAATCGTATGACAAAAATATTGCTGAACATGACTATTACTATATCATGTACATATTTTCATGGCCTAAAATATCATGTTTTACATGGGACACGCCCTGTACATCTGCATTTGCCGGGCACTGCATACTGTCGTTCTTTAATGTTTTGATTTTAATCATTTAGAGCGTAGGTAAATCTAGCCTCAAGTTCAATGCGTGGTAATTGTGATAAAGTAAGAATATGAAGCCTGATATTTAGTATACAAAATATAATATCTTTTGGCAATCAATGTTCATCGCCAATTTATCAAACTCGAAATGACCACTTGCTTGGATGTTGATCAAAACTGATAACCGAAATCATGGCGTCTGCTGCTACGGCGTGTTATGCCTTAGGCGAGATGAAACTAATAAAAGATGTCGGGAACATTACAACTTAAAAAGTCATTTTGTGTTACCATTATTATTGTCACTCTCGTATTAACCAAATTGCCTAAGGGTTCCCATCGCCAATTAATGTCCCTACGTTTTGTAGGGTTACAAGAAATCACATTCATGTTCATATTTTGCAAATGTAGAGCACACTGGTACATTCAAGTGTCACTCGGGCAATATTTCAATCAAATGTATGTAAACGACTAAATCACACAAAACAAGATATTTTACGGTATATGCAACAGCGAACACGGCCAGAGTCAAATTGCATTCCATATTAGTATATACCCTACTTCATGGAGTCAAAGCAATTTCATTCATCCTTTTGAAACAACTGGGTACAGGTTGTTTTTTACAAGAATTAATTAATAGAAATTCAATTCTGGAGCAATTGCAGCATCTCTATTTTTTAATTGCAAAAATTAAGACTATGGTAAACATGGTTATGGCGATAATGAATCCTAAATGTCAATATTGCTTATTTCATACCATCTGTGGGCATGCCTGCCATCCAATTCCTTCTTCACTGCTCATATTGCTAGAGAGTTTATTTCTACATTTGTGAATAATCATAGCAGCTCATATAGCCTCGGTATCTTCACATAATACCACCTCAAGAGTTTCCAATACATTTCATTCTATGGATACGACGAGTGAACATTGGTAAATTTGCTGTTGCAATTATCTGTTAAGGCATTTCCCAAGACCATCCCCATTACCAAGCCTCGCTGGATTTCATGAGGGCTGTGAGTGTTCTTAATGTGTTGGGAAGTCGTGGTGTATGAACATTTTCATTACACTTTCATACATTAAGGTGGTCTTGTGGGAGTTGTAAATTATATCATCGTAAATGTGATTGAATTATTCTGTATTCATCCATATCCGAATAGATATGCTCCGTCGGTCACATCAATTAATTTATATCATCATCAAGTATATGAAATCATTTATCATAGCTTGATCTCACTCTTAAAATATATGCGATAATTATGCGTAGAGCATTACCGTCATCAATTATTCCAGCTAGGTTTCATTTGCGTGTTTCTCATTAATCAGATATCCAATGGTATCGCCTAATTACATTAGCGAAATTATTCTGTTCGTCCTCGTCGTTTTGCTTATAAATCTCTTGTTAGGTATATGTATAGAACTATAATAGAACTACACTAGGGCCGTGCCTCAATAGCCCGAAACAGTGACCCTTGGAACCTTCGTAGCAGAGACCCTGCTCTAGTTAATAATACTAGGCGAGGAACTCGTAAACCCGATGGCCTAGCGTTGCGTGTTCATCTTGACGAAGGTAATTAAGAAGTGGTTAGATCCTATCGCTTTAGGCATCAGACTTGGTGTGCATTTTTCATTGATCTGTTGTAATAATTATGATCTGACGGTGAAGTGGCAGCTGTTCATAAACTGACCAATCTCCATCAAGATCATCAGCTTTGGGTGGCATGTCACTGGTCATCCAAAATGGAAATTGATATTTTGTTGAATATCAGCCCTGTGTGTGGGAATTAATTTCAGGGCCCATTGGGGCTCGCATAGGGTAAACATATTTTTAGTGGGTAAACTATTGCTGCTCCCTTCGGTCGCTTCTCGCTACGTTCACAGCATTGAACTAATGCTACAATCATAGAAAAAAGGTGTTCGAACCCTGACCCTAGTTGCCATGCTTATTGGACCATAACAGGTACGCTATTTGAGTCACGTCAACATCGAAACTTGTTTCTGGTAGCCTGACTCATATCCCTCCCCCTTCCCCATCGATCAATGTTGCGAGGCCCTGTGTTGATGGTGGGCAAATTGTGGGATTCAACATTGATCAGGGGGAGGGGGAACATTTTACATTACACCTACAGAGTGTTCGAACACTTTTTTCTAACATTGTAGTTAGGTAAACAACTATTTGTTTCAAATACTGTGGCCAAAGATTCTTCATACTCGCCCTCTGTTTACCTTCACCTATAACAGCCAGCCATCTGTTTCGTTGAAGTGCAAAACATTTCTACGGGAAAAGACATTTATGACCTTTATAACATAAAATAAATAATAATACAGCGTTCTTATATAGCAACACCTCCTTCCTTATATAGGAACACCTCACATGGTATCATATGTCGATTCTCATATTGAAGTTATTTAAGACAATACTGTTTTGGAAAGAGTAAAACAAACTGAATTCCTAGGTGTGTTAATCGATAATTGCCTTACATGGAAACATCACATTGATTGTGTGTCTAAAACAATTGCTAGAAATATTGGTGTCATGAACAACCTTTTAAGTTTACAAACTTATATTACATACTTTTTACTGTACCCTTATCTTGCCTTATTCAAATTATGGTGTACTTATTTGGGGAAACACTTGTAAATCCTACCTGGACAAGCTTGTTATGGGGCCCTCACATGTATCCGTGTGAGCTGGGCGGCCCCTTACCGTCTTATAGAAAAACAACAGAGTCCAACACGGTGAACAATCAGCAAAACATGTCAACGGCCGCATTGATTTATTTTTTGTCACCGGGTTCATACTGTTCTATACCGGGTCCTTATCGGCATGGAACCAGGCTCATACCACCTCCTCACCAGGTCCTCACCGGCCGAAACGCTTGGGTACCGACCGAACCGCCTTGATAACGTCATCAAACTGCCCTGTATAAGCTGAGCGCTCAAGCTCGCCGCTTTGCTCACATTCCGGGAATGTCTGTAAAATACATTTGTACTCACATGTATCCGTGTGAGCTGGCCGGCCCATTACCGTGTGACAAATTGGTGCAGACGGTGGCACACGGTGATGTCACACGGTGGGCCGTTTCCCGTCCGTTGAACACGTTGCCGGGGACATTGCCGGCCATCCGCGCCCGGCAGGACTTTTGAGCATGCTCAAGACTCCTGCCGGGTCCTGCCGGGTGAGTAAAAGCGGCGGCAAACGGTGATAGAGCCCGGTTTGAGGACGGTATAAAGACGGCGCACCCGTTTCACGCCCGTTCGCAGGGCGGTAATGGCAGGCGGCCACCTTACCGTCTAATAGAAAAACAACAGAGTCCAAACAATCAGTAAAAAATGTCAACGGGCGCATTAATCTTTTGTTGTGGCCACCGGGCCCATAACGTTATATACAGGGTATATACCGGGTCGTCACCGTCCTCATACATTTCTAGCTTACCGTTCTTACCGGGTGCATAACACCTCCTCACCGGGTCCTCGGTCCATACCGTTCTACACCGGGTCTGTCCCGGGTTCTCACCGGCCTTGTCCCGGGATCACCGGCCTCATACAGTTCTAGCTTACCGTTCTCACCGTGTCCTCATCGTGTGCATACCACCCCCATACCGGTTCCTAACCGGTCGAAACGTCTGGGTACCGGCCGAAACGTCTGATTACATCATCAAATCGCCCTTTTCAAGCTGAGCGCTCAAGCTCGCCGCTTCATTTGTATTCCGGAATTCGTACGAACCACATTATAATACTCTCTAAATGTAAAAGAACTAAACCTCACTCTTTCGAGAGCTTTAGGAGGGACGGCTCTTCTAAGAAGTGAAGTTCACTCTTTTCAGAGTGATTTGTCACTCTTTTAAGAGTGATTTGTCACTCTCTTAAGAGTGATTTCCACTCTTTTCAGAGTGAATTTAACTCTTTTTAGAGTGATTTTAACTCTTTTTAGAGTGAAAATCGCTCTTTTAAGAGTGAACTTCACTCCAAAAAAAGATCTGTTCCTCCTAGAGCTCTCGAAAGAGTGAGTTTTAGCTCTTTTACATTTAGAGAGTTGCAACATGCCTGCTGAGAGTCCGTTCCGCGAACGGTTACTAGGCTGCATGCGGCCATTCGCAGTCCGTCGCTAAGATGGTCGACGTCCACCACCGTCAATCACCGCCCTGTGAATGGGCGCGAAACGGATGCGAACGGGTGCGCCGTCCTTATACCGTCTTCATACCGGGCTCTCATCGTTCGCCGCCGCTTTTACTCACCCGCCAGGAGTTTTGAGCATGTTCAAAACTCCTGTGGCCGGCAAAGTCCCCTGAACGTGTTCAACGGACGGGAAACGGCCCGCCGTGTGTGCCGCCGTCCGCACCCATTTTTCACACGGTAAGGGGCCGCTCAGCTCACACGGATACATGTGAGGGCCCCATAAAACTTCAAAAATAGGCAATAAGAAAAGCTTCTTGTATTCATTATAGAAGTCACACTCGACCAATTTTTTGCCAAATTCAATATGTTAACAGTCACCGATATGTATACTCTTGAATTGGGTACATTTATGTATAAATACACCGTAAATGAGTTGCCTTCTTCATTTAAAGACTACTTCAAAAACGTTCTGACATCCACAACTATTCGACACTAGACATACATGTAGTAACAACTTCAATCTAACCAAACATAAGAGAATATTCTCGGATCACTCAGTTCGCACTAGTGGCCCCCATCTTTGGAACTCTCTCGAAAATTCATACAAAATTTCAAATTCAGTAAATCATTTTCGTAATAAATTCAAGCAAAAACTTATTTCAAGTTACGATTAATTGATTTTTTAAGAAGCTTGACATTATTACTGAGAGAATAATCTATACTATAATAGGTCATTCTTAGATAATTCTTAGATAATTGGCTCGTGATTACACTTTTGAAGCGAGTTGTGAAAATGCGCGAAACCGTGAAGCATTCTCTTTAAAAACTGTTGATTATGGTCGGTTCGGATTCATACACAAAATATGCTGTCGATAGGTATTGGGCGGCAATATGAATTACATTGTGAAGTGTATCTAACAAAGGATTCGAATAATGCACAGTCGACTAAAGAAAGGGCACCGATTATGTTGACCTTGCACGATTCAGACTTCTAGCTGTGGCCATGTGTTTTGAACTCGCCACCCTTCCCGTTGCATGTCCATATTTTTACATTTTACACCATCTGAGATTCGAATTAGCATATCGCAATAACTACTTGTTCTACCCCATAAAAAAAAAAAAAATTCTGAACGGTCATCTCACAAGGAATCCAAATAGGCGATTGAAATTTGCATAGGACCTAATGGTAACATCTTGTTATTAAGAATGTTCAAAGAATATCGATTTTTTTTTTCTTCTTCATATTTTGATTAAAGCTCAATATTTTTTATTCCTATCTCAATCATCATTTTACTGTGCATATTAGCTCCTCATGCAATTTACCCATCAGAAAATAATGGTTGTCAAGGGTAACTTGTTGAAATATACTATATCGGGAAGTAAATGAGCGCAAACGTTTACATTTCATATTTATTAGAGATTTCACATATATTTTTTGGCTATTCACCTTATCCTGATTTAAGCAGGATTTTTGAATTCCCCTATTTAAGAGCTTTCCAAAAATGTATAATTTTGCTATCATCGGTTGAATAATTCTGTTGTTATAGCCATGTATGTAAAACCGATGAATTAGGGCAAGTTCACTGTGTAGTGAATAGGGGAAAGCCAATCGATTCGTGATTACAATTGTTACGTAATAGTTGACATGTTTGTTGAAACAGAAACTTATAGAATATAAAACAATCTATAAAATGAGAGCAAAATCATGTTTGTACCATACAAAGATGAGGAGTTATTGTAATTTGAACGTAGAATTGGGAACATTTTCTATATTCCCCATAGAGATTATACACAACGCCACCGCCACCGCCACCGCTGCCACCCCTGGCTTTCGAAATATAATCAATCATGTCTCAGCCAAACAGTTATAGAAATACTTGATTTATTCACACAGTGTAGCTAGATAAATAAGCTTTCATATGACACTTAAACCATAGCTCTACTACATTTAGTTGTTGAGTTAATAGAGAGAGATGGATGATTCGTCACCAAAAATGCAACGCCGCCACCCTTTTTGGGTGGTCAGATCAAAACACATGGCCCTGTGCATTCGTAGATATAATCGACGTGGAGGACAATGGATCCCTCTCTAAATGTAAAACGAGTGGAAAGAGTGGAAATTCACTCAAAAAGGAGTGGAGGGAGTGAAACGCAGGACATCCCGTTTTAGAGTGGAAGAGTGTGAAAGTTAATTTTTCACTCTCAATAGAGTGAAACATTGTCATTTCAAATCCCCTTTCACTCTTTAAAAGAGTGTTTTTCTACTCAAAAACGTTGTGTCCAGCGTTAAACTCCTTAAAAGAGTGGAAAACCACTCTTTTACATAAATGGACAATATTAGGAGGAGCTTTGAAGTGTATCCAGGGATATCGTCTGTTTATAGGGATCACTTCCTATTCTGTTAGTTGTTCTGCGAATCGATCTCTTTATAAGGAAACTTATATGTCTTTTGTTTATGTAGATTTCACCCGGTTATTAATTAATCGATTGATTACGCCTTCAACGTATCTTGTATCAATGAATGATCGTTTATTAAAATAATATCCAGGGATATAGCCTGTTTACGTAATATATAAGCGAACTACTTCATATTCTGTTAGTTGTTGCTATCAATCTCTTCATTAAGAAACTTAATTGTATTGTGTTTACGTGATTTCGCCCGGTTATTAATTGATTGATTACGCCTTCGATGAGTCCTTCGACGTATGTTCTATATATCAGTTTAGTTTATTTATTAGAACATACGCTTTTACAACAGCGGCACACGTCATTAATAACTGTGCGTTCAATGAATGATTGTTTATTAATATAATTAATTCTGTTAGTTGTTCCGCTAATCAATCTCCTCTTTAGGAAACTTATATATGTCTTTTGTTTACGTACATTTCGCCAGGTTATTAATCGATTATGGCTTCAGCGTATGTTGTATCAATTAATGATCATTTATATTTATATATCCAAGGATATGTCGTCTCTTTACATAACTTAAATAAGTGAAATAAAAAGAGATTCTGTTAGTTGTTTGCTAATCAATCTCTTGTTTACGTGTATTTCGCCCGGTTATTAATCGATTGATTACACGCCTTCGTCGTATCTTGTACCATAGATTTGGCCAATGGTTGCCCACTTAGCCCTTTGAATTTGTATGAGGTGTTATAAAATATTTTATAATTACCGATGAATATTACACGTTTGAGTCTAACAACTGAATTATTGTTCGTTCGGGTTTGCGGCTATTGTTTTGAAGCCCTGATAACTTCAAATCCACATTTGTTTACTATTTTGTCGCGATTATTGCGAAATTAGCACTATCTCTAAGGATTTTGAAACGCAACTCCAAACCCATATGTATAAGTACAGCTAAGTACTATTGGCCCAAGTTTATTTGAATTCCCACTCCCTCGACCCACAGGACTGCTTGTTGCCAACTGATTACTGTTGATACTCCTTATACTGAAATATTTAAAATAACTATTTTACTTCAGGATTCACGCTTTCTAGCCTTTAATACTGCAATTATCCATTTTCCCTCACCACAAACTCCCATTAGAATACTGATTTTCTTGTCAATTGAACGTCAAACTAGACACTCCGTTCGGAAAACGGTAATAAAAACACGAGAGGTTTGTGAGGAAATCTTATTCAAGTTATCGGTTGAACTGGTTAAAAAGGGCTGAGCACTTATGAATGCCGTCTAAAGGCAATGGAAATATTACAGATTATAAAGACACACAGCAAAATTATCTTTTTTCCGATTTTCTTTTTCTATATCTTCACATGTAACATATTATATATACTATGATTCATGTCCCGTTTTCAAAAAATAGAAACACTTCTTCATACTTAGTGAAGTTTTCAAGAGAATACCTAATTGCGCGCCACAATTACAACATATTTACGCAAAAGCGTGACATCCAAAGTTTTCCAAGAATACATGAATGAAGCCAAGTTGGGGGATGTTACCACTTCTGCAGTTTTAGTTATTCACGAAACATAACACAATTTACACCTGTTGACATTTTATAAATAAAACAACATTTGATAAATAGACCTAATTTACATATTTAATGTTGAATCTCTGATAATTAAAACGATATTGCACGCAAAATATTGCGATGCTATGACATAACTGTATTGCACAAACATTTGCATAACAATTAATTTGGTACGCACTTGTTAAATTAGTTAGCGCAAGAACTGTTTAGAGATGAGATTTGATCTTCTATCAAATCAAGTTTGTTTTTAATAATGATTTCCAATTATTTTAGTCAATATTTTGTTAACACTTTTGTCAATAATGCTCGTTACGTCTATTATTGCTCGAAAACGATTAAAATATACAATGTAACATAGCATTGCACATAAAACAAATACAGGCACAATTTACAAAAACGAAGATTGTCTTTTTCTCGTTTCAAATGGAGTAAAATAACATTTTTGATCGCACTAATCACAATAAATGGAGGCTATTTGTCACAGGTTATATGTGTGTGATGGTCTGGAACTGGATACAATATGTCCAGTTCTTCTTTCGACATGTTCAACTTGCGTCCCGTTCAACAAAAACTTTTATAGCAGTAACGTGGAAGTTGGAACAAATTGAATTTCATAGATTATGGGAAAAGCACATATCTCACGTATAGAATAACCAATTTGAATAAAATAAAAATAAGTTTATATAATAGCTAACAGCAGAGCATTTCATTAAAATACGAGGGTCGTTCAATAACTAATGAAAGTGATCATGGTACACTCTTATCTTGGCGAGATCGAAATGGGTTAAACAGCCTTAAACAACCTTAAACTCTGGTAGTTTCGTTATTCCTCCCTTCTAATTATTGGTTAACGACCGTTAATTTTCGGTCAGTTTAACTCTTAATCAATTGTTTTAAACTTTTTAACCAATTAATGTTTAAAACGCTCTAACCAACTAAAAGTTTAACAGTTAACTAACTTGGTTGCTTAACACGTTTAACCAATAACTGTACATGTATAGGATTTAGTATAACGCTTTATACTGTTATTGTTTATGGAATCAACAGTTATTAACCAGTAACTGTATAGGCTTTATACTGTTATTGTTTATGGAATCAACGTAGTAGTCCAGGGTTATTGGCAAGTTGGAACCCATCATCAGAGCTGACAGCGACACCTGAAGGCAAGACTACAATATACGCTTCGCAACCACACAAATCAACCGCCAGGCAGGCCCAAAATGATGTTTGAGTCTCGCATGCATTATAAGCTTATCAATATCATGATGCATCCGGCGAGTCATGACCATCCATCCAAAAATTTACCGAAAATCCCCGGCGAAAATCGCTCAGAAAACATCATTTAGGCCCACCTGGCAGCTGACCTGTGCAACCGCAAAACGCACACCACAATCTCACCTTCAAACATCGCTGTCAGCTCTGATGACAGGTTCCAACTTGCCAATTGATATGTAACCCATTCGTCCGCCATGATGTCACGTTGACCAGATGCACGTGGATAAGTTACCTAAACTGATTTAGTTTATGAGTGATGCAGTTCGTGTGTGAAACCAGTCGCGGTTCTTAAACCGAGCTAACGCGGCCCTAATTTCCCTAAAACGTTCTTAAAGTTTAATACCTCATAAAACCGAGAAAAATTAATGAATATTGAACAATTTAGTTTAACGCCACCGCACGCCGGTATAAACCAGAAAGGTTTAATGGAAGTAATCAGTCGTTGTAGAAAAACCTTAAACTTTTCCTCTTAAACAGCATCATTCTTATTCCAGGACTTAAGAGTGTATGGGATGCATGAGTGATTCTATTGAGGGATAATGTGATCAATACAAAGTATGAACCTTTGTCTTTCATACAATACAGTTTTGGATTTCTAAGTGTGAATTATGACGTCATAGCATTGTCTCAAAGTAAGTACACTTGGGACACTGCTAAAGCAGTTATTTGGCGGTAAATTTGAATTGTTTGTATGAAACATGTGGTAAGAAGATTGCATAATATGACACCAGAAACGGGTAAATCCCAATTTCTTTCGCGTAAGTACGATAAAAAAGACCATAATTTTAATCCCTGTGTAATTTGATATATGTAGTATAAGAGGAAAAAGTAAGGAGAGGCAATTGAATAAAAAGTATACAAATATCAGTATTTCAAATAGCCAATTTCATTGAAAAATGCCCAGTAAGTGAATCACTAATATTGCGGAAAATCAAACAATTTAGGAGAAATCCTAGCAATTAACCAGTTTTGGAGATTCCATATATTAGCTAACTAAATATCTGAACTTATTCGCATGAAACCTGCAGAAAATATGCGCATGCGCAGACGGCAGATCATTTTGAACTGGGCCAAAAATGGCTAAAATCATGAAATTTACCAGATAAAAGCTTACTGTGCCTTCAAATTTTAATCAGAAATAATGAAAAATGCTTAAATCAATGTGTATAAATATTGTAATAGTCAAAATGAAGATATACATGAATGTATCAATCAAAGATGGCTGCCACAACCTCTCTTATTACTGTTATCTTTAGAGCTACTAGATATGTATTGTTAAAGTAATCGTCACATAATTTCAATGGTTTGAGGAAATTTTATGAACAGCTCCTCTTGAAATCCCCACTATTATTGCTTTACATCCCACAACAATTTACTAAATTATAATCCCTCCATTGTTCTTTATCCTTTGTTGTTTTCTAAGGTATATTATTGCGGATTTTGCTAAATAAAAGCGTATTTGAGATGGTCCCTTCTTGGTTTGCATTAAGGAATTCAAATCTTAAAAAAAGTGTTAAACAGAGATAAGTGTGTGTTCTAACTATGTGCCAAGTGTTATCTGTTTTTATGCTTGCATTGCCGAGATATACGCAAATGTATCAATCAACCCATATTCAACATATTGCATATCCAGCCAAATAATTGACAGATTTCAGTCAGTGTCTGAAACCTATTGTGTTTATGTTAATGACGTTACATGCTTACTTACTTGCTTAATTCGGGTCGTGTCCCCGATCTACGATGTTTCTCCACACTCTTCTGTCTTTCATTGCTGTCTTTATGTCACTCGTCTCCAGTCCAGTATCTTGCTTGAGTAGATCAATAAATGTCAGGGCAGGTCGTCCCGGCTTTCTTTTGCCATGTTTGGGGATCCAGTGCACCAGTTTGGATACTGGCTCCTCACTTCTGTAACAGTGGCCAGCAAACCTTGTTCTTCTCTTCCGGATCTTCTGGCTTATTTTGGGGAGGTCACCATACAGTTGGGTGTTTGGTATATGTTGTTTCCAGTTGACATTGAGTACTACTCGCAGCATTCTGGTGTAGCAGCCATCTAGCTCTTTCTGTAGCTTGGGGGTAATGGTCCAAGCTTCGCATCCATATAGCAGAACTGACTCCACCGTTGAGGCAAACAGGCGAAGTTTGAACTTCCGAGATAGAGTTGACTTCCATATTTTGTTCATTTTGCCGCACGCTCTCCATGCTGCTGCTTTGCGTTGCTTAATGTCTTTTACCGTACTCTCCATCCAGGCACCAAGATATTTAAAATCTTGAACTTCCTCCAGCTTGTTGCCATCATTTGTCTGTATGGATCCCTTCTGGCTCTGGTTATATGACATAAACTTGGTCTTCTTAGCATTCATTTTGAGACCGACCTTTGCTACTGATGTCTCAACTCTTTTCAGCAGATCTTGTGCTTGATGAAATTTCTCTGACAACAATGCAATGTCATCGGCGAAGTCAAAGTCTGTCACCACCTCTGGCCCGATCCGCCTACTTCTACGCCTGTCAAGATGAAAACCAAGCTCTTCTTCTCTCCCCTCTATGGCTATCCTCAGGGCAAAGTCCAGCACAATCACAAACAGATATGGGGCAAGTGTGTCTCCCTGTAGAACTCCAGCCAATATTTCAAACTGTGCAGTCTCTCCGTCAGGTGATATTACCTTAGCCATGGTATTCTCGTACATTCCTCCGATTGCTTCAACGACTTGTTTTGGTATTCCATAAGCTCGCAGAATTTTCAGCATTTTGCCACGGTGGATTGTGTCGAAGGCCTTTCTGAAATCAATGTAGGTGATTACTGCTGCTAGGTTATTGGCTTTAACTCCTTCTATGAGCCTCCTCAGTGCCAGTATGTGGCCCGCTGTCGTCCTTCCAACCCTGAAGCCGTGTTGATTGGTTCTCAAATGCTGATCCAGCTCTGGTCTGATTCTGTTCAGGATCATTCTGTTGTATGTTTTGGCAACGATAGAACTTAGGCTGATACCTCGGTAGTTGCCTCCTAGGCTAAGATTCCCTGATTTTGGAATTGGAACAATGTTGAGCACAGACCATTGGCTTGGTTTTTTTCCCTTTCAGTAATGCTTCATTGCAGAAGCTCAACACAATGTCGTCAAGGTCGCATCTTTTCAGAACTTCAGGTGGGATATTGTCTTCACCACTGCTTTTTCCTTCTACCAGTGACTTTTTAGCTTTGTCATATTCTTCCTGGTCGAAAGGCCCGGTTTTAATTTCCAGATCTTCTAGGATTGGTGTGATTTCCTCATCCTCATTACTGATGTCTGGTGGGCTCCCCAGAAGGTTTTTGAAGTGGTTATACCAGTTTGTGACCCGATCTTTCTGAGTTTCTCCCTCCAGCTGTCCTTTGGTGGATGCTTTTCTACCAGTGATCTCATTGATAAGACTCCAGCTTAAAGCATGCTTGCAATTGGAATGTGCTGCTTCTACTTCCTTGATCTTGCTGTTCAGGTCTTCTACTATGGCTAGATTGTAGGCTTCATCAAGTCCTTGCTTTGCCTTCCTGTACTCAACTCTCTTCCCCTCAGTGACGTCCTGTTGATAGAGATTATATGTGTCTTTGATTTGATCTCTTGCCGCAACTACCCTTGGATCGCTGGAGAAACGTGTTTTATGAGACCTTTTCCTGACTGGTATGATCTTCTCTGCTGCTTCATTATTTGCTTTGATAAATCTGTCATACTTGTCAGTGGCTGTTTCTTCCTCATCCTCTAGGACTTTAAACCTATTGCGTACTTCAACTGCATATTTCACTTGTAAGCTCCCGTCAGAACTCAGGGTTTTCCAGTCATATGGCTTCTTTCTTGGCGTTGTATTACTTTTCCTCAGGCTCAGCCTCATCTTAGCTGACACAATTCTGTGATCAGAGCCCACACTGGCAAAGGTGTTGTATGCTTCGGCATTCATGACACTATTCCTCCACTTACTCCTTACAAGAATATAGTCTAGCTGGTACTGATTTCCACCTGGGCTTGTATATGTCCACAGTTTTCCTTTTCTCTTTTGAAACTGTGTGTTTGCAATGATAAGGTTTTTCTCAGTGGCTAGATCCTTCAAGTGCTTTCCATTTCTATTGGTTTCCTCGTGGTAAGTAAACTTGGCGTCCTCTGCTCCTATCCGGCCATTAAAGTCGCCAACTACTATCAGGACGTTGTGCGCTGAGATAGAGTCAATTGCCCTCCTCAGGTGGTCAAAGTGGCTCTCAATGATATCATCGTCTGCTACATTTGTGGGACAGTAGTTAACTATTATTGATGTTGCAGGGTTGCCCTGGAAGCTAGTGACTAGTATTCTGTCAGTATGTGCCTTGGCACTTGCAAGCGAACTTTTGGCTAGAGTGTTCAATAATATGCCAACTCCACCGACTGCTGCTCCTGCACTGTTTCTGGTTGCTGATGTTGTGATAAGCGTCTTTCCGAGGATGCTCTCGTATCTAACTGGTTCGTCATGTACAATGCGGTGCTCCTGAATACCCAGCACTTCGATGTTGTAGTCAATGAAGTTAGAAACAAGCTCCTCTCTGCACTGCTGTACTCTTATTGTTCTGACATTCATAGTAGATACTGTAGTAACATTCTTACATTTAATAAGGTTTCTCCTCATGCAGGCACCGTATTCAGGCTTGCCCCTTCCAGAAGGATTTAAGGACACGCCGTCATGGGATTTTTGTAAATTAATGTCTGCACCAGGAGATGTTGATTTAGTAGGGACTTTAACCCTAGTGTCGTGTAGTTGTAACATCATAGATTTTCTGTTGCTAAATAATACTGTGGCCGCAAATCCTACAGTATGGTTTGTAATCAAAGTTGTCCTTCTTCTAGAATACTTGCCGGCCAAGGCTATTGAGTATATTCTCCCCGTGTCTCAGTGATTAAGATTGAAACATAATTAAGCAAAGTTCAATAGATCTTCAAACTACTCCACTAGTCCTAGATTTATTGACCATTGTGGTTTTTGTTCAGGTATACCTTCCTTAGCTATTTTACCCATAGCTGGGTGGTTTATGTTCAGGTTTTCCTTCCTTAACTCAGAGCCCCGTTAGTTACATACTCTCTTAAATCAAAAGATTGACAAGTCAATCTTAAAGATTGACAAGTCAATCTTAAAGATTGTGCTTAGGGAAAGATCTTAAAAGATTGAAAATATTCAATCTAATAGAGTGAAATTTCAATATATCGGATTGAAACTTCACTCTATTAGATTGAACATTTTCAATCGTTTAAGATCTTTCCCTAAGCACAATCTTTAAGATTGACTTGTCAATCTTTTGATTTAAGAGAGTAACCAAAGGTATCTAACAATCCAAAAGTGTATTGATTGAAAGACAAAGGTTCATACTTTGTATTGATCACATTATATCTCAATAGAATCACTCATGCATCCCATACCATGATCACTTTCATTATTTATTGAACGACCCTCGTATATTTACTTTTGTGTTTGAACTGGTTTTTAAAAATCGGTGAAATCGGGACCAGAATATTTTGACTTACCCTATATAGTCTCTTTATTGTTTCAATATGATATTATACTCTTTCCAGGATATGCTCTAGAACATATCCTAGAAACATTATCATAGCATATTGACAAACATTCGCTCCAATGTCATGAAAAAACGTTATATAACTACGAATTACAATTCAACGTATCTATGGATTCGTCAGATGTCATCAATGATACGTAATTGAAATGCATCACGTTATATACCATGTTTACCAGCTTGAACAGGTATCGAGGATGAAGATGCAAATTTAAAAGCTTCATGATTTGCCCGAGGACAAATGGTAACCTGAAACGAAAACGTGACATTGAAATCACCAGCTTGAGAATTAAACAGGGTTGATACGCATAATCTTGAAGGTGTTTCAAACACTTATGTGGAGTATCTTCAACTATTTATTGGGTGCAATTCCTTTAATATTATTTCAGTGACATTACCATAGAAGAAGAACATATTCATGGTACCAAAATGATGTAAGACTTGCTGCTGCTATGCGCGCCACAAAATATCTGAACAATCAAAATACATGACATAAGGATTCGTTTCAAAATCTGTAATAAAAAACCTAAGCCTTAATCTGATATTTGACCATATTCGCATTTTCTACCCATTGGAAATCATCTGGTTATGGACTCACCCCAGCTATCATGTGGTTATCTGATAAAATATGTCAAGAGATACTACTACTAGATTGTAAATAAGTGGATTCACCAGAAAAAGAAGTAAAACAACGAAGTTCACCAGCACCGACACAAAGAGCAAATCTCATGCAATAGTTCAGCAACAAGCGCCCAATAAGAGTATATAAAATTATAATCGACTATTCGACTCTGTATATGATATGAATATGAATGTTATTCTCGAAAGACATAATGTCAAAAACGACTTGGAAAATATCTCATCGAAATGCTTGTAAATATACATCACCATGGCATCATGCACTTTTTTACAGAGTTAAAACACAAATACGAAATTTGAAACACGATTGAAAATTTGAATTCTAAATAAGAGTTCATTGGCCCCGATTGATATTAGTTGTTTTTAAGGATACTGAGTTTCAAAAATGTGTGATCCTATGCGAATCGTAAGCATAGTGCAAACAAACACTATCGTTATTGTTAAACAAACTAGACAATCACATCTTGAATTGAGAACTATCTGTAATTCATCCCGAGAGTCTTTCATTACATTTTGTATAAAAATACTCATGGACGACCAGTCCGTCATATCGTTCTTCCACAGTCCTTATAAATACATAAAACACAACAAAATCTTAGCCCCAACTTAAATATGCTGAAGAATTAACAAAAGTAGATTAACGTCATAATTCATACAGTATTTATTCTAAATCTACAGCATGTTCCATGCCTACGCTGCATAAACCTAATCATATGAATTACATTACATGAATTTTGTGTTTAACCCGTATGTCAACGCTCATTTTTCGTAGTTTTCGCACTTGATAATTGACTTTGATAGGTGTTTAATGTCGGCAATTTAAGCCTCACCAGTTATCGGCAGTTATCGACAAATCGCTACTGTTGTCTTTGCAAACAGTAACACAGATTCACGTCCAACCACGGACCACCGTGGCTTATCTATTTAAAGCAGAGTTAACAATTAATACAACATTGTTTGAGGAAAAGTAGTGCAAACTATTGGTCCCGCGGATGACTGGTAACGCGGAGTGGAGGGAGATAGTCAACAGTCATCCAACACCAAGGGACCAGTAGTAGCTTGCACTACTTTCCCGAAATGAACCATATTGTATATGTTTTATTACATTTCATACATATTTCATTGTCTAAACTTTATAAAAAAGCTTACGTTGCTCCCACTAGAGTAGACATACTACAGGCTACACAGTATAGTACAAGTCATAGCGAGCAAGAAGCAGCGGACTCAATTCCGGCAGAAGACCAATATCATCGAAACCCGTTTCCTATACTTCACAATAATTGCCGTAGACCTTCACGGATTTTAGTACTATTACATGCTTGGTAGATGCAGCATCTTATTAAAATTATCCAAAAGAAGCTAGTCCTACCTTTAGGACTACTCTATCTATAATACTAGAAAAATGCTCCCCATCCGAGAACCGACCAACCCGAGAACCGAACTCGTTGACTCGGCTAGGATGGCTGATTTAGTGTTTCTATATTCTATCTTAGTATAGTATTTCCCTGGATAGTGATAGTGGCCCTAACGAGGAGGGCTAAAAGAAGCCTCAAATCTGTGTCTGTTTGGTTCGGGAAATTCGTCGGCAAATGTTTAGCAGACGACGCCATGTTTGTTGTTGTCAACCTCGCACTCGCACAATGTACGTAGTATTCATAGGCTCTAGACCTTTTTTTCGGGGGTCGGTGTTGATAAGCGGTAGTCTAAACTTCCGCATGTTTGGTAGTATAATAACAAACAAACATTCGGCAGGCTTTTAATTTATCCGACTCAAATATTTACATTTTTTAGGCTTTTGATGCTTATAAATACGTATGAGTTGGAAAAGTTGCTTTTACTATACCTCACAAATATTCATTATAAGCTGAATTTTATTGGTCAATTGCGAGAGCACATGCCCAAAATGCACTTTATAGAATAGTTAAATTAAACCTACGGACAGAACGGGTTACCATGGCAACAATTAATAAAAGTTGAAACCGGCACATAATCTCGCAATTTAAAATGCACGCAATTATTGTTTTTTTATGGAAATAAATTTGATTTAATTTGATTATTATAACTCGCCTTCCGAACATCAAACGATGCCGCCAGGTGTTCTTGTATTAACACGCACGCCATAAGTACGCTAATTGACTACATGCAACGGCATTGCACACACAAGTTTTGATTAACTTCTACAAAATTGAACATTTAAAAATCGCTCAAAATCACTCAAAAATTGCAAACAAGTGTTCGCTCATTCAACTTACAATATAATTTTTTGCGTCAATTTAACGATGACCAAAAAGATAAATTTGGGTCTAGAAATAGCCTACTATGTAAAATCGATCAATTTTTGAAAATCGCCGTATATATACGCACATGTAAAGCGAATGATGGTATCATTTATAATATTCCGTCGTGTTTGCAACAGGAAAATGTGCTCAACTTCATCCAAAACTCGAAATCTCTCTCAATCGTTGGACCTAAAAGGTTCTATGAATATCTACGGTACTTACTCTACAAAGATGCCTACATATTCACCTTAAATCCGATAGATTCTGAAGTTTTCTTGAAGTAATTCCTCCTGGTTTGTCTTCCGCATCAGCAAGGTGGCGGAGATAAAACCGACTCTAACATCACACGCGATTGGCCCAAACGGGTCATGCGATAGCCGCTCATTAATTAATGAAGACGAGCCTAACAAATTAATTCTTAAGGTGGTTGCAACACATTTGCAATTTATAAATAAAATATCCAAATTGATAAAAATAAGCGATCCCCGCTACACCATGTTGTATTTGTATAATAACTTTCTCTTGATAACTTTATTTTTGTGACCTAGGCTCGGATCTATATCACCAGGCACAAACAAAGTGGTTTAAATGTGGAACTTTTCTTAGGATTTAAGGGTGATATTTACCGTGACAGGAGGTACTCTCTTTTTTCCCAATATCATGTTTGTTCTGGAAGGGTGTCTTCTTCATAAGGTGATTTCCTTCTAGACATTAAATTCTCACGCATTTTTCGTTCCGTGAGTCGTCCGGATATTGAGGCCCGCTTATTGATATTGTTAAGTGTTTTCGTGTTCACAAACTACCAAGAATATCATTTTATTAGATTTCCACCCTCGCTATAACAAGATTTGGTCATTTAACACTCAACACGCTATGTTAGTGTCCAAATAGAATAGTGAGTGACCCTTTTTATGGTCGAACTTAATTTGAACATCAATACACTAAAATTATGTAGCGATGATAACGCACTAAGAGGATATTTCCAATATTACGCACATAAAAAAGCGCACTTTATTCCATGGAATGTTCTACGAATAATAATGTGCTCATTCGTGTACACAACACGCTCTTACCATGCTCTTTTACAAACAACTTACATCGAAGGCCCGGGCCGTGTTCCCACATAGAACAAAATCCCGAGTACATGTAGTCTAGACTAGTCTGAAACTGCTTTCGCGAGAAAATCGCTAATATAATGGGAACGCAATCAGTTATGTCGCGTGCGTTATAAAGAAAGTCGCGCACATTATAAAGAAAGTCGCGCACGTGGTGATATTGGACACAGTATTTCAGGATAGTTTGTGGTTTT
This sequence comes from Ophiura sarsii, assembly GCA_035610835.1. Taxonomy (NCBI): domain Eukaryota; kingdom Metazoa; phylum Echinodermata; class Ophiuroidea; order Amphilepidida; family Ophiuridae; genus Ophiura; species Ophiura sarsii. Next base: position 74,812,313 of record CM069442.1, on the reverse strand, counting down.
ATATCAACTATTGAGATTCATTTCGTGATGGAAAACCGATAGTAAATATTTCTATCATTTGTACTGTATTTCCATGTCCTAAATGCAATTTTTCTTCAATTTTTAAATTGAAGAAAAATTGAAGAACTTTCTGAAATTGAAGAACTTTCTGAGAGAGTCAGGCAGAGGTGTGCAGATGGGGGTCGGCCAATTTTTTTTGTACTTTGGGGATAAGATACATGTCCATGAAGATTTACAATGATGGTAATAAAAAATTCTGGGTACCCCCCTACTGGGAGATATATGACCCCCCCTACTAATGACCCTTAATAGTACATTTTCAGAAGTGAAAAAAGTAATTTTTCACAATTTTCAGACTAGTGCCAATTACTGACAACATTATAATATCATTTCAGTTATGCTTTCCATCAAACATTCATCTTTTGTCTTTACAATGCAATAAAAAATAAAAAAAAGATATTGGATTGTTCCATTTTTAGAGGGGGGTATAATGGCATTTTCAGGGTTTTCATTAAATGGAGAAAAGGCAAAATGAAGGTCAAGTTTGCAATAGCATAGCAAAATTGCCAGTGATTTTTTTTAATTGTTGTTTTCCTCAGAGCACCAATAGACATAGATGAAACAATTCAACAAATAAAAACGACGGAGACTTGTTCATTATTAATATATTCACACCATATACTCGGGCCATTTTCTGAAAATACAGATTTTAGTATTTTCATACTTGGCGTTAATTTAGTAAATTAGTTCTCTCAACTGAATGAATATTGAGGTTAAAATAATTATTTCTTACAAACAAGACCAATATTGTTCATTTCTACAAATAAAGTTAATAAGATAAAATAAAATTGGACTGTTCCATTATTTTCATGGGTAATTCATACAAAAAAATCCTGAATATGTGAAAAGTCAGGTTTTGTGATGATGCATCGTAACATAAAACTCGTGCTAGTATATTAAGCAAATGACAATAATATTCTTTAAATGTACTTACAATAGTGCGATGGAAATGTGCTATTCCATAAGTTAATGGTACCACCCCCCCCCCCCCCCCCCCCCCCCCCCCCCCCCCCATATAGAAGGCAAACATTTGTTAACAGACAATTCTGGGAATTCCTATGCCTTCTATACCATTCTGAAGGGACATGGATGTTTTCTGGGGAATTCTCACCAGCGAAAAAGTAGTTTGAAGAATTCACACACCTTCCATGTGGGTGGGGGCGGGGGGGGGGGGGGGGGGTGGGTACCATTAATATCAGGAATAGCCCAAAATGAGACTATTCCACTCATTAAAGAGGGGTGTTTTGTTATATCCGGGCAGTATGAATTTGCAATACGTTTGACCAATCAGTTCCAATGATGACATTGTACACTTTATATTTTTAAGACAGCACTGTTCATGCTATGCCATAGTTTTCTAGGAGAATTTATAGTTACAGAAATAGTTATTTCCATGTAAGATCTGACATGTTGGTTCAATCTCCCAACTATCAAAATAGTGTAGTATGTATATCAATACAATACATATTTTGTTGATAATATACTGTAAGCTATTAACATACGCCTAATGCTATAAATATATTGTGCATGCAAACTCCAAAAGATTTAGAATTGATAATATAACTTTGATTTGATGGCTGGTTTGATAGCTGTGTTTTTGTTATAAATAAATTTGTTGGGGTGTTTGTTTGTTTGTTTTTCATTTACAAAGACATATAACGCCTATTCAAAAGTACTTTGTCTATATTTAGACTACTGTTATGATCACTGCACATAATATTGTTAATCAGAGCTGCGACACACATGAGCGTCAACTCCGGGTTGACAGTCATGAAGTATTTCCATTAAAAAAAAGTAAAAGTAAAGACTCGCGCCGAGCATCTCTCTTTCATTAGCGTTTGGGCCAGACTCCCCCATGTAATATATGGCTGTGGGGGTCGCCACTCCTCCCGCACAACGAGTCTGTTTTACTACCCAACATGAATTAATGCTGGAACGAAACGTTTGCTCAAATATGATACCCGGGATGATACCCTTTTCAAAGACTTCTTTAAAAAAAGTTGTTACTATTTCATAAGTCACTTTATGGTTAGAGTTTGACAATTTTGACAATTTTGACACCCGGTTGAGTAACTTATTTCACAATATGTTATTTCTCGTTTTTTATAAAGAGAAAGGAACTTCTGATCTAACTTTCAGTTAGAGATTCACTTTAGGCTAAATATTAGCCAATATATCGATCATCTAAAGTATCTGTAAGTGTTGAAAAACACCATTTGCTAGTCAAACCTACACCCCTATTTAATATAGGCCTAATGGAATAATCCAAGAGTACTTAATGACATTCACACTTCAATTTCAGTGAGATTCAATTTAGGCTAAATGTTAGCCAATATCGATCATCTAAAGAAGGCCTACCAAGGCCGCCTACCTGTAAGTGTCGCACAACACCATTTGATAGTCAAAACTACAGGACGTTCACAGTTTAAAACAAACAATAAAGAACAAGTAATACCAAGACTTACACATACATACAGTGTGTTGCCTTCTCATTGAATGAATTGCCACACCTACAAAAGATTTTGAACATTTGAATAGTACCCCTGTGAAAGAATGGAACAATCCAACATCATTATACTTTTAAAATGTATTTTATATATTTTGTAGTCTTTTGCAATCAATATCATGATATTTCACTGAATAAATAGTGAGTAATACTGAAAAAAATACAACGATTGTACTTCCTGTATGATACGGGTGAAATTGGACCAATGTTATATAAAAGGTGGTTGTGAGTAATAAAAAGTTGAGTCTCCTTCATTTTGAATGCATTTTATTAACCACCTTAGATGAGAGGTTGCTTCCAGTAAAGATCAATCTTTAACTACACTGGGAAAGGTACAGTGGTATTGTAAAATATACCTACATTTTAGAGTTTTCGAAATTTTAAAAACTTTCGAAAATAAGCTCACCCCCCCCCCCCCTGTATGATAATGGAATATTCCAATGATAACAACTTTTTCTGTGTGCGTGATAAAGACAAGGGATGAAACATCATAATGTACAAAAGATAGTGTTCATAGATCCTTCATCTTGGGTATCAAACCCTTGTCTAGATTTGGTATGAAACAGTATTTTTCAGGTCTGAAAAGTAGGTTCCTGGGGACCATTTTAGGGGAGGGGGTCGAGTTTTCTGGGAGGGGCTATGTCAGATTTTGTAATAGTTAATTTTTTGTGAATATTGGACCAAACATGTTAAATCACCAAAATATGTTTGAAACTGGCTGACCCCACTGCTGACCCCCATCTGTACACATTTTCCCATAGTGTCTGACTTTCTCAGATATCTGCTTAAAAGTGTCGCAAAACACAATTTGCTATTCAAAAACACACCCCTACGGAATATAATGGAGCAAATCAAGGGCACTCAACAACGTTTACATTTTAAAAGAAACAATAAACAACAGGCAATAACAGGATCTTTACTTCCTATACCGTAGAAAATCACCATATAGCACCTTTTTATCTCTGTTATACAGGGCGCCATCTCGCGATCAAAACGTCTTTTAAAAAGTTATTCTTAAAGGCACTTCCAAATCTCAAATATTTGCCCCGGGCAAAAGTCACATGACTCGCTGCATACCCGAGTTCCGCGTACACGTATCATATAAACCCCATAATGCAATGTTGATAGCTAGCGTACCGAAAGATTGGCTACAAACAGCAAAATGTACGAACAACATTCATGTCTAGAAATGTTTCGAAAAGTCATTCTATTCATTTGAATGAAACCACAGTTATAATCTGAAACAACATTAAATCATTTTTTGGTCGAGAACCCTATGTTAAATACATACAAAAAATAGAAATATAAAGCATTTTAACTTCCTATTTATAGGATAGTGTTCAACTGTCATTTGAATTTATGTCTGTCCTATTATTGTCAGTCAGTGCTCCGTTAGCGCAGTCGGTAGAGCTTCAGACTTATAATCTGAAGACCGTGGGTTCGAATCCCACAGAGAATGTTTTGTTTTTCCCGTTACTATTATATTTAGTAAATGTAGAGATTATTTTAATATCGTTCAATCATAATATTATTTTGATCCCAGATACTTTTCATTTTATTTAATAGAATGATTTTCATACAGATTTAATGAGGTTTTAATTTGAATGTAGTACTTCATGGGGTGCATGTACATGTGCATGTAGGTCTAATACAGGCTTAGCATTGCGTTCATTGAATTATTGCAATACCCCGCCCATTGTTACAACATGGTTATTCACGCAATAATCTGTAAGGCCAATTGTTATTGAAAGAAGCCAATCGTCGTATACAATGGTTGAATCGATTTTTATTCCCCATCTGATCTGTTTGTAGCTAGCTGCAGTCAGATATTGAGTGAGTCTGATGTATACGAAGGGATTTTGCTTTCCCTTGAAAAGAGGATGTCGATCTCGTGCAATTCAATATGCCAAAATGTCAGCCTTATACAATGACAACATTAAGGCATTTAAATGTGGTTCAACGCCATGTGACTAGGGGGATTTTCAGTAAGGGGAGCAATAAAATATTAATCCATTATTTTTACATGCTAAAGTTATGTTTGCAGGGACGTTTCTGCTTGAAAATCCTTTTTCTGAAGAAGATTTTGTTGTCATTACTGAAGAAATCAGGTATATTTTACGTGGCCCTGACCCCTGTCTGATTAAAAGCTTTAAATTAATAACCTTTCACGATCATCAATTTATTGCTCTTTACATTGAATCCAAACCTAGCTTGCAGCGACACCGTTTTCACATTTAAAATACAATTTAGAAACTGGGTTCAATTTGGCTAAAATTTCGTCGAATACTCAATAGTTCACCACTAGTTCATTATTATAGAGAACACATAGAAACGTCAGTAAGTAGTTATGGCCGAGCGGTTACGAATATGGACTAGTAATCGAATAGATAGATTCTCCCCTCCTCGGTTCGAATCCTGCTGAATACCGTTTGTTAGAAAAAACGATTTAGTCTCTGTGTGTTGGAAAATGGCGTATATTTTTACCGTAGGTGAATAAAGTCGTGGCCCTGACCCCTGTTCAAAATGTATTACAAATATACATATTTTTGATCAAGTTTAATACGTTAGGAACATTTCTTGTGCATAAAGTTTTTGCTATGACGTCTAAAAATCATCAAAAATACGATGTTTACGATCGCATTGAAAATGCATCTTTATCGACTCAAAAATAGTCTCTGTGTGTTGGAAAATGGCGTATATTTTTACCGTAGGTGAATAAAGTCGTGGCCCTGACCCCTGTTCAAAATGTATTACAAATATACATATTTTTGATCAAGTTTAATACGTTAGGAACATTTCTTGTGCATAAAGTTTTTGCTATGACGTCTAAAAATCATCAAAAATACGATGTTTACGATCGCATTGAAAATGCATCTTTATCGACTCAAAAATAGTAACAAAAATCGTGTTTTTTTTATTAAATCGGAAATAACATGTTTCATAAATAGGACTTTTCCTTCAAAATGAGCCTAAGATTATCAAAATTGATGGAGGCAATCCTTCACAATCGCGAGTTGTAAATGACCCGATTTCTATTTGTTTTTTTGAAATCTCACTTTACTGGCGGGCCGGGGCGAACAAAATAGACGGTATTTTCATGCCTTGACTTCTGACTGCAACGAAGCTACAAACATGGCAAACAGATAATATGTTGGTACATGCACATGACCGTACAATCATGTAGGCCTAAACATGGGAAATCAGAATATCGATTCAATGACGAAACGATTGACTCTTTTCATAATGGCACAATTGGTCTTTCCCAGATTTAGTTGTGTAACAATGGGGCTAGGGTCTCAATAATTCAATTCACGCAACGCAACGCTGACCGTGAACAAGTAAATGTAGAACTGCATTCAAATTATTGAATTTAGACAATCATTCAAAATCAAATTAAAAGTATGTTGTCCGTGGATTCACAAATATTATGGGGAACGATAAGCAAACCCAACATAAAATTACTAAATTTAATATGATACTAACGAAGACAAAATAACATTCTCGGTGGGATTCGAACCCCCGGCCTTTCGATCATTAACCCAATGCTCTTCCGATTGAGCCAACGGCGCACTGTACTGTTGATACAACATAAATAGATTCAAATATCATTTGTGAACACTATTACTATCCCATAAATTGGAAGTTAATAATGCTTTAATTTATAGTTTTGTATGTTTTTAACATAGGGTTCTCGCTTAAAAATTGATTCGATGCTGCTTCAGATTGTAACTCTGGTTTCATTGACATAAATAGAATGACTGTTAGAAACATTTCAAGACACGGATTTCGTTCACATTTGATGTTTGTAACCACTCTTCGGTATTGCATCATGGGGCTTATATGATACGTGTACGCGGAACTCGGGTATGCAGCGAGTCATGTGACTTTTGCCCGGGGCAAATATTTGAGATTTGGAAGTGCCTTTAAGAATAACTTTTTAAAAGACGTTTTGATCGCGAGATGGCGCCCTGTATAACAGAGATAAAAAGGTGCTATATGGTGATTTTCTACGGTACTCTGTGTTGCCTTCACATTGAAAATGATTGACATGCCTACAAAAACATGAATTTTCATCTGATTTTTGAATATTTTAATGGTACCCCTGTGGCAAAAGTGGAACAATCCAACATCATTATACTTTTATAATGTATTGCATACATTTTGCAATCAATATCATGCATATCATGATAATTCACTGAAGAAATAGTGAGTAATAGAGAGAAAATACAACAATTTTACCATTGGTTTGACACAGGTGAATTTGACTAATGTTGAAAGTTAGGGTAATAAATGGTTGGGAGTTATTAAGAGTGTAAAAGTCTCCGTCGTTTTGAACGCATTTTATCAATCACCTTGGATGAGGCATTGTTCCTACCAAAGATCAATATTCTAACTTTGCTGGGATTGGTACAATGCAAGAGTAAAATAGACCTAAATTTCATTTTTTTGAATTTTTGAAAATTATCAAAAATAGGCTCACCCCCCTGTTCAGAAATGGAATGTTCCAAATGATAACATTTTTTTTCCTGTTTATATGATAAAGACAAAGGATAAAACATCCTATGCAGAAAAGATGAAGTTCGTAGATCCTCATCTTAGGTATGAAACCCTAGTCTAAATTTGATACAAAACTGTATTTTTCAGGTCTGAGAAGACTGTTCAAGGGGACCATTCCAGGGGGGGCTTCCTATTTTCTGGGAGGGTGTATGTCAGAATTGTTAATACTGATTTTTGTGAATATTTGACCAAACATATTAAATCACCAAAATATGATTAAAATTGGCTGACCCCCATCTGCACAGATTTTCCCATAGTGCCTGACTCTCTCAGAAAAAGATGCTTTTCCGGCCCTTTTTTGAATATTTTAGACTCACATCCGGGGATTTTGTTATTAGACCAAGTTATACCACTTTGCTGAGTCATCGTGGCGGCGAATGCTCATATGGGGATACGACTTCCAAGAAGGTCCGGTCTGGGCTAGTCCGACCGAGACAACTTCTACTTGTATGGGAACACGGTCTAAGTGGCTGGTAGGCCAACAAGACAATATATCCACGCACGCACAAATTAGGTTAGTTACAGTCAAACTGCTGGTCTTGTATTGCAAACATTTTGCTGACCATTTTATACAAAAACACCTATTATTTTCACATCATAGTGGCAAAAGTAACATTTTTGCGCTATATAAAAATTAACCCAGCAGATTTCTCCAAGCGAATACATACCTTTAGGCCTAAACTACGTGATAAACTATTAAGAAGTTCTTCATGTTCTTGCTAGCTTTGGTGATGATCAATATTGATACTTTCCAATTGGATGTATTTAGGTATTTAGGATGATAAGGATAATTCCATAGAGATGTTGATTTTGTGTTCAAGGAAAACAAAATCATGTGCAAGAAAAGGGAATGTCTATATCGCTGAATCATGCACCGAATGCTTTGAACGTCACGATACAGAGCTCCAAAATAAACAAAATTACGAACGAGACAAGCGACACGAGTGCGTGACTGCGCGATACTCATTGGCGGAGCCAGGGGGGGGCCTGGGGGGCACGTGCCCCCCGGGTCCCTGGCACCAAAAAAAAAAAAAGGGAGAAGAAAAGAAAGAAAAAGGAGAAGAAAAAGAAAGAAAAAGGAAGAAAGAAAAGAGAAATAGTAGATGGTATAACTTAAGAGTTCTTTATTTGTTACATAGTAAGTTTCCATGCCCCCACCCCTTATTTTGTACGTTCCCGGCACAGATCCCGGCATATCAAGGCAATAATGGCGTAGCCAGAGGGTTAAGAAGGGGCCGACCGCTCCTTCTCCCCTGTCACCCAATTTTGCCATTGTCGCCTCAATTTTGATAAGAGAAATCATAGTTAAATTATGACGTTCAAATACAAAGATAGCATTTTTCGTTGTATGTGCCCCTTCCCCAAAAAATAAATTCATTGCAAATTAAGAAGATAGTTTGAAGCCAAAATGTACCTCAATCCTAGCAAAACCGGGTAAAATAGCAAAACATTTAACAATAAAAGCAGTGTCATAAGGCCAAAATATATCTCAAATGTGGCAAATAAGTATAAAGAAGCCAGGGGTTTTCGTAAAAAAATAAAAATAAAATGTGACATTTTAATAGAAGCAACAATGTATCTCAATCTTGGTAAAATTAATGTAAAGAAGTCAATTTTGCGTGGTTGGTATCTCAATTGCGGCACAATTTATGTAAAATAGCCCCCAAAAATTCGCACGCTACGCGCGCACGTGACATGAACGTTAACTTTAATTTTGGAATCTAATTTTAAGACAAAATGTATCTCGATCATGACAAAATTAGTTAAGAAGCCAATATTTTGCGCGTTTTGCTCATGTGCCTCCAAATATTTGCTTTTTTAAGCTTGTACCAGCGACAATTGGCAAAATATGTAGAATAGCAAACAAAATTGCGCGCTACGCACGCACATGCCCCAAATGATAAGACTTGTGACCAGTCCTTGTGTGACTTCATTTCTTGTTGTCCGTTTCGGGAGAGCCCGAGCTGGTGGGTGAAGGGTGGGTGGATGTTTTAGAACCTCAAAATATTTACATTTCTTTTTAAAAGCTAATTGTTATTAGCAAAAAAAAGTCGCTCAATTAGTGTAAAATATGCAATTTTGCGCGCTAAGCTCGCATGAACCTTCAAACATTACATTTAGCTTCATAACAAATTAGTATCAAATGTTGTGCGCTACGCGCTAATGTGACTTCAAACATTAACTTTATCTTTATGAAACTTTTATGAAGGCAAGCCTCAATCATAGCAAACTGTAGTAAAATAGCATATTTTTCGCGCGCTACGCGCACCTGTTAAGGTATCAGGTCACTTTTTTCTTTACTTCGTCAATGTATAGGTATCTGATTAATAATAATTTCAAAAATATATGATTTTGATTTGCAGCTTTAGTTTTCTTTTAAATTAAGATTTTGATATTCATATAACGTATAAAAAAGAAGATAGAATTACCCGAAAGAAAATGTTTTTATTGCCAGTAATATAGCAAACATCTAGAATATATTAGTATAATTATGCTCAACTTCTTTCGTGCATTGATAAATTTTTTTATTTATTAGAAATGAAGAGGTGACTTTTCGATAAAATGTTTGTCAAAAGTATACACCAGATCGCACCAAATGAGTTCGAAAATTGAAAAAAGTCCAATTCTGAGGGGGAATATACTTAAATCAAGAATATATCAGTCTAATGCTCAACTTCTTTCGTGCTTTGATAAAAAACAAAATATTTATTGGAAATGAAGAGGTGGCTTTTCGATTAAATTTTGGTCAAAAGTATACATCAGATCGCACCAAATGAGTTCCAAAATTGAATTTTTTTTCTACTACTGAGGGGGGCACATCCACCCTCAGACACCCCCCTGTCCGAGCATAGCTCGGAGGGCAGTGCTGCGCACCGCTTGGATGGTACCTTATCAAATTCAGTTTTTCTGGATCTGAGCCTGAGTGCCCCCCGGATAAAATAATCCTGGCTACGCCTATGATACTTGAGACTAAAAAGAGTCTCCATGAATTCATAAACACAGAGTCCTTGAGATTGACGTATGTTGTATTGTTTTATATAGGGTAAACCGATAAGTATATTGAACATGTTGAAGAACCATGTCGAAACACCGCATAACTTATTTCCAGATAATTATGATATTTGATAAATTGACTGTTTGCTACTCCTATGGCCTTCTAAAGCAATATACGGTATTCCATCATTCTTTAATTTTCAATTGAGATATGATAGCTATTATTATTCCGTTTCAATGGTCCATCCAATGAAACCAAACATTATCACCCTTTTGCTATTGTTTTGGTTGGTGTGGCGCGTCAAGCACCGTTGACAGTTGGTTATGTACATTGGGATGAACCAATCAGGAGCATCGTTAGTTAGGCCGCCATGTTTGTTTTCTCTTTGCCAGATATTCATTCAATCAAGCATTGAGACTGGTTCGCAAGAAAAATTTACATTCACAAAATGCAGGTTGTATAGATTGTGATCCATTCTTAATGCCGACTTGAGGCACAACCAATTATAAATGTCTCCCTGTCTTATTTTTTCGGTGTGTTGATAATGACTGTTTATGTGTTTATGCAGGGGCGGATCGCCTCCCCTACCCCCCCCCCCTTATTTTTTGACACGGCGCCTTTTTGACCGGGCGCCTGCCCCTTATTTTTGACAGGGTTCCTGTGCCCCCCCCCTTGAAAATTGACAGGACGAAAACGTTAACAACGTGTAAAAAATCGTGCAAAAAACCGTGTAAAAACGTGCGAAAACAAAACGTGTACAAATTCACCAAAGGGGCTTTGCCCCAGAGCCCCCTTCAACCCCCACAAGGCTCTGCACCATTGACCCCCGCAAGGGGATGCCGCCCCTTGAACCCCGCTTTCCCCCCCCCCCCCCCCACCCACCCATTGAGAAATCCTGGATCCGCCCCTGTGTGTTTATGTTTAAACATCATGAACGTATGATATTTACGGGTTTTTTTGGAAAATTGATCATTGGCTGACACGAACCCAGAATAGTGACATATATGATACAATCACAATCACAATGAATTGAAAAGTTTTCTAAACTATTTTTTTTTTTTTTTGTGATGTGAAGACGCGTGATCCTTGCTCCCTGTCACGCTAAATCCACACCACATGTTACGTTCCTGATACTTGATATCGATTTGATTACTGAAACTAAATGACAAAAGTGTGAAAGTTAAATATTAGATGACTAATACAACCTCTTCCTTCATTTTACTGTGATATTTCATCAGGGGCGGACTGGCCACTGTGGCGTTGTGGCGATCGCCACATGGGCCGCTTGGTTTTGGGCCTCTTAGGGCCGGTTACGCAAATGTTGTGGCCGTGCGAAAATTTGTGACTGTGCGAAATGTTGTGACCGTGCGAAATTTTGTTACTGTGCGAAATTTAGTGACCGTGCGAAATTTTGTGACCGCGCGAATTTTTTTGACCATGCACATTTTTTTGACCCTACCCCCCCACCCCCCCCCCCCCACCCTACCCCCCCACCCCCCCCCCCCCCCCCCCCCCCCCCCCCCCACCCCCACTTACGTGAAATCCACGAGGTGACTGACTGGGGAAAAAATTGGGGCAACCTTTTACGAAAATTTACTACCGGGACGACATACTTCTGCCTGACATGGTCAAAAAGGACCGCTTTAATAATTTTGCCACGGCCGCTTTCAGGTCCCAGTCCGCCCCTGTATTTCATTTCGTTTTACCGTCACGTTCTGATAATTTGCTTGTAATTGACTTGAACATTGAAAATATTATAGTATGATTCCGCTTTGAACAAATGGTAACGTGACGTACCATTTAAATTAAACATGTGTCAAAGGATTTTATCTGCCATAATCAACCGTCTGAATGAAGACGGGTTTCATTCTGGTTTTAAATTCCATGTGTCATCTGTAATTGAACAAATTCAATAGACCTGACCGAGATCTCCTCTGGGTTCCTTAATCCCCAATTGGATGATTTGATAGACATGTTTCATTTGCTATAGTGAATTTTAACATAAGATAGAGGTTGTTGTTCAGGCTTGAAGGTGTCGCATATACCACCGTATAAGTGCGCATCAAGACACCAAATTCCCAAAGAGGATTATGACATATGCATTTGCACATTATATCTGAGTTCTACCGTCGCCTGTTTTGTCCATAACCGAGGGCAAGGAATCACGTGATCGACTTCTGCTAAAAGTAACTTTCCTCAGCAATTTGTCCAAAACAAACTGGGAGGGATTTTTTAAGATTTAGAACTAACTGTTGACTATAAACGATAGCGATTTGACGTGTAGAAAAACACGAATGCACGGGTTTGCTGTCACCAAGATGGCTCCAAGTTGGTTTCGAACAAAGTTCGATTATGTTCGAATCCTGGTATCCGAAATACCAGTTTGACCTGAACAATGTCCACAGGTACCGTTAACAAATCGAAATGCATTTAGATTAAGGATTTTCATATTATCGAAATACGGTATGTAATACAACTCCTTATTCAGCCATACCCGAATAGCCTGGCTCCATCACATCGATTAAATAAAATCAACATCAACATGATGAAATACGAAATCATAGTTTACAAATACTACATGGTTAGAGGGGAAATAGTGCAATTATAAATGTGCGATTATAACATTCTTTTCTTCGAAGAGGATTACCATAAAAGTGCTGATATGATGTGCGCCTAGCCAGTAGCCACGTATATGAAGCGAAATGATTCTGACGATTTCCTGATGACAGCTAAATATTGGCAATAGCGCTTTGAGAACTTGTTGTATTACGGCGCTCTATAGGTATTATTATTATCATTAATTAACGTTCTTTTAATCCGAATATTCTAAAGGTTTTATAGTCCGAAAACTGTTAAAGGGTTCTCTAATCCGAAAGTTAAAAAGGTTCTCTAGTCCGAATTTATTAAAAAAAAGTTGTATAAGTTAAATTTTCAAAAGGGTTCTCTAATCCGAAAAGGTTATCAGAAGATTAGCAGGTCCCCCAACATCGATTGATGGGTGGGGGTGGGGAAGGATATAAGAAAGGGGGAGACTTCTGCTTTCTGTTAAATAGTGCTATGTCCCCAAGTCTAATTGCGAGCACAGGGATGGTTATAATAAGTTGCGTCAAGTGTTCCAATTTCTTCCATGATTGCAGCTTACACCTCTTCATTTGTTGATAGACGAAATAGAGTTAAGATGGAGAAATCTCAACCTTGAGATATTCCCAAAGGATCTGGCTGGTAAGAGCAGACCTAAGAGTTTAAGGAATCTGCTATGTCTTTCAAAGCTATTATGGACAAAGCGCCTTCCCCTCACAAATATCAGTCGGGTAATTCGTTGAAGTTAAAAGTACTACAGATTGCAAGTTTTATTGCCTTTGAAATCACTTTTGCATGGTCAAAACATAAGAGGAAATACACTTGAGACAAAGTCGCGGAGAGAAGATCCTTATTATGAAATTTATAACACATTTTACCAATGGAATAAGTATAAATTTTATTTCAGGTGTCTATTGGCTCTTTTCTTTTTCCTGCTCATACGGAGAAGGCCTGAAACACTCGAAATGTATAGCATCGTTATGCGACCAATTGTACCGTAGTTGTCAAAGAATCACCAGGTTTGCTGCGCTATTATAACAGAAATATTGCAATTTTGGGAAAGGCGACTCATATCTACGCACGTAAAAGTTATATCCATTATGCCACTTTACAACTTGATTTATAGGGTCTGCAATGGAAATTTCCAGTCTGAATCCGAACGTGGTTCGAATTTGATCACGTATTTGAAGCAAGTTTTTCATCATTCCCTTGACGGCATCCTATAATATGACGGTTTGAAATGTTTAGTATCAAATTAAATGTCAAAAGTGAAACATGCATACTTAATTTTCTTAAAATACTTCCTTTGTCTACCTACGCTGGAATTTATAACAGTTATGGTTAGATGAAGAGACCGCAAATGTGATAATAAAAATGATAATGATGAATAAGCACTTATAATGCGCCGTTTATATCTAGAAAAAAATATAATCCTAGGCGCAATAACGAACAAGAAACAACATTGTAGTAGAGCAAACAAGACAGACAGAATTTGAAAACTCAGAAATGTAAATGAAATGATCAGAAACAAAATACTGCGCTAAACAAAAAAAACCCTCTAAAATATAATTACAATTGAATGTGAAATTAATAACATGAACGAGTCAAACAAAATGTAAAACACAACAGTTATATATAGCTGTCTTAAACAGCATGAAGGTTGGCGAATATCACTTTAAGAAGCAAAATCTGTTTTGATATAAAAACGAGCGTAGGTTGACAGATACGGGTTAATCCAAATTCAATATAATTCATATGATCAGGTTTTTGCGGCGTACACATAGATCATACTGTAGATTTAGAATAAATACTGTATGAATTATGATGTTAACCTACTTCTGTTTTATTTGGCATATTAAAGATTTTATTGTGTTTTATATTTTTATACGGACAAGAGTATAGACCTATTTGATGTGTAATGTATTTGGAAAGGCTCTCTATATTATAGTGTGGTTCTCGTTTTAACCCTAACTCTACCCCCACTTTTTCAGAATTTTTTCTTCAACGCGGAAAATCGACCAAAATATCCCCCGATCCCCCGGGATTTGATCCAGGGACCTCTCGCACCAGAGGCGAGGGATTCCACACTTCACCACGGCTGTCAAGCACTGTATGGAGTGGGTCCATTTTTTCATCAAAAAACTTCCACGCCGGGTGGTACCAACGTTCCCAGTCGTGGTATGTTTGGGGTATATGGTAGTGTTAGGGTTATATTAACAAAACTTATAAAAATTTTGAAGAAAAAAAAAATCAAAAAATTGCTTGTTAACCCTAACTCTACCCACACTTTTTTCAGAATGTTTTCTTCAACGCGGAAAATCGACCAAAATATCCCCCCGATCCCCCCGGGATTTGATCCAGGGACCTCGCACCAGAGGCGAGGGATTCCACACTTCACCACGGCTGTCAAGCACAGTCTGGGCAGTGTATTGCCCAGACTGTATGGAGTGGGTCCATTTTTTCATCAAAAAACTTCCACACCGGGTGGTACCAACGTGCCCAGTCGTGGTATTTTGGGGTATATGGTAGTGTTAGGGTTAAGGCGTGATTTTCTAGTTCTTTAACAAAAATGATAGCGTCGCAATCTGCATATTCGTTGTGTTTGACAAAGCACGTATGAAAATTCACAACACATGTCAATCGGTGTCAATCAACTCTCATTTAGAGTGGCGTCATATATGGTAATAAAACCTGGATATAAATCGTGTATTAATTTGGTGAGTGTGTTGTTTACTCGTAAAAAAAGTACAGTATACGGTATATTTAAAAATAGAATTTAGATGAGATTTTTGCCAAAGGTTGTCCTTTAATAAGATCCAGCATTCGTATTTGAAATCGTGTTCTTCATTAATAATGACAAGTTGATGGTGTAGCCATTCTTGAAGGTCATACGATTACACGAGATAACATATTATTCACTGTCTTGTTGCGAGCTTGTTACATAACCTATCCATGGGATTTGCTCGTTGCGCCAGATATTGGTAGACATCTTTTTTACGTTGAATATATTTATTTACACATATATCTCGTATTTCTTACCATTGCCTTTTCACCACATGACAGTAAGTACAATTCGATAGCCAAACAATCCAGTAAGACCCATATTTAAGGTTCAGGCAGTGTTTGAGCATTTGTGTATGGTCAAATTACAAGGGTTTGGGGATAAAATTACAGATTCCAATTGGTTCTCAATTTATAGCTGAAATTATACTAAAGGAATTGATTTGCACCTATCCCAATATATGGTTGACTAATGCTATAAACTATTGAAGCAAAGATTTTCTAGTGCACTAAAAATAATTCATTGATTGAAGATACTCCACATAAGCGTGTTTAAAACACCTTTAAGATGCGTATCGATCCTGTATAATTGGTGATTTCAATGCCGCGTTTCCGTATGTAAGCGTTTGTCTTTTTCTCTCGAGCAAATCAGTACCTTTTGCATCTCCATCCTCGATAGAAACTTGTAAACATGGTCAATAAAGTGATGCATTTCACTAACTTATCATCGATGACATCTGACGAATACGTATAGCTACGTTGCATTTTAATTCATATAACGTATTTTGCGAGAAATTGGAGCGGACACTTGTTAATAGACATTATGATCGCGTAGTGTAGATTGTCTGTTCCCTAATAGTAATATCTGCGCCTCAACAAGTTATCATGTACCCTCAGTACCCATATGCCAATAAGTTAGCATAATAGGCTAGTATCCGCTTAAGAGCCCTATCGACGGTTCCAGAGATAAGCCATTTCTGAATCCAGTTCCTGAATCCAATCAATCATTGCTTGTTTGAACCATTAGAAGAAGCTACATCGAAGTCATATTTTGAACCCTTAAAAGGGTTTAAAAAAGTTTGGCAGACAAAATATGTTAGAAAGAGGTATTTTAAACAACAATCCAGACATAGATACCAACATGTGTATTCTTTGGGTATACATTTTATAAATGAGCCTGGTTTTATTTCCAACAACATAAAGCTCAAATTATAAGATCTATTTTATACGTAGATATTACATCTGTAGCATCAAATTCCTTTTACAAAACATATTTTTCCAAAGCCGATATTTTTTAATACTTGCAACAGGTTGTACTATGGTTACATCGAGGTCCAGTTTCAAAAGTGACAATCATCCCTTAGACAACAGGTGCAGGTTTGGATTTATTGTTTTGAATGATAAGGTTTATGCTTTACACACGTGTACAAATATGCAACATACTCTCAGAAAATGAAGATAATGTGTTCCTTTCACGACACAGATTTATTGTTTTCATTCAACTTCAACTTTGCCATGACTTTATCTTTATCTTCAGTACTTTGTGTGTCCACTATCATTGTCCACAACAGCGTGTGTAAAGCAAAAACCTGATCGTTCAAAACCGTTGCAAACCTGCTTCTATCATTGTCTATAGGGACGATTTTCACTTTTGAAACTGCACCAACGTCCATTGAAATGACAATAAATCGGATTTCAATAATACCGGTGTCAAAATAAGCAGAACAAAAGTATGCACTGGTTTATTGGCTTTGATTAATCCATACTCTTTCGGGCCGTTAATTATTGGATCATGTGTAAGTGTCTCGATACTTTTTGTGAGGAGTTTATATTCTAGCGTGTATTGTCGCTACCTCTCCGCCATGCGCGTATATAAAATTCCCCAAATTCACGTCATAACATACAGTGGCGTAGCTAGGATTTTTTTCAGGGGGGGGGGGGCAAGATTTCTAAAATTTTCGTAAAAGGTTAAAGGTTGCCCCATTTTTTCCCCATTTTTCACGTAAGTGTGTGGGGGGGGGGGGGGGGTGAAGTCAAAAAAAAATCGCACGGTCAAAATATCGCACAGTCCAAAAAGAAACACAGTCAACATATAATGGTCAATTGTAAGGGTTTTTATCAATTTTTTCTATAAAATGTTCCTTTATTTATCAAAAACAGGCGAAAAATGGTAATAACGCATACAAGCACTACATCCGGAGAGTGGGGCGGGGGCACAACAAAAACTCTGTCAAGGGGGGGGGGGGGGGGCAACTGCCCCCCCCCTGCCCCCCCCCCCCCCCCTGAGCTACGCCACTGATAACATATCTACCGTTTATCATAGACTTTACACAGATGCCTTGCGTTTAGTAACTTCATTGTATTTGAACTTCCCGAGTGGCAATTGCACATTCCGATTCCGCCAATTTAAACGAAACGTTGAATTAGATTTTCTGAAATCTCCAAGGTTGGTACAGTCGATTTCCAACCAGTCTAACCATGAAGCTAGCTTCATGGTCTAACGTGACAGGAAACTCGGTATTCTAATGGGAGTTGATGTTTGGGTGGTGAGGGAAAATGGATAATTGCAGTATTAAAGGCTAGAAAACGTGAATCCCTTAGAAACAAATGATTGTAAATATTTCAGTATAAGGATCATGAATTTTCAGTAAGTCAAATTTGCTGGCAACAAGTAATCCGGTGGGTCGGGGGAGGGGGGACTTACATATGTCATTAGGATCGACTTAGACCCTAACATATGGGTTTTCGCGTTTGGTTTTAGAATCCTAAGAGATAGTCTTATTTCGCAAAAATCGCGACAAATTAGTAAAAGGGTCGATTCGAAGTTTGAAAACAACATCCGCATACCCTTAACATGCTTAAGAAATAAGAACAACTATTTGGTTACTTGCCCGTAACAATAATTTCACTTGTGATTTTGTCAGACTCAAACGTGTAATATTCCTCGGTAATTAGACAATATTATAACACCTCGTGAACAATAACCCTAACTCTATTTCACCACACGGCAACAGAATTTTTTTCCGACACCCAAAATTCAGCATGGGTCCGTTTTGTAGCCAAAAAACCTGCACGCCGGGTTATAGAAACACTTTTTCCGCACAGTTGCCGTATGGTGTAGTAGAGTTAGGGTTAATGCAGGGCTAATTATGCCAATCCATTGACAGATGATATTTCCCCATTTGGAAAATAAATGTGTATACATCATAATAATAACAGGCATTTTTATATAGCGCCTTACATCGAAGGATCACAAAGCGCTTTACAAAATACAATAGAAAGAAAGAGCATAAAGGTCCGACTCATCGTTACCATGGTTACAGTTACCCTTGTTCGACCTTTGTTACTATCATCATGAAACGTCCCTCAAAATTAATATTAACACCATTCGATCGAATGGTTTCGTTTCAGGTTTAAATTTACCTGTGTTGTTGTGGACATCTGTATCCAAACAGATTCAGTAGACCTGACCGAGTTCTCCTCTTGGTTCCTTTAATTCAGTAACGAAATATTTGATAGACATGTTTCATTTGCTATAGAGAATTTCAACATAAGATAGAGGCTCTTGTTCAGGCTTTAAAGCGTCACGTATACCACCGTATTAAGTGCGCATCTAGACGTCAAACTCCCCGAGAGGATTAT